>JAUPFT010000001.1:32133533-33333533 GCA_036936625.1 Parnassius smintheus behrii | reverse complement strand
TAATGCAATTAGGAAAAATCAATATATGGACGATTTTATCGATAGTTTACCAGACGTCGCTACTGCTACAAAAATGATAAAAGATGTTTCATATATTAATCAGCAAGGTGGTTTTGTGATGCGTAACTGGTTAAGTAACAAGTCAGATGTTCTTAATGATATGCCAAAAGAGACTTTAAATGACATGGCGATACGGTTTAATGTTGAATCCCAGCCGGAACGAACGCTTGGGCTTTTGTGGTTTCCCGCGAGTGATATGTTCGGGTTCGATCTTTCGTTAAAGCGTATACCGAGTGATATTTTACAACTATCACGAAAACCGACTAAGCGTGAAGTTCTTCGTATTATAATGCCTGTATATGATATTCATGGTTTTTTAGCACCTTTTACGATAAAATCCAAAATTTTAATGCGCGAAATATGGAATGTAGGTATAAAGTGGGATCAGGAAATAACAGATAGTTTATTTGTTTTATTTAAAGATTGGATTTCGCAGTTACAAGAAATGAGTTACGTTCGAATCCCGCGGTGGTATTTCTATAGCAACGATTCTGTCGGTGGGAATGAGAAGAGCGGCCACACCGTAAACGACGATGAGACGTCGTTGCAATTGCATATTTTTTGTGATGCATCTCCATTCGCATACGCATGTGTTGCTTATTGGCGTAAACAAGACAGCAACGGCGTGCAGGTGTCATTCATTGCGAGTAAAAGTCGCGTTGCGCCGTTAAAACCGTTAACTATGCCTAAACTCGAACTTCAAGGCGCGCTATTAGCATGTCGCTTGGCAGAGACTATAAAAAAGGAGCATAGAATTAAACCGTCACGTGTTTTTTATTGGACTGATTCAATGATTGTTATTTATTGGATACGTAACGAGCATAGAAATTACAAAGTTTTTATTGCGAATAGGTTAGGTGAAATTGATGAGTTAAGTAAAATTGATGAGTGGCATTATGTGCCGACAAATTTAAATATAGCGGATTTAGCTACAAAAAATAATGATTACGACTTCAACAAGGACTCCTCTTGGTTAACGGGTCCGTCTTTTCTGTACACGGAAGAAAAGTATTGGCCCCGAGAGCCTGAAAATAACGAAAAGAGCAACAATGAGCTGTTAGATAAAATATATGTAGTAATAAAATCACCAAAGGAGAATTGTAATAGTATTTATGATTTGCCTATTCCGGATCCAAACCGTTTCTCCGTGTGGCTGCGCTTGCTTCGCTGCACCGCATCTGTACTATTATTTATAGAAAAATGTAGAAAAACCGGTACTCGGCGTATTAATAATTTGTTAATGAATAGAGCCGAAGTACTTTTGTTACGCTATTCACAATCACAATCATTTCAGACTGAAATTGATTTGCTGAAACAAAATAAAGAAATTAATCGTGATAGTCGTTTACGTTCATTGACACCATTTTTAGATAAAGACGGCTTATTGCGTGTAGGAGGGCGTATAAACGCGGCTGCAAACGTCACTGAAACTATGAGAAACCCGGTGATTCTGGATGGTAAACATCGCATAGCAAGGCTGGTGGTTTTGGACTTACACGTACGTGCTGCTCATTCGTATAATGAACTTGTAATAAACGAGCTACGACAAAAATATTGGGTTGTAAATCTGAGACCTACAGTTCGCTCCGTAGCTTCACAGTGTTTAGTTTGCCGAATACGAAAAGCAGCACCAAGACCGCCTCGCCTCGGGGACTTGCCATCTCAAAGATTGGTTCATCATCAAAGACCTTTTACCGTTTGTGGTGTAGACTTATTCGGTCCGATCGAAGTAACTGTGGGCAGGCAGAGACCCAAAAGATATGGTGTTCTTTTTACATGTTTAACAATACGAGCTGTTCATATTGAAATAGTATCGACGCTTACCGCAGACTCACTTATAATGGCACTTAGGAGGATGGCTGCACGCCGTGGGTGGCCTCATACTGTCATATCTGACAACGGAACTAACATGCGAGGTGCTGATGCTGAACTTCGAAAATCTTTTGAAGAAATTAAGCAGCAGCAAGTTATAGCCGAAGCATTAAACAAAGGAGTTTCCTGGCAGTTTATACCACCGGCCAGTCCTCATATGGAGGGAGCTTGGGAGCGTCTGATTAGAAGTGTGAAAACGGCACTGAAAGTCGTTCTTAGAGAGAGGGCTCCTCGAGAAGAAGTTTTATTAACGCTTCTCGCTGAAGTCGAAAATATAATTAATAGTAGACCGCTTACCCATGTTTCGGTGGACCCTCAAAGTAAAGAGGCATTAACTCCAAATCATTTTTTACTAGGATCTTCGTCGAACTTACCTGTACCTGGGGTCTTTGATGATGGCGACATGTATGTTAGACGACAGTGGCGTATTGCCCAACGGTTGACAGACTTATTTTGGAGCAGATGGGTAAAAGTGTTTTTGCCAGAGCTAATTTCTCGTCGTAAATGGGATAGGGAAGGTCCGCAATTAAAAGTAGGAGATCTTGTTGTAGTAGTCGATCCATCATTATTTCGAAACTGTTGGCCAATAGGTATTATTGAAAAGGTTTATCCAGGTTCAGACGGCAGAGTCAGAGTAGTTGACGTTAGGACTAAGTCAGGAGGGATGAAGCGATCAGCTGCTCGCGTGGCCTTTCTCCAGCTTGATAATGAGTGTCGGCGAACCGACACTTGGGGGGAGGATGTTGACGACGCTCACGTTGCTTCTCGAACACCTGAAATATAAATAAGTAATATTAATCAATAAAAAATAAAATATGTAAAATATATACTCATAAAACATTGTTACTTACCTTATGTACTTGCTGTTTTTCTATAATAAATAAGTACGTGTGCATACGGGGACGGTGGCACTTACCGCGATTTTTATCAGTAGGGTGAAGGTATATTTGCAACAACGGTGTTGCACCGCTGAGTACATGATCCCGCGTTTCGAGTTAGTTGCACTAGAACATCATACGAGGTGACACCTATGTCTCCCTCCCCGCGGATGTACACGCGCTCACCAAATTTTTTTTGTATATTTTTCTCCCAGACGACACCAGCGGCCTACATCATCAACAACTAAGATCTACAGATTCAGATAAATTAATCTCACTGGATATCGCTACTAAAATTTTGTTATTGTTAGAATACCATTTACGCAAATTTAACTGCGCTGACTTTAAGACCTTACATACTCCCTGACAAAGTGAAATTACTTCTTCTACAGTTCTATGACCAGATAAAAAATCAACAATGTAAAAATCCTGATACAAAAATCGTGTAGCTAGATAAGGTGCTGAAGATGTGCCGTAAGTAACCGTATTCAGTTATATAAGTTTTGATAGGATGAGAGGGGTTGAACCTCCATAATATTTGTTGGAGTGTGCGTTGCTCATTGAAGACTTCTGTTTGGCGAAACATCTTTTCTATATCAGCGGTTACAACGTAGTTATGTTGTCTAAATCTTAACAAGATTGACAAGAGATCTTCTTGTAATATTGGCCCTTCTCTTAAAATATCGTTTAGTGATTTACCAGTTGATGTAGTCGCTGACGCATCGAAGACAACGCGCAACTTCGTAGTCTTACTAGATTTCCTTAAAACGCCATGATGAGGTAAATAACAAGTGATGGTTTGATACAATTTAGATTCTGTCATGTGACCAAGAGTGAGATACTCTTTCATAAATTCTACATATAATTGTTTCATAATAGGGTTTCGATCTAATCTACGCTCCAAAGATAAAAATCTACGCTCAGCCAAATTATAGGAATCTCCCAAGACTGCGGGTGATTCTTTAAGTGGTAGCGAAACAATAAATTGGCCATCTGGTTTACGCCTTGTGGTCCTTATAAAATGTTCCTCACAAGCGCGTTCTTCAGGGGAAAGGTTGTGCTTGGGAGATATAGAGATCAAAGGGTGCGTTTGGCAGAAAAAAGCGCTAGCAAGCGCTTGTAAGCAAAATGGCGATCGTAAGCGCTAAGTGCTGTCAAATCGTAAGTAGCTATTTTCCTCTAGGACACGATGTTAGTTTTAACCAGGGAACCTAACCTAATTTAAATATATGTTTGTAAAGTATTCATATTAAAATCTTACCAACCATGAATTTTTAATAACATGTATATGTTTATTCATGTCATTATATTACTTAAAACTAATATTGCACAAAACAACTTATAAACTCTACGTCAAAACAAACAAATTAAATAAGCAAAATGGCGGATTGTGTCAGCGCTTCTGAAGTAGCAATCGTGTCCTGGCCGAAAACTATTTTAGCGCTTGTAAGCGCTTGCTAGCGCTTTTTTCTGCCAAACGCACCCAAAGTCTAAATGGTTACTTAACATGCATATAGAGTTGTGTTTATTATTAAGATTATTTTCTAAGATAGAACCTGACACAAGCCATCCTAACCTTGTTTCGAAAAAAGTGGGTTTGTTTTTTCCTAAATTAATACGATTTGTTCCAATCACATTCCAAAATATTTCTGCTCCAACTAAAATATCAATTGAAGATGGAATGTGAAACGAAGGATCAGCTAAACAAAGACCTGATTGTATTTTTATGTTCCGTATGTTAACATACGTAGAAAGAAGATGTGTTGTGATGTTCGGTAAAATTATGCAATCAATGTCAGTCCTATAGTCACCAACGTAAGACTCCAATGTAATAGAGCAAGACTGTGAACTACTGAGAGGTTGATTGTTGATACCAGACACCTTAGAATCTGTTGAAATAGTATTAAGTTTTAGCTTATGACAGAAGACCTGAGTTATGAAATTATTAGTGCTTCCATTATCAAGTAAGATTCTAGCAGCATGCGGCTGTCCATTAACATCGAGGACCTTAACTAAGGCTGTGGAAAGTAAAATGATAGAATTTGTATATGCGTTAGTATGAAGTTCGTTAGCCGAAAGAGCTACATTCTGTGTGGCAGACTGATCAGAATGCAATAAAGTATTTTGCCTTTTGGTGCAATATTTGCAATGTGTCAATCTACATTCGATATCAGAATGACCGAACGCCTTTTGAATTCTCATATCGACTGGTAACATTCGCAATTAAATAAAGTATGATCTTTATTACATAAGGGACATAGATAGAATTTTTTACTAGATGACAATATAAAACCTTTTGTTTATTATTTACATTATCAGCTTTAATTTTTTCCACTTTCCACACTTCTAATGGTTCTAAAAGTACTGCCTTAGTAGAAATAAACTTAACCCCTAAGGTACCGAGGACATGTTGACAGGTCCAAGTTTTGTGACCGCTAAATACCGAGGACATGTATACATGTCCGCATTACGTGCTGCTATTTTCGTCATTAATTGATATAAAAATACAGTATATTTTCGATTGAACACTATTTCATTCGATTCTGAACGAACTAAAGAATATTCTGTAGCATTATATTCACTCGGTTATATAGACATCATCAAATATAACAGCCATTCGCTTTTGCATGCCGGTACGGTGGGTTGCGTAATCGTTGAAGTTTTGTGATTGTGATTTTAGTTGGATTTTCTTTCAAAAAAACTGTAAGTAATGTTATTTATCTTTACTACGTAATGTTTTTGAATGATCTAAGTTACAACAACAGTAACTTTTTATGTTTCAATTGATAAAAAAGTAGAAACAAAAAACCTCTACGCGAACAATTCATAACGATCAAGATTTCTAATAAGATAATAATAGTATATTTCTTATTCGAATACCATAGTAAATACTTTTACTAGGAATTGCTAAGTGTTATATCTATATGATTGTATAAGAAAAATAAAGGAAGACACTATAATATATACACAAAAAGGTTTTGAAAATGAGGTTACAAAGCGCGCGCAAACTGTCTATTGTCGAATTTTTTTGCAAATGTTTGCAAGTGAAAAAGTAGAATTATTATAATTATTACATGCATAATTTTGATTCATTTAGGAAGAATATGTTTTATTGATTGTAAGGACATAAAAATAAAATAAAAACTTACGATATTTCATTCATAAAACAAAATTTATTGTCAGTAAGTACACTTTATAAAGATCCGTTAGAAACAAAGAGCTGTACATAATAATATAAACATTTTAATGTTATGGTTATTGTTTCTACTTATCGAAAATCTTATCGGCTTTAAATAACTGTAACTAAAACCTCTTTAAACATAAATGAAAGGTCGTGAGAAACATAAATATTTAAAACAAGTACCGCCAGCTGAGGTGATGACAGAGGCCGCGGTTACAAAGCTGTTTTTTGTTATATGGCGGCCGCAGTAAGGGAAAGGTTAATAAAGTTATCTATAGTAGGGGGATCCTTTAGGTTACTGCTATGGAATTCCCATTCCCTGTTTGTGACGCTACCTAATTTACAAGACATCATATGAATAATCAGTGTTTCCCAATGTTCTACTGGTTGACCTAAATTAGCTAGTGCTCTCAAGTTTTTATTTATCGTGTCTATCAAATTACGTAAACCTATACTACACTCATTTTGAATAGATTCTATTTTGAACAGCGAATTTAAATGATGATTTTCCAGAAGACGCTTATTATCGTATCGTTCGCATAGGATTTTTCATGCTGACTCATAATTATCTGCGCAAAAATCTAATCCTGATATGATTAAGGCTGCATTACCTTCAAGAGATACCCGCAGATAATGGAATTTATTTACATTGTCGATGTTATTGTCTGAATGGATTAAAGAGTAAAACGTATCCCTAAACCCAAGCCAGTGTTGATAGTCACCATTGAAATGTGGCAAGTCTATTTTAGGGAGTTCAACAATCTTACGTTTGTGTGAGTGTGACGTTGCACCAGAGCAGACCACAGCCATGATGTCTTGCGAAGGAAGTGAAAGCTTGCTATGGCTTTGGATCACGGCACGACCGGCGGACACAAGAGAGTAGTATTATAACTCGAAGGCCCCGCGCTCCTTAAGTTCGTCCTCGGGCATATCCAACAACTCCTCCAGTTCACTCTGCAAACCGTCGAAATCATCGTGTAAATTTTCAATTTTATCTAAACGCATCTGAAGCTCAATTTAAACTTGCAATTCATTAATTTCTTTATTATTTTGAATTGATTTTAAATAACTATTAAAGTTAGTAAGCTTTCCTTTAATTGTAGCTCTTTTTTTAATTAACTATTTTATTTGTTTTTCACTCATTGTTATTTTTATATTTTAATTAATAATTAAAAAGAGGAAAACAAAAAGCAAGCAACGTTTGCTTTTATTAGATTTTAAATTAGGCCTTAATCAGCTAAACCTTTAAATCAAATTAAAGTAAATAATAATATATGAATGGAAATTAAAATAAGTAATAATATATGACGCCTGATAAAAAAATACAACAAATATTTTGCAACTAAATTGCCAGGCGCTCAATACTCCAACAATGTACACTTTTATTTTCGTAATATCGATCCGTAAGAAGAATTGTAAAGGTTAGAAGTTTGTAATAAAATAGTTTAAATACTTGTAATGAATAAAGAAAGGCGATATGGAAGCTATTATTTTAAATGATTTAAGACTTTAAAGGTGATAAAAGGAATTGTGATGAATTTACTTAGATCTTTTATTAATATAAATTTATGAAGTAAAAAAATAATAAAAAGAATAAAGTTATTCTTAATGATTTCTTATATTTACGCGAACACTACACGTTGAAATAATACTAGTTTTTACGGAATTTATCGCGTATATTTAACTTTTTTACCCGACGTTTCGAGAGCTTTACAGCACCCATGGTCACGGGAAGGACTGAGATGTTCAACGTCCAGCTGTCATAGTTAACCGCGGTTAAAATTTTAACTTTTGTTCCGATCTACACAGTATGAACTTATCGTATCATGGAGTCTTGCAGTTGAATGCTTGGGTTGGGATTTAATTTTATTTATTATAGGATCCCAAGCAGATGGTGGCACCCAGCCATCTTCTCTATTGAAATTAGGATGTTTTTTGATTTCAATAGCCTCGCGAATCATCCTTGGAAGGAATCGGTGTTCTTTAGCGAGGATTTGTGGTCTATCAAATCTGATGTAGTGACGGGGGCGATCTTGTACATGTTCAGAGACTGCAGACTTCCCGGAGCGTCGATTCTTCACATCAGCTATATGTTCTTTGACGCGGGTTTTAATTGATCTTTTAGTTTGTCCTATGTAGGAGAGACCACATTCACAATCAAGCTTGTACACTCCTGCATCTTGCAGAGGGACGTTACACTTGACTGATGGTAAAAACTGACCAATCTTCTTCGGCGGCTTGAAGTATGTTTTGATGGAAGCGCGCTTCAAGATGTAGCCAATCTTGTCAATGACTCCTCTAACATATGGCAGTACAGCAGGTACACGCTCGACTGTGGCCGGCTTCACTCACGATCGTTAACTTAAAGTGAGTCGTTCTGTGCGACCGGCGAACCGCTACCGTATCCTCCTTAAAGTTGGGCGTTATAACATACAACAGATAACATATTTCGTTATATATTTATAATCTTACAACACATTAGAATTATCAACCCTCCTTTCTGACAAGGAGGGTCGCGTCCGTATACGGCTTAGAGATCTCTAGTTAGACCTTAAGCCAGTCCCTAAAAGATGGGGTTTAGTGGGTAAAAGTCTCTACATAACCACGCAGCCGGCTGCGTGGTATGCTATGAGCATTCCCCACCTCCCTCCCCCGCTTTCCGGAGGGTTGCCCATATTTGCTTCGGGCGCAAAAAAAAACCATTGACTGTTATAATATATTCATTATCTTTGGAAGGCCCCATCTAACAAAAGTAACAGTAACAACTATCATTTGTGTTTAGTTTACGGTTTAACCGTCGTCGGCCGAGAAGCAGCACAAGGATCGTGTATGGTTCACATTAATTTAAACTCTAAGGCAACACTCTTAGAGCTTATTTATAAATAAATAAATAAATTTGTTCACAAGAAATATGGTACAAAGATGTTCTTATAAAAATAATAATGATTCACATATTTCACCAATTTTGGTATATGAAAACTTATTTACTAATTTACTTATGGTTGGAATGTACAAAAATTTAAGTAAAAATAAACATGCATCACTTTACAATCTTAATATTAATCGTTTAAAACACAATCAGATAAGAAACAGCATTTTACAGTCAATAGAAACGTTCTTTTATTTTTAGCAGTTCATTTACCGAATAAAACTGTTTTTCTAAAAGCGACTTTAATAAATTACGTCTAAATCGATTATAATCTAATTGCCTTATTTCATTTGGGATTTTATTAAACACTTGAATAGCCATCACATAGCAATTTTTTGAGTACAGGCTAGTTTTTAATGAAGGTAAAATAATTTTATCTGGGTATCTGGTACTATATGTTACTCTATCTTTTGATCTAGTAAAAAACTGAGGATACTTTTTTACGAATATTGAAAGTTCAAAAATGTACATGGATGGTAGCGTAAGAACACCCAATTCTTTAAACAGTGGTTTGCAAGAAACTAGTGGCCCGACACCACAAATTGCTCGTATACACCGTTTTTGCGCTATAAAAACACGGTTTACATCAGTCGAGTTTCCCCATAATATGAGACCATATCTTAATACAGCAGCGACATACGCATGATATGCTATAAGAGAAGTGTTTCTTGACGAGATTGAAGTTAGCCTTCGCAGAGCAAAATTAAATTTAAATATTTTAGAACAAACTTTATCTATGTGATTTTTCCAATCACAATGTTTGTCTAAACTAATACCTAAAAATGTGGTACATTCAGTAGCAGTAATTTTTTCACCATTATACTTAATATCAAGTAATTGCGGTTTACTTTTAACATTGTGGAATTGCATAAATTTAGTTTTGGATAGATTTATGCTTAGATTATTGTTCTTTTTATCCATTTGACAACATTTATAATAGTATTATTTATTTCATTTTCATATTCTTTATTACTAGAATTAAAATTTATTTTCGGTATTAAAATAGAAATGTCGTCAGCAAATAATATTGTATTATGTTTGATGTGATTTGGTAGGTCATTTATGTAAATTAAAAACAGTAAAGGACCTAAAACACTCCCTTGTGGCACTCCGTAATCATTTAGTGAGTACGAAGATTTATATTTTAAAATGTCTTGCCGTTTTTTATCTTTTTGTTGTACTTCAACACATTGTTTTCTATCTTTTAAATAGCTTTGTATCCTGGAGTAAGCTGGCCCTCTTATACCATAAGCTTCAATTTTTTTTAAGAGAATATCATGACCAACACTATCAAATGCTTTGCTCATATCAACTTTGATACACTGCAGAAATTGGTATTTTTCTGTTTATATAATCAGTTACGATTTTTATATCTCCATTTTTTACGAATGTTTCTGTTAGACAAATCACGTCTATTGGTTCTTCAGAGTAATTAAACTCTGCGATGCACGCCTCAAGTAAATCTAATTTTCCTAGTAATCCTGCTATGTTTTGGTGAAATACTCGCATGTAGGAATTTCCTATTTTATGTATTTTATCATTTATTAAAATACTGTTTCTACAGATGTCTAATGCCTTAATTTCGAAATAAACTGTTTTTTTCTATGATTGGAAAATAAAACGGGATAGTTCCTTTTTGAACTTTATAGGTTCCTTAATGTCACTCACACTCTCTATTCTATCCAATTTAACCCCAGATTTTTCATTTAAAATATTACGTTTTGTTTTGTTTTTTATATTTGCGAAATAGTAAGGAATTGTACCTTTCTTATGTACTTTGTTAATTAATTCAGAACATTTAATTAGTGTTGAACGCTGTTTAATAATATTTTTTAGTTGGGAATGGTCTAAAAATTGTTGATCATAATCTATACAATCAATTATATAGTTAATTCTTTTACAAGTGTTGAATAGATTTTTATAATAGGAATTTTCTTTTATAAAATAACAGTTTTTATATTGACTACATACTTTTATAATATTGGAATTTATCATCCCTGTATTTAAATGTCTACTATTTAAAATTTTACAAACACTAAAGTATAAAGATAAATCTATTTGATTGTATTTCGTTTATTGCTAGCTGTTGTTTTGCCTGTTGTTTAATTTTTTGGCTGTTATAATCATTGATTTATATAACCCTAGATCAGTAATAACCGCGCCAAAGCGTTGCCACTGCACATATGGCCACAGCCATATTCCTAGCTAACGTGAGTTCATTGTTCAATGTGACGCCGACAGAGTTGAGCCGCGACAAAAATGGGTAAATGTGTAGTGAAAGAATGCTATTCAAGGTCACAAAAACGTAATAAATCAAGCGGCATCACTTTCAACACATAATTTTTAGTTCTTGTTTTCATATAAACGTAAAAAACCTCAAATAATTTAATAAAATTATCGAATATTGCCATTTAGGTTCAATGTTGCCACTTTTCCGCATTTGTGATTATCCTACATTAATGGGAGTCTATATAATTAATGGAGTAAGTTAATTTGTTATCTCTGATTTTAAATATGTTGGAAATTATAATAAAAACTACGTTTTAACTTTCATACAAAATAATTAATTATTCTTCTTTTAGTTTATTCATGAATTATCTATTAAATATATTTTATTACCTATTTTATATTAATATTTTTATATTATTTATAATTTCAAATAAATTTTATATTAATTATATTTTATTAGATACCTATTTTATATTATTTGATTTTTTAGAACAATAAAAATACGTTTTATTTCATCATTATGTTTACTTCTATTCATCTGATAAGCTTTGTATCCCTTTTTTTCTAAGGGGACGTAATAAAGATTTTAAAATAAAATATACTTTTTTAATATAAAAACAATTAACTGCAGCTTAAAAAACTCATTTTTATTGCGTATTTTAGGTAAAATTTCATATAGTAAGCCACACCAACCCGCCATTGCATGTTTGTGTGTCTATCTTTATCTAATCTTACGACGACTATATTGTTTTCGCAACCTGTGTAAGTGAGATAGACATATGTTTACTTAAAATTGTTATTAGTTTCAAAGCTACGTCGTCGCGTTTGCTCCTCTAGTGTTGTATAACTCAATGGTTATAATATATTAATTAGTGTTAGCTGTCTAGCTGAGATGACAATGACACTGTTATCTGTTATAATATATGAAATGTTTTGGTAGCAGGTGCTTCATATTCATATTAAGTAACGAATTTATTGTTGTTTTTCGTAAAGTTTTATACCTAAAGTAATTGTAAATATTTAGTGTAATATAGATAGTACTTTGCATTTTGTATATAAAAGTGCATAATAATGTCACACCAGTTAAAATCTCAAACAAAATGTAGGTACATAACATCAATAAACTTCTAACTACGCCTGAATGAGGTTTATTTTTACTTAAAATGTTTGAAAATATGAGTATATAATTATACAGCTTAACATACATTCAGACAGTCCTATGCCTATAAAAAGTTGGGAGAGAAGTTCATTGAATTTAAGATAATGTTTGAAATGATTCTCTTTTAAAACATGGAACACTCAAAGGATGCTACTTAACTTCAAAATATTTTTTAGCAATGGTCTGTTTGATATTATCACATCCATCATAATCATATTTATAATCGTTGTAACAATATACAACAAAACGCTAACACAGTCGACAACTGAACTGAACTAACCACGTGTACAATGTAATATTTTAAACTGTTATAATATTTTATAACAGTTTAAAACAACAGTTAGAAAAATATATTACAACATCTTAACGAATTAGGAAAATATAACAGTTTCGCCTACCTTTAATCCTCCGTACCACTCCCACCTCCTGCCTCTGTTAAAACTACGTGACGCATGTTCATGCAGTGATGTCTCGCACAACCTCGTCTTCACCAAGGAGAGATTCGAATCATCAGCCGGAGAGGACACCTGCGTCTTAGTCAGAAAGAGCAGAGCCGGCCTCGCCGTCTCGAGACGGTAGTGGACGGCGTTTAGGTTAGAGTGAAGTACCCTGATATTGCAGAAATTCACGGACAGCGTAGCAGAGGTCGCCTTGGTCTTGTTGCTCCGTTTGCCCTGAGCAGTTGTAAAGTGGAAGTGGAGAAACATGGTCGTGGATGCTCAGCGACGGATTCTCCAGGGGTGCTGGTACCCTCCTGGGGTAGTCTATCCTATCTATATATATATATATATATATATATATATATATATATATATATATATATATATGGGGTAGTATATCTTGCATCGAAATAGGTCTATTATCTCTGAATGACCGCTTCCTAAACAAGACTAAGCCTGCGAGACTCTTGCGTCTTGCAGTTAGGAATGAGTGTCATTTCAGGGAGTATAGGAGTTCGGGTATACGCTTAGGGACTCTATGAAACGCAAAAAATATATAAAAAAATTTGGAAAATTGGGCTTATGTGCATTACGAACAATACCAAAAACATACATAGCGGATGAAAATATCCATTAAAAGAAAAAACAGTGCATCCCTAGTTTTGACCATCGGCACTTTAGTGCGCGGCGTCTTGTTGTCGGCATCATCAAAGGTCGAATACTGACCTGTCAAAGAAATTTTGCAGCTATTCGGAAGTACAAGGTCAAGAGACACGCGCCGGCGGCTTCTATTGATATCGCATTCAATCGTCTCCGCCGCGCCACACGCACCACATTTGACACTGTTTGAATGCCGCCACAGAGTACATGTTCCAAAGAATAAAATAAGTTTCCGGGTGCTCAGAATGGACACGAATACATTATGGTGATCTCGCAAGGAATATTGTAATTAGATAATGGTAAGGATAGGTAGATACCATAATAATTCATTCAAGTAAGTAATTATTATAATATTAACCATATGGGTTTATAATAATTACTTACTATTATTATTATTACCTAATAGATAAACATGTTCAATAAGTTCACTGCAAATCTCGATTTTCGGAAGTGTGTGTTTTTGATCACAAAGTGTTCGAATATGTCGTCACCCATTTGATAAATATTGTAGACACTTTTAAAACACTTGAAACGTGTAAACATTTTGTACAATGCTAATCGAATAATATAAAAAGTGTGCAAATTAAATAAAAAGCGTAAAATAAGATCTATGTACTTTTTAGGAGCCCGAGTATATCTTAGAGAACCGTTTAAAGAAATAGATTGCATCGAATTGATGTAAATAATAGTGATTTGCTCAATTTTAATCGTAGAAATAAAAATAAAATCGCAATACCCGCTTTCCGGTTACACAAAGCGTTATATAATGCGTTCTTGGGTAGCGATATACGCTTTTATAATAAGATTCCAAAAGAAATGTTAGATCACCTTTTCAATTTAAGTCAGACAAAAATGCTTGGAACTGACCTCTCGTACTACACAGGACTAACTAGAAATTTCTAAACCGATTTGGTATCTACATATACATTTGACATTTCTATGTTTGACTTATCGCTTTACAGAACTATTGTAAAAATATTTTAAAAAGAGCAATTACTGAGTTTCTTACTTTCTTCCATGATTCTTCTCAGTAGAATCAGAACCCCTGGACATGGAAAAGAAAAAATTGGGGAAAACAGTGATTATATGACTATTCAAAAGTGTATTTTTAATTCCTACTTGAATAAAACATATTTGAATTTTGAATTTCAAACGAGTGAAGGCAAATTTAATTTAATTAACGTAGATTAACGCAATCACGAGAAGAACATAATATACACAATTTTCTTTATATATTTACATTTCATTTTTACGTAGCTACACTATACCTATCTGGCAATGCATCTACTTTATTAATCTTCTGAAGAATCATTAATTTTCCTTTGTCGGTCTTTCGGCGTGTACTTACAAATAGTAGTAGGTATTTATTTTAATTCCAGTCATTCCCAATTGAGCTTTGCTTCGAGTCTAATGTATTAACTGTTTTTACTCAAATCCTTGTTGTTCTCGGAGTGATAAGTTTACAATTTGGCATGAGTGACGAAGAGTCCAATAGTTCTAGTCGGAGTAGTGAGAGTTGGAGTTATAGATCTAAAAGACCTAAAAGTAAATTTGATGAGTTTTTCGACATAATTCATGCATCCCAAATTGCTTTGTGTAAATTATGCCAACATAAAATGGTTGTAATAAAAATAAAAAACAGAAACACTTCAGGCTTAAGGAAGCATCTAATATCTTTCCACAAAAAGGAATCACAAATATTTCTTCCTGAAAAACCAAAATTAAGTTTAGATATCACAAGCTTTTTAATAACCACCGGAAAAAGTGGACAGGTAAGAAAAAACATACTTATCACACAATTACATAACACATATATTATGTAACTAGCGGCCGCCTGCGACTTCGTCCGCCTACAATATCTGATTTCCTATGAGATTTTGAAATTTTCTTGCTGCAAAAGTCTTACCTAAGTATAAAGAGGCTATATAGGTAAAGCTTAACTATGCAAGTATTTATTATTTAAAACTAATAAAGTAAATGTCGATCTTCATATCTATACTTTAAAAATATAAGACTTGCATGTAACCATTTTACCTCGCTTTCACCACCTTAGGATTTCGTAAAACAGCTTATTCTTTTGAAAACTTATAACTTTAATGCCGATTTTCGTGTCTCTAACATCAAAAACGTAGGACTTTCATACAAACTTCCAACTCCCATTTCACTCCCTTAGGGATAGATTTTCTCAAAACCGTTCTTAACTGATCTCTATGCCATAAAAGGAACCTACCTTACAAACTTCAAGTTTGCATGTTTTATAGTTCCTAAGATATCGTTATAGTATATCGGGTGTCCGGTAATGAATGGATAACCTTGAAATGTCTTACAGTATAACTTATGGCCGTTCTGAAAAAAATAGGAAAAATAATATATCACAAGTAGTACCTTTGATATATTTTTTTTTAAAGAAAAGTCGATTCTTTTCTATCTTATTTTACTTTCTTGAACACTATGACCAAAAATGAATGATTTCTATTGGTTTTTCTGTTGTTTTATTATTATACACTAATTGTGCTTATAGGTAAAATGTAAACAGTATGAATAGCTTTTGCAGTTTTTATTTAAAAAATTCGCAAATTAATTTATTTCTGAAAAACATGCAAAAATATTATTTAAGCGAAGTTCAAACCTCTTGAGTATGAAAGAAATGTATGAATGTATGGGTGACCAATAATTTTACAATAATGTCTGTTTTGTGTAGATTTTATAATGGTATAATTCATAAATGAATCTTCCATAAATAGTGACTTATTGCCATTAATGTAGAAAAGGAGAAAATTTGACTAAGTAACAAAATTTGTAATATGGGAACATTTATTAAATTGAATTGTGTCTGATCATTGGGGATTAATAAAAAACAACATTTAAAATTAAAATATTTTATTTTTCGTTAATTTACAACGAATGTTCAAATTGTTTGCCTGACACTCTTATGCATGCCCTACATCTTTGGATAAATGATCTTCTGAGCAGTCTAGTGTACCGTCGCTCGCATATTTTTGATGCGGCTTCTCTGACACGACTGCGTAGTTCGTCCAAAGACCGCACGGGCTTACAGTATACTTCCTCTTTCAGACAGCCCCAGTAAAAAAAATCCAATGGATTTAGTTCCGGTGAACGTGGAGGCCACAAAATTGGCCCTAGACGTCCGATCCATCTATTTGGGTATCTGCTATTTAAATATGCACGAACCGGAACAGCATAATGCGCAGGACAACCGTCATTTTGCAGCCAATACGATTCCCTCAGCTCCTCGGGAACCTCTTGTAATAAATTGGGGAGATCATTTTGAAGAAACTCCAAATAACTCTGCCCCGTTAAATTCCCCGGTAATTCAAATGGGCCGATTATCATACCATTTAATATTCCGGTCCAATAATTTATTTTAAATTGGTATTGTGACCTGTCTTCACGCATAAGATGGGGATTTTCTAGTTCCCAACTATGTAAATTATGTAAATTTAAGTAACCGTCTCTTTTAAGCGTTGACTCATCGCTCCACAAAATTTTATTAAAAAATTGCGGGTCTTCTTCCATCTTTGCCAGCATTTGCCGGCAAAAACGCACTCTTGAGAGATAATCTCTTGGTTGGAGAGTTTGCACGCGTGTAACGTGGTAAGGGTGGAATTCGTTTTTCTTTAAAATATCGTGTACGGTCGATTTTCCAATACCTGTGCGTCGAGCTATTGCTCGCGTAGAGGTTGAAGGATCGTTTTCAATATCCTCAAGCACCACGTCTTCTACATCAGGACGAGCGATTCTTCCAGCGCTAGCACCACCGACACCACTACCCGGCATTCTTCCTTCAGAGTAACAACCGTGGACTCTTATAAATACACGCCAGTCTGGGTGGCGAGCATTAGGGTACCTCTCCCTATAAAGAGCTGCGGCTGCATTTGCGTTGCCTCTGCATTCTCCATAAATAAAATGCATGTTTGCATATTCTTGTGCCGTGTACTGATGACGTGGCATTTTGATAGGTACACAAAAGTCCAGTTTAGTCCAGAAACAAGCCAAATCGTCGCAAATATCACCAAACGCAAAACAAGTCCAAAATCAATAAGAAAAACAAATAGTCCGGTAAAATAGCCAAGTGGTCGTTTTAACACTGATTTAAATAATTACAAAGGAGACAAAATAAATACATGCGAAGTCGAGCAGGTCGTGTGACGCACTAAGTTCTCTTTTACATTTAGCTCTTCTCTCTCCCACTTACCCAATTCAGACCTCTCTTTGTCTAACACAAAAGGCAGCAGGTAGCAAATATGAAGGTCACACGACCCATTTCACGCTAGTAAAGTAACCATTTCAAGATTTAAATTGGTTATTTTATTACATTTAAATAAGTTAATTTCTAATACTTAATTTGGTTTCAATTTGTTTAAAAATAGCTGTTTTCATGTATGATCAACTCCTGATGTGTTTTTATTAATTCCCAATGATCAGGGACAATTCAATTTAAAAAATGTTCCCATATTACAAATTTTGTTACTTAGTCAAATTTTCTCCTTTTCTACGTTAATGGCAATAAGTCACTATTTATGGAAGATACATTTATGAATTATACCATTATAAAATCTACACGAAACCGATATTATTGTAAAATTATTGGTCACCCATACATTCATACATTTTTTTCATACCCAAGAGGTTTGAACTTCGCTTAAATAATATTTTTTGCATGTTTTTCAGAAATAAATTGATTTGCGATTTTTTTAAATAAAAACTGCAAAAGCTATTCATACTGTTTACATTTTACCTATAAGCACAGTTAGTGTATAATAATAAAACAACAGAAAAACCAATAGAAATCATTCATTTTTGGTCATAGTGTTCAAGACAGTAAAATAAGATGGAAAAGAATCGACTTTTCTTTAAAAAAAAATATATCAAAGGTACTACTTGTGATATATTATTTTTCGTATTTTTCTCAGGACGGCCATAAGTTGTACTATAAGACATTTCAAGGTTATCCATTCATTACCGGACAACCTGTATAGTATATTATAGTGTTAAATATGTAATTATAATTCATTATAATTCACTCATATTTTCATTTGTTTTTATAATCGGCGAGACACATGATTTACTGTTTTATTTCAGTCTGAAAATAGCAGTTCAACATCACGACAGCTACAGTTGATTGGATGGTTAAAAAATATCTTCCCTTCTCATTTTTCGATGACGAAGCTACACAAGTATATTTTCGATCAATTTGCCCAAATATGGTGTTTCCTAAAAGGTCCACACTTAGAAGGAAGGTATAAGAACGGTTTGTAGAGCTTCAATTGAATCTTAAGAAACGACTACAACAATTTTCATCTAAAATGTCATAATAATAAGTATCGATCTGTAGTCCTTAATTTTACACCATCACGCGGTCGACGTACTGGGGAAGATATTGCAACGATTTTCCACGAATTTTTATTGGAATATGACATAATTGATAAAATACAGGGTATCACGGTCGACAACGCAACTGCAAATACCAAATTTATGTACGAATTGGACAAACAGCTGCCACACTTTGATTCAGACAATCAACATTTCCGGTGCTATGCTCACGTTTTGAACCTTGGTGTACAAGATTTATTAAAGACCTTAGCATTACACAGTGAAACTAACAATAAGGGACAAGAACAGCAGTATGAAGATAATGAAGACGAAACTGAGGAAGATGAAGAATATGCGCCAAATATTGCTGGCTCACGTACAGCTATAACAAAATTACGCAGTATTTCCAGTAAAATAAAAAGAAGTGAGATATTGAAGAGGAAGTTTCAGTCTGCTTGTGAAGCAGCTGGCGTGCCATCAAATCTGAACCCCATACTCGACTGTCCAACGAGATGGAATTCCACACATGATATGATTGGATTTGGTTTAAAAGTGAGAACTGGCATTAACATATTGTGCACTTCTGTCACCGAATTGAATGATTTTCAAATCACGGATAGTGAATGGCAAATACTCGAAAAAATACATAAGTTTCTAATAAACTTTAAACTTCTATCAACGAAACTTGGTGGAGAAAAATATGTTACATTACCGCTAGTCATTGTATCATTCAATCTCTTGCTCGATAAAATTGAATCCATGTTAAAATAATTAGATGAGAAACCTAATCGATCCGAAGTGGATGAAAGGCTCATTCTGGGTTTTCAAGCAGCTCGAGACAAAATGCTCAAACATTATAAAAAGAGCAACTGGATTTATTGTACCTCTTTAATTTTAGACCCAAGGCATAAGACTCAGGCTTTTGACATGACATTATGGGGGAAGCAAATTAAAACAGAACGCCTGCGCAAATTTAATGAACTTTATAAAGAATATAAAAGTCTACACTCAGTGAATACATCTCTAGAATCAACCTAGAATCACCAAGAAATTAAAAGAAAGTATGTGAATATGATGAAGATGAAGACGTATGTACGACTTTGAGAAATTGTATGCATGTCCCTCGACGTCATCTGGATCTGGATCTTTTCATCAAGGCTTAGTTATAGACGAGTTGGAGGAGTACCTAAGTAAACCCAGAGCCGCCAATTCGGAAGACATTTTAGAGTGGTGGAGGACGCATGAGACAGAATATCCGACTTTATCGAAGATGGCCCGTGATTTTCTTTCAATACCTGCAACTTCAGTACCTGCTGAGAGATTATTTTCTAAAGCATCATTAGTAACTAGAAAACATAGAAATAGGTTAAGTGATGAGTCAGCCAGATGGTTACTTTGTATTAATACTTGGTCAAAAGAATTAATATAAAGTAACAGTAATGTCAAAGCTGTTGTGAACTGTTATGTAATTTGTATTGTATTGTATTTTATTTTTTTATTTAAATAAACGGTAAATTGTATACATATATAACTCTTTTATTCCATTTCATATAAGAGTCTATCAATCTCTTTCTAGACAGATAATGTTCTTTATAATACAGTCAAGTTAATGTCATTAATTTGTTTTTTATATGTTTTGACTAAGTTTTAGCACATGTAAGCTTATTAAATGTATACGTTTATTAAGAAACAGACTAACTCCCGTGGCTGTGATACTTGGTAGACAGCTCAGTTGGTTAGAGCATCGGCACGGATCGCTTAGGTCGTGGGATCAAACCCCACCCGGTATTAGTTGATTTTACGAATTTCTCATAAAATGTTTAGACATTTATTAATTTGGTTGGTCTTTCTGTGGCTATGTTAATTCGTTCTAAGATCTAAAGTAACGTTTAATAAATAACAATAGGCTAATAGGTAATTGCGAGACTTGCGAGACTCTTGCTGCAAGACCAAGACCAAGAACAAGACTGAGAGCGCAATACCAAGAACAAGACCAGGTTTATTGATGCAAGACCAAGACCAAGACTGGCTAAGTCTCGTCTTGTTCTTGCATTTGGGCAACACTACTTAGAGCATAACGATACGTAATCTATAAAGATATGTATAGAACAATAACTGTCGTTTTGTTTCGATGCTAACATAATACTTGAGGTCAATGTACTTTTTTCCGCCTGCCCTAAAAACGTACTATACATTTATGGAGTCTGCACTTTGTAGTAAATCTAAACTTACTGTTTGCAACAGTAAGTTTAGATTTACTACGTGTGTTATTAACTGCTATACTCAATTTTCCAAAAGGTATAAGAGTGCAGGGGTTGATTTTTAAATAAAATACTTTCATTGTACTATAATATATTCTTGACATTCTGTCTGAGCCAACTATGTAACGAATAATTATCTTAGTCTGTTATATATTGTTTTAGTTTTTATATACGCAACATGCAGTCTACAATGATTTGAACGGAAACAGTTTAAAATCACTTACATTATATATTACACCCGAAATTTTATTTTATGTATTACAAACATTTGTTGTAATACATAAAATAAGATTAAGGTAAGATAAGATACATGTGTAATACACTATAAATCAAATAAAGATGAATTTATTTAACATAAATAGTTAGGTCTAAAAAACAATAAAAAATATACATACTTAATTAAATTATACGCATATTCGATCACATACATTGATATTAATGCTTTTATTGTTTTAAGAGACTAGTAAAGCTGTAAACAGGCTTGGGACGGGCAAAGTTTGCTAACAGGTGTTAAAATTGTTTCTTTCGTAAATAAAATTTTTCAAATTGTGATGTAATAGTTTAGATTTATGTCTTTAAAAGAGCCGTGGTAGCTCAGTGGTTAACGCTCGCTGTAAATATAACAGAACGCGAGTAACCCGGGTTCGATCCCCGCCGGCACCAATGAAATTGTTAATTGCAATTTTAAGTGCTGATTTACCACGTGCTCGGCGGTGAAGGAAAACATCGTGAGGAAGCCTGTATGTCTGAGGAATAAGAAAAAAATATTTCGAAGACATGTGAAGTTCGTCAACACGCATTTGGGCAGCGTGGCGGACACTTCCTTGCCCTAAACCCTCTCAGAAATGAGGGGAGGCCTGAGCCCAGCAGTGGGACGTATATAGGCTGTAACTTTACTTACTTTACTTTTATGTCTTTAAAAAGGCTCTTATCTGTAGTATAATTATATTTTCAATATTACTTGCTGATCCCGCAAATAATAATCCAATATTGATGTATTTAAGAGGACTGTGAAGCTGTAAATTTTCATACTAAAAGCGAAAACGTTTTCCCACCCGTAAACATAGTTGTGCCAAATCGATTGAGAAAAACGGACAATGACATTTCGGTCGTTTAACCAGGGGTTACAAACCTTCAATATATAGGCACATTTTATATGTAGTACTTTATTTATAATGATTTTTTTATTATTTTTATAATGATTGATATACTCGTAATATATATTTATTAACTATTATTAAAAAGTTATGTAAAAGATGGCTGTAGAAGAAAAATCATCTATTGTTATAAAGTATTTTATTAATTTAACAACAAAAAGCATTAATTTATAACACATATAAAGATTCTAGTGATAACGACACTGAGTAAGTACGTACTTATTCAAAAGATAAAACTTTATTTTCATTGATAACATTGTTGAAAACAAAGCTTTTATCTTTTGTTCTTATATAAATATGAACTTTATTTTATTCGGTGCAATCAACACTCGTATCTCGGACCGGCCCAAAAAAGGTGACACATCTCTGGCTGCCATTGTCACCTTTCTTTTAGAACGAACTGATGTAACGCGCGTTTTGTTTATTTTAAAGGCATGAATTTGCAAAAGCTCAATATGGTGATTATATTGCTTTAAATATTTTTTAACATGAAACTTTTATTAAATAAATTGCTGCGTTACTTACCATAAATTGAAATGTAAAATATAACACGTTTTTCGCGATGTACCGTAAGATTTTACGATGTTTATAGGAACCACATAGAATATTATTTAAGAAAAACAAACATATGTGCTGACCTATAAGTGTGAATAATATCGATATTTAAATATTGTTATCACATCTAAATTGAGATATTATAAGTTACGCCTTTTGACACTCGGCTCATATGAGGTCATTGTCCGTTTTTCTCAATCAATTTGGCACATACTATAATTTTTATAATTTTTGGAAATGTAGATATAACAAAAAACTAGGTCCGTACGTTTTAATTTTAAAGAAATATTTCGTACGATATAAGTTACTAGCATCTAAACTATATTTTTGACTTAAATACTTCCTCGAGCGTTTTTATTTTTAAAAATTGTTAATTGGTGAGTTTATTTATTTTATTAATAAGATTATGTGGATTCCAAGTAAGATTGTAATCTAACAAAACACCAAGATAACGTATGATTTTAGTTCTGTTAAGTATATTACATTGACAAGAATGCCCTTTTAGGCAGGAATGCATTTTAATATCGAAAGTTTGTTCAGTAGGTAGTTTCCGCTGAATAATTGTAAGTAGCATATATTTAGTTTTGGAAATATTAAGTGTAAGCATGTTTTGATTGAGCCAATTACTAATACTACAAAGTCCAAGTTTAGTGTTAGTTTTGACCTCAGTCCAAGTTTTACCATGAAAAATTATTGGGGTGTCGTCTCCAAAAGTAAATAATTTACAATTTGTTACTTTAAATTCACAAAGATCATTTATATAAATTAAAAATAACGTGGGACCAAGTACACTCCCTTGTGGAACACCAAATGTGACAGGAGAGTCACCACTGAATTTGCCGTTAATTGTTACTTTCTGTGTTCTGTTCGAGAAATAACTTTTAAATAAGTCCAGTACTTTTCCTCTAATGTCAATTTTTTCCATTTTATTGAGAACGGAAACTGTGTCAAAAGCTTTCTCCAAATCTAGAAATAGTCCTGTACACCTCTCTTGTTGATCTAGAAGGTTTGCTACGTAGTTAGTAAGGTCAGAGACGGCTTGAGAGGTTGAACGATCTGCTTTAAAGCCGTATTGGTTGTTCGATAAAATAGATTTTTTATTTAAGTATGCTACACGCCTTTTATTTAGTATTTTCTCGAAAATTTTTGATAATGCCGGTAAACCCAAAATAGGTTGATAGTTGTTGACACAGTCTCTACCCCCCCCCCCTTATAAATGGGATGGATGATTGATTGTTTAAATGCTTGAGGGAAAATGCCAGTTTCTATTGAAAGATTAATTATTCATGTAATGTGTGGGATTACAATATCATTTGCCATTTTAAGAAATCTTGTAGAAATGCCATCACATCCAACTGTACTATCTGTTTTTAAATTAAATAAAATAGATTTAACTTCTTGCTCTATCGATGTAGTGACTTCCCATTGTGTCTGTTTGAGCGTGTATATGCTGTGTAGAATCGCTATTTGATGTACTCTTATTTACAACTCCCTCTGCAAGATCTTTAGCCATAGAAATATAGTAGTTATTTACTTTTTCTAAAGATTCTTCCTGCATAATCCCGATTATTAATAACTGAGTTGGGGTTGTTTTAGGTTGGAATCTATCGCTGATTTTATCAATTATTTTCCATTTTATTCTTGGATTTTAAAAAAATGGTGGCTAGTTTTTTTTCGCGGAGCGGACATTTATCGACCTCAATGCTGGAAAATGGTAGGTCAGTCAACTCTGAATGCTACAGTTGTATTACCCAAAGCATTCAACTGTGCGAGAGAGAACCCAAAGACCGGGCTTCGGGGAATCATGCTGTATCATGATAACGCCTCTTTACATATCTCCCTTAGAACAAAAGCATTAATTGAGGAATCTGGTGTTGAAACTCTAAGTCACCCACCCTACAGTCCTGACTTAGTTCCTTGTGATTTCTTTTATATATATATATATATATATATATATATATATATATATATATATATATATATATATATATATATATAAACCATAAATACTAATCTAAATTAAAAAAAGGGAAATAAGAAGGGGGCCTCAATGGGCACACGGTTGGATCCGACCAAGGCGATGTTCCGTCAAATCCCAAGCGGTCGGATCCGACCGCACCCACCCACAGCAATATAACCTACAAATACAAATCTAAATATAAATAAAAAAAGGCAAATATTAATATACACATCTATTTATATTTCATTAATTCATCCATTTCATTCAAAGGTTGGTCTACCCATAAGTTGGAGCTTAAGATCGATGTGGCTGTCATATTGATGTGTAATTTGAATGCCCCAAGATTGTGCAATAGCACTAGATTACGCATTACAGAACTAAAAAGGCGTATTATGCAGGCCACCATTTTACCGGAGAAGCCATAGGAGAAACTTACTTACTTACTTATCTTCACGCATAATCCCTAACGGGGTAGCCAGAGAGAACAGATCGCTAAGTGTCACGATCCTTACATACCTCTTTCGCTTCTTTCAGGTTCATTATCCGGTTAATAGGTATCCGAGTACTCTTGACCCTCCCCTCTTCGAGCAATTTGCTCACATGGTCTTCGAAAGTTAGTCTCGGTCTACCTCGACACCTTTTAATATTTACTTTCGCTCTGTATATTTTCTTCACCATTCGGTCTTCGCTCATTCGTTCAACGTGCCCAAACCATTGGAGTACGCCCCTATCAATTTTTGTGATAAGGTCATCTTTCAATCCTGCCATATTGCGAATCTCTTCGTTTCGCTTTCGGTCGGCTATGGTAACGCCACACATTTTACGAAGAGATCGCATCTCCACTGCATTCAACTTGCTTTTATGCTTCTACTGGCATACCCAGGTTTCGCTGCCATATAACAAAGTCGGTACCAACACTGCGTTATGTATTGCAAGGCGTGCACTCTTCACCACGCCTTGCCTTTTGACTAATGCATTCAGGGCACCATTGACTTTGTTTCCGGCAGCAATACGCCTATCCACATCTAAATCACATCTTCCATCCCGGCTGAAAGCACTCCCCAAGTATACAATTTCATTTACCTGTTCTAGACATAGGAGAAACAGTATTAAAAAACCCTATTTTCCAGTACCTACGCTTAGTTCCTTTTGAAAGTGGCATTTTCAACAAAACGCAAATGTCTGTACAAAATAATTTTCATTTTATAAAATATTATCAGGAGATAGTTTAAATATTCTAATACTATTAATATGAAGAAAAAACCAGTAGATCTATGGAGGATTTCTATGACAGCTATTGCGTCTTTATAGATGTAATCGCACTTGCTATTATTTTTTAAACTAGTATTAAATTTGGTTTGTATTCTGATTTAATGAGACACCTTTGTTTTAATCTTTTAGTACATTGCATCCGACTAATTGTAGACCTTTTTAGATTTTTTAATGTTGTTGTTAAGTTTTTTAATATAAATAAATTGCTCCATAAAAACTGTTTTACAAGAGGTCTCCGACGTAGGTTTCGTGTTAATAAACCTATTTTATGTATATGGGATAATTCAGAATATGCTTTAGGAATATTTTGTGATCTTTCCAAGACCTTCAACTATGTTCACCATGAGAAATTAAACATTAAGTTACATAATTATGTTATAGAAAACTTAAGCGATAAATTTATTACATCATATTTAATTAATAGAACTCAAACAGATATTATCAATAGGAGTAGTTCTTCTGGGTCGGTAGTGTCTATAGGTGTTCTTCAGGGCTCGATTTATGACTCCTTCTTGATCTAAGTGTTTTACTTAAACTTACCTTATCTAGGTAGGGAATACCCATGATACAGTTTTATTTGCTTATGATTGTTGATATTCAGGCTTATTATACGTTATTTCCCCGAAACTCTTCACCGCTGCAATGGAAGACGTTTTCAAGCTACTGGACTGGAAAGGATACGATATCAACATCAATGGCGAGTACATCACTCATCTTCAATTTGCTGACGATATAGTCCTTATGGCATAAGAAAGAATGCTAAGTGTACACTGTGGGTGTGGTCCATAAATACTTACATTCTATTGTCGATTAAGAACCAAAATAATTCTTGACCGTGAATAGAAAACAAAAAAGTAAAGTAAAAGGGTTTCTGTACATTTTTAAGTTCAGTGATTTTTTCTGTTATGTTATAATTTACAAAAATCTTACAATTTTCTTGACGTAGCAGGCTTACGAGCAGTATTTAAATAATATTACATAATTCGAAACCAGTAATTATGCACTTTATCATTTAGTTGGTTTATTTAAAAATTTCATCAATCCTAAAGCATCGGACTATATAATCATTAATTATATATCAATCAATAAAAATTGTTTGTAATAAAACTTTTTTTATTTCATATATAACATATTTGAAATTGTTTTTCTTTTTAAACATTGGAAACAGTTTTAAGAAATACTTAATCATTTTCAGTTTCAGGTTATAATTGAAGAAACGGGTACATCCGACTTTTTAAGAATAATATGGTACATTGATTACTGCTTACACTTTTATTCGGCCCTTATTTTATTATTAACTTAAGTTTAATTTAAACTATAATATCCACATAGTGGTCTAATTCTGTTTCGGAATTATCCAAACCGTCTTCCTCGGCCAGTTATTATTATACTCTTGGTACTTGCCTCATTCTTACTTTAAACCGTCTTTGCCTCGACCCTGTGTTGTTTTCGTAAAAATTTGAGCTGTCGTATGTCACAGACTGGTTTGTCATACTTTTAAGGAAAAAAAGATTAAATACGGCACGGGGTATTTCGTTATTTATTTTAAAAATTATCTATTCCTTCCAAATTACGAATGAGAACTAGGTCGTATTCGACTCGTAAGTGTAACAAATATAACTTACGTTATTTGAATTACGTCGTCTCATTTGCAACCTTTTTCACAATTGTATGTTACATACATATGTTACATAGGCTAGGCAGTCGAGATTTCCCCGGCTTTGTTCGTTTTACGAATTCGAAAGAATTCGAAGAACGCTTCGTATCGCCTTATAATCAATTACCGTATTTTGTGATATGGCAATGAGATGCCTGCAGTATGCCGTGTTTTCTGAAAAAAAAAATCGTGAATTGCCGTATAATACGGCAATTGATGTATCAATAACAACACTGACTCGCACAACTAACCGCATCCCCTTCCCTACTATAGTTTTGCCATTCTAATAAAATTAAAGTTAATTTATCAATTAAAAGTCAATTGCTTTAACAGAAAACATTATTTTTATGAAATTATTAATCCTGGGAACCAGTTCCCTGTTTCCGTTCTTTTTTTGCCAACTTCATCAAAATGGTGGAGGTTCTCAATTCTACTGTATGTTTTTTTGTTTGTATGTACGAAACATGTCCATCAATTATGAACTGATTTCAGTGATTCCTTTTTATTTGATAGGTTAAACTTATATAGAATTTTAAGGTAAGTTTACATAGTGTAATATACTATATTGGTAAGTTTGAATATATTATAATCCAATATAACTACGGTTATGACCACTAACTTCAATGGTCTAGTAGTCGTTAACGTGACTGCTGATCGTGTGGTGCTGGGTTTGAATCTCGGGTCGGGCAAAGTTAAGTTATTGGGTTTTCTGTCAAGATATTCTCAGTAGCAGCCAGATGTTCTCAGTCAGGAAGCACGCGAAGCCGTTGGTCCTTCGTCTCCGGTCGTGTCTGACTATAGTCCCATCAGATCAATAGAGTGAGGCAATAAAGAGTGCTGGTGTACACCTGTATATCTGTTTGTTCATCCAATTGGACGTTATATTCCCGTCCTGCGCAGATGGCTAGTTTCCGTTCTGAACGAATCGCCGCAACGTGACCGAAATCCACCCGAAATTCTGTCTGGGCGACATTATTACTCTATACTGGTGATCTGGACTTTTTAAGTAGTTACATCAAACCGGAACACAAAAGTTCAGGTCAGGCTCACAACTCACTGCTGCATGTTATCATGATCATCATCATTGGAACCCTACACAAGTTCATAGCCTCCCCAAGGAATACCACAAAGTACGGACCTGAACAACCTGCATCCATCGATATCCTGCATTTCTTACCCGGTCGTCACTCCATCCAGTGAGGGGCAGCTGAACTGCGACTAATACCGGAGAAATAAGTATGAAAAAAATTCAAGAAAATAATAGTTCTCCTTTTTTGCACTGCCGTAGTCGGATAAAAAGTCATGTCTTATTTACACGGGTATGAAAATCTTTCAGAACATCATCGTCACCTTAGAATATTAAATTTAATTACCTACCACTGAAGTCACTTGTCGTCTGGCATTTTTTCAGCTAGGGTAGATTGCTGTCCATTTTAGTATTGCGTAATAATTTTTTTTGTTTTTATGTTTTAGCAGCTCATTTAGTCTACTGATACATACAAGACCTTCTCTAATGTACGCGATGTCAGCGTATTATACACTTCTTCATATATTTATGAAATTAAGTACTTACGAAAGTCAATTTATGTTTGAACAATTGTAGTGTAGTTTTCATATGTAATACATATATAAAGGAAACAGATCTAAGAGAGATTTAGCGGTAAATTACAACCGCGCCGCGGTTGTTTTGGTGCAGCTGCATTGCTCCTTCTGTGGTATCGTTTAAATAGTGGTTTGAAGTGGATTTTGATGGATATGTAGAGATGAGATGCGATTTTGTACAATAAAGTAAGTTGTTTTTGTCCACTTAAGCAGCTGAGACTGTCTACTGACTACTGGCTGTCGTCGAAATCTTCCAAAACTTCGCAACTTCGTAACGCAGTACAACTGTACGAGTATATATAACAAAAAACGACGGGTTGCACTCCAGGAGTGCCGGCGTGAAAACTTGAATATTAACGTTGTGCATTCTTGTTATTTTGGAATAGTTAGGGAATAATTTTGCACGAATTGCTTTGATTATCAGTATAAAAGTACTATCATTTATGTGGTAGAATACAATTCCGTCTTACGAATTTTCGATCAGGTCACGTGCCCTGACGCGAGTATATCATTTTTTACCCATTACAAAAAATTGTACAATGCCGCTAAAGAAGTTTTCACTTCAAAAAAGTAGTCTAATATGCACAAGCATATTTTTTATTCTAAGAGAATGTAATAGTCATAATAATATTTTCCACGCAATATTACAAAACTAATGATACTGACCTCAAAGACCTAAAAACCATTAGATTTTTAATTATCATTGTCTACACATACCTTCTAATGAGACAATAGTGGATAGATAATAAAATACTCATAAAACTCTGTGATGCCGTGAACACGCCACAGCTCTATGAAAAGTATGAGAGCGTGTGTACCTACAACACATTCGAACAGCGACATTGACGCGGCAACCACAATCATCAAAAGTGGATTGTTGATTGTATATTGCTTACTCCTTTTCATAATCCTGAACACAGTCCACTGCAGGACATGTGCCCCTTCCACAGTAGAGAGGTTTTGTTATAATCATTAGCGGGTTTGATAATCGCACTACTAGACTACATCCCTCACCTTTGAGGCTGCTTCCCGTGATTGGTCTGGACATTTTGTATCTATTCCGACATAAATAAGACCCAGTTACACTATCTCTACCATCTATCGAAGGCCACAAAATGAATAAAATAGAATAATTTTTATTCTATTTGGATGACAAGGATACAGTATTGGGTCCTTACATATGAAATTAGCGTTTTGTCGTACTGACCACTTTGATCTGAAATATCTCGTCTATGGTTAAGAATTCCAAATTCAAATTTATAAATTCATTTAGCTGTGATACATTTGAGTTTTGAAAACAGTCATTCATTTGTTTTTTCCTCATTCGTTTTTATTTGGCGTCGCTTATTACCGCACAATGGAAAACAAGAAATATCGGTATATTTACGAGTACGAGTTCTACCGTGGCACCAGTGCTGCAGAAACAGCTCGAGGGATTAATGATGTGTACGGCGCTGGTGTCGCAAAACAAAGGACGGTACGTTTTTGGTTTCAACATTTTCGTTCTGGAAATTTCGACCTTCAGAACCAACCCCGTGGACGGCCGGAGACCAAAGTAGAAAACGAAGAATTAAAGGCTATTGTGGAAGCGGACCCATCACAAAGCACTTCTGAGATAGCTGCAAGCTTCGGGGTAGGTGATAAAACTGTATTATTCCACTTGAAGCAAATCGGGAAAGTAAAAAAACTTGAACGATAGTACATCATGAATTGAGTGAATCGAACTTACAAACACGCGTCGACTGCTGTGTTACTTTGCTCAACCGACACAAAAATGAAAGAATTTTGAATCGAATCATTACTTGTGATAAAAAGTGGATACTGTACGAATCGGAAGCGTTCGTCGCAATGGCTCAACCCTGGAGAGCCAGCCAAATCCTGCTCTGAACGAAAATTGACTCAGAAAAAGTTACATGTGGTGGACTAGCGCCGGTGTCGTTCACTACAGCTTTCTAAATCTGGCCAAACGATTACGGCAGATATCTATTGTCAGCAACTGCTAACCATGAAGAAAGAACTAGCTGCTAAACAACCGAGATTGGTCAGTCGCTCTAGGCCACCTCTACTTCACGACAACGCAAGACCACACACTGCACAACAAACAACCACTAAGTCAGATGAGCCACAATTGGAATGTCTGCGACATCCATCGTACTTCCCGGACCTCGCTCCAACAGATTACCATTTTTTTCCGGAATTGGGACAACTTCTTACAAGGAAAAAAATTCAACTCAGCAGTCCAAACCGCCTTCAAAGAGTTTATTGATGCGATAATCAATTAGTTTTAACCCTTAGTTTTTTAGTAAAGAGATCAATGAACTACCTATGAGATGGCAGGAGTGCATAGATAAGAACGGTGCATACTTTGATTAATTAAACATATTTTACAAAAAAAATTGACTTTATATTCCTCCCGTACAAAACGCCAATTTCATATGTAAGGACCTGTTATTTGATTATAATAATATAAGTAATAAAAATACACTCACTTCCCACAAAAGTAAAATTTCAAATATATATAAATTAATATACGATTCTTCAAGATTATGTAGTACTCAGCTTATTGAGTGGACCCGTATACCTCTGTTTCTAAAGTTGTTTAATCCGTTAGAGCAAATAAGATTTTGCGCCAAGTTAACAAAAGCGCCTGCTGAAATCATGAATTTCGATTTGGCTTTACCACAGAAATATAAATAATATTAGATTTCTGTGGGTTTTACCGTAGTCAGGTAATAGCAGTGGCAACTAAGCTACGGTTATGAAGCAAATAAGTACGATTTTTTGACTGAAACTAGGGCCGACTGAGCTTTCTCAGCATCAGCGTGTGCAGTGCAATGCTATATGAATAAAAATTCGGCACAAAGCGATTTTGTCATTTCTTACATTTTTTTGTTTTACCTTAATGGTTGTACGGAATAAACGTTCTTTTTTCGTTCTAATTTTTTCTTCCAATTTAATCTGCTTTTTCGGTTTTGTCTTACTGTTCTATCAAAAAATGGCACCGATATGTTTACCCAAATATATGTGGGTGGGTAATTAAACTTAAGACTTTTTAACTAACTAATAAGATACGCGATTGTAAGAACTGAATGAAAATGAAGGCATGTTGAATATATATCTATATCAAATACTGTGATACTACCATTTAAATCGATGAACAAGTTACTTGAGAGATAATAAATAATCAATAATTTAGTGATGTAATGATCTTTTATGATTTTCTTATGTTGTGAAACAACAAACAATGGTATTTACATAGCTATTAGTCATAAGTTTGCAGAAAACCGACGTCAGACATTATCGTAACAACATGTACATAAAATGAAGACAATAGCTATGCTAAGATTATATTATATTGACGTTAAATCATTAAAGTATTATTAAATATTAATATCTTAATACTGACAATTTTTGTACAAAAGAGTGAAAACGAGGGCGGGCGCGAACTCTACCTTGTGATTGCTCACCTAAGCACAGAATAAATAATAGCACTACGTAACCTAAGCACTCAAACGCTACAGATAAGAGAATCTGTGGTCAGGGCATTCTAATTAGTGAATTTATACAAGCTTCTCAATACAAGCTTTTTGGAATATAAAAAAGTATTTTTTTTTCTAAATTTGAAGTGAGAAGCTAACTTACAGTGCATTTAATTGTAAGTATGTAGCTATTGCAGTCAATGGACAGCTGCAGCCAAGTTCAAGAACGAATGCTACAGATGCGTCATTATCTTTAAGGATTAAGATGGAACTATACTATTCACATATACCTGTTCTTTAGGCCGCGACGTGAATCGCAAAGCACAAGCAATAGGCAAACTTGTGTAAATTTGAGGATACGTTAATTGTTTAAAAATCGGTACACAGCACAAGTACGTAGTGCCAGTAACTATAATGATCATCATCCTTACAGCCTTTTACAAGTCTTCTGCTGAACATAGTTCTCCCATAAGAACTTCCTGCATCTCTTACCAGGTCGTCATTAAGTTGGAGGCCGCTCTTTGGTACGAGGTTGCCCCTCGAGAATCTTTCTTCCCCATCGGTTTTCAGTTCTTCGAGATATATGGGCGACCCGTTGCCACGTTAGCTTACTTTTGATTGTAATTATTTATAAAAAAATCATAAAATTCACATTTACTTCATTTCCAATAAACTTGCAAGTTTAGGAGGTTAGGTATGTTATAATATATCTATATGAATCGCTGTGACAAAACATTATAATTTTTTTCAAATGAAAATAAATTCAAAGAAGAAATTATTTCCATGCTTACAGTAAATCGACAGCACATCAAATAAATGACAAAACATTTAAAAACTCAGTTCAGCGACACAGTCAAACGGCCATCGACACGTTAGATTGTAGCATCCGGATGACCGAGCTTTGCTCGGTTTTTTTTTGAAATTACATTTAGATACAAATTACATACTGATGAATAATATTTTTTGATCTTATTGACATAATAGAAAAAACTGAACTGGTTATTTGAATAAAAATCGTGAGTGCAATTAGTTTAATTAAAATTTTCATATTTTTAAAAAATACTAAAAAAAGGGCTTGAAATAATAGATTTTCTCACAAAAGAAGGAAACTTGAAAAAAAAAGGAAAAAAGTCGGACCAAAGACGGGACTCGAACCCTATTGAGCTATTACGATCATTAACACAGCGTCAAAATTTACCTCCTTATATTGTAGCAGTTTTTCATAGCCTGAAAACACCGACAAAAAAAATTTTCTAAAAATAAATCCTAGCTAGATGGATTTATTGCCCCCGAAACTCCCTGGACACTAAATTTTATAAAAATCGTTGGAGCCGTTTCCGAGATTCCGATTATATATATATATAGAAATATAATAAGAATTGCTCGTTTAAAGGTATAGGATTATTTTAACGTCTAATTAGTATACACCCTATTTATTTTCACTTGCACTATATGGAAGAACGTTTAAGGTTTATGTTTAAAATGAACTTGCTCGGGTTACGGCGAACGTTACCATTTGGTCGATTGACCGATTACGAATTGCACATAATAATTATATATTAGACACATTTTAATATTATATATTAGGCATATTGCCTCATTGATCTAGTGGTCGTTAACGCGGTTGCTAATCATGAGGTTCCGGGTTCGGATCCCGGGTCGGACCGCTGGCACTTGTAATACTGAAGTACTTACTATAAGTACCAGCATAAACAATTATTGTAAGTTTTTGTCAAACTGACTTAGAACACGGATACTACTCCTCTTTAATTTTTTCTTCTTTATGTACTTATTTGTTTACGGAAAACAGCTAAATTCGACCATCAAAGACGTAATTAACATCTTATAACTTTTCTACAACGTCCGAATTAATTATTACCTCGAAACTGTTGTGGTCAAGGCTGCTTATCTACATAAAAAGGCCGTATTAGATGTACTCCATTGAACATGACTATATAAAGTGAAAATACGGAAAATTCACACTCACTCACTAATCGTAAATAAGGCAGTAGAATTCCAAAAAAAGTACACACAATTTATAACTATTATGCACTAAAATTTAACCATGATAAAGGGTCACCTTGAATCATTTATAACTGTATTAATTTGCATAAAATCCTTAAATTTGTACCTATATAAGATTAAAGACCTTATCAGTTAAGGCCTTTTTGGTCTATAAAATGTATTTGTTTTGTACACAATCGAAGCATTGTTGTACAAATGATGACGATGTTTTACCCTATTAGTCTACCTATAACAGTCGAATCGTCTACCAACGGCGATTTTTTCGGACCGATACGACTTAAAGACCTTCAAGAAAAGAGCCTATTCTTTTTAAAAGGTCGGCAACGCATCTAAAATTCCTCTGGTGTTGCAGTTGTTCATGGGCGGCTGTAGTCACTTACAACCAGGTGAGCCGCTCTTTTGCCCCTCTCATATAAAAAAATAATATAATAAGTATTTGTACTATACATTGCATAGGTAATGGAAGATTTACATGTTTTATATAGGGAATTTCACAATAAATAAAACCTTTTACAGCCACAATACGCTGCGTGTATTTTAAGTTATTATTTTGTGTAAGGAAATCGGTAATTCATAGCCCTACGTCTGTAATAACTTGTACCGTGACCGTGAAAGGCGAAGGTTGATTCGTCTACGCTCCACGGCGTTGCGAGACCCACTCCATTTAGTATAATGCCACTGACCTGATCAATGCATATTTTGCTCCATACTTCCGCAAAGTTAATCACCAATTTTATACGTACTTGAATTTAAAAATGGAATGGCACAATCGAAAGCATTTTATTTTAAAATAAAGCACTACATACATAAATACATACATAAACACTCACGCCTGTTACCAGAGGGGTAGGCAGAGACTACAGACTTCCATTTGGCACGATCCTGACACACCTCTCTTGCCTCCTTCACATCCATACACCTACGCATACATGCTCGTCGGTTAAGGGTACTCCTAATTCGGCCCGTTTTCAATAAATCGCCAATTTGATCGATAAATTTTCGCCTAGGACGTCCCTTTCCGACTCTGCCATTCACTTCTGCACCATAAATTTTCTTTGTCACTCTTTCCTCATTCATTCTTTCCACAGGACCAAACCACCGAAGCATTCCTTTCTTAATCCTGGTCACCACATCATCTTGCAAACCACACTCTTCTCTTATTACACAATTTCTTACCCTGTCATTCAGATTCATCCCTAACATACTCCTTAACGACCGCATTTCTACTGCGTTTATTCTACTCTCGTGCTTCTTCTGCCACACCCAACTTTCACTACCATACGTTAAAGTAGGGACCAACACAGCATTGTGAATTGCCATACGTGCCTTTTTCGACACATTTTGACTCTTCACAATAGAGTGCAAGGCCCCATTTACTCTATTTCCCGCATTCACTCATCGTTCTATATCCTTATCATATCTCCCATCCCTGCTAAATGAGCAGCCCAAATATACAAACTCATCTACTTGCTTGATCAACTCCCCTTCTATTCTTATTTCACAAATCGTTTTACTTTCTGCTCTTTCAAAAACCATAACCTTCGTCTTACTTGCGTTCACTTTCATACCCCTTTCTTTTAATGATCCGTTCATTAATGTAACCATCATTTGCAACTCGGCCGCCGACGACGCAAGAATAACTTGATCATCGGCGTACAAAAGGCATTTGACGGTTAACTCACCCATTCTTAATCCGCATTCTTCAACTTTCAAATTTTGCAAACAACTGTCTATAAATAGGTTGAAAAGCCACGGGGAAGCCACACAGCCCTGTCTGACACCTTTATGAATATCAAACCAGTCCGAGTAGACCCCGTTGATCCTAACACAAGCACTAGAGTCCCTATAAAGAGACTCCAATGCCTGCATCAAGCCAGCGCTCAACACAAATGAGTTCAGTGTTTGCCATAGCAAATCCCTATCCACTCTGTCATAGGCCTTTTCCAAGTCCATGAACGCACAAAAAACCTTTTGGTTTTTGGCCAGAAACTTCTCCGCGATCATGCGCATGGAAAAGACTTGATCTGTACATCCCATTCCCTTTCTAAATCCCGCTTGCACATCCCAAATTTTTCCATCAGTTTCTTTCATGACCCTTTCAATCAGTACCTTAGCATACAGTTTTCCCACAATGCTAAGAAGGCTGATGCCACGGTAGTTTTTACAGTCCTGTTGCGACCCTCTTCCTTTATATACTGGGATTATCACGGCTTTGCACCAGTCTACCGGTACCCGCTTCAGTTCCCAGCATAAATTAAACAAGGTATGCAGCAGGCCTGCCACCACTCCCTCTCCAGCCCTTAGCATTTCGAGTGAAACTCTATCATATCCGGCAGCCTTACCATGCTTTTCATTGCTTTCATTATTTCATCTATACTTATCTCGCTACTTCTTTCCTCTTCTTTCGGTGTTTCTACGTCCCTTAGTACACACGTTGTCTCCTCACTCATAAACACGCTTTCAAAATATTTCTTCCATCTCTTTAAACTCAAAACTTCATCATTCAGAATATAGCCATTCTCGTCTCTTATAGCATTCATCATAGGCTGTTTTGAATGTCCCCTGGCAGTTCTTACAAGTTTCCAGAACATTTTAATATTTGCCTGGAAGTTATCCGATATTCTTCTATCATTCTTATCCATTCTTTCTTGCTTTTTTCTTTCAACTACTTCTCTTACTCTCTTATTAAGTAATCCTTTTTTCTTTCAATATCATCATTCGTACCACTAGAATTATCAGCCTTTGTTGCTAGTAAATCTTGCCATGTTCTCTTCTTTGCTTCAACTTCCATACGTATCTCATCATCCCACATACTTCGGTAGCTGCACCCACTAAACCTTTCTTTACATTTTGCCATATATTCTCCAAGTCTAACTCCTTCATACATAATTCATCCAAACCACTTATATTTTCTTTCAGTCTACATTTGAACTTGTTTTTATCACTTTCATCTTGTAACCTTTCTGTTCTAATACGCTGTAACGCAGTGGTAGACACAGACGATCGATGGCGCCAACGCCTGAATAGACGGCATAAAACTTAATAATGATCCGTTCCTACGTTAGAACCCCGGTAAACCCTCGTATCTACCACTGCGCCCCTCAATCTTTCATCCACAATTATGAAATCTATCATGCTTCTATCGTCACCTCTTTCCCAAGTATACATGTGAATCCTCTTGTGGCGAAAGCAAGTGTTCGTCACAAAAAGATTCTTTTCCATACATACGGTGAGGAGACTTTCACCATTCTCATTTATACTTTCATCACCAAACGTTCCCAATATCCTTTCATAACCAAGCCTCCTCACCCCAACCCTTCCATTAAAATCTCCTAGCATAATAATATTTTCATTTTCCTTACACTTCATAACACCATCCTTACCATTTCCCAAAACTGCTCTCGGATATAAGTGGGCTTAGACATGTCTGGGGCGTAGACCCCTAACACAAACAACTTCTTTAAGCCCACTTTCATTCGTATCCATAGCAGTCTTGGGCTTACACATTCATACTCTGTCACACATTGGCCCATTCTTTCTGAAAGGATGATACCTACTCCCTGGCATGCCCGCTCGATCTCGTCTACACCAGACCAGTATGCGGTATACATGCCATGTGTAGTGACATCCTTCCCCTTCCTTTTCGTCTCATTTACGCATAACACATCTATTCCTCTATCATACATCATATCGCATACTTCATCCATTTTATCGTTCATTGCCCCACATACGTGGTAGAGCCATGCTGCAGTTATATTAGTTGTATAGTTGTAGCATGAATGGGTCGGCTCGACCGGGGAAGGACCACGCTCTCACAGAATACCAGCGTGAAATAGTACCTTAATGCTGCTGTGTTTCGTATGGTGAGTGTAGAGACCGGAGACCCTTTTTACTGGAAACGAGGCATTCTACCTAAGTCCTCACGGGTGACAACGCATCTGCATTTTGATTCGTAATCGAGAATAGATGTAGATGTCTATGGGCCACAGCAACCACATACATCAGGTGGAGTGTGTGCTCGTTTGTTACCCTATTCTATAAAAAAAACCTATTGGAGCCGTATTAGCGCAGTGCAAATGCAATTGTTAATTGCAATTTAAGTAGTCATTCAAAGTACTAATTTACCACGAGCTCAGCGGCGCAGAAAAATTTTATAGTATAAGCCTACATGTCTGAAAAATAAAATAAATATTGAAGTCTGAACTGAAGTTCGTGACACGCACTTCTGCAAATCAGAGATTTACTTCTACATAACTTTCAAACATGTGAGGTGACCAGAATGGAACATAAATTTGGCTTGATGTATTTATTGTTGATATTTGAATTTAAGAAATATTCACCTCTAGAGGGATTGAGGCCCGGGAGCACATGAGTAAATAAAAGGAGTTTCAACTTAGAAGTCACATATACCGTGATTAACAAAGGGTAATGCATTCAAAGACTTTCCATTGTTTCCAATAACACTTCTGAACCCGGGGTCAATGTTACTGTAACCTAAACTTACGATTCATTTGATCACACTTTATTTGTTTTTATCACATTTATTAAGTCTTTAATCTGTTCATGAAAATAGTGTTAATAGTTACATCGCATAATGTCACATTACATCTTTTTCACTATTAATAATAATTAATTATTATTTTAATTAATTATTATTAATATTACTATTAAATATTACTTAAATATTACTATTAAAAATACTGCATTGATCTAATATAAAATAATTTTTGTATTAAACATTTTATTAACTTTCTTGTTTTATTGTTTTTACATTGCAAAATGTATGTTACCCGCTTAAAGACAAATTGGTTAAGAAATAATTTTTGTTAAAATTAGTCGAATAGGAGTTACGGGCCAAAAACTGTAAATTCTCTACGCTGTGTTTAAAAATTATGCTTTCTAACTCATCCTATTCTATTCTATTATTTTGTCCTATACTTTAATCTAGTAATCCTTGCTCCTTTTCTGTAATATATAGTTATAGCAATATTATATAAATAGTGAATGTTAAATACAACCAATTGCAATTTCAACAAGTGTCTTGACGGCAGAAATGTGTAAGAAGTGGTAAACCCACAGAAGTCGTAATAATATTGTCTTATTATTACGATTTCTGTGGGTAAACCTAATAACAAACACATTGAACAAATAGTGAGATTAAAACATACGTGTTCGGTCTCATTCTAATTTCCCTATGAACGGGAAAGAGCTACCGCTAATATTTTTAGAGAGGTCAGATGGCACCTCACGGCCCCAATAAGGAAATTTAAGTCTTTGGTAAAAGATACACGAAATGTTATTGAATACATACTATTGTCTTAAATGAATAGCAGATATTTGGTTTTTTGTACGGTTGTAGTATTTAAAGTGGTGACTCGGTAGTCACTTGTTGGTCCGCTTGAAGATAAAAATTTAACAAAACATTTAATGTTACTGTTACATCCAAGTCCACTGCTGGGCATAGGCATACCCATAGATTGCCGCACAAGGATATTAGCCATAGTTGCCATGCTGGCAAGCGGGTTGACAGCCGAAGTTTTTATTAAAATTTCTTTGGCACGTTGTCCACTTTTGGGATGGGGAAAAAGAACTGAAATCGCATGACCGAGACGCTCTATTACATTGTATATACAGCAGTTATATCAGTAGTATAGTTGTAGTACGAATGGGTCGGCTCGACCGGGGAAGGATCACGCTTACACAGAATACCAGCGTAAAATAGTAGCTTAATGCTGCTGTGTTTCGTATGGCGAGTGTAGAGAACCGGAGACCCTTTTTACTGGAAACGAGGCATTCCATCTTAGTCCTTGCGGGTGACAACGCATCTGCATTTTGATTTGTAATCGAGGATAGATGTAGATGTCTATGGGCCGCAACAATCACTTACCATCAGGTGGACTGTGTGCTCGTTTGTCACCCTATCCTATAAAAAATTATTATAACATATAGCTCCTTCGGGATGGGGAAAACCACTGAACTCGCGTGTCCATCATGCTCAGATACATATTTATACATATATTTAAAACCCAAAAAAAAATGTTTACAAGTTTGTGAAGCTAAGAAGTGTTCGCTTATGACGTGTAGTCCTATGACAGTGACATATGAGTATGACAGTTTATTTTTTTATTTTTAGTCGTTATTAGGAAGACACCGCTGCCCATTTCCTGATTGGTTTCCCTCAGTCGCCTCTTACTACATATGATCTAAAGGATGCTCCCCAGCACAAGTCTGTAGAATTTAGGATCGGTGATACTGCTTTGTGGTATTCCTTGGAGAAAGCCTATGTTCAGCGGAAGATTTGCGATGGACTGTAATGATGAGGAGTTTTCTTACTCATCCAATATCATCTTAAACTTTTTTACTAATTTTTTCACCGATAGTCAGTGATATAATAATTTTTTTCTCGAAAAAGCAGTGTAATTTTATTATCAAATGTACTATGTATGGCGGGAAAGATCTTAATTCTTGAACATGTTCCCAGACTGCAGACTTCTCGGAGCGTCGCTGCTTTACGTCAGTTATATGTTCTATTACGCGGCTTTTGTAGATATTTTTGTTTGTCTTATGTAAGGTTAGACCAAATTTATATCTAAGTTTGTATGGATACTGCACTGATGGTGGTAAAAATTGACTAATCATCTTCGGCGGCTCTTTGTAGGTTTCAATGGATGCTGGCCTTGAATGATGTGGCCTTAGGCTATGACTCCTTTGACGTATGGAAGCACAGCAGGCAAATGCCAGACCGTGGCCGACTTCACTCGGCCACTGTGACTTAAGCGCGAGACCGAAAGCTTATTGTCTTGCAGTACTTGCTTGATGTGTTGAAACTCGGTTGCTAGATGTTTTCTATCACAGATCCCTTGTGCTCTCTGAAACAAAGATTTTCGGACGTTACCTAAAGATTAACCATTTAAATGTGGGTTGATCTTTTTCCTATACTATCAATTGTGTTATCAGGATTTCGGATGACTAAAACATCTAGAATAGCTGAAGAATTATTTGCTTCTAACTTCACAATGGAGTTAGAAGCAAATAATTCTAACACCTCTAACACCTCAATCCCTCGTGATGTGAAAACGTCAAGATTTAAAAAGATAAAATAAGTAAAATTAGTTTCATTTAATGTGTAGTGTTTGCATAAATATAAGGAATCATCATGTTAATCTTGATAAATATATTACAAACATAAAAATTTAATCAATTACAGTAGAATTTGACCACTATGCGACCTCTGGTATATATATTATTACATAACTTAAAAACAGGCCAATAACGGCCTTGGTTAAATCAAGGCCATTATTGGCCGCTTATCTTAATATATATAAATTACGTGTCACGTTGTTTGTCCGCGAAACTTAAGAGATAGGATAGTTTTTTTGCCCATGAGTGACCCACAATTTTTTTTGCGATAGTAAGGATTTTACTATGGCATGACAAAGTCAAAAAGCGCAGAACAACTTCTGCCTGGCAAGCTAGTTTTATATAGATAATTGAATGTTTATAAAATTTATTGTTATAATTAATATGCTAATAATTTCTCATTGCATCACGATATTACGTCTGAATGCTTATTTTATTACCTATATTAAACTTTTGAACCTTATTGTCCGACTAAAATAGCATTTAATTTCTTATGTTAGAATAAAAACATATTTAATAATAAGGTGACATTGAATGTCACCTTATTGTTAAATATGTTACTCTGGCGTCATGTCTATCTTCTCTTTTTCGTGAACTTACTTTATTTTCTTCACTAAGTTGCAACAACTATTTTGTAAGTTTTGAAATAAGAACGTTATGCTTTTGTAGTTAAAATATATTTAAACGTAATAAATATATACGGAAATATAATTAGGAAATTAAAGTGCCATAGATAAATGTAAATCAGTAGCCAGTAGGCATTGGCATCTGACCAATGGATATATATGAGTCAGTCGTAGGTCCGAACGATAACAATATGGGCCGGATATCACTATTGATTTTAATAAAAATTTCACTATTTGACACTTATGAGATGATTAAGGCTTTAAAAAAATGTCGTCTAAGACTTCAACCACCTATATTTCCTCTTAGAGATGGAATTATTTTTCTCCAATTTTAAGTATATAGTTTAGGGGACTCAAAACGGTTGTGGTAGAAGACAATTGTTTTTTTTAAATATGTTAATTTATAATGAATATACAATTAGGACATTTTACAAAACGACGGATTTTATGGCGTTCATTTGTAACTGACTCTCCTCCCATGATCACGGGAAACATAGGAAATTAAAAAAATAAGTTAAAACAAATGCGATAAAATCTTGAAATTCTGAAATGAGGTCCTCCCAATCTGTAGTATAGAAATAAATTAGTATCGAAACGCGTTAATGGCATTGACTTATATATTACTAGTGTATAATCTAAACGCTTCCATTACAATCTAATTTTCATTTCATATTAGTAAACGCAACGATATCGTCGAACGAGGGTTACAAAGAGTTTCCTTCATTTTTAATTGTTTTTACTCAAGATGATGGTGTTACTACAACATTAGTCTATAAAATCATTCTTAAGTATATATTTCCGCGGTGGCAAGGCAAAGATGCAATGAAACCGCTAGTGGAATTTCCTTAGCTGATCGACTAATGATTCGTTGAGCCGACAACTCAGTCATTTGTGTACCTTCGCATCGACCGCGTCAACCGGACAAAGAGGTATGTGCGTTACAAAAACAATCCGCATTTAATCGTTTTTTAATGATAACTGGAAAATATTATTAATTAAACTATCGTTACATTTCAATGTTGCAACCGATTATTATATATTAATTTTGGGTCAACTTGACAAGTTGATAAGCTTCGTTTGTTGGTGCGATAATAATATAATAATGTTCGGCTTTTCAAGTTGCTCCTAGTGATACGTGACGAAATAATGCGTTTTATCAATTATAAAACAGTAAGTTTTTGTTCGATTAGCACGTGTGTTAAATAATCTAAAGTCTATTGATTTTGGTAAAAGACACTCACTTTATTTTTGTGACGGATACGTAGTAAACTTATTTAAAATTAATATCCAGTTTCGATAGTGTGAATAACAGCAATGTCCTTAAAGAAAAAACCATTTCAAACGAAGTCACTTTTATATTATAAGGGAAAAGAACCTCCAGATGATTTTCCATTATCAAATTCTGCGACTTTTGTAATGTGTAAACCAAACAGTGATAGTGATGCTTCAACTACATCTGTGTTTCTAGCTGAAACGAAATGGGCTTCAAATGAAGACAATGTTGTTTTAGGACTAAACGAAAGGGTTGCGTTAGAAACCAAGTCATTTGCAAATGAAAATAATATTGAATTAGTGAATGATACGGCTGACAGTGACATTGTGATAAACCCAAAACTACAGGCGACGGTTTCCAATGGTCAGCCTACACAGTCAGAATCTGAGCAAAGACCGTGAGTACACTGACTCATGATGTTTTCCGAACTTTTATGCCATATATCTATGCAGTCAAGGATAATTTTATGATTAATATATCTATTTTAAGTTCAATAAGCGTCACGAATAAAAGTTTAAAAGTTACTGCCTATATACGTCCCACTCCCGGACACAGGCCTCCGCTCATTTCTGAGAGGGTTTTAGGGCAAGGAATTGTCCGCCGCGCTGCCCCAATGCGTGTTGGCGAACTTCACATGTCTTAGAAAAATATTTATTTTCTTATTTCTCAGACATGCAGGTTTCCTCACGACGTTTTCCTTCACCGTCGAGCACGTGGTAAATCAGCACTTAAAATTGCGATTAACGATTTCATTGGTGCCGGCGGGGATCGAACCCGGTTTGCTCGCGTACTGTGAAATTTACTGCGAGCGCTAACCATCTGAGCTACCACGGCATAAGCATTACGAATATAAAAATTCTTTTTCTAGGACTATTTTTTTGTGTTCTTTGTACTTATTGTTGTGTAAATTGGAACATAACGTACCATTTTGTAACATTTAGTTTTTATAAAGTATTTATTTAAGATAATATTACGTTTCGGTAATTTGACAATAATATATATCGCAAATTTAAAAAAGGCATTATTTTATTATCGACTAGCTGTGCCCGCGATTTCGTGTGCGTATAATCATTTTTAGTAATTTATTATTATACTTTCCTATTTAAATCGGATTTGGTTCACAATTTCATGGGTCTTAATTTTTTGCGACACATTTATTCTTACTCTTTTTCTAAAATAAAAGTAGCCCGTTATAACATCACCTATTTGCCAGTAAGTCTCCCCAATCCTTTCCAGCCGTTTCGGAGAATAGCCGGAACAAACAGAAAGGCTGACAGACCAAATTTTAAAAATTGTGTTTGTGTTCTAAGTATCGTATATACTTTCACATGCATTTAATTTTAACTATTTAATTATTTAGTTATTTAATTATATATTTATTTAATTATATAGGTATTTAATTAACAAATGGCGATATGGTAATTAACAAATTAAATAACAAATTTAATTAACAATAATTAACAAAATTAATTGAAAATGTTTATTTTTACATAACAAACAGACGACTTTAATTTTATTTATTTGTAGGTATATAATCTATACAGATAGCAGATATATATATTACCCAGACTTGCTACAAAAAATGTCTTAGAAATACCATAACATTGAGGTATTTTCGATTTACGTCAGTCACATATCCTGCTATCGTTGAAAAGGTAAATGACTCACAATTTGTTAAAGGCGTAGCTTCAGAATTTTACTTGTATTTTAAATACTAAACGATCCGTACTTGCCTTCTCAACTTAAGCATAACTTTAAATAATTTTTATTCAAGCCATAATGAAGTTAAACCGTATGAGGATTTAAAGTCAAATCTTTATTCAAGCTCGTATGAACGTCAGAATCTACGCTGGTTCGCCAAAACAAGACCTTCTCAGAGGCGAACCGGCAAGAACCTTTGAGTCTTTCTTTTTTTGGGCCAGTTCCAATTTTATTTCTAACTAGCGACCCACCCCGACGTTACCTGGATGGGATCTATTGATGTGGCGTTATTTAGATTTGAGATAATCAAATCCATTTTATCAAATTTTCGTTGAATCGGATTTAAAAGAAAAACTTGAAACTTGCTACCTGTTTGTTCGTAAAGTTTCATCACATTCGTTTCAGCTATTTGGAAGTTTAGCCCGTATAGACAGATATCAAGAGAGACACAAAAAAATTAAAATGTTTATTTAAATTTTTTTGTCTGTCTGTCTGTTGTCGTCAAATGTTTATTTTTAATATTTGTCTCAATACCATGGAAATAATCCCATGAGCTTAATAGCAGCAAGATATTTTAATATAACAGACAAACACTTCAATCTTATAATATTTATAGATTACAGGTTAAAGTTAAATATTAAAATGTCGAAAATAAATAACGATTTATTTCATTATTAATATTTCAAAGTGTCGGTTTTAACAAAATGATATCAGTAGCCAATGAAATTGTAAGTGCATAGTAATAGTTATTTCCACACTTCGATATATTAATCAATGTTGATCTATTTTATAGTAGGCTTTTTGTAACAAAAAACATTTAAAAAAAATTTGAAGTTTGTATCCGGTTGTTGCATTACATTTTTAGGGATTTTACTGTCTGAGAATTTTTCAAGTGAACTTTCACGGTACAGTACTTTTGGAATACCCTATGATGTAAAGAATGCAACAACAAAAACTCTTTACAATATTACTTATATGAATGTAAGGAGGATATATTAAATTATTGAGAGTTTTATATAGATTTTTATAAATAAAAGTTACCTTTAGACATAAATTTAATAATTAAAATTATATTTAAAATTATTTAAAAACGTGCTAGAGCTCGACAGCAGTAGGACCACGCTCTCACGGAATACCAGCGTCAAATAGCAGCTTAACGCTGCTGTGTTTCGCATGGTGAGTGTAGAGAACCGGTGACCCGTTTTATTGGAATCGAGGCATTTCATCTCAGTCCTCAAGAGTAACAACGCAGCTGCATTTTGATTCTTAATTTAGGTTAAATGAAGATGTCTATGAGCCACACCATCCACTTACCATCAGGTGGACTGTGCGCTTGTTTGTCACCCTTATCCCATAAAAAAATGGGCGGAGAATGCCACATTTCATTAAATCCGCCATATGTACCTTTAGTTATATAAACAAGTGTTTTTTTTTTAAATTTGTACTTTTTGATTCTGAGCTGTGTCAAAATTGTCAAGTCTCTAGCCCATCGGAAAGTGTTCGGATTTGCAAGATTCCACCCAGAGCGCCATACAAACAAAAAAGTCACTTAACAGAACCGTGGTAATAAATACTTTTTCTGAAAAATATCTTTTTGACGATCAAATAATTTCAATACGATGCTCTGAGTTTTAAACCATTAGGTTTGTACTTCAAATCTTCTTATACGTGCTTTATCTTAAAATGATTACTTATCTTTGAGTGATATTTATCTATAAATTTATATTATTACGAAACTCCAGTCTTTGTTTGCTTTACTCTAGGATACTTATCATCCGGACGTATTAACCAGGTAATTATAGTCTATAGGTTTCGTATAAAATCATTATATTTAATTTTCGTAATATACTTAAAATGTTGCCGTAATGTGATTATGATATTAACGAATAGGTATTAATAATATAATGCCTCCTTTTTGAAGCTCGACCATAATCTTTTTATTTTTATTTTAGATACTACGAGCTAGCCCAGTAAACGTTGCTCTGCACTTTCCTGTGTATAAAATTTATTGTCTTTGTCTATTAAAATTTCTAAATTTATATGTCTTTCCGTCCGAATACAAACGGAGCGTCTTCAATGCAAGAGTGAAATAGTCTGTTGTTGCGCTAAGACAGTCATCTAGGGCTTCATCATTACTTACCATATCACCAGGTGTGATTGTGGTCAAGCAGTAACTTATAATAAGTAACAAAATGCCGAAGTCAAAGACAATGTTTCATTAATATATGGTTTTATTTACTAACGGGCTTACTCATAAAATCAATGTCAATTAAGAAATACGTAAAGTTATTCTCGCTCTCTCGCTCTCTCTCTCTCTCTCTCTCTTCAATAAATGGCATTAGAAAAATACATTAAATGCAAATAATATTCAATTTATTAATTCCGTAGTCAAAGATAATGCACCGTCATATCATTCACATGCTTCTAACAAGGGTTTGCTCTCGGGTAGATAGTAACCCCACAAATAGAATTGGATACGTTCAAACGATAGTTTTTGTTAGAGATAACGGTGATAACCATAATTTTTGTCTGAGATAACAGACGTATGTTATATCCCAGATTATTTGCTTGTTTTAGTAAGTAGCTATAGTAGCTATAACAGTAGTGTAATGGATATATCGACTGCCTCGTTGGTCCAGTGGTTGTAATAGTGCGACCGCTGATCATGAGGTCCTGGGTTCGAATCCCGGGTCGCGCCAAAAAATTAATTATTGAGTTTTTCCTTCAAGAAATTCTCAGCAGTTGCCCGTATTCAGGAAGTTGACGGTGTCTCACCCCCGTGTCTCGGAAAGCACGTAAAGCCGTTGGTCCTGCGCCTGATCTCTCTCCGGTCGTATCGGTTTACCGTTTTATCGGATTATGAGAGTGATGGGGACAGAGAGTGCACCTGTACTTGCGCATACACTTGGGCACTATAATCCTGTCCTGCGCCGATGGCTAGTCTCCGTTGAGGCAGGCCGCTGTGGCCGGAATTCGGTCTGAAAGACATTATTGTAATTGATAAATGCACCCTGCCAGATGTCATTATTAATTACACAGCAACTGCGAAGAACTTGGGTGTAATTATTGAACAAAAAAGTTTATCCCACTCATTAAAATGACTTCAGTCTTACCCGTATCAGCTAAAATCTCTTTTGTTCAACCTCTCATTCTGCTTATCTTAGATTGAGCTGATGTCGGTTCTTGTTTGCCACAGAGGAACAATTAACCTTTCTCTTCTTTTTAACATTATACACGGTCCTAACTTTATACGCCGTAATCGATGTACCTTTGTTATTCTTAAAGAATTTTATATCTTTTTATCGTGCTGATAAGAAAATAACGCATTCGTCAAGGTCAATAAGACCCTTCTTTGGCCTTCTCAATTTCTTTGGTTTGCTGTTGTTTTAAACTCATATTAATGATTAAAATCATTAATATGAGTTTCTTATAAAATATAGAATTCGTAATTCAAACATGAGCGGCCAGGAACTCAGAACTTTTATTTTTATTAAGATTTTGGCTTGGATGCTTGTCTTTTAAGCCACGTCTTCATTTCATTCTAGATCTTCGTTTTTATAAATTTTTTGTTTAAATCTTCTTCATAATATATTGATGCATCACATTGCGAGTTTGCCAGTATTTGAGAAACTTTGACGGCAACTTGAGCCAACAGTCGGTGGATGTTGACGTATCTAAAGGCGCCTAAACAGTAACATTATCTTGAGGTTCACATCACCATAGGAGCGCTTGTTTCATCATTCCCACTATGGAGTGTAGAAGTAAGGAGGACCAACTCCCATGGTAGAATAGTTGAAAAAGTGGCCATCTGTAAGCAGTAAATAACAGTTCAAAAACTCTCCACAACAGCGCTGGAGTAGCTACCGGGATGAAATGATCTTAGCAGTTGTCGACGGTTTAAGTATGCTGTTAAACTGCTCAGTAGCTCTAAAATCTAAAATAATTTTATTTAGTAAAAATAACCTTGAAAAAGTCGTCTATCCCACTAATATTTTTGGGCGCATTCTTTAAAATTTACCCCGTAGCTATAGTGGTGCCACCCTTATTTAACTGTTTTCTGTAGACACTTTTTAATACACAGTCTGTACTCCTTACTTCTACACTCCATAATTCCCACTATGGTTCATGAAAGATAGCTTGATCTCTGCGACAGCTGTCAGTTAAAATCACGCCTTCCTTCAAATGAAGTCCTAAATTTCTTAGTAGTGCAGACAGTACCTGTCAATATCATACTTTACGGGCATGCACTAATTAGGTCGGCATGCCCATAAAGTATGACATTGACAGGTACTGTCTGTACTACTAAGAAATTCAGGACTTCATAGGCGTGATTTTACTGACAACTGTCGCAGAGAACAAGCTATCTTTTATGAACTATAATAGTCCACATGCGCAGACATTTAATACACACAATCGCATCACTTTTAAGTAGCAAAATCCACTTCAAACACTTTAAATAATAGTATAAAACAAAACAAGATCCAAGAGCAAATTCCCGCAAAAATTCCGCAGAACTTTCAATGTGCCCTATGTCACAGATTAAATAATGTCTATCGTCAGTTACACTAGAGTTCCTCCTTACACTTCCTCCTTCTATTCATGAAATCAATACGTACTATAACTCTTGATCATGATGTATCCTCTTCGTTGTCGGTGTGTACATAAACTTAAATAAATAAATGACACTTAAAAATACGAGGACACCTAATGCGTTACCTATTACTGCCGTGCTGCCAATGTACTCATTACTGCGATCCGGTTTGAAGGGTTAGAATGAATATTAATAATAATTAGCCATAAAACATACCATTCAGACTTTTTAGTTTTATGAGGGGTCCAGGTGCTGCAAAGGGAGACTGCTAGCTAATTTTTCATTCTAATATAAAAAAAATTAGTACATGTATACAGTAAAACAATAATTGAGAATAAAATAATTTAGTTCATAGATTTGAAATTTTGACCCCGAATGAAGGCGCAACAAATATTTGTATGCACAAAAAAGCAAAATAATTCGTAACATTCGAGGTTACGTACGTTATTGTTTTTCTTGTGGTGTTTAAAGGAAAAGAATCTTGACATAGATTAGCTAGGTTAATAGAAATTCCAATTGCTGTACATACTCGTAATGTTATAGGTATTCCATATTTTTGTGTAATCGCACCAAATTGATTAAGTGGAAATAATTATAAAATAACAAAGAGACACAAAAACAATCTTAGTGTTTCCGAGTTGTGTTTGACGTTAGTAGCATCAGCAGCGTAGGTAGCTATTTACTCATTATATATATATATATATATATATATATATATATATATATATATATATATATATATATATATATATATATATATATGGCAGACTGACAATGTAATGACAGCATTAGAATGCGTAATTATTCTAAGTAAAGCCAACAATTCTTTAAAGCGCACTGATGAGAATTATATCCTTTGACCCTAAATCTTTGAAAGCCACAAATTAATACGTGGAAGTACGAAGAACAAGGGTTAAGTAACGAACACAAATAAAAATTTAAAAGTATTTATTATAATATTACTTACGTAAAATGTAATAATATAACATTTTAATATATTTAATAATGTAACATTTTAATTTACCTACATTGAAAAAGTTTTTATGGCAAAAAAGACCCAAACTACTTTATTAGATCTTAATGGTATCCGTGACATATTGTATGTAGATAAGTAAATGTACCGAAAATTTTATAAAATTTGTCATGTCCAATTTATTCACATTTTATTTCATGGTATCATCGAAAAATTCTTATTATAAAGTGAAAGAAAAAATAATGTAATATATAAAAATGAATGTATAAAAATATGCGGTATAACTTTGTAACCTTATTAGGTACCTGTATTTGCACGACGGTTGTAGTCATAGCAAAATCATCTAACAGCAGTTGGTGAGCGTATCGTATCAACTAATTCATCTGAATGCAATATATCATTTCATTGAAATGAATGTATTTTCATTCTTAAATTAACAATATAAATAGATAATTCTTCCTTTAAAACTATATTCCCACAATTATTTCGTCTGTGGCGACAACGCGCCGGGCACGAGCTAGTAATAGATAAAAATATAAGAGTTATGTTGTATTGTACAGATTAAAAAAACGGATACCGACATTTCATGAGACTTTTTACAATTTTAGTGTAATTTTGATAGGATTGATTGGTATGATAATATTATTTTTTTGTTAAGATAATATGGCATATTAGCAAACTATACCTATTCCAAATAACTAAATAATAAATAAATTTCAGTGCAATCAATTTTTTCTAATAGTTTTTATTGTTAAGCTGAAAAAAATTCGTCGATTGTTGTAAATTACATAACAACCGGTTAATTTCTTCGTGAAACATTCAATTTTGTATAAAAGGAAAAAAGAAAGCCAGTATAATCACAGGCTCTGAAGTATTCAGTTCTAGTCCTCAAATATGACAACACATCTGCAACTTCTTTGTTTGAAGTTTAGGGTTTTAGGCTATTGTTGGTCTCGTGAGACAAGCGACGGGCTTAAACAGAATTTTATTCCGATGCTTTACAATATCATATTGCAATTAGGGTTTTTCCATACATAATGCTTCAAAGTAAAGTGGTTGTAATCAGGTTTAACGAGTGCGCTTCATTTTGAAAAGGTGATCCAGTTTTTAACCGACTTCAAAAACGAGTCCAATCCAATGTATGTTTTCTTTTTATGTTTATTTTTCTTTGTATTTCAATGTATGTTTATGTTACGCGACAACTTCGCAAATTGTACACCGTTTTAATAATTCCTTTTTTATTAAATAGATTTACCTAAAGGGTGGTCCTGTTAAATTTTGAAGATAAAATTCCGTCACCAAGAATGGAAAATAAGGAGAAAGAGTTTCATATAGGACTATTTTTGAAAGAATTTCATATGATATCTTCGCAGATAAAGAACCAATTTTAGTTATTCTTTTTTTCTCAAATATTTTTTTATAGAATAAGAAGACTAAGAAACGAGCACACAGTACACCTAATGGTAAGTGGATGCTGTGGCCCATAGACATCAACATTTATCCTCGATTAAGAATTAAAATGCGTTGCCAGAGTTAAGGACTAAGATGGAATGCCTCGTTTCCAGTAAAAAGGGTCTCCAGTTCTCTATACTTACCATACGAAACACAGCAGCATTAAGCTACTATATATTACGCTGGTATTCTGTGAGAGCGTGGTCCTGCCCAGGTCGAGCTGACGCATTCGTACTACAACCATAATATAGCTGCAGCTTGGCTCTACCACGTAAGAAAAGATTTATACTCAAGGGTGATCACATATAAATTTGGAGAAAATATTCCAATGGAGGTCGGTTTTTAAATTTTATTAAAATTTATAATTATTTAAACAGTTACTAATTTCCATCTTTCCGCAACCCTAGAAAATAGTAAAACAAATTTTGTGCGAAACTAACACAATTAGAATTCATTTGTTTTGTATGTCGTCGTTTTATACAATTTAGTTATTTTTTTCAAATATTATTGGCAAGTACTTGACTAGCATACAATCCCACCTGGTAATGAGTGATGGATGTGTTAATGCTAAATCGCACTGACTTAGCAAATCAAAAGCTTTTACGTCTTATTTTATATATATATATATATATATATATATATATATATATATATATATATATATATATATATATATATATATATGTGGTTGTAGAACGAATGAGTTGGCTCGACCGGTCAATGACCACGCTCAGAAGGTCACAGAATACCAGTGTAAAGTAGCTGCATAATAATCGGTGTTTCGTATGATAAGCGTAGAGAACCGGAGACCCATTTTACTGGAAACGAGGCAGTTAGTCAGTCCACAGGGGTGACAACGCTGTGCTGTAGATGTAGATGTCTACGGGCCAAAGCATCTACTTATCATCAGGACTGTGTGCTCATTTGACGCCCGTATTCTAATAATGTTTTCGTAATGTTTTAATAAATGAGTTATAGACGGTTATAGTTACTAACAAACTTGGTGGTAAAATCTACGTCAATTAGGGAATATAATACTTAATTGATATAAGCGGTGAGTAAATTTTGAAATTTTCACGATTTTTTTTTTTTGCTTATGCTACTTTTTACATGAATTTAGCTTTAAAAATATTTTTTTCTTTGTTCTACGAACAAATATAACTCGAAGACAATTGAATTTATGGCCACAAAATTTACGCAGGTTTTATACATTAAGTACCCTACCTGTTTACCTTGTTTTTTTCCTAACTGTAATAGATGTTAATCTATGATAACCTCAAGGGGTTCTAAAGTTGTTATTTTTTTGTTTTGTATAATCCACGGACATTAGTAAAATTGTAGTGTGTGTACGGAATACGTAATACGTAATTTTTGAAATTTCAGTGTCAAATTGGTTTTTCCGCGTGTGTATATTCCATACAATATTACATTACCTAAACACTCTAAAAATATTGCCCGTCCATAAAATGGATTCAATTTAGAAACTATTTAAGTATTGAATCTATCGGTTGAAAAATGTTTTTTGTAAGATTTTCTTTTGTTTTGCATTCCCACGAATGAAGTTGTGGCCACAACAGATAACTATTTATAAACTTTAATAAAATTTAAATATAAATTCTGACATAGAAAACATCCGTAAACATCGTTGTGCTGTATATAAGTAAATTCGTGACCACCTCATATATGTACTTTTTATTGTTTCAAGATAACGTTTTATCACCAAACAATAAAAAAATATTATTTTTTTACATCGAAAATTTTTTTAGTGTGATACTTATATAATAATATTCAATAATTCAGGAAACTAGTAACATCAAAAAACCCTATAAGTAAATAATTGAAAGTTTATTAGTTGTAGTATTTATTAGTTATTTATGCCAACTGACAACTTCACAACAATAATACTCTTCTAATGTTTATAGAATAATCTAGGAACAATACTTTTCACCACATCGTGGGTTGACTGGCAAAGAACGCCAACTGGTACTAAAAAGCAGCCCTCCTTTGTTACCTTTAATGTAACACGATAGTTTTTAAACGAAAATAAAAAAATATAAGTAAAAAAAGTAAAGTAACTGCCTATAACAAACTTCCCGATGCTCCTGGCACAGGCCTCCTCTCATAAACAAAATGGTTTTGCAGCATAGCTCTTCTATTCGTATATATTCTTATAATTTCTACAACATCACTACTTACTTTTGCAAAAACACAGTTTTAGTGGATATGAAAAAGGCGAGTGTTTATCCTCGAAGCTACCACGGCTTACATACTCTGAGTACTAGACAATAATATGAAATAAAGTCAAAAAATACTAATCGAATTACAGCCATACAAACATCCATGCAAATGTTTACTTCCGGCGAGATTTGAATTCGCTACTTCAAACTTAGCGGCTAGTCTCAAAGAACTTCACTAGCCATATTCAATCTCATGCTAAGATAAATTCATGCTAAACTTTTTGCCGTTGCTTCTTCTTTCGCACACATCTTCCCTATTTCTTTCTATAACAGCCTGCAAAATTCACTACTTGACGGACACATATGTACCTAAAAGCACTAATGGTTGCAAATGATTTTAGATGCGTTGTGTACGTGAGTTTGTGTTCTTGCAGCAGCATGGTTTTGTTTCTTTTTGGCTTAGAATATCAATAATATTTTATTATGTGAAAATACGGAGTGTACTACTGCGTGCAAAATTATATCAAATCTCTTGATCTAGAACTATTTAATGCTTATTTATGTTACAGTGTTTGTACAATATTTGCAGTGGTGTAACATTGCAAATATTAATTATTAGTTAGTAGTGTTAAATATAAGTTTATTAGTAAAATATAAGACACTTAACATTTTTTCTATACAACTATGTCTAACTTGTTTTTTTTTTAATGATCACTAGCAACTACCACACATCGTATATTTTCGTGCAGTCAAATGCGCAACGATAACTTACCTTATTTAATAGACGTAATATAAAATTATTGATGATTTTTTAATGTCTGAAAATAATCTACATTAACCACTAAAAACTAAAACGTCTGTGACATTTTTCACAAGTTTTTACTTTATTTTTATTTTACTTTAGTTTAATATAAAGGCAATAAGTCAGTTATCTATTAACTAACAAAGAAAAAAAAACAGGGCGCTGCATACATTTTAAGTGACTCAAGTAAATGCACTTACACATGCTATGCAATGCATCTAAAATCATTAGTGACCAATGGTTTAAGGTGTACATACGTGTGTGTCCAGTAGTCAAGTTTTATGACCTGTTAAAGAAAGAATTAAGAAAAATGTTTGTGTAAGTTCGTGTTATGAAGTTCAATATGGTTTTGACATCAATTGAAATGAATTACATCGCTCCTTCTTGAATGTTTTTGGTTTGAGCTTAAATATCATTAACTGAATTTTTGTCTGTTGTTAATAATGGTAATATTTTTTTTAATTTTTATCGATTTCTATTATGAGATGAATTGAAATAGTCTATTTTTGTTTGACTGAGTTTTATGATATGTGATGAAATAGAATAAATGAGGCCTTATACTTTATTGTGGGAAAAAAGGCACGTATGGCAATTCAAAATGCTGTGTTGGTCCCTGCTTTAACGTATGGAAGTAAAGTTTGGTGTGGCAGAAGAAGCACGAGAGTTGAATAAACTTAGTAGAAATACGGTCTCTAAGGAGTATGTTAGGGCTGAATCTGAACGATAGGGTGAGAAACTGTGTGAGAAAAGTGTGGCTTGCAAGATGATGTTGTAACCAGGATTGAGAAAGGAATACTTTGGTGGTGTGGTCATGTAGAAAGAATAAATAAGGAGAGAGTAACAAAGTAAATCTGAATAAATGAACGGCAGAATCAGAATGGGACGTCCTAGGCGAAAGGTTAATGACCAAATTGTCGATATATTGTAATTGGGCCAAATTAGGAGTACCTTTAACCGACCAGCATGTATGCGTAGGTATATGAATGTAGAGGAGGCGGGAGAAGTGTGTCAGGATCGTGACAAATGGAAGTCTGTAGTCTCTGCCTACCCCTCTGCGTGACATGCGTGAGTGTTTATGTATTATGTATGTATGATATCATATTCAGAATATTTTATCCCGAAAATACCTATTATGTTTAGAGTAACTATCGATTCATGCGCCATTGACTTATAAATAACATTTTGTGTAGTCTTTTTTCGCATACAAGAGGGCCTTACAGCCTTGATTATTAAATAATCATCAGCAAACATCAAGGCTACTATTGAATAATAAAATAAGCACGTTGACCATAGCTTAAGGATACACATGGTAACATAACTTGGATCCTTAATATATTTAAATCACTTGTATCGATTCAGGAAAGGCAAAACCTAAAATAAATGATGGCCGCCATAACGCAACCATCCATCCATTATAACCTATGAAAGTTCACTGCTGAACATATTATGCCCCCATAAGTTGCCTCATAGGGGGGATTTTGCCATAATTGCTAACAGGCGGATTGGCAACCGCAGATTTTTATGATTTCGATTTGGATTATCAGGAAGGTGCTGCTGTTCATCTCCTGTTTCTCTCTGTCGCCACTTACAACACCTACGGGAGGATATAAAGTGGTGAATATGCGTACGTCACCACACTGTTATAGTGTAAGTAAATGACACTTATGGCAATAATATTATTATTATTATTATATTGTTGTTGTTGTTCTGCCCTTTACGTCGACAATTTCTCATGTCCTATTAAAAATCCTTAAATACGCAAAAAAATTGAGGGCAAAAAAGAACTATCCTATCTCTCAAGTTGGACCAAACTGCACACGGTGTGCAAATTTGATTAAAGTCGATTAAGTAGTTTAGGAGTCCATCGCGGACAAACAACGTGACACGTAATTTATATATATATATATATATATATATATATATATATATATATATATATATATATATATAAATACTATTACATAATATATATGATAATAATAATATTTTAATTTATAAATTTTTATAGAACGCGATGGAAATTTTCCAGAGTTACTCCTACAAGACTAGCGTTGAGGAATATCATCCGTTCGCAATACTTTTACTTAAAACAAAATTAATGATCGTGATTCAAAAACGAGAAGGTTCTTTTTCTGACGCGCAAGTTTTTATTTTTTATTTTGACGTTTATTTTTTTTTATAACATTGAGTGACAAACGAGTACACAGTCCACCTGATTGTAAATGGCGTCCATTTACAATCATTGTAGCCCATAGTCATCGACATTTATCATCAGTGAAGAATCAAAATGCAAATGCATTGTCACTCCTGAGGACTAGGATGGATTGACGATTTCAGTAAACGGTTATCCGGTTCTCTGCACTCACCATACGAAACACAGCAGCATTACGCTGGTATTCCGTGAGAGCGTGGTGCTGCCCCGGTCGAGCCGACCCATTCGTGCTACAACTATAATATAGCTGCAGCGTGGCGCTACCACGTAAATATAATAGTATTGTTTCTTGGAAACGGTTGAACCGATAATAATTATTGTTTAATTAAATAGATGAAATACAATAAATAGTTATAGGACATACCCCAAAATATCAAAGACTTGCCCCTTAATAGATTTAAAGGCGCCTTTTACAGGTGGCTAAATGATCATTGTTTTTATAATGTGAATGACTACCTAAATTTGACAGGATGTGACACAACAGTAGTTATATATTTTTAATTGCATTTCCAATTTTAATTATTTTTAAATTTGTATGTATTGGTATTATTTATTGATAATTTCTAAACGATGACTATTTTATGATATATTTTAATTGAATTCGCTATTTTAATAAAACACTAAATAATCTTAATTATAAAAAATGTATTTGTATGCTATCCATAGATGGCTGAAAAAGCTGTACTATACTTTGTAATAACCACCTTAATGTAACCTTTTTCAAAGCAAATAAATCTTCATTTCATTTCATTTCGTTTCATTTCATAATTCATCCCTGAGGATGAAGAAATAAGGGGTGAAGATTTTAATGTTACATTCTAGTCGTTTTCTTGAACTTAGAATATTACTTAGTTCACTTTAAGGGGTAAAGCAAAAATAGCAGCTTAAGGGCCGATCCTCATTATAATGCCGTTCACAGTTCGTTCTCGGTCCGATCTCGGTCTGATAAAATATTATCAAGTAAAAAATATGTGTGTGCATTTATACTATCCATAACAGTCAAGTTTTGCTCGAATTCCAATCCAATAATATAATAAATCAGATGGAGATCGGACGGAGAACGTACTGTGAACGGCAAATGAGGATCGGTCCTAATGCTGCTGTGTTTCGTATGGTGTGTGTAGAGAACCGGAGAACCGTTTGAATGGAATCGAAGCCATGCCATCAGGTGAACTGTGTGCTAGTTTGTCCGCCTCATCCTATAAAAAAATTAAAATATAAAAACCAGCTTCAGGAACACAAAATAATAAAATCATCATCGTCATCATAATCAGCCTGTAGCAGTCCACTGCTGGATATAGGTACGTCCCAAGGCGCGCCACTTAGCCCGATCTTCGGCTTCCCGCATTCAGTTACTACCAGCCGTCCTGCGCAGACTGTCGCTCAATCCAGCCAGGGGTCGTCCCATGCTACGTTTACCTACATGCCTACTCCAACAGTTATCACTTCTGTGATAGATATAATAAAATAATGGCCTCAAAATAGCTTCTCCAGTGTGGGCTTTAATTACTACATTAGCTCTGGACTTCTGTAATTTCTCCAACGACTGTGGAAATTATTTTTTCTTTTTAGTTTTCAAAGTCGGTTTTCGATTTTTAGAAGTTTTAATATTGTACATATTCTTGACGCAGCGCTCTACAAACAGGTAAAACATATCTATGCAATAAGAAATGTGGTTTCAAAAGGAATAGGTTAGTCAACACTAAAACTTCCTTACAACAAATTTATTCCCACCCAAATATAAACAAGACTCCACCATTATATCAAAGTTGAACACTGTTAAGGATTTCCGCGTTACGTTTGAACGAAAACTTTTTCACGGCCATATCACTACCGTAGTGTAGCCAAAATAGCCAAAGGTTGTTTTCCGTAAGCCGAAAGATTTTAAAAATAACGGTAGGTACAGTAAATTTTTTGTTGGTATGTTACGCGTTGATTTTGAATCGATTTGATAAATCTTATTAAGTAGTTCCTATATAAATTCGTGAAAAAACGTTTTTCCCCTAAGGGTGACAAAATAAAATATCTAATACTTAATTTCACATTCTGAAGTCGAGACTTCAATCATTTATCTATACAATATTATGTCTTAGAGTCGACTACGTAAAATATTTTCATTATTTTTAGTTCTTTGAAGTCTTCTACTTTTTATTGAAAGTTAACTTTTGAACTGTTCATTTAAAAATACATTTTTTTGCAAAAAGAAAGTTACATCCCTTTTGATTCCCTGAATTTTTTCTCGCATTCATATCTCACCATACTATTATTTGAAAAAAAAAGTCCCGCTGGGTTTCTTGCTGGTTCTTCCCAGGACAGAGGTTTTTTTGCGAACCAGGGGTAAATGAAAAAATTGACTTTCAATAAGTATTGTTTATAATCTACAATGAATAAATATGTTTCTGTTTCTGTTTCTGTGCAAGCAGGTTGGTGAGTGTACTGAAGTAATTCGACACCTACTTCCTACTTGTACTGGTGGATAAGGCCAAGTAGCGACCAGTTTGTGAGACTAAAGTTCATTTTTAGAATTAATATACATACTGCCACTTGCACCATGTGTAGGTTAATTTGGTATTTAGAGGAAAGTTACATTTCCCTGCTTACTCTATTCTCGTCCATCTTCATTTCATCAGCCCGTAATAGGCCAGTACTAAACGTAGGCCTTTCCTGTTATAGGAAAATATAAATAACTTTTATGACTTTTTTGAAATAATTTCAAAATCCATAATAATCTTGAACAATTATTAGTGTTACATGCTATCAACTCTTCACGTAAATTACTACAATATGCATTGTGTATTGTATCAAAAATATTGATGTATAGATTGGTGGGTTTCGGTCCAACTAATGTTTTTATGGGTACATTTAAAAAGTATATGAAGTTAGAGGTACCATCTCCGGCCTCAAAAGAGTTCAATGACTTAAAGATTTTGTAACACACAGTGCTATGTTCGTTTTTTAAGACTCCTTTAAGGTTATTAATGGTCAAGGTGAATGATATTTACGTATCCAGGAACTTATCCATTACGAGTACATTATGCCTCATAACAAATTACGATAGGCACGGATTCTCTACTGGCCGATTATAATAACTGCGACAACATAGAATATTGTCGAAATCAAATCGAAGGTCCTAGCATAACCCTAGTTAACATATTTTGAATACAAATATTTTATCAAATATGTCTTATTAGCAACTCGATACGGGATTCTTACAATTGAACCAGTAACCAATCTCACAAAAAAAAATTAATACCAAAGATTTAAATAGTTACGAGAATAGTTACGAGATTTAAATAGTTAAGATTTAAATACTATTTATATCTTTGATTAATACCAATAATTTAACTTTTAAAACGTGCAAACCGACTTCAAGAGTAACAATGTCGTGTGAATAGTTGCATTAAAATCTTTATACCCTTTTTTTAACCCTTAGGAATGGAGTTTGTTCTTTATATTCATATGAGACTAAAATATAACCTATCTAAAAAAGCTGTTAAGCCATTTCCGAGAAACTGTTAAATATAAAAAAAAAACATAAGCGTCGATTAAAGAACCTTTTGGGTTTTTTTGAATTCGGATATAAATGACGTCGTACCATAAAACCTGCTCAGGATTTCTTACCATAAAACCTGAGCAGGTTTTACGATAAGACGTCATTTTTAAACTATCTGCGTCACTTTGTGTATATATGATATAAATAAGCATATTATAATAGGTAATTGAGTACCTACAATAAGCAGCAAAGTTGCAAAAAGTCAAGACGTTTGGTGTTTGGCCGTGACTTAGTCGACCTAATGATACAGGTACACGAGTAAACAGATAGCAATTTTATATTTCTAGTTTATATTGCTACAATATTTTAAGGGATTGAAGAAAAAATTAAATTGAAGAAATTTTCATAACGCGTATTGGAAAATTGTTGCAAGTTTACATTTAGTTTAAGCTTTAGTTTAGGAATATTTAAAATATGGAACAATTCATCAGTCAGAATACCTGTCAGTTGATCACCCACAGATTTAAATTGGTCATCACAATGTAATCACAATGGCCATTCCCAATTATGGCCATCGTAAGAAACAACAGTCTAAATTCAAAGTTATTTGTTTTAATTTTTCTGCACTTCAACAGCCTTTGAGTCCACCTAGCACAATCACGTACAATAATGCGCCTACTGGCAAGCAAGCAGGGAATTCAATTTTTAATAAATTAGAGTGAGGTGAGCTAGGACTATACATATAGTTTCCTGTCAGACAGAGAAAAACGTATTTTTATGAAGAAGTTGTTTGTGTTCCTTTTGAGATATAATTTATACTGATATAGTGATAAAATAAACTTTTATAAGAAGAAAATGTAAAACAGGAAAAAGTATTAGGCTTCCCCCGCCACCTGGGGTAAGACTAACGGTGTTTTTAATTTAACGTACGTACTTTAAAACGAGAGCCGTGGTAGCTCAGATGGTTAGTGCTCGCTGTAAATTTCACAGTACGCGAGCAAACCGGGTTCGATCCCCGCCAGCACTAATGAAATTGTTAATTGCAATTTTAAGTGCTGATTTACCGCGTGCTCGGCGGTAAAGGAAAACAGCGTGAGGAAACCTGCATGTCTGAGAAATAAGAAAAAAAAATAATTTCGAAGACATGTGAGGTTCGCCAACACGCATTAACAATTCCTTGCCCTAATACCCTCTCAGGACTGAGAGGAGGCCTGTGCCCAGCAGTGGGAAGTATATAGGCTGTAACTTTACTTTACTTTTACTTTAAGCAATTCTCGAAAAAAATCGTAAATGATAACAGTAGTAACTTTTATTTTGAATCTTATATCAAACGATAAAGGTTTCACTTTTAAGTTATTAAAGTAAAGTAAAGTTAAGTTACAGCCTATATACGTCCCACTGCTGGGCTTAGGCCTCCCCTCATTTCTGAGAGGGTTTCAGGGCAAGGAAGTGTCCGCCGCGCTGCCCAAATGCGTGTTGACGAACTTCACATGTCTTCGAAATATTTTTTTTCTTATTCCTCAGACATGCAGGTTTCCTCACGATGTTTTCCTTCACCGCCGAGCACGTGGTAAATCAGCACTTAAAATTGCAATTAACAATTTCATTGGTGCCGGCGGGGATCGAACCCGGGTTACTCGCGTTCTGTTATATTTACAGCGAGGCTTAAGTTATTAGCGTAAATATAAATAAGGGAAAAACTAACATGCAATCGAAATCAGGGGTACCAATTGTTTTTTCTATTAATTTTCCCCTCGGTAATATTAGGTCTAGTTTTACCTTTTTTGTATAGAATAAGGTTGACAAACGAGCACACAGTCCACCTGATGGTAAGTGGATGCTGTGGTCCATAGACATCTACATTTATCCTCGATTAAGAATTAAAATGCAGATGCGTTGTCACCCCTGAGTACTAAGATGGAATGCCTCGTTTCTAGTAAAACGGGTCTCCGATTCCCCATACTCACCATACGAAACACAGCATCATTAAGCTGCTATTTTACGCTGGTATTCTGTGAGAGAGTGGTCCTTGTCCGGTTGAGTCGATCCATTAGTGCCACAACCATAATATAGCTGCAGCTAATTTAATTCGTGTATTTTATGGAAACTGTATACGGATACCTTCACCCCACTTGCATTCCGCCCGGATCTTAAGTTACTGTGAATGCTTAACATTTGTAATTGCTAATTACATAATTATTATGATTATATGAAGTCATCATGATACAGCTATCATGCGCGCGTGTGATGCCGGATGCAAAGAATGGCACCACCCTATCCATTCGCGTGGGTGTCGTAAAAGGCGATTAAGGGAATCACCCGAGGGAGGGTTTCGAGTTATAGAGTTTTCGACTTAGGAAGGGTTTCGACTTATCCTGATTTTAAGAAGGTAATAAAAAATAAAAAAGAAGGAAATTATCGAATGTAGAGGGTTAGATTAATTCTTACTAATTTGGAGGCCATAAATCTCTTTATCATTTTATAGAATTAGTAATCTTACTTACTGTTTTCTTAGAAACAATGACGGCAAATTTTTCAAGTTGGTAACTTACTTCATTTCTCTTCGTGCTTTAAAGGTAATTAGTTTCAAGTTATCGAGTTGTAAAGGTTACAAATTAAATATTCGACATATAGAGGTCTAATATATTTTTTGAGTTATGGAACGACTTGTAGGGACTCACTGATTATTTCAACATAAAGAGGTTTGAGATTTGAGTAATGGAAGTTTTGAGTCTTGAAGGGAAGCGAAGGAAACATTTTTTGAGGGTTGACTTACAGAGGTTCTACTTTACTAAATAGTGAATGTTTTATCTTACCCTGGTGATAGTCCTACCCCAGCTCATCTTATGTTTTGAATTTCCACAAAACTTTTAAAATGCTTATCAAAACAACACGTGAAATTGATATTTAATTTTATTCAAAACATTACTAATGTTTTGTATAAAACACCTCTAAGTACATTTTTAAATCAAAACATGATTACCTTTGTATTAAATCATACCAGCAAATTTAAAATCTTACCTAATTAACTAATTACAGTAAATCTTACGGTAATATTTTAAGTACCGTTTATTCAAAACCTGTAATCTAAAGTTCTTTACCGATTGCGTTTATTTTGACACAGTTTTGTACTGAATATATTAAAAAAAAAACTTTTTACTGCTAGTTTGAAATAAATAGTCTGGGAATACCCATTAACGTATGTAAGCTGTGCTGTATTAAACAGAATAGACTGGATATTAACAGAATAGATAGTATAATAATAATATTTCAACAAGTTTGTTCACTTGAACTTATTTAGTATATACTAGCCACCCGGGTGAGTCGGGCTAGCCTGGGTGGGATCTATCAATGTGGCGTCGTTTAAATTTAAGCTCAATTTAACTGCTGCGGAACGGAATGGAAGTAAATTTTTGTAATGAAATTGTACATAGTAAAATGAGTCTCATGTTAATTGTGTAACGCGCAAACTAGATATGAGCCAAAATAGAAGTCGTGAGCCTTCCGGGGAATTCTTGAAGATTCCTGTAGCTACTGTGGGCGAAGTCTGTGGAAATCGCTGGAAGTGGCACGAAAGGCGTGGAATCTGGATTAACTTTCCTACAACCTCAAGGCGACTGTCGTGTGGCCTCGTGCCCCTTCCCGCGCATCGTGGCGAAATTGTCGCTTCCGTTCTATCACATTCATTCATTTAATTTTTCCGGAAGATTCGAAGCCTAGATCCTGGCATCGCTCCTATCTCTTCCTTAAGGTGGGTCTACGCTAGAGGAGCCTAGCATGAGCAGAGCACAAGCTGAGCTGCTCTACTCGTGGTGTCAAGTGTGAACGTACAACATGCAAAAGCCTACAACATGCAAATCGATGCATGCGATGCATTTTGTGTTCGTCAAAAAACCGACAATAGGCGGAGCACAGTCGAGCACAAACCTTATATCGGTGGTCCACACTACACGAATTTGTGTTCGACTCAAGCCCACTTTCCACTATGGGATTTTTTTATAGGATAGGATAGGGTGACAAACGAGCACACAGTCCACCTGATGGTAAGTGGTTGCTGTGGCCCATAGACGTCTACATCTATCCTCGATTACGAATAAAATGCAGATGCCTTCTCACCCGTAATATAATATAATATAATTTATATAATATAATTAATATTACAATATAATATAATATATTTTTTTTATTATAATATAGTTTATATTACATCTCAAGATATAAATTAATATCGCTCACCATACTTTTAAATGAAACCGTTTCCACTGAGATATAATATATATTACATCCCAAACTATAAATATTTTTTCGATCTACCAAGCGATATTTTCATATTATATTTCACCTCCTGTACCCCGCACTCCCTTCCTCCGCGCCTCCGCTACGTCCTCAGATCTTCCAATGACGAACGCACACTGGTTAAAAGATATATCTCACAGTGGGAAGGGCAATCGCCGGATCTAATTTATATTTCGGGGTATAATATATATATTATAGGTATCCCATAGCGGAAAGCCAGCTTCATGCTCCGCTCGTGCTTCTCTCGTCTAGCGTAGACACACCTTTAAGTTTCATGGCAATCGGTTCGGTTTTTAAAATTTTTAAAATGGTCTTAGCATCCAAAAACCTCCTGAGCTTAAAAGATTACAGTTATATCTATGTATATTACAGACAGACACTTTAATTTTATTTATATATTTATATATTTTTGGCTAGTACCTCATCTTTGAGTCATATCGAAGCATATTAGTGATGTATTTTATACCTTTACCTTTGAGTATTCAACCAACCTTTACTAAAAAAGACAATAGTATGAAAATCTATCAACTGAGACATCTGCGTAACAATTAAATTGTGTGTGTATCACCAAATACGAAGAGCAACCTTTATTCCATAATTGCATGCACCACTACATTAGAATTTAAAATTTGCGTTTTAAACTTCTAACCAATCCGATTCTTTCCTTTATTTCAAAAGAACTGTAGTAAAAATATTTTAGGTTATAAAATACTTAAATGCAGACCCGGGTGAGTTGTTTTACAGTGAACTTGTTAGTATTTGTAATGACCAATTATGGTAATGTATAGATGTAGATATGCTAGGGCTGGAATCTGGTATTTTTACTTTTATTAGTGGCGTCTACGGGACCAGCAGTTGGCTGGATCACTGTGTCACAACTCTCGCGGCGAAGCAGGCTGTCGTCGGGGTAGATGTCAAGTATGACACTCTTTGGTCAGACCATTTCCCACTTATAATTAAGTGTAATTTAAATTTAATAAACCCTAAGATCTCTGCGAGCATAATCCATTTTAACAAAGACGTAGTATGGGGTGTAAAGAGTGCGGAACAAATCACAGTGTATGCTAAAGAGTGTCATAGTAGGCTAAAATTGGTAGACTTTCCTTCGGAGTGTGCAAACTGTGCTGACCGATTTTGTAATGACCGTGGCCACAGGTATGTTCTGGATAAGCTTTACTCTGACATTGTGACCGCTCTCCAAGGCGCGGCGACTTTGGCGAGTCGGGAAGGCGCGAGGAGGGACGGGGGTGGCCCGCGCATAGCTTGGTGGAACAAACACGTCAGTGAGGCTCACAGAGAGGCCAGATCTAAATTCAATGACTGGGTATTGTGTGGTAGACCCAGGTCAGGTTTTCTTTACAAAGAAATGTGTGATAGCAGAAGAGTGTTCAAGTCCCGATTAAAATAGTGCCAAAATCATCAAGACCAAATAAAGATGGACGCTCTTGCTGTGAAACATAGCAAAGGAGATTTCCGCGGCTTCTGGAAGTCCACCAGTAAAATAAATATACGGCCTGGCCTTCCTGTGTGCGTCGATGGCATGAACAATCCCAAGGATATTGCAAATCTTTTCAAGAGCCATTTGTCTGTAAAGTCTCTGTTGGATCCGGTAGTGGAAGTGTTCAGCACTGATCTGGACACACAAACAGTGGGGACTAGTTTCCTGGCTAAAAGCGTACTAAAAGTTATAGGAGATATGTCAGGAGGCAAGTCACCGGGACATGATGGACTTAGTGTTGAGCACTTGCAACATGCTGGACCTCACCTAGCTAGGGTCTTGGCCATGTTCTACTCTCTATGTGTGAGCCATTCCTACCTGCCCGCGGATTTTATGAAAACCGTGGTGGTACCTATAGTGAAGAACAAAACGGGTGACTTGACTGACAATTGTAACTATCGGCCTATTTCTCTTGCCACCGTAATTACAAAGGTGTTTGACGGTTTGCTTAATACACAGTTGAATAAACATGTAATGCTCCATGATAACCAGTTCGGATTTCGTCCTCGGTTATCCACTGAAAGCGCCATATTGTGTCTAAAGAAAACCGTCAAATACTACACTGATCGCAGAACGCCCGTGTACGAGTGCTTCCTCGACCTATCCAAGGCATTTGACCTGGTGGCATATAACCTGCTGTGGGGCAAGCTGCAAAGCATAGGCTTGCCACAAGAACTTATCAGCATGCTCCAGTACTGGTACGCAAACCAGGCCAATAGTGTCAGGTGGGCGGGGGTAATGTCGGATCCGTATCGGCTTGAGTGTGGAGTCAGGCAGGGTGGCTTAACATCACCAACCCTATTTAATCTTTATATCAACGGGCTGATCGTAGCGCTTAGCAGTCAGCATGTCGGCTGCCACATTGACGGTGTTTGTGTCAATAATCTGAGTTATGCAGACGACAAGGTGCTGCTGAGTGCGTCGGTCTGCGGCCTGAGGAAGCTGATACGGATATGCGAGGAATATACATGTGGCCACGGATTATTGTATAATGTCAGGAAGAGTCAATACATGGTCTTTGAGGCCGCTGGTACAAATGTCCTGATAGTATACCTGAAATAAAATTAAATGGTGTACCCCTGGAAAGGGTTAAACAGTTTCAATATCTGGGGCATTTACTCACCGTCGACCTGAAGAATCACTCTGATATGGATCGGGAACGGAGGGCGCTGTCTGTCAGAGCTAACATGATCGCTCGTAGGTTTGCGCGGTGTTCAAAGGAGGTTAAGGTTACGCTCTTCCGAGCGTTCTGTACATGGCTCTACTCGTGCAGCTTATGGGCTAATTACAGTAGGAAGAGTTACAGCGTCCTCCGCGTACAATACAATAATGCGTTTAGGGCGGTGATGGGGCTGCCTCGATTTTGTAGTGCCTCTGGTATGTTCGCGGATGCGCGCACCGATTGCTTCAATGCCATCATGCGCAAGCGGGCCGCGTCCCTGGTGCGAAGAGTGCGGGCTAGCTCCAACACTGTCTTGGCGATGATCTCGGGAAGGTTAGACTGTTATATTATCCGGTATTGCTGAGACAGACATGTCGCAGAACAGTTGCCTCTGAGAAAGTTTTGATTGATCTCGTCTCCTGACTGATAAAAGTGTGTTTCTTTATTTTATTTGATTAGATTATTTTAAATACTGACATTACTGCCTATTTACATTGACTAGATTTATTATTTTAAAATTGTTATTTTGTATTGACATTGATTTACTTATTGCTTAATTTTGGAGACTGATTTTAAATTCTTTGATTTTACTGGATATGGGTGTAATTTGCCTGAATAAAGATGATTATTATTATTATTATTACAAAAACCCTTTTTAAACGCTTTGTGTTTGCTTGATCTGTATGTGTATATATATGTATGAACGTAATAAATTTTTGTAATTAGGTTTTCACCTATTTTCAGACACCTGAATAATCTGAAATTTTTCAGATGCATCAACCGACGAAAATAAAATAATTTTATGGCTATGATGATGATCCAGTTTACTCATCAGGGACATCACAGCTGATGATCAATTTTTTTTATACTTTAGTATTCTTACTTGTAGAATTCTAGAAACTACAATGTTTAAACAAAAAATATGAGTCACATTTCGGGCTTAGAAGTCGTTATTCTAGGTTGTTCCGAAGTAAATGAACCTGTTATTTTACGTTTTAACAGCAGCTGTGTTGCGAGTGAGATCAATAGGTCATTTTATGATTTAAACCTCAAATATTTTTTAAATCCTAAATACATAAGTACTTTACAAGACATTTTGAGTGTTTTGAAAATAAAATTTAAATACATATGTGCCACTTTTGACCAGTCTTTTTGTATGATGGATACATTCATTGTACAAATACATTACTTTCAAAGTAAACAAAGGAAATTCAAAGTTTGAACCAGTCATTAGCGATTCATTAAAACATAATATGAATAGCATGTCCTTATTTCCATCGGTACGCCCAGGAAGAATCGGCGCAAGTGTATGGAAAACTATTCCACTTCAATTTTTAGGTGATTCTCTTCAAATGATTCAATTCGATGATATAAATGGTCTTTTCTCATCAGGTGGACTGCAAGTTAGTCATTCTGAACTTATTATGTTTATAAGCAAGTTATTAAAAACAAACAAATGAAACAGAGATTCAAGACATGTTTCATACCAGCTATGCTGAGCATGCGTTATAATGCTCGTTATTGGATGAATAGTATAGAATGTATAGAAAACAAATAAACAAACAAATATATTATTATATATATTTTTGTCAGAAGCCTTCGCTGGCGCGCGCAAAACTATCGTCATCGGACGATTGGTAAGGACATATAAGGTACGTGAGGTCTTTGTCGCCCTATGAAACCAAAACTAGGAGGAGGATAAATACAAAAACACAAAGTCGTATACTATAACCAATATATCAAGAAAATAATATCAAACTAGCCTTGGCAATAATTATGAACACTTTGAAAAATCTACTTAAAAAAACTGACTACACTACCCCATACAAAAACCAACTAAACTATTCACTATAATATCGACTGTCTAAATTGTGTCGATAAAGCAGCGCCCTTTCGACCCTTTATTATTTGGTTGATGACGATTAATTGCTAACGTTTCACAATTCCATCTATGTAAACAATACTGTAGTTTTTTTGGTTATAAGGAAGTGACCATATTAACCGGATGAACATATTACACTCACTTACCGAACTAGACCAACAAAATAATGTTTTTTTTATTATATTTTCTTATCAGTCATCGAGGGTCATTAGTGATTATGAAATTTTTGAATATGTGCATATTCAAGTGCCTTTTGAAGCTCACTTGCTATACTGGTGATTATATAACGATCAATCAGTGAGATTTGAACTCGGTATTTTGATTTTATACACTTGTTTTTGTTAGTCGCTAGAACACGACCATTAATATGCAGAACACACTTCGTGCAAATGAGCTAAATTTTGAAGTAATTTTTTAAGTCAAATAGAAAGACACCAAAATGATCTCATGCACTGCTTGAAAAGAAATTACGAAACGAAATAAAAAGTCTGTATTTATTTTTCTTCTACCCCAGGTCACTTCCGATTCCGGACAGCTTTGTGATGGATCCGCTGGCGCCGACTGCGCTTGCAGTTCCATCGGACATTATGAATCGTATCGGTAGTGGATTGACTTTACTCAGAGACCACGGGAAGAAGGTTCAAAAGGTTTGTGTAACCCTTTTATTTATAATACAGTAAGCTACGTAAACAAATTTAAATTATTTACAACGTACAACTTCACCAGTGAAAGATTTTATAAGAATTTTATCTGTTTTAAATATTGATCTGTTGTTTTTTCGTTGCTTTTAAAATGTCAGTTTAAGTTTGGTAATATTACACAAAATAAGATCACATCGCACATCGCGACAAAACTCGCGATGGCGGTCCACCACTAAGCGATTTAAAAGAAGTTTTCTTCCTCGCACAACTTCCCTGTGGAATCAACTACCACCAGAGTTTTTCCGGACCGATACGACTTAGGGACCTTCAAGAAAAGAGCCTACTCCTTTTTAAAAGGCCGGCAACGCATCTGCAATCACCCTGGTGTTGCAGCTGTTCATGGGCGGCGGTAATCACTTACCATCAGGTGAGCCGTATGCTCGTTTGCTCCCTCTCCTATAAAAAAGGAAGAACAAGACTTAAATAGAAAGGAATACTCTGTAAATAAAATAAATGAATTCGGATTAAGCGATTTTTAAAAAGAAATCCTTACGGGGGGCAGAGGTGCTCAAATATTTGGTGGAGTAATGACATTTCCACCACAAAAAGTGAGAATTAGCTATCTATGGCTTTCATCGTGTACCAATTCATTTAAGTATTTCGTGGAACATCAGCCATTACTTTTTACGAATGGTATAATATAATGGAATTTGTTTATCGTCGGATTTCAGTTTAAATTTTTTTGTTATTAACATTTGGAGACTTTTATACCAACTTGACTTAAACCTTTCTCATATAATATATGAATTTACTTGCTGTCCCGGCAGACGTTCTTCTACCCTTTTTCGGTGATCCACTCTAGACTCTTTACAATGTAAATGTAAAAAATATTTATAACTATATAGTTTATCAATTTTAGCTCATAACCTACAAATCATATCGTAAATAAGGGTCAATTTGGTTCATGAATGTGGAATCTGGAAATATTTTGACACAGTGCCACCTATCGGATTCTAGTATTGCTATGAACCATCGTCTAGAGCCTTGACAAAATGTTCATTAATATATTTGATATTGCGAATATGACCTCAATCAATAAAGTCGTTCAGAAGCTACACAATCACTACCGTGCTATCGATTAATATAAAGATTTATTAAGCCTTAATTATATAAAATTTATATATTATTGAACTTCATTCTTTTTATTAAAATATTTTAATTTTGTGCAGTACTTTTTGAAGAACAGAAAATTTGATGTTCTGAAGAAATCCTGGAAATCCCAAGTAAATATCGTTCTTGTAGAAGCCAAAGACTTGCCGAGTGATATTCCATCCAATCAAAATGGCCTTTACTGCAAGTTTAGGTGAGTAATATTTTTATTCTATTCATTACTTTTGCAGAGGAAAATCATATTTATTATTATTCATTTTCTTTTATCAAATTTTATAAACACTTTTTAAAGCTGTTACAGACGTTAAAATACCTCCTCATGTCCCTTACCTCTAAAACCTTACTCGGGTTAACTGGATCACCCTAAAGCCTTGCCTTTGTAAATATATTCCGATTGTTTTGAATGTAAGGATATAATGTCCGCATATTTTATTTTTGTGTACTGCGTGCAATGATGGGTCTAATGAAAATTTGTTTGTTAGTAACTATTTTTTATAAAATTGAACTGGTGAACAAACTCACAGTCCAACTGATCGTAAGTGCTACATTCAAATTTCCATGGACACCTGCAGCGAACTTCAAACAAAGAAAGCCTTTACAGATGCGCACCTCATAACCTGTAATTATATTGACTCTCTATACCCTTCCGACTGGAACAGCAGTACAAGCGCTAGGTGCTGACAGAAATACGTAAGAGAGTGATACCTACCTAGACTACTCCGTGTCGCAATGGCTAAGCAAGGAGTTGCAGCGCTAAGGACGGCGGGTTCGAATCCCGCACGGAACAATAACTGCTATGGCTTATAAATAATTGTTCCGGGCCTGGATATTTGTGCTTGTGAAATTTATGTACGTAAACTGCCCCCACGATATACGAGAAAATCCTAGTGTGTGGTGATTCCATATCCAGTTTTCCAGATACAGTTTTCTAAGCAAGAAAGGAGTGGTACCACCTATGAATTTTATTAAAGAAGTTATTTAAAATTTCCCTTATCCACATATTTGCTACTAAACAGCTACAAAATAACCGAGTCTGTATAAATAAATTACAATAATATTAAAATATGTTATTTTAGGCTAGGTAGCGAATCTCAGAAGTCGAAACAAGTGTTAAAATCGAAGCCGATATGGCGGGAGAGATTCAATCTTTATATGTATGAGGATACAAATTTGGAAGTCAAAGTGTGGCACAAGGGAAAACAAAAGACGTTTATTGGCAGGTAAAGATATCATAATTTTAAATAAATAATCTTTTACATTAAGTTAATGTTTAATACGGGCGCCTTTGTTTTCCATGTCACATTATCTGTGTACGATTTTCGTTTACTTGGTCACCGGGAAAGGTTGACTAAATTTGACCATATTTTTTGAGACCAATTAGAGAGGAAGAGAGAAAATAAAATTTATCCCTAGAAGTGTTATAGAAAATAAATAAAGAAAATCTTATTGATATTGGTGTGTAACAAAAAAAAACGGTCACCGACTCAAAATAACCGTTACCGTGACAGCCTTACAAAAGTTCACTGCTGAACATAGACCTCCTCATATGATATTTGCCATAGTTGCCACGCTTGGCGGGCGAGTTAGCAACCCCAGGTTTTATTTTTATTTTTAGTTGTTATTAAAAGGACGCTGACGTTCATCCTCTGGTTTCTTTCCCTCTGTCGTCATTTACGGCACCCACGGGACGGTAAATAAAGAAAGTACTACATATAAAAGTACTATATATTGAAGGTTTGTAGCCTCTGGTTAAACGACCGAAAGGTCATTGTCCGTTTTTCTCAATCGATTTGACACGTACGTAATATTATGGCCATTTTATAAGCTTATAAATTGTTTGAACTTATTTATATATATATATATATATATATATATATATATATATATATATATATATATATATATATATATATATATATATATATATAGAACAAATTTTAGAACTGATTTGCTCATTTTATACTTAAAACAATTTAGATATAGTTGACGAAGTTCTTAATTAGTTACATGTTAGTTAATTTACATTCTATTCTATCAGCTGCTTCATAATATTATCAAATAAGGCTAAAGTATTACTAATTAGTCATTGAGCTATTGAGCTCTAAATAATAAATAAGAGATTACCGTGTTCTTCCTAACCCCAATTAAATAATATTATCACGAACTTATGTCATCGCACAATGTTTATGTAGGTACATATAGGCAAAATGTAGGGCGACCCCCCCCTAGATGGAGTAACGACCTGGTAAGATGAATGGATGTAGAAAGTCGATGGATGCAGGTGACTCAGGACCGTGCTTTGTGGCATACCTTGGGGGAGGCCTATGTTCAGCAGTGGACTTGTGAAGGGCTGTAATAATCATGATGATGATGATGATGATATAAAATATTAGGTATACATTTTAATTCAAACATACTCTAAAACATTATAAATATCAGATGTGTCATCGATCTCTCCAATCTTGAGAGGGAGAGAACTCACGAACTTTGGCAAGAGCTGGAATATGGACGTGGAAGTCTGCACATGCTTATAACGTTAAGCGGTTCCGAGAGATGTGTATCAACGGATTGCGTACCGTACACTAATGGCGTGCAACATCCCGTAGATGAAAAATTTGTAAGTATTTTGAATTCTATCAATATTATGCAAATGTCTAAACTAAATACTTATCTATGTTTCACTGTGCTAGACTAGGTGAGGCTAGGTGGGTATAGGACACTCCTCTCGGTGTAGTTCACCTACACACATCTGAAGTAGGCTCGCCATACCCAATCGGAGTGGCCACTATAGGCCGGTTCTTCACCTTGGGCCAGCCGTGTGGGTTCCTTTTAGTTCAGCGTGAGTGGGTAAGCCCACAGTTGGGCACTGCCGCACTCTTATACCGCGCTACTACAGCCAAAGCTACAGTGCGTGTTGGCGCGCGGCACAAGCACATGAATAACCCAAATAACACATCAAAGGAGTATGACGGCTATGACTTACAGCATTTCTGTAGCGTTCGCATTTTGAGTTAGTTCTATAGTAACATTACTAAAGTTTCATACGGTTATTGTTGTGCCTATTTGGACACAAATTACACGACTTTAGGCTTAACTCTCCGAAATGAGAGGAACCATATAGGCCTAGCAGAGATGTATTATATACATTGGGATGTATTCACTTTTTTGTTTTAAACTACAAGTTGTTAAAAGTAAATGTTTTATTTTTTAACAAAGTTCAATAAAATTACCAAATTTAATTAAAACACTGCAAAATTACTACCTACTTACTATATGGATGTAGTCATCTCCTCCACCCATCTCCTCAAAACTCTCTAATTATCACTGGCTCAAAAACTTTTTTGCCGACATACCACGCATTTGAACCAAACGGTTTGCTTCGTCGTTCATAACGCTATACGCAAATGTGTGGAATAATTTGCTAGCATCTGCGTTACCATCCGATAATATGGGTTCTTCAATTTCCATGTAATATGGGTGTCTTCTACGCAAGAGTTAGTTTTTCGAGGCTTTTGCTAAGTCAGTGCGCTTTATCATCATCGGCTGCATCACCACACTTGCCACCAGGTGGGATAGTAAGCAAGCCCTGGTTTATAATAGTTTTAAAAAAAATATCCTCCCTCATTTGCAATGATAACGGAAATTTAAAAAGGGGTTAAACTAGCTGTTATTTAATTTTGAAAAAAAAAAACAATAGCTCGTTTGCGCAGTGGCTAGGAGAGGAAGCGTTTGGCTACGGTACCGCGAGGCCACGGTTTCGTATCATGCACGGTGTATTTGTTTGTACCATGAAAAAACTTCTATATGATAAACAGAGAGTGTTTTTTTTTATTGTGAAAGGAAAACGCGCACACCGTCTACCGATGGTAAGTTAATGTTAGGGCTCATAGACATTGATACCGAGTTTCGCGAGTTATCTCCGCTGAGGACTGGACCGGAGAATGGAATGCTTTGTTTCCACCAAAAAGGGCCTACGGTTCTCTACACGTACCGTATAAAACATAGCTACATGAGCTGTTATTTCTAGCTGATATTCTGTGAGAGCGTGGTCCTTCACCGGTCAAGCCAACCTATATATAGCCATAATTTAGCTGCAGCATGGCTCTACAATGTACTGGCGGCATCAAATAGATTAATTTTCGAGATATTTTATTTTATTTTTTAGACACGCAAGTTCACTACCGAAAATAATCAGTTTCAAACATAGTACATACCTCATTACAAAACGCGGTTGATTGATAGTCTCGGTTAAAAAAATGATCATCACTAAAGAATACCTTAGCTGCGGCGCCAAAATCTGCACACTTCTCTCTTAAAACAGGCTCTAGTTTAAATCTAAGACTAATCATACTAATTCTTGTAATAAAACGAAGAAAGTCTCAGATTGTTAGGTCTTCAAAAAATTTTACTTGATTATATATTTTTTATAGAATACGATGACAAACGAGCACTCATTCCACGTGATGTTAAGTGGATGGTGTGGCCCATAAACATCTACATTTATACTCGATTAAAAATCAAAATGCAGATGCGTTGTCATCCATGAGAACTAAGATGGAATGCCTCGTTTCCATTAAAAAGGGTTCCTGGTTCTCTACACTAACCATACGAAACACAGCAGCGTTGAGTTGCTATTTTACGCTGGTATTCTGTAAGAGCGTGGTCCTGCCCCTGTCGAGCCGACCCATTCGTGCTACAACTACAATATACTTGCAGCGTGACTCTATTTTACATTTAGTTTCGAGTTTTATTTAATATTTAAACGATAATAAAATATTATGTACGTAGCGTAGGTAATTATGGTTGTAATCACTCCAAGGTTCATAGGTGTGCACACAACCGATAGTATTTTCTTTAGCGTGCAGTTTCTACACCTTAGGCTCAAAAATTAATTGGGAGTCGTTAACGGTAACATAGATTTATAGCATAATATTATCAATTAAGGCACCATTGTATGCTAATAAGTAAAACCTCAACAAATAACATAAGGTTAAAGAGTAAGATATAAGGTATGTATGTATGTAGTTTAGAGGGTTGGACACGGGGAAAGGTGTACCTATACTGCCTACCGGCTCAATCCGGTCTTGTCTGTAAGGTTTTATATTTTCATTTTCAAATAGATATACTTACCGCTGTCTTTTGGATTTGATCTCACGCTTTAATTTGCATGGTGTTCAAACACTGGCATTCGTAGAAATTGTTACATACCATTCACACCCCTTTATTAATTATTAATTACAGCCTACAAAGAGTCTACTGCTAAACATAGGCCTAGCTCATACATTAAGTAATGGGGAGAATAGTTGCCATAGATGCCACACTTACCATCTATGACAATTATTCCAATATCTCACAGAATACTACGCTCTCACAGAATACCAGCGTAAAATAGCAGCTTAACGCTGCTGTGTTTCGTATATCGAGTGTATAGAACCAAAGACTCTTTTTACTGGAAACGAGGCATTCCATCTTGGTACTCACGGGTGACAATGCATTTGCATTTTGATTCGTATTTGAAAATAGACGTAGAGTTCTATGGGCCAGAGCAACCACTTACAATCACGTGAACTGTGTGCTCTTTTACCACCCTTCTCCTATAAAAAATATGTGGGTTTACAAACGCAATTTCTAATTATTTTGATTGATTGAAGATGCTTTGTTGCCTCTTACGACACCCACGGAATAATATGGAGTCGTGTATACACGGCTTTTTATCTTTGTTCGGATAAAAAATGCATGACATATAGACATTTTGATTGGGTCAATCGTGAGTATCCGCAACACCACATAAATTTCGAGTGCGTTGCCTTAGGCTCTATTCTTGTAGGTCCCTAAAGGCGGCTACTCACTTGCCTGCCGCGGGGTGTAAGAGTGGGGACGACCCTTAATTGTCTCTTTAATTGTGAAATGTGTACGCAAGCGGGGGCAATATTCTAAGTCAACACAAGACCTGCCTTGCTCCCTAGATCATAGCTGCGGCTGCCGCGTCTGTAGCGAAATTGGGGCAGTTTCAATCAGTTCGCTGGCGACTTTCACGCTCAGTACCTACACGCGTGAGTACAAGTCATAATGGATACCAATAAACAATAAAGAGTGTGAAATTTGTACAAGGTGATAGAAGTGTATAAAGAAGAGCGGCTAACGTTGCAGCTGCTAGCACCGCAGAACGTGATAACGTTTTTAAACGTGATAGAGTCATGCTTCATCTTATAAGCCCTATATTATGGTTGTAAATATTTATTAATTAATTGTTTTATCGATAAATGTGGATGTCTATGGTCTACAGTATCCAGTACCACCAGGGGGACCGTGTGCTCGTTTGTGGCCCTTATTCTATATAAAAAGAGCCAATGTTATATATAATGATTCATTGATATATCGGTCGGTGTGTTCAGCGAGACGTACACTCACATACTGAACAGCAGACGTGTGTAGAGACGGTGCTGATATTGTCCTGATCGCTGCACACCCTAAGATTGCAATTGCGGCAGGTAAGTGAGCTGCCGCATTAAGTCATATCGGGCCGAGAAAACTGCTGACGACAATAAATTCCGGAATATGGTTGTGCGTGGCAGAAAATTCGGTTCAAAATGAAAGGTAGTGGACCGCCAACCATCGAGATGCTGTGGATGAAATTTTGAGTTCTGTCGCAGTGGCGATTATCTCAAGTTGTCAACGCGTCATTAACATAAAAAGATGGACATTACATCTCTAGATGTCTCTCAAAACAATATTTTGCATATTTCAAGAAATGTTGTATGGACTCCGCTTGATGACGACCCTGAGCATGACATCGCCATTTTTTCCGTACTAAAAAACACATCGTTTGTATAAGCTTCAACATCAAGACAAATATTTTGGATGATATTAAATTGGCTAAATCTATTAGATTATTTGTTTAAAGACATAGCCATCCCACATATTGCTATATTTAAGTATAAATCATCTTGAGAGGCGTATTTTAGTAATCGTAATTAAATCGCGGCGATCGTAAGCTTCCTACAGTGATGGCTTCAAAGGTCATCAGTATTATACTAAGTGTACATAACTCACTTAAGTGAGCTGTGCTGTACGGGAAATCAATAATGGAAAAAAATACGGTTGTTTTTGTAACTCGTGTTGAGGTAATGGTTAAGCGAATGACTATTGACGCGGAATGCAGTTAGTGCAAAACATGTTTTAACCTTTTTTTTATTTAAAAGAAGGTTAAAGGTTCTCGTTTCGACAGTACGTTCTTTTTTATATGTGCTCGTATATTATACGATTCTTCGTCGATTATAAACCGATTTTAACACTTCTTTTTTATGTAATGTTTGCAATCCGCACCGGTTTCGTCCAGATAGGATCTAATAATTTGGCGTTAGATTTAAGATAATCATTAATCAACATTTATTAACTATTCGATTTCACAAACCTTATCAACCTACCTTTGTACCTTTACCTATAAAACGTTATAAATACATTGACAAACACAATTTATTTTTTCTTCCCCACAGGTTTTGAGTAATGCTCTTTGAAATTTTGGTTTAAGCGTATGCAAAGCGTTTGACAAATGTTTATGCGTTGTGAGTCGACGATGGATCATTCAGAAATGATTTGAACTGTTTGATTCTTGGTGTATTTAAACTCTTTTGACATTTGTCTTGATACGACAAATATCATTGGTATTCTGTTTTAAATCTACCATTAAATTTCCATCCGCCTCTAGAGTTGCATCTTCAATGAATTTTGGGTTATCTAGTGACACTTGTCGTGCTAAATATCTTATATGAGTTTTATCTCGAAGGTTTTTAAAATATATTAAATAACTTGAGTTTAAAGAAATGTCTCATTGATCTTTACCCTCATGAAATAAATTTTTTGTTAAATAAAATACACTAAAGTTCCCGTGATGACAAATTTTTGTAAATATATCCACAATTCTTCCATCAGACTCTCTCATTAGATCATCAATAATAACAAGATGTGGGTTTTTACCATTAAACATAAGATTTGGAATTCCTTGATGATAGTTAACATTTGGTAAATTATATAAAGGTTGTATTTCGTCAAAGCACCATGTGATCTGATTAAAATCGCAATTGCATATTTCTGTAACAGATTTTATGAAATTTGTTACAAAACTTGACTTCCCACATAGAATTGGTCCTCCCTCCTAAACCACTAATATCTGACGGCTTCTTGTCTTCATAACTTACCAAGTAGTTTTTCCATCTAGTGTACTCTACACTGCTTACTGGTTACCGGTACGAGGCTGCATAGCTGGTATCGAGAACCTTTCTTCCCCATCGGTTGCCGGTTCTTCGAACTATATGGTAGACCCATTTCCACTTCCGTTAACTGATCTGTTGGGCTATATCGGTTACACTAGTTCTACTGCAGATATCTTTATTATGAATTCTATCACGCAGTAAAACCCCGAACATCACACAGTGCTTAACACTGTTACTGAATGTCCAGGGCGGTCTGAGCTTGGTTTCCTACAGGTTACGATCCTGCTCAGCTCAATGAAGGAAAAACCGATTTTATGCATGATTTCAAATAGCAAAAAGTACATAAGTACATCAATAATTCGCACTTTAAATTGTAACTTCGCTTTCACTAGCCATTAAATATAATATAATATAATATGTAATATATTAATTGCATTTAATTAATTAAATAATTCATTATATATGTATTTATATGTATATACGTTTGTAGTATATGTATGTATGTATAGGATATTTATAAATATGTGTATTTTTTACCTCTTTTTTTTTCTATCACACCAACTTGCTCTACCCCTGTATTGTGATTGTTGGTGGCAAGTTCAATTGCCACCAACAATCCTACCTGGGTACCTGGGTATTGTAGGCAATTGAACTTGCCGACCCATTTTATGAAATCTCAAAAGCCTAGCCCGTTTGACCCTTGAACTTAATTATCACAATAAATTACTTAAGATCTGGTCTGATGCACAAGGTTAAAAATATTCTTAAACCTTAATCCGGGCTTATGATATATGATAAATTTTCTTCAGAAGTCCTGGGATTAAGTAAGAATAAACTGCGCATTCTGGCAAGAGCCTTGATTGGACAATGTATAAAAAAGCACATATCCATCCTGAGACTAAGTAACACAAGGATGTGCCGATACTACTCCTTAACGGAAGAAACACCTTTCCAAATCCTAATCGATTGCGGACTCGTAATACGCACACGTAACACTCACAACTCAAGAAGAGGTAAATTTTGTAAACATGACCCTCGGTCTCACAAACGCACCAACGATTTTATAAAGCTAGTAACCACGATAATTATGAAAATACTCCCGGACGTAAATAATATGACGTTTAACATTTTTTACATTATGATTGTATGATTCAAATTAAATGTTGGTTTTGTTTGTCTTCAGTCCTGGTATCGCCTTGAAAACAACTGGAATGAAGTGGGCCGATTATCTGTCACCGTACACGGCGCAAGGGGGTTGGGTTCACTTGGTATCAATGGTAACATAGACGCCTACTGCGTTTTGGAGATAGACAACGCTAGGGTTCAGACCCATGCGGTACACAGCACGTGCGATCCGAATTGGAATAAAAAATTCATATTGTAAGTAACTTGCTTAATTTTTTTCAAATTCAGTGTTACGAATCTTTAAGTATGTGTGTACTATGTCTTGTTTTATCATAATACTAGCTTGCCAGGCAGACGTTGTTCTGCCCTTTTCGGCGAACCTTTGTCATGTCCTATTAAAAATACTTAAATTCGCAAAAAAAATTGTGGGTCACTCATGGGCAAGAAAAGCCCTCTCCGAGAGGTTGTCGTTATTAGTGATTGCATTCTTCTCCTACTTAAATGCGATAAAATTTCATGATATCATTGTGTTTTTTATTTATTACAAAAGTATGCACATTAATAATATGTCTTATTTGCCGAGACGGTAAAAGAAGAAAAGTCGCAAGGCTAATTACATATCGAATACTATGTTTATCGCCATCTATTCATGTAATTTGCTATTTAAAAATTAACTCTAGTACATGGATCGTACAAGTAACAAAAAGTCTGTACAATTAATTTTATTACAATGTCCGTTTCCTGTTTTTTACATGAGAAAAATACAGAATTATATTACAATTTAACCATACGACTCAACGCTTTTTCTAGTGTTTGGGTGCAAAAAACTTCCTTAATTTTTGATTTATGAGTAACTTCGTACCTAAAATTACATATGTACATGTACTCGTAGGCATTGAACAACTTGCAGCATGGTTGTCATGTCAAACAACACAATGGAATTTAACTACTTGTGTTTATCAAAATTATGTTTTTATCTATTTTTATACGCTGTTGATGCCAATTCTGTTGGTTTTTGTGATGGGGCCTTTCAATTCAACTGCCGAATCCCTACAGGTAGTGTCGATAGGCTACCTATAAGTTATTAGGAGTAATGTCACTGGTATAACATAGATAGATTATTATTTAATACGATTACTGACTTCATAGTATCAATTTATTTAGTAAAGTAGTTTTTAACCGTTATAAAGAACAGCAGCCTTGTGATCGTTATTGATCAGTAACTTTGCTGGCTGTAAGGTCTTCTTTTTTTATTCCTTGATGATCTTTTAAAACTTTACAGCTTGGTTCGCTGACTGCCAATTGCACTTTGAAAGAGAAAGAGAAAGAGAAAGAGAAAGAGAAAGAGAGAAAGAATTATTGCATTGTGTCCGTCACTGGTTTCGGTTTATTACGATTGACGTAAACGAGATGTTTATACCGATCTATTGGAGACCGGGGACGGGGAGGTTTTTGTGGCAAAATTTCTAAATCACATAAATTCAGTGTCAACGAAAGTGACATAATTTCTTTTAAATCAATTGATGACCGTGGTCCGTTCCTATAGCTATGGTGCTATGGAACTTGGCACCCGTTCAGACCTCAACCATTTTATCGACGATATCGGCAAGCTCATACGTTGTTTTTACCGATCTTAGGTCCCTTTTCCCATCTAAGTTTTTAGTGAGATTAGTAACACTAAATTACTAATAAAATTTTGACAATCGTTCAAATAATTCGAAGAAACGGACTAATCAAATGATTTGATTAATAACATTCAGAATTGCGCATCGCTGTTACAGGGGAAAGATTCCATCACAGTATGTTGTATTGTGATTATTTGTTGGCCGATTTTTCTTATACCTTTATGGTTAAAGAAACATCTATCCTCACTAAGTTATTTGTATAATACCAATCACAATAGAAAAGAGTCAAAATATTTTGTTTTAACGAGCAAAAGCTCAAGATCCTTAAATGAAATTTGTCACAATTAACGTCATTAAAACAGTCAATAATTTTTATTATCTGCTAGAACTGTGATATTACAACTTCATGGAGAAGACCAAACAAACCTAACATATCTCATAAGTTATTAAATTTGTATTTTTTAGCACAATCAACGATGTGACATCAACATTGGAGATAACTGTTTACGATGAATCAATAATTCAGTCGATGAAAGGAGAAACACTTGGCAAAATATCTATACCGTTATTAAGAATAATAAACAATGAGAAAAAGTGGTATGCTCTAAAAGGTCGATCGAAAAAGAATAGCGCTAAAGGAAATTGTCCTCGGATCCTTTTAGAGATGTCTTTGGAATGGAATCCGGTATGAAAACATTATTGCATGTCGTTTATTTATTTGCCTAACAAAAATTCAAATGTGTATTTAACTACACAATTTTATTTAGTACACAAATCAATTGTTTTTCATTTAAATACTACATAGTAATTATTATTTGATTTTGAATATTTTACTTAATTAACCACTCAACAACTATCAGGAAGTTTTTGACAAATATGTGTAGGGACCCCTACCCGGGACACAATGACTGATCAGGTATGTCCAACTTCGATCAAGAGGTCAGCCGCCGAATCCAACTCAGCTGAGCAGCACTAGAAAAAAATTCTGCGACAAATCTTCTTGTCCCATATTCCTCAGACACTAAGAAAAGTGTACAAGCAGTACGTGGTCTTTCATCTTACTGGCCGTAGGAGGAGCTCGGAATTTAATCGGATAAAATCCGTAACTTGAATATCCACAGAATAAAAAAGTAACTGACATAACCCCGGGGATCAGTTAGCTGTAGTGGCAAAATGTAGCTCGAAGAACCAACATCATGTGGGGAATAAAGTTGCAGCCCCATATTGACCACTCACTAGATAGGGTAACGATAAAATACGCAGGTAGTCAATGTAGGCAGCGGGCTCAGGATCATACTTTGTGACAATATATGGGAGGCTTATTTTTAGCAGTATACTTGTGATGTGGTCTGCAGTGATAGAGACAGTGATTTAATTACTGTGTTCGGCTACGTGGGTCACAGATTAAAAAAACTATGTTAAAAATTATTTACACATGGTACATAAAACATATATTAAATTACTCACACTTGAACTACTAAACTTGAACGGATTTATCTATATAACCGGTTATTATCGTGTTTGACATAAAATTAGATAATAATATTACAAAAGCAAGGCGACCACTGTATAGAGTAACGCAGCCTCGTTAACAATAACTTTATTTGATACATTTTTTTAAAGTTTGGAGTTTTACAGTCTACTTGATGATAAATGACCATGGACACTTGCAGCCAACTTTAAACAAACACGGCTCCAGATGCGTTATCACCTCTGAGGACTAAGATGGAAAATCTCACGGCCTGTAACGAAGCTGACTATACACTCAGACCAGAATACAGCAATACAGCCACTGCTATTTGACAGCAGATAGTAGGTGAGAGGGAATAGAGGTAATACGGGGGTAAGAGGTATATACCCGGACGACTCCTAGTCAGAATAGGAACGGAAGAAGACCTACCACCTAGAGAAAAATAAGTAAAATGGTCGAGAAAAAAGTTTCTTCGTATTTTATATACAACTTCAAGACATTTTTATTTTCAAATGTTAATTACATTCAACTATCATATATATATATATATGGCCTAATTAGGCCTAATTGGCCTCTAAAAAGCTTGGCGTGCTCAGTAGAGCGAGACGGTATTTCTGCCGGCACATCGCTTACAACTTTACAAAGCGCAAGTTTGGCCTCACATTGAATACTGTTCACATCTCCGGGCCGGGGCACCCCAGTACTAGCTGCTTCCACTTGACCCCATCCAGCGCAGAGCGATTCGAATCGTCGACGACCGAGTTCTTTCTGATCGACTCGATTCACTGGCGCTGTGTAGGCAGGTTGCATCCTTTTGCGATTCCTAGTCTACCACGGGGAGCTATTTTCATTAGTTGTTGGTAGTAGAGATCCGAATCGATGGTTTTTTTGGATCGGCGGTGCAAGCTCATATTAAAGATGGCCTTTCAGTCCCACCATACACACAGATTCACCTTGGTGTTAATCCAGGTCGGTGCTGTCGCTACAGTTTGTGGAGCTTGACTACTCTTTGACTATGATCTTTTTCGCACGTTCTTGTCGTAGGTGATCAACTTTTTATCACCAGTGATCAATCTTTACAAAAATGGTTCGTTTTCAATACGTTTCATTAGAGAATTGGAAATGAGTACACAATTTGTTAGATTTCTTTTAGTAAGCTCATGTGGCCAAATATCGAGATTTTTTGTATAGCCAGACTTTTTGGGTCAAAACTGTTTTGTGGTCAATCTTTTTACACGTTTTCAAAAATGGCATCCATTTAATCAATCCGTATGATCAATCCGTATAAAGGCAGCCAGAACGAGCTGCATCTTTGACATCAAAATTCCCGGACTGAAAACGCTTGAACCAACTTTGTGCTACTCTTACGGACACTGCATTAGGGTTGTAAGTGTCACAATTTTTTTTCGGGACTTGAGTCTCATTTTTTTCCTTTTTTGTAATAAAACTTCAGAATGTATCGAATTTCTTCCTTAGATTCATTCATTTTGGTGGACAGAAAAACAATTCAAAAATGGGGGGACTGTTTTTTTTACATAATATTTTACTTTTTCTTAATGTCAACAACGATACACAAATGTACAACCAAAGATAGTTTCCATCAATTTTATACAAACAAAGTAAAAGAAACTTTTTCCCCGACCCATTACTAAACTTTAATTCTTAGGTGCAATAAGTGTGGTATTTTTTTTAGATAAAAGCGTCGCTACGGGTGTTAAGCCCAAAGGAGACCAAATACATTCAAAAATCACCAAAGTTCAGCATTCCTTTAATCTACTACAATTTAAAGTTCATCAAATCCGTATTCGATGGCATTTATATAGGAAATGAATATTTCAAGTGAGTATTTGAATCTTTAACTAAATTTAAAAGATATTTATTTATAAAGAAAAAGTTCCTTCTTAATTTATAACGAAAATATATTACGCTGCTTATTTAACGTTCTCATTTTATTACCAATTTGCTACCAATTTGTTTTACGCGCTTCTATGTCCTAATTTAATAATTCGACTAACTAGCCGTCGGACGTTGTTCTGCCTTTCTTGCGCTGTGGGTTTCAATTCGAATTCACTCCGACTCCGGAAATTTTACAGTGTTATTAAAGAATTATTACAGAATGAAAATTAACAACTTAACATCACATCAACGCCTCCAATCATTTTCAAGATTTTATGATAATAAGTTGTGTTGAGTAAGTGTTGAGTAGCTACACGGCAACCTATCGTAAAAACATTTCATGTACTAAAACAAAACTACTGGTGAAAAAATGGGCTTTAACCCAATTTTCTAAAATTCTCTAACTATTCTTCTAAAAACTTCTTGATAAAATGCACAAAACGATTAATGTAGTTCTCCCGTTATATTTCAGTCAGTAATGATTATAGTTTAGTTATTAGTAATGACTATTATTTATTATGTGGTAATAATAATGACGTTATAATAAATTAATTTACAACAAAGGTGTACCTAACCTACTTTGTTGCACACACGATTCAAATATACTGAAGTTTCATTATGTGCATTTTATAGTTTTCTTTTTGTTTTTACAATTAATCTATATAGTTAGACACATAATACAGTCGTTTTCGCGTCGTCTCTTTGAAAATAAATATTCCACCACACATTATCCTTATATAATTTCAACAATTTACGATTAACTTTATCGGGGGCACGATTTTTTCCGACTCAATGGACAAAATATCATGATACCTTTAGCTGATTTGCAAAAAATATTCATCCTTTATAAGTATACTTAACCTTTTTAATGAATAAGTCTGCCTATTGATGAAAACCGAATGATAGTACGTAGGTACTAACACGATGGGTGACCTAATTTATATATATAGACTAAGTGTTTCCGCGGCTTCGTCGGGGTATAATTTATTACAGTTGAGTTTCTTGGGCTTCGATCTTTTGTGCGGAACCCTAATGCTTTTTCTAAAATAGATTTATCCTAAATTATTACTCCTTATGACATCAGCTATCTACCACAAAAAGTCCCGTCAAAATTGGTCCAGCCATTTAGGAGATCAGCCGGAACAAACAGACAGACAGACAAACAAATGGACGGATAGACAGACAAATATTTTTAAAATTGTTTTTTGTTATATATACCGTATATACTTTCATATACATTCACTTAAAGATGTTATATTGACATTACAAACATATACTTAAATTTTATTTATTTGTATAGATATCAACTATAGAGACAATTTAACCTAATAATACGATATTAATCTATGCAAATAAATAAAATAGTAGTGTCTGTTTGTAATGTCAAAATATCAGTGGTTTAAAAAATGCACATGTAAGTATATACGGAGCTTATAACAAAAAAAAAACACAATTTTTTAAACTTTTGTCTGTCTGTTCGCTCCGACTAATCTCCTAAATGACTGGACCGATTTTGACGGGACTTTCATTGACAGATATACGATTATAAGGAGCCACTTTAATTTAATAAAAATAATTCGGGTTCCGCGCAAAAAAAAAATTAAACCCATGAAATCTCGTAATAATATAATGAAATCTCGCGGGGAGCAGCTAGTAGGCAATAAAAACACGAGCAAGATTATATTTATATAAACAGTGCGTTTAAGTCATAGAATACTGTAATACACAATAGAATGGCTGTCAACTTTATTTTGTACAAGTTTTGGCGTCGCCAAACCCCATTCGCCGTGTTCACAGACTGCATAAATTTACACATTTTAGACTTTTAATTACCTAATGTTCAAGATCATCTTTAAAAATCGTTTAAATTTTAATACATATTTATTTGTAAATAGGGTGCAATTTGGCATTTTTTAAATAATTTGCATGGGAAATTTGGAAACGATTGTAACGTCAAAAGACATCACATTTATACGTGTGAATTGGCGTGTTAGTGACATTTTAGTGGCTACGCGGGCTCCGCCCACTTTATTATCATTGCTTCGCCACAAGTTTGCCAAAATGCACGGCCTTGATCCTCACTATAAACTAAAAAAACATATGGCAGTTTCGCCTATATATTATGTTGCATTGTATGTCTCGAAGCTAAACGCAGTCCTCATCCCTCCATTTTAAGACATAAATACAGATCAAAGATAAGTAATTAAAAATAAGGAAGTTGTTTTAATAGTACCAGAAATAAATTTCAATAAAATTTTTTTGGAATAAAACAAATTTTACGGATTTTATCGCGTTTATTTTTTTTTATTCCCGACGTTTCGGGCACTTTACAAAACGAGCTTACAGTATCTTGAAGTCTTGCAGTAGTATGCTCGGGCTTGTATTTTGTTTTATTAATTATGGGATTCTAAGCAGATGGTAGCGCCCAGTCATATTCTCTTTTGAAGATAGGATGCACTTTACTTTGAATAGCATCGCGAATCATCCTTGGTAGGAATCCGTGTTCTTTTGCGAGGAATTGTGGTTCATCAAATCAGACAAAATGGTTGGGTCGATCCTATTGCAGACATACTGCAGACTTCCCGGAGTGTCATGTGTTAATCACACATTACCGATATGTCAATAAGTTTTTTACTATAAATTTTAGTAAACTAATTGCAGTTAGCCTTTCCTTTACGCGTTTATTAAAGCATTTATTTATTTACCTGAATGACGATCAATTATCTTATAATATAAAAGCTTTACACTAATTCTCAATAATACACTAAAAATAACAAGCAAATGGAAGTCCATGGATTTTTTCATAGGTGGTAAATACGATGATAATAAATGTTTAAAAAATGCATGCCTTTTATAGGCAACATGATAATTATATTAAAAACTAGTTTTGCAACTGTCAACTGCGTTGTCTTATTTGTATCTTTTTTAGTAGAATCACGGATTAATTAATAGTTACTAAATAAGTAGAATCAAGTTTTACATTAAATACAACTGTTACGCTAATATATTAGGTATTAAGATAGATTAAAGATCAAATTCCTAGTAACGAACAATTCTGTTGAAGTCTAAAAATAACAACTGTACAAGACTACAGTAACGAGCAAATGTCGAGGCTGTCGTTCGTCCTATCCTTCTATGATATTGACGTATATAGTATAAATATCGAGAATTAATCATAAAACAACTTGCTCTAGTTTTTTTTTTTTCAAATATTGATTCCTGCAGAAATTCGAACGCACGAGCTCAGGAGCCGTAAATGGTTATAGGATATAGCCAAATGATAAAATGTAGTGGTATATATTTTATCGTATGCTATTTATTATCATATAAAACTTAAAAGTAACGGATAAAGGGGCCATAAAAATTAACGGATAAAGGGGCCATAAAAAGGGTTTCCTCACGATTTTCCCGCACAGTCGACAACGTAATAGATTTCTACTTAAAATTAGAACTAAATTTCAGCGGAGCCAACTAAGCTGCTGCTCGTGCAGTAAAGGGTTCACTATTAAGTTTTATCGGACCTCTCGCTTCCACTTATTTTTATCGACATTAGTGATGTGTTATTACTATAAATAGACTCCTTTACGTTCTTTTTTTCTTATCTTTTAGGAGAACATTTGAGTGGGAAAATCGTGAAAAATCAGCATTGGCGCTAGGAGGTTGGTTGCTGTTTTGGTACTATTTCCGAGTGTGGATGACACCACTTCTTTTAGTCTTACCATTCATTCCTTACTGGGCTGCATATCGAAGTAAGTTTTAAATTCACCGTTTTTTTTTTGTTTTGAGACATAGTTCCTTCTGAAAGCTCAGCGTGTAATGCAATTAATGCAAATAATATAATTAATGCAGGTAATAACTGTACTCCGCTACCCCCTACTCAATCCGATGATGAAATAGCTGAAGAAGATATAGAAATACAAAAGGTAACATTACGTGTTATTATGCTATAATTTAACCCTTAATGACATTCCAAATAGATTTTAACTTAGGATAAAAAACTATAAATGTAATGGCAGTGTAAGAATATAAAGTACCCGAAGTCACCTGGTGGGTGTTGGCAAAGGCGACAGCGAAACTGAGACATAAGATGAGCAACAGCATCTTCCTGATAACATCTTAGTTTTTAAAAAAAAACTGCAGTTGGCAACCCGCACCCTACTCCAAGCATGGCACTATGGTTTACTCTCCCCCTTAAGGCAAACTATCGGATACGCCCACGTTTAGCGGTGTACTTTAATAAGTGTTTGTGCATAAATGAAAGAACTATAAGTATAGTATCAGTCTGTAATCTGTATATGACCAACTGCTAGGCACAAGTCTAATATCATTCTTGAATTTCCAGGTTTTAGGTTTTCTTTATTAATTTAATTATAGTTCGAAGTCACATAGCTGTTTCATACTGTAATGTTCACTTTTGTCTTATAATCCATTTTTAACGTTTGAACAGGACGATAAAACAATTATGAAACGATTAAATGAGCTACAAGATCTCACATTCACTATCAAAAATAGCATTGACTATATCGTTTCGCTGCTCGAGAGAATAAGAAAGTAAGTGTGATCTTTTATTTATTCATCAATGTTAATAAACTATTCCTATTCATTAACCTTTAAAAACAAGAAAAATAAGTTTTGTTTCTATCCGTTTGACCTTATTTTTTACCTTCTATGTGCTATATTATATCAACCTCACGTGTGGTGGCACGTTGCTTACGAACGAGGCTCTAGTGAGTGATTGGTAGGTTATGGGACACGATCATCCATTCAAATACCACCACTACCACCACTAACACCGCTTTCACCTCCATCATCATCACCCTCATGGTGGTGTCGATTATCCAGTCGTCCATAATACTATATCGAATCTGTACTCACTAATTCTCTTGCGTAACATGGTGTTTATCGACAATTGAGTTGGAAGTTGACACCACCATCATCGCTACCATCATCATCACTGTCGTCATCGTCATTATCATCGTATCATCATCCTCCTCTTGGTGGTGGTAACTACCACTTATCCATGATAATGTATGGAATCTGAACTCACTAATATCCCTGCGTAACGTGTGTATGATCGACAATTGGATAGTTGGCACCACCAATAATACGAGTAAATACTAAATAACTACATCATAATATAAACTGTAGTATATTAAAACTTGGTAGTATTCCATTTTAAGTTAAATTGGGTATACGTTATTTAAAAATATACAAATAAGATATAGGATTTGTATTTGATTACAAGAACAATGATTTCTTTAGAGTTAGAATTTCCTAATTCGTGTACAATATTTTTTTAAAATTTAGATTTTTTTTAAAAGTACTTTAATTGACTTGAGCTAGATGCGATTTTGGAAAACCTATATCCAGTAGAGAAAAAAAATATGTCTCGTGGTTGAGTCATGCTGCAACTATATTATTAGTATAGCACGACTGATTTGGCTCGACCAGGGAAGGACCACGCTCTCACAGAATACCAGAGTAAAATAGCAGTTTAATGCTGTTAATGCTGTTTCGTGTAGTCCAGTGAAGAGAACTGGAGACCCTTTTTACTAGAAACGAGGCATTCCATCTTAGTTCTCACGGGTGACAACGCATCTGCATTTTGATTCGTAATCGAAAATATATAAGTGGACTGTGTGCTTGTTTGTCACGTTAATCCTGTAAAAATATACCTAGTTACTTTAAAATTTTGTTTTAAAACAATTATGAAAACAAAACTTTATTGTGTACTGTTTGTTGAATATAAATTACATTTACTGAAGTATAAAATTATTTGTTTCAGCCTGGTGAATTTCAGTGTGCCGTATTTAAGCTACTTAGCTATAATGGCGTTCATAGCTGCAGCTATAGCCTTTTATCTAATCCCTATTAACTACATATTTATGGCGTTAGGTGAGTTACACCAGATCTCTTCAGTTTAACAATTAACATATTCTCATTACCATCTTGCGACACGTAACTTAAGTGCGGAATTTAGTTATTTAACATTCATTTTTGAACCTGAAAACAGAAGCAACAGAACAGAAGCTGAAAAATAGCTGTTTGGGTGTGAAATTGGGTGACATTAAAGTTAATTGTCTGCTGTATGCTGATGATGCCGTGCTCATTGCACCATCAGAAGCAGAACTGCAGGCATTAGTCACGTGTATGAAAGAGGAATGTGAAATTAAAGGTCTCCGTTTGAATGCTAATAAAACTAAGGTTCTGGTATTTGAAAAGGACGAAGAGAGAACGAAATGTGAAATATGGGTAAATCAGGAATGTCTAGAACAGGTAAATGAAATTGTATACTTGGGGAGTGCTTTCAGCCGGGATGTAAGATGTGAATTAGATGTGGATAGGCGTATTGCTGCCGGAAACAAAGTCAATGGTGCCCTGAATGCATTAGTCAAAAGGCAAGGCATGGTGAAGAGTGCACGCCTTGCAATACATAACGCAGTGTTGGTACCGACTTTGTTATATGGCAGCGAAACCTGGGTATGCCAGAAGAAGCATAAAAGCAAGTTGAATGCAATGGAGATGCGATCTCTTCCTAAAATGTGTGGCGTTACCATAGCCGACCGAAAGCGAAACGAAGAGATTCGCAATATGGCAGGATTGAAAGATGACCTTATCACAAAAATTGATAAGGGCGTACTCCAATGGTTTGGGCACGTTGAGCGAATGAGTGAAGACCGAATGGTGAAGAAAATATATAGAGCGAAAGTAAATATTAAAAGGTGTCGAGGTAGACCGAGACTAACTTTCGAAGACCATGTGAGCAAATTGCTCGAAGAGGGGAGGGTCAAGAGTACTCGGATACCTAGACGTGCATGTATGAAGAAGTTAATGAACCTGAAAGAAGCGAGAGAGGTATGTAAGGATCCTGACACTTGGCGATCTGTTCTCTCTGGCTACCCCATTAGGGATTGTGCGTGAAGATAAGTAAGTAAGTAAGTATAAGAACCTCTTAAAGGAAGTAAAAATTTAAAGAAAACTAATAGTCATAATCTGTTGTATATCTACAATTTAATAAACGCATAACTCTAGTTGGTTAAACTTATGGATATAATTGTTTTTAACCTAAATCTGAATAGAAAATCATTGTTTACACGTTGAAATATATAGTTCACGACATCGGAGCCTCCACTCAACTCTATCCATTGCTTTTCGTTGCCTATAGAAATGTAAACTTCTGCGCAGCTCACAACTAATTATAAAATCAGTCAGAACTTAATACCTACATAAAGTTATAGTTATTTTAAAAGTAAGTATATGCAAAGTGGCTTCGTAGCAAATGTCAACTGTTTGTTTTTTGTACTCGTAATCATCGGTACATGCCACAAAAACAGCATCCAAGTAAACCGGCAGACAAGTTGAATGACTTCCGTATACATATTGTCAGCTGTCAAGGTCCATAGTTCATGGTTTTATATTTTTCCTGATCAGCTTCTTAATACCATATCAGACTTTATAATTACCTACGTTCATTATCATTAGTATAATTATTCGGCCATGAATCTTTTACCAACATTTCCGACGCATTAATTTCATTTTATAGAATAAGGGAGACAAACGAGCATACAATCCACCTGATGGTAAGTGGATGCGGTGACCCATAGACATCTTCTTATCATCTCATCATCATCTGTTCCCGATTAAAAATCAAAATGCAGATGCGTTTTCCAGCTAAGGGCTTAGATGGAATGCCCAGTTTCCAGTAAACGGGTTTCCGGATCTCTACACTCAGCATACGAAACGCAGCAGCATTAGACTGCTATTTTACACTGATATTCTGTGAGAGAATGGTTCTTCTCAGGTCGAGCCTATCCATTCATGCTACAACTCTTCATCGTACTCTCGTTCGTACTCTACCACGTATAAAAATAGTTCTACGTAGCACGAGATAGCTAAGGGAATTATCAGGACAATTTCTGTTACTAACACATGAGAGAATAACCATTTCGAATATAACAAGTTAAGTAACAGCATATATACGTCTCATTGCTGGGAACAGAACTACTCTCATTTCTGAAACGGTTACGGTTATTTTAAACATATTTTACTTTACAGTTATTAAAATTTTGTTTGTAAAATTTTTAAATGAATTTTAATAGAACCAGCATAGTGGCGATCACCTCATTCCCAGGGGTTATTTTCATGTGTGTATTGTTTAATATTACAATAACCAAGATAATAAAGATATTAATAGTTACTTTGCTATCATCCGCTAAATTAAATAAAATGGTCTGTCTTCACTAGTTTGAAAAGCACCTCCCGCCCTCCCTCAATTGCTTGCACTATTCCCGTCACCACTAATCCCAGCACCACTACTCCCAACACCACTACTCCCAACACTACGACTCCCAACACCACTACTCCCAACACCAATACTCCCAACACCAATACTCCCAACACTGCTATTCTAAAAAAGACACGCCATCGTCGATAATACGACACGTGTTTTGTACATATTTTTTTAATAAAACATTTAAACTTGTTTATTGACAAATTTTGTACATTTTCTGGGATTTTGTTGTAAAAGCGTATACAATGCCCTATTAAAGACCTACTAATTCTGTTAAGACTGTTTGTCCCGTTAAAGACCTACTAATTCTGTTGAAACTGATTTCCTCGTTAAAGACCTACTATTTCTGTTGAGACTGTAATACCAGTTGTATTACAAGCTTATATTTATTCCTAGTATGAACTTCAACGTATGAATATCTTTATTCTTATCAAAGCTATTTATGTTTTATGTATATATGTCGCAGCCAACTAGCTTAATTAGCCGTTCAATCAACGGCCTAGCCTCTTTACTAAACAGCGCCGTTCAACCAGCGGCCTGAATGATATTCAGCCATTTGATCAAACAGCTAGGCTAGCTAGCAACTTGGATCGATGACGTTTCATTACTTGCCTAGCCTGTTCATTGCAATTTAGTTCCACTTTCTGCCACCTAGGGCCGAAACTCTCCAAAATGTCAATATGGCGTCGGCAAACAACAAATTTGATGGTGTTTTCCAAAATTCAATGAAAAATAGTACAAAAATAGTGCTGGCGCAGGCAACTAGCTTAATTGGCTGTTCAATTAATAGCTTAGCCTTTTATGTTTAACTAGAGTCCTGAATGATATTTAGCCGCTACATATAATACAACATTGCAACTATCTTGGAATATCAGCGAGAGAAGGTTAGGGTGCGGCTGGGAGAAAGCGGCGTATATTTCTATATTATAACACATATTGCATAATTAGGCATGAAATGTAGTATTAGATGCATCGGCTAAAACGCATGGGCTGAATATCACTCAGGCCGCTAGTTGGACGGCGCTGTTTACTGAAGAGGCTGGCTGTATGTTGATTGAACGGGTAATTAAGCTAGTTGACTGCGACATATACATTACATTTTCATAAATATATTACGATTATAATGTTGATATATTATGTATATTTCTACAATTTTTCTCTAAACAATAAGTTATAAATTAACCGTACGGCTCTCTTTTGCAAAACAAATATGGCTTCAATATCAGCCGCATTACCCCATAACAAAATTTCATATAACACTACGCTGTGAAAATAACTAAAATAAACTAATCTGTTTCAACAATGGTGAGATAAATTGTAGACACAAAACTGACAATAAGCTCAGTGTTGCTTACCGTTAAAATAATATATAAGTAGAGCGTATATAAATAGAAGGTTTGCACTTACCCATATACATACAAAATTATATTACATTTGTTAGCTCTAGCGACGGCAGTAGTTCTCTACAATAATATCTGGGTATTAATTTTCTTATTTATTAAACATTCAAAAATCATTATTCCTAATTTGAATACCATTTAAAACTGGATATTGAAAGAGCACTTTTAACTGTATACTTAATTTACCTACCTTGATCTACATTTTCCCGTAACTTCACATAAATAAATAAACGAGAGGTTCGATTAATCATATGTGTTCTTGTTTGAATTCTTACGTCACTATACGAGCAGGTGTTTGCACAAAAATTACCTTCTATTTTTATACACGTTGAATATAATTGTAGTTTAGATTTAGAGGTAAATAATAAAATATACATTAAAAAATTTGTTTAAAACTTTTTATTTTTAGGTATATACAAGTTTACACGTAAAGCTCTAAATCCCGACAGAGTTCCAAATAACGACATATTGGACTTCATATCCCGAGTTCCAGACAATGAGATTTTGGTAAGGATTCCATTAATAAACATACTATTTAAAAATAAAATTACTGCCTCGTTGGTCTAGCGGTTGTAGTAGTGCGACTGCTCAGTCAGAGTTTTTCTGTCAAGAAATTCTCAGTAGCTGCCCGGAGTCATTAAGTGTGTGTCTCACCGCCGTGCCTCGGAAAGCACGTAAAGCCGTGCCTGATCTCTCTCCGGTCGTATCGGTTTACCGTCCCTTCGGATTATGAGAGTGAGGGAATAGAGAGTGCACCTGTGCTTGCGCATACACTTGGGCACTACAATCCTGTCCTGCGCCGATGGCTAGCCTTCGTTGAGGCAGGCCGCCGTGGCCGAAATTCGGTCTAGAGGGCATTATTATTATTATTTAAAAATTATTCTTGTATATTATGTAAAAAATATTTTAGTCGTAGTTATCCGCCATTCAACTTCTAGCACATAGTATTTTAAGCTTAATTAAAGTTATTTTAACGAGGTTATAAACAACGCTAACAGATTTCCTGGAATTCTACAAAAATTAAATAAATATTTAATAGTTTGTTGTGTGTTTAGCGATTTATTAAGATAAATACTTCTAATTCATTTGCATTCATTATAATTATCCATGTAACTTTGTTTGATGTAGTGTACCTACATCCAAGTCTGCATTGATACAAACACACAAATGTAATCTTTTGCTCTACACTTAGGTGTTACGATATATTACCTGCACAGTTGTAAACTTATGGCTCTGAAGCCAGAGATGGCAGTCATGAGGGGTGTATTTTTTACGTGCTTTTCTAAAACAATGTAACCTTTAATTTTTTATAAGATAAGGGTGGCAAACGAGCACACAGTCGCCCTGATGGTAAGTGGTTGTTGTGACCCATAGGCATCTACATCTATCCTCGATTACGAATCAAAATGCAAATAAATTGTCGCCCGTGAGGACAAAAATGAAATGCCTTGTTTTCAGTAAAAAGGGTGTCCGATTCGCTACACTCACCATATGAAACACACTAAAAACAGCAGCGTTAAGCTGCTATTTAACGCTGGTATTTTGTGAGAGCGTGGTCCTTTCCCGGTCGAGCCGACTCATTCGTGCTACAACTATACTACTAATATAGCTGCATTATGTCTACCACGTAGGAAATATATACAGTGTATATTAAATAAGTTAGCCTATTCTATATGATATTATTGCTCTCTTTACAGAAACAGTGGCGAGAGCTAAAAGTGACTGTGATAGAGTCCAGCCCGAGCAGATCAAATTCCATGAAGCGTCGGTAGTGAGATAGCGGGCCAGATTTTATGAATCTCTGTAGAGATTAGTGCCATAAAGCGCAACATACATTTCGTTACTCTACGCACGGTAGAGTTTTACGGAGATTGTGATCAATTTATTGCGTAGTAATTTACTTATGTTCCATCGAGTATGCCTTTTATATATTTGTACTTATAATAGTTAAATGTAAGAGATATTTGAAGTGCTAACTTCTTTAGAGTACTACAGCACACATTCGTATCAGAGCCTAACATTAGGCGAAAATCTTATCAGTGCGAACTGGAACGAGCCAAGATTAGTTCAATAAGGGAGAAATATGGTTATTCACATAAATTATTACTTTAATTGTGCATTTATTTTTCTATATTTCTATACAGCAAATAATTTTTAAGTGTAAAGACCTAAATTCAAATCACAATTTAAGTTAATAAGTATTGCTTTATATGTAAACGGCCTTACTTATAATCGTCGACAAGTGGCTGTTTAACTTAATTATTGATTATCTTTAAAATTGTCTATTTATATTAGCATAAAAAAGAGAGAGAGTGAGAGAGAGTGTGTGAAACTTAAAGCATTATATAAATTCACGTCGATTTTTATGAGTAAGGCTATATGTCACAATTGAAGACGTCTTTTGTAACAACACTAAATTAGAGGTTGTCGGAACTTGTTACCTTTCTTAAGGCGGTACCCTGACCAAAACCTGGCAAAAGTGCGTTTTTCAGAGACTATTATCTCATTAGTTATGAGAAATAAGCTACATCTAAAAGCACAGTATTAATGTTCGATATCCTATCATCACATTCCACGTTCTAATTTGTTTTTATGTGTTATGAATACATTTAAAATCTACTTTTAAAAAATGACTAAAATTATTGATTACATGCATCTGTTGCTAAAGGAAATGCTCTAATCATTTGAGAATTACACTAATGGATAGATAATTTAAAAATCTATATTCTACACGTTTTATTTAATTTCTTAAGTTCGCTTATCTCTTTTAATTGAAATAATTCCAAATATTCGGGCGTATTTTTCCGTGATATATTGTAGCGAGAGCGCGTGGATTGTATTGGACCGAACGCTCAAGGTCTCTCGCTAGGGAAACCGTCTTAAGCGATTTCAATTACTGAGTCGGTTCGGGAACATTGAGTTCCTTCCAATCTTTCTGTAGAACAAAAATAAGTTATGGTTATTTTCCGCCCAGATGTTAATTGGGTGGATTTACATTAAGTTATAAAACTATATGGTTTATAAACATTACTTACCAATAGTTTGTTATCCGGTACCCTTGAGATGAAATCTATTAAATCATTGTTTAACATTCGATCTGGGTTTAAATATTTCCTAATAAATTTGTAAATGCCTAAAAAGAAAAGCATGTTGTGTTATTTCATTAAAGTTAGTAGTTGTGTAGCAGCTTAGTTACTTCAATAATAAGCACTATCTTCTACCTCCATATAAGATGTGTTTGCGGCGAAATGGATTCCGTCACCAATAAGACAAGTCCCGTGGGTAACGTAAGAGTGTAAGTTCAGATCATTCAGAGCAATCTTGTAGATCATCTGCCAGATATGAAATATTCACACCAGTGATGTGGGGCAGTGGCAAGTGTTCCATGAGTGGCAATTATTTCGTTTTTTGTGTTACATCCGCCGTATTGACGTATTACATTCATAAATTGCACATCAACAAAAATCCAGACCCGAAACAGCAATGACACAGAAAAACTGAAGAATATGAAACACGTGATCCCGCAGCGCCGCTACCACAGTCCTAACCACTGCGCTACCAAACTGTCAAATGTACAAATAATGAAGAAAATCCTACTTAGAATAGAATAGGCTGTGTTCAGCAGTAGACTGTAATGGATTGCTAAAAGAAAGCGCTTCCCAGTGGAAAGAATGAAAAAATATCATACGTTTTAATATTTTACACAATTTTTCATTCGGCACACAAAACGACTGGACCGATTTCGCTCAAACCTTAATGAGGTCTAAGTTACATAATTACGCGATGAAACTGGTCCCATGTCAATATCACTTTTTGTCCTCGAGATACACGATGCGAAAATTTAATCCGAAGAAACATATATATATATATATATATATATATATATATATATATATATATATATATATATATATATATATATATATATATATATATATATATATATGTGTGTGTGCATGTGCACACACTGTCATCCTCTTAAAAACCATACTATTCGACTCTAAAGACCTTGAAACGTGGAGATATGTTAAAATTTCTAATTTGCAAAATCGGACCCATTGCAATAACTTCCCATGCCTCCATTATATATTTTTTAATTCTGAAATCACAAATAAATTATAGTGAACCTAATGGTAAATCGCTACTAAATTCCATGGAAACTACAGATACGTTCACCTCTGAGGACTAAGATAGAATGCCTTACATACTGTATTTGCACCAGCTTTCTACCCTTCACCGGAATACACCAGCAGTGTTATTTGATGGCCGAAGTAGCACGGCACCTACCTCATGAGCAAAAATGAGTTGATAATTGCCCTCGGTACTGTTACTGCAGTCTGTGGACAACTGCACTGCTACTGGAAAATATTTCTGCACTACTTCTATTACTAAGAAGGCTACAGATGTGTTGCCACCTTTGAAGACCGAAATGGAACGCCCCACAACCTGCTACTATATTTTATAACAGAACTTCAAATTTCAATCATAAAAAATATACTCACCGAATAGCATCAATAAATAATTGAACGGCATAAAATATAACATTACGGAAACTACAACCAGTAATGACATAGCCACGTAACTTAAAAACGGCACCTTGAATGTAATTAGGCTGGAAAAAAAATGTTGAGATTTTTACTCGTTAGTAAACACTCTTTAAAAAAACACGTGTTGTTATTAATATTCAAGTGATGACATCATGTTATATTGCCTCTAAATGTATTGCTTTAAAAAAGTAAGATAAGCTTTTCAAGCGGCCTAGTTTAGTGCCGCGGGTTCGATTCCCGCACGGATCAAGTATTTTGTATGCCCTAATAATTTTTCCGGATGTAGATGTTTGAGTAGGTGGAATTGGTATAAACGCTTCCACCATAAGGTAGAAAATCCAACTCTGTCCAAATACAATTTGATTCATTATAAAAACACCATCCAGACTCCGGAGTAACCTTCATATGTACATTGACTTTTGAAATCCGAAAAGGTTACCTGATGAGGCATACTGTGGTCTTCATTGATTGACTTTTGATATCCGGAAAGGCAACCTGTTGAGGCATTAAGTGTACAGTGCGCATAGAGTAATATAAGCTCTGCGCTTGCCAGTACAAGGGATTTTTGTCTACCTAGTGATTTATTATAAAGCTTTAAAGGTATATAAATGAATCACGGCCGATAATATTTATAAGCCAGGGATATATACTTCTACGACAAAAATATGTGTCCTCTGTTTTATCAGTTATTACCTAATATTATACTCCCAAAACCACTTAAAACAACCTAATACTTTAATTAAAACTACTTTTACGGATTTTTTCGCGTTTTATTTATTTTATTTTTAATACCCGACGTTTCGGGTGCTTTCCAGCACCCATGATCACGGGGGACTGAGGTGACTGACGTCCCGATGTCAAAGTTAACCCGGAGTACCTTCAGCCTTTTTAATTATTGTCTTTGGTCCGATCTACGCAGAATGAATTAACTGTGGTTTGAAGTCTTGCAGTGGTATGCTTGGGTTTAGTTTTAATTTTATTAATTATAGGATCCCAAGCAGGTGGTAATACCCAGCCTCCTTCTCTATTGAAATTAGGATGTTTTTTTAATTTCAATAGCCTCACTTATCATCCTTGGTAGGAATCGATGTTCTTTCGCGAGGATTTGTGGTCTATCAAATCTGATGTAATGGTTGGGGCCATCTAGGATATGATCGCAAACTGCAGACTTCCCGGAACGTTGATGCTACACGTCAGCTATGTGTTCTTTTACGCGGGTTCTAATTGATCTCTTTGTTTGCCCTATATATGAGAGACCACAATCACTATCAAGCTTGTACACTCCTGCATCTTGTAGAGGAATATGACACTTGACGGATGGTAAGAACTGACTAATCTTCTTCGGCGGCTTGTCATCATCATCATCATCATTACAGCCCTTCACAAGTCCACTGCTGAACATAGGCCTCCCCCAAGTAATGCCACAAAGCACGGTCCTGAACCACCTGCATCCATCGACTTCCTGCATATCTTACCAGGTCATCACTCCATCTAGTGGGGGGTCGCCCTACACTACGCCTACCGGTACGAGGCTGCCACTCGAGAACCTTTCTTCCCCATCGGTTATCGGTTCTTCGAGCTATATGGCCGGCCCATCGCCACTTCAGCTTACTAATCCGTTGGGCTATGTCGGTCACTCTGGTTTTACTGCGGATATCCTCATCTCTGAGTCTATCACGCAGAGAAACTCCGAGCATAGCCCTCTCCATAGCTCGCTGAGCGACCTTGAGCGTCCTCATACGGCCAGCACGAGCTTGTCATTCATATCGTCCACTGTTTTTGTATACACTGTGTATAGAAAAAAGACCCATACAAACCGATACTTAAATGGTGAATCTCACTATCATCCTTCACAGTTAGCTACCGTGGGCAAATCTTTGTTACAGAGAGCACGAGGGATCTGTGACAGCAAACACCTGGCCGCCGAGCTTCAGCACGTCAAGCAGGTTCTGCACGACAACAAGCTTCGGGTCCCGCGCCTCCGTCACAGTGACCGAGTGAAGCCGGCCACAGTCGAGCGTGTGGCTGCTGTACTACCATATGTCAGAGGTGTCACAGACAAGATTGGCTACATCTTGAAGCGAGCTTCTATTAGAACATTCTACAAGCCGCCGAAGAAGATTAGTCAGTTCTTACCATCCGTCAAGTATCATATTCCTCTACAAGATGCAGGAGTGTACAAGCTTGATTGTGATTGTGGTCTCTCATATATAGGGCAAACAAAGAGATCAATAAGAACCCGCGTAAAAGAACACATAGCTGACGTGAAGCATCAACGTTCCAGGAAGTCTGCAGTTTGCGATCATATCCTAGATGGCCCCAACCATTACATCAGATTTGATAGACCACAAATCCTCGCGAAAGAACACCGATTCCTACCAAGGATGATACGTGAGGCTATTGAAATTAAAAAACATCCTAATTTCAATAGAGAAGGAGGCTGGGTATTACCACCTGCTTGGGATCCTATAATTAATAAAATTAAAACTAAACCCAAGCATACCACTGCAAGACTTCAATCCACAGTTAGTTCATTCTGCGTAGATCGGACCAAAGACAATAATTAAAAAGGCTGAAGGTACTCCGGGTGAACTTTGACATCGGGACGTCAGTCACCTCAGTCCCCCGTGACCATGGGTGCTGGAAAGCACCTGAAACGTCGGGTATTAAAAATAAAATAAATAAAACGCGAAAAAATCCGTAACAGTAGTTTTAATCAATGTACAGTGTTCGCGTAAATATAAGAAATCATTAACCTAATACTTATACAATAATTTGGTACTGGTACAATAATTTAGCTCTCAATGCTTTGAGATGGTTGTAGTTGTTGGTGAATGTTTGCAATAAAACAAAACTGACTTTCAAAATATCGGCTCCAATGGCGATAAAGTTGACGTTAAAAGTTATTAAAGTTACAGTCTATATACGTCCCACTGCTGGGCAGAGGCCTCCCCTCATTTCTGAGAGGGTTTTAGGGCAAGTTTAAGGGAAGTGTCTGCCGCGCTGGCCCAATACGTGTTGGCGAACTTCACATGTCTCCGAAATATCTTATTCCTCAGAAATGCAGGTTTCCTCACGATGTTTTCCTTCACCGCCGAGCACGTGGTAAATCAGCACTTAAAATTGCATTTAACAATTTAATTAGTGCCGGCGGGAATCGAACCCGGGTTACTCGCGTTCTGTTATATTTACAGCGAGCGTTAACCATCTGAGCTACCACGGCTCCTTTGACGTTGACGTTAGGTGTTGATAATTGTTAAGTTAATCATTGATCTTAAGACACTTACTTGATAATCCTTTCAATCAGTGACAGCACAATATTTACTGCAAAGGATACAGTCGTTGTCACATCTTGCATAACATTTATTTTTTCTCCTAGTCCCTTGTTATCCTAAAAGAGTTACAAAAAAGGATATGATGAAGTAATACATTTATGGGGAGGGGGGGTATCGGGCAACGATAACAAATTTAAAATTTTTTGATGAATAACTCTTGCAAAATAATTTTCACTACAGTTGTACCCCTTACGAGTAAGAATAAATGCCTCTTTTGCAGTAAAAAGTGTATACGCACCATATACAGCAGTTGAACTGAACTGATTGAACTGCTATTCACGCTGGTGTTATGCGTGGCCCTTCCTCAGCCGACCCATTCGGCTACAACCTTAGCGTGGCAGCGTGGCTGTACCACGTGAACACCCTCTTGGTTTTATAAAAAATAGCTTAATTAAATTAAGTACTGTCGTGAAGCGACAATAAAAAACTAAAGAACCTAACTTAACTACAACGAAAACAATCAAAATAAAATAAATTATTTAAAAATTTGAAAAGTTTTACAGTTTCTTTTATAAAAAAAAAGGTATGAAGGTGATGATGGGCTGTAATGAAGATAGTGATTTACAATATTATTAAAAAAAAATAACAAAGATAAAGATACTGCAACGAAGTATGCACAGGCTATGCCTATGATAGGTGCACAGCTCCTGCTCTAGGTACACGCAGAATCTGGAGAAAGCACACGCAGCGTCTGGAGAAGGTACACGCAGCGCTTGGAGTAGACACACGCAACGCTCGGAGTAAATACACGCAGCACCCGGAGTAGGTACACGCAACGTCTGGAGTAGGCACGCAGCGTTTGAAGTAGGTACACGCGGCGCTTGAAGTAGGCAAACGCAACTTCCGGAGTAGACACACACAGCGTCCGGAATAGACACGCAGCGTCTGGAGTAGGTCCACGCAACGTCTGGAGTAGGCACGCAGCGTTTGAAGTAGGTATACGCGGCGCTTGAAGTAGGCAAACACAGCGCACTAGTAGGCGGAGGCGTAGGCGTGGCTAGGCGACGACTTAAGGAGCGGGCAGAGGCTTGCAGGATCCCGAGGCGAAGCCTTTAGGAGATGCTTCAAGTATCAAAGCTCAAGTCAGACTCTCCCATTCGCCGATTGTTCGGCTTATTTTTCCTTTTGACGGATCTGGCATAAGAACGGAAAATTATTCTCATTAAATTTGAAATTATTTAAATTAAAAGCAAATTCTTGTAAATGGCCAAGAAGAAAGGAGTATTTTGAAGTAAAAACATCAGGCCGGTAACGATATTTGAATAAAAATTGCCATGACAACCTGATAAACAACGATGTCAAAACATGTCAAATTTTGGTTTTAGGCTCGTAATACAGAAACGGCAAGATTTAAGTGAAAAATGAGATATTATTTATATAGGAAAAAAAAGTAGCGCAACAGCGCGCACGAAACCCGAAATTGCAGAGTTACGGAGAACTAAATAAAAGACCGAAAAAGGTAGACTCCATTGACATCGATTTATAAAGTGCTGATAACGTGAAAATACGACGTGAAAATGATTTGTTATTGTGTTCTTATGGTTTAAAAATGTTACAGGTTCCTATGGAAATAAAGGTGATGCAAAATATCTAGTTTTGAGATGAATGCAGAAAATAGAAAACAGAATGGAAAAATAAATTTAAAATAGTTAAAATGGTATGTAAGTAACATAACACTACATTTTCCTCCCGACCCTGGAAAATTTTTGACTCAGCAAAAATTTTGACATGTACATTCTAAAATAAACCATGAAAATACAGCTTTGCAGAAACAGACATCACCAGGCAAAATCAGATATACCATCTCTTACATTCATCATCTGCATTCAGGTAAGGGTGGAGTTCACATTCAATGACTACCACTCTAAAAGTGTGTTTTCGAAAGGACATTCAGGCTTATTTAAGGAGTTGTCATCCGCTCCTGCGTGGAAAAAAAACATTTTGAAAGGACATCCAGGCTTATTTAAGGAGTTGTCATCCGCTCCTGAGTGAAGATAAAGATAAAGAAATTAATCTTAAGCAAGCTTTAGTCGCTATGACTTAAGTAAAGATTAAGAACGGCCAGAGCGGTAGGGCTCAGAGCCAGAGATCAGCAACATCACTAACGAGATGTGTCTGAAATTGATATTTATACATATATACAAACTTATATACAAATATACAAACATATATACAAATGTAGTGTCATGCAAAACAGTATTAGCTGGTTCCACACATCTAATCTTCACTTCGTATTCGAGTTCGGCCTTGTTAAGAAATTTGTACTTAATAATCCTTTTCATTGTTATAATTAAGTGCAAAGTTAAGTTTAAGAAATAAAAATTTAATTAAAAATTGTACCTCTTTAAGTTATCTAGAATAAAAATATTAAAGTGATGAATGTAAGTGAAGTGTTACATGTAGGTCTAAATATAATCCAGATAAGTTGAAAAACTAGATGAAGTTTTGTTTTAGAATTTGGAAGATTGTACCTCTTTAAGTTATCTAGAATAAAAATATTAAAGTGATGAATGTTAGGGAAGTGTTATATGTAGGTCTAAATATAGTCCAAATAAGTTGAAAAACTAGATGAAGTTTTGTTTTAGAATTTGGAAGATTGTACCTCTTTAAGTTATCGAGAATAAACATATTAAAGTGATGAATGTAGGTGAAGTGTTATATGTAGGCCTAAATATAATCCAGATAAGTTGAAAAACTAGAAGAAGTTTTGTTTTAGAATTTGGAAGATATGATAAGGATGAGTAGATAAAGAGTTAAGAACGAAAGAGAAAGCAATTCAATCAAAAGGAAATGGATAAGGCGTAGCTAAGGTGAAGAAAAGAAGAACTTTACGTCGGGCGCCAAATTGTCGTGAAGCGACAATAAAAAACTGAAGAACCTAACTTAACTACAACGAAAACAACCAAAATAAAATAAATTATTTAAAAATTTGAAAAGTTTTACAGTTTCTTTTATAAAAAAAAGGTATGAAGGTGATGATGGGCTGTAATGAAGATAGTGATTTACAATATTATTAAAAAAAATAAAGATAAAGATACTGCAACGAAGTATGCACAGGCTATGCCTATGATAGGTGCACAGCTCCTGCTCTAGGTACACGCAGAATCTGGAGAAAGCAGACGCAGCGTCTGGAGAAGGTACACGCAGCGCTTGGAGTAGACACACGCAACGCTCGGAGTAAATACACGCAGCACCCGGAGTAGGTACACGCAACGTCTGGAGTAGGCACGCAGCGTTTGAAGTAGGTACACGCGGCGCTTGAAGTAGGCAAACACAACTTCCGGAGTAGACACACACAGCGTCCGGAATAGACACGCAGCGTCTGGAGTAGGTCCACGCAACGTCTGGAGTAGGCACGCAGCGTTTGAAGTAGGTACACGCGGCACTTGAAGTAGGCAAACACAGCGCACTAGTAGGCGGAGGAGTAGGCGTGGCTAGGCGACGACTTAAGGAGCGGGCAGAGGCTTGCAGGATCCCGAGGCGAGGCCTTTAGGAGATGCTTCAAGTATCAAAGCTCAAGTCAGACTCTCCCATTCGCCGATTGTTCGGCTTATTTTTCCTTTTGACGGATCTGGCATAAGAACGGAAAATTATTCTCATTAAATTTGAAATTATTTAAATTAAAAGCAAATTCTTGTAAATGGCCAAGAAGAAAGGAGTATTTTGAAGTAAAAACATCAGGCCGGTAACGATATTTGAATAAAAATTGCCATGACAACCTGATAAACAACGATGTCAAAACATGTCAAATTTTGGTTTTAGGCTCGTAATACAGAAACGGCAAGATTTAAGTGAAAAATGAGATATTATTTATATAAGAAAAAAAGTAGCGCAACAGCGCGCACGAAACCCGAAATTGCAGAGTTACGGAGAACTAAATAAAAGACCGAAAAAGGTAGACTCCATTGACTTCGATTTATAAAGTGCTGATAACGTGAAAATACGACGTGAAAATGATTTGTTATTGTGTTCTTATGGTTTAAAAATGTTACAGGTTCCTATGGAAATAAAGGTGATGCAAAATATCTAGTTTTGAGATGAATGCAGAAAATAGAAAACATAATGGAAAAATAAATTTAAAATAGTTAAAATGGTATGTAAGTAACAAAACACTACAGTACTAAATACCTTTCGACTATCATGTGTTCCTTCAAGGTCCTCTGTGTCGTTATCTGTGCTTTCTCCTATAACAGTATTGATATTTATCATTTGCCATCTGCATTATTATAATTTCTATTAAATTTACACATATTTTTTACCTTGAATCCATGTACAAGTCCAAAAAAATAAGAATGGTAATAAAAGAATTAATGGCACTGCCCAGGGCTTAAGGTGGTAGCAGAATATTAACCAAACCAGCAATGCAAGAGCTGACAGCTCCCGATTATCCCATTCAAAAAGAGATCTGTGTGAAAACGATATAAGAATAAACAATTAAACCAAATCTTTTTCGGGTTACGGTATTATACTAGAATTCCTCATAATCTAGTTTATTCTTTTGTGTTTCTGCGGACTAAACCAAATGCCGCACAGCCTGTAATTATACTACAGTTCAAACTGGAACACTCAAGTGGGTGTCCCTTCACACAAGTCCACTGCAGAATATAGGCCTCCCGCAAGGAAGCCACAAAGCATGATCCTAAGCAACCTCTAACCGCTAAGGGAAGTGTTGTAGGTTGGCTCCCCACCGGAGCCAACGATCGGAGCCATGAGTTAATGGTTTCGGCCGTTAGTCAGTCGACTGCACCGCATGCAGAGAAAGTTGACTATTAGAGATTTTTTTTATAAAATGATGGTAACAAACGAGTACACAGTCTACCTGATGGTAAGTGAATACTGTGGCCCGTAGACATCTTCATTTATTCTCAATAAAAAATCAAAACGCAGATGCGTTGTCACCCCTGAGGACTGAAATAGGATGCCTCTTTTCCGGTAAAAAAGATCTCCGGTTCTCTACATACTTACAGCATTAAGCTGCTATTTTACGCCGGTATTCCGTGAGAGCGTAGTCGTACCACGGTTGAGCCGACTCATTCGTGCTAAATCCGTAAAATATCATAACTACAGTGTGGCTCTACCGCGTAAATATATATATATATATATATATATATATATATATATATATATATATATATATATATATATATATAAAATAATAGTTGACAAATTCCCCGTCAAATACGTAGTGTTATATAAATATTTATATACTAATACATTCTTTTGCAAATGATTAAGACTTAAATATCTTTACTCACTTAAATTTTTCATTCACTCTTAAAAGTTTATTGTAATAATCTGAGAATTTCACGAGATTTTTTAAAAGAATCGAGATATCCATTTTGTAAGGTTTTTGTATATGTTTTACTTCCTTTGGTCGAAACAGTCGAAATGTTGCTTTTATCTAGAAATATACCGCGAAATAGTTACATTCAGTGAAGGTAAATCAAAATATAAAATAATTAAAATATGAAACGTAAAACATGACACCTGAATTAATAATTGCATTTGTTTTCACTATAAACCGTAGTGCTCGACCGAAGCTTCGGCTTTAGCTTCGACCGACATCGGTCAAATTAACCAATAAACCTTGAGTTATTATTAATTGGCATCGTGTTCTTTAGCGAGGATTTGCGGTCTATCAAATCTGATGTAGTGACGGGGGCGATCCTGTACGTGTTCACGGACTGCAGAAAGCAGAAGTCTGCAGAAAGCAGAAGTCTGCAGAAAGCAGAAGTCTGCAGTCTGTGAACACGTACAGGATCGCCCCCGTCACTACATCAGATTTGATAGACCGCAAATCCTCGCTAAAGAACACCGATTCCTTCCAAGGATGATTCGCGAGGCTATTGAAATCAAAAAACATCCTAATTTCAATAGAGAAGATGGCTGGGTGCTACCATCTGCTTGGGATCCTATAATAAATAAAATTAAATCCCAACCCAAGCATACAACTGCAAGACTTCAAGATACCATAAGTTCGTACTGTATAGATCGGAACAAAAGTTAAATTTTAATCTACGGTAACCGCGGTTAACTATGACATATGGACGTTGAACATCTCAGTCTCGCCCGTGACCATGAGTGCTGTAAAGCATTCGAAACGTCGGGTATTTAAAAAGTTAAATATACGCGATAAATTCAGTAAAAACTAGTATTATTTCAATAATACTATGGTCTTAATATTCTAAAATCTTTTTTAAACTGGACAACCATTACAAATAAATTGTTGCAACATTTTACACATCTTTTTAATAAAAATTTGCCAGCATCATCTGTATGGTGTAGAAATTATGGCGGAACGTTGTGGAACGCTGTCTAGTACTGCGTTCGCTTATCTGCCAGCCTAGCGTTGCAATTGCGGCAAATTGGAGAGGGTGAGAATAATGACGAATGAATAGCCTTGGCTTTACCGTAATAGTACTCAATATTTTCTTTATTAGCCCGGAACAGTCCAATTACCTTAGGGACCTTCAAAAAAAGAGCTTACTTCTTTCTAAAGGGCCGGCAACGCACCTGCAATTCCCCGGTGTTGCGGTTGATCATGGGTGGCGGTAGTCACTTAACATCAGGTGAGCCGCACGCTCGTTTGCCCCCTCTACTATAAAAAAGGTGGCGGGCGTGAGAGTGATTGCAGTTCGTGAATCACATCGCAGCACTCAATATATTGCTTGTAAATTTACTTACGGGGTTCCAGTTAATATTCATTTGTAATAAAATTCTTGGACAATTTCCTCTAGCGGCATTTCGCTTATTTCGGCCTTTTAGAGCGTACCAACGTACCTCTCCATTTTTTATCCTTAACAAAGGAATGGAAACTTGTCCGAGAAATTCATCCAAAAGCGCGTTCGGTAATGAACTACCGAGCACTGTTATTTTAAGTACTGATGTAACATCGTGGACATCACTAAAAAAAATGTTATAATATGTATTAAGTTATTGAAACATATATTTTACAAATTACACAAAATGTGCGCTGGTATTTCATGACCTATTTTCAATCCTTTCTGCTATCAGACTATTAGACACTCAACGGGATGTACCTCTTGTTGTCGTCGACTTTACACAAATAGGTACACGGAAGTTTACAGTTTATTATAAATAAATAATTAATAAGAATAAATAAATTTAAAATCATTACATAATGCAATGATTTTGACTTATATACTCATGGACACATTTGGAATAACCCAAAACAAAATGTGTATAAAACATATAATATTATGATGTATATTTGTGACAATTAAGTTTATTAATTTGATTGCTTATTATTCGTCAATTTAAAAGTGCAATAGTCGAAAAAACGATACGATCAAATGAAAAATAATCCATCAAATTAAGAAAAAAAGAAAAATTTTACAGGAAATAAACATTATTGTACTTAAGATAGTGCTGTAACGTATACGTATAAATACTTATTAGTTTTGACCCTTCTAGCTCTTTAATCAATAAAATGTTAAAAGGTTGTGTTCATTGTATTCAAAACAGAAAAATTATTTTTTACCTCCTGTAAAGTTAACTTTATTGAGATGTACACTATTGATTCTTAACCGTCGATTTACTATGTTTGTGGTTAGTACAAGAACAAAGTTTTTAATTTGTCCATGAATATATGTTTTGTGTTTATGCTATGCTGTATGATATTTTCTTTTCAGTCAGATTGTATTATTATTGCTAAATTGTCAAAAATACCTTATTTGGACTTTTGTAGAAATTTTAAGCTTTCAAAATAGAAATGTTAAATAAAATTTAAGTATGATAATAATAATTAATACTTACAGCACGTAACTCTTATTCCACATCGGCTCTATTCTAGAATTCGTTCTATGAGTTCGCAATCTTTCATTATTTAATTCCAACTTACAATAAGCGCTTGGCTTCCCACTTAGCCCTTTTGCTTTAATAACTTTTACATGTAAAGAACCTACCAATTCCCAATCACTTTTTAAATCATGGATATTATGCTGAAAATAAATGCAGAATAAAAAAAATGCTTTTAATAAATATTTATTAGCTATTCGCCTTTTCACATCATCAAATCTTTAAGAGGATGTTTAAGGGATAGTACATTAGAGAAAACGCGTAAACGATAGCTCACTACTCTCTTAAATACCCTTCCCTGTCTGGTGAAATTTTCAGAGCAAGTTTTTCATGGGAATATATTCCAGAACGATGGACAATTGTCAAAGTTCTGTTTATACCTAAGGCTGGTAGAAAGGAAAATACTAAAATATACCGACTTATACAGGGCAAATATACCAATAAAAATATTGTTTTTCTTGGCATATTTTTTCATTCATCATCACCATCACAATAATGTTACGAGCTTGCTGGTTCGTGACAATAAAAATTGCCGATAAAATTACCTAAATTAACACTTTAATTTACTTTACACAAATTAAAACTTAAAACACTAATAATTAAACACACTAATTCACTTTATTCCGCTCCGAAGCTTCGCTTGTCTCGCCAAATCCAATACTGCCCCGATCGCATCTTGCAGCGCCTATATATACAAATTAGCAATGAAGCATCCGGAATATTCAAGTAAATGCGCGCAAAGCGACGAGTGTTCGAGTGTAGATTTTCTAGAAACTTAGTTCTTTGGATGGCGCTGTCGGTTGAAAGATTTGTGATGTCATTTTCAGCAAAGCTCCCCTCGCTCTCGTTCCTGACACTAGATGGCGCTAGTGTATGGCGTTGACTTATTCACGCAACACTGCCCCCTCCTAAGACATGCTCGTCCCGAGCATTATCGGTCCCATAATAACGCGCCAAGTGATCCACATGGACGATCTTAGGAGTCTTGCGCCTTTCTGTATCCGGTAGGTCACATCGTTGATCCTGGTTACAATCCGGTACGGGCCGTCCCATTTAGCTTGAAGCTTAGGAGATTTCCCTTTGCTGCGGACTGGATTGTGCAACCACACTAATGAACCTTCGTTCCTGCACTAGATGGCGCTAGTGTATGGCGTTGATTTATTCACGCAACAATAAATAGAATTGTATTTTATTTTATTTTCGAAAGATTAAAAAAGGATAAACTACCTTCATCTTTAACACCTTGTCTGCTTTTAAAAATTGCTTATACAACACATTGAAAAGCAAGTGTTAAACCCGGCAAGGACAAGAAAGCATAGTGGAGGAAGCTATGCGAGGAAGTTGAGTCTTTGCCTCACAGTGCAAGACTACACAAAATGCTATCTAAAGCTAAACTTAATCAGATCGAGCATCTTAAAAAACCTGATGGTAATTTCACTAATGGTGAAACAGAAGCATTGGTGCTACTAGCATCAACCCATTTCCCAGGGTCACATAGGACTTCTGCCTTGAAGTTTTTCAGAGCCCTACGAAGGCCTTGTAATGACGACTGGTGTAGGACTGCAAAGATAATAAGGCCAAACCTGGTGCAGTGGGCTGTTGACTCCTTTAAACCATTTAAAACAAGCTGGGAGGATCGAATAATTCCCATTCAACTGCAGATGGGTATTAACATCCTTCTTCCCTATCTGGTGAAAATCTTCAGAGCAAGTTTTGCCTGGGGATATATTCCATAACGATGGACAATTGTCAAATTTATTAATACCTAAGGCTGGTAGAAAGGACTACGCTTTACCAAAGTCCTTTAGACCTATAAGCCTATCTTCCTTTCTCCTTAAGACATTGGAAAAGGTTATAGATAGATATATAAGGGATGTAGCTCTAGCTACGAGACCCATACATTACAACACACAGCTTACCGCAGAGGCAAATCTAGGGAAACAGCCCTGATCAGTGTCATTGACATGGTTGAAAAAACACTGGAGGATAAAGAAATTGCTCTTTGTGCCTTTCTAGATATTGAGGGCGCCTTCGACAGTAGCCTCACTGCTGATTGGGAACCGACGATGGGTGGATGGATGGGTGAAGACAATGCTCTCAAACAGAAAGGCAAAAATGGTGCTGTTTCAAACTTCGATTGAGGTTGCAACTACAAGAGGCTGCCCACAAGGAGGTTCTTTGTTACCCTCCTTTGGACTCTTGCGGTTGACCAATTATTGTACAAAATGGCAGACCTACGCATTGACACACTAGGTTATGCTGATGACCTTGTGATCATTGCAAGAGGCTTTCACCGAATTACTTTATCGTCAATAATACAAAAAGCCCTAAACACCATAAATAACTTATGTAGGGATAACAGTTTATCAGTTAATGCTGATAAAACTGTTATAATACTATATACCAAAAAGAGACGGTTGGACAAATTAGTCCCACCAAAACTTAATGGTAAAGAAGTACCATTTTCCACTGAAGTTAAGTTCTTGGACGTAACAATCGACCAAAAACTAACGTGGAACGTGGAATCAGATTTCCGTCGACGCCCCTTTAGGCTTCTCGGACCATTGTCTTGTCCGGAGAGTGGTGCCACTCATGCCGAAATCACGGATGCATTCTGCAGGCTTCCGCCATGCTTGGCACTACAGGTCAGCCGGTTGGGATAGGTTTCTTTGCATCCTACCCTTGGGGGCGGGTTTGCTTCTCGCCGGACGACCCCAACGTTGTTGCTGATTCTGTCGCTGATATGGTACTTCAGGGTATGGAATTTTTATTCCTTCCTCTGTGGTACCCATCGGAGGCAATCTCAGCCATGGTTTGGTCGCTCCTGTAAAATAGCATCATGCTATAAGCAGGAGTGCCATCAAGCCTAGGCTGACACTTCAGTGTCCCGGGATGTAAACACCAGCGCTCTAAAAAAGAAGTATAATTCCACCTCCAGGACCTTCAAAAGAGTCATTGCCATGGCAAAGTCTAATATAGGCTTAAGCACAATTACTGAATGGCATCACTTCCTTTTTAAATGTTATCAAGTAAATTTTTTTCTAATAATGTGAAATGTGAATAATTTTAACTGCATTTGACATGGACTGTTAGCTCGTAAAAGTTATTTACATTTAAGAAATAAAAATATTTTTACAAGCTAACAGTCTATTTACTGTACGTAGCTTGGCGTAATGACTCACTGTCTGTAGCCCATGGACTCCTGCAATTAGCTTAAAAAAAGGCTATACACATGCGTCGTAACTCCCGAGGTACCTCACAAACTGACCTTCTGACATCTCAACCACAGCCAGTAAACTACTGCTTGGCAGAAACGCCAAAAATATGTTAGGTAAAAGAGTGGTTACCCACCACCACCTTGGGTTTTTGAGTGGTTAAAACTTAAACTTTTTCAAAATTTTAATTTTATTATTTATAAATGTTTCTTGCTGTTTCTTCCCGAATAGACAATTTTGCCGAACTAAAGTGGTAAACATAAAAAACTACTTTCAATAATAGTTATTTTTAATCTACATTGAAAAAAAAAATTAATCCATTAAAATTTACTAACATTCTCTATTTTATTCTATAAAGGTATATATTTCCCTAAATGCAAAACCCTACCTAAATTTTTGTTCAAAAACGTCATGTTGGTTTATGTTCATATTCTATTTCTATATAGAAAATAATGTAACATTTTCCGTGTTACATACGTCTTTATGTTGCAGGTCGTCTGCCTTGATATTTTCGCTTTGCTGTGCTGGCACATCGCGTATAACGCACATTGTCAAAGACAAATGTATGAAACCGTAACCATCATCCAACTGCTGCCAAATTTCATGAGTGCGCTCCTTTTCTAAGGTAGATAAATCTAAAACGCAACTGTAGAAACAAATATACATTTTAATCTAAAACGACAGAAGCCTAATGGTAGGGTGCAGACCGGGATCTCAAAAAGTCGTGGATGCGAACGCTGTCATAAATCACTCGTGACATAAGCATTTGAAGCTTACCTGGAGTAGTTAACGGGAATACTAGTAATATTAATAGATTTGCTAGTATTTATTTTAATTAAGAAAATCTATTTCTTCATAGCTTTTTCGTTGTGTCGTCATATGATGGCGGCGTAAGAGAAATTAGTACCTATCCTATTTCTCCCCCTGTCAGTCGTAAAAGTCAACTATGGGATATGCCAGAACAACCTTATTGCTTTCAATACTTAGCTATGTATCCATCTCGTTTACATCAGATAAGAGTAAAGGCGTAAGACATCTAGTGCTGCAATGATTAATCCATTTGCCAAGCGGAACGATTACTAAGGTAAGACAGAGAGTTATACTAATCTTACCAGTCTATAATACCACAGATGCAAAGTTTTTTTTAAATACTAGCAATGCTATCAACATTACTAATATTCCCTTTAACAACTCCTGGTAAGCTTAAAATGCCTGTGTTAGGAGTGGCTCACGATGGTAGTCGAATGGTGGATTCGAACCCTCGGCCTTTTGAGTTCACGGTCCGAACCCCGCAGGCTGCTGTCGCTTCCAAAAGTTAGCCTTTAGGTGTTTTACAGGATACATTTACGAGTAGGGTGCAGAGAGGCAGTGAATTGCATCTATGTGTATGACTTAATGCCTCTCTGTTTCATCATCGGATCACCAAACACTCGGTTGGTCTCCACCATTTCGTTGTCGATAAACTATACATTTTTTTTAGAAAAGCATGACAAACGAGAACACAGTCCACGTGATGGTAAGTGGATGTTGTGGCCCATAGAAATCTACATTTATCCTCGATTAAGAATCAAAATGCAGATGCGTTGTCACCCGTGAGGATTAAGATGGAATGCCCCGTTTCCAGCAAAAAGGGTCTCCGGTTCTCTTCACAAACTACACGAAACACAGCAGTGTTGAGCTGCTATTTTACGTTGGTATTCTGTGAGAGCGTGGTCCTATCTTGGCTACGTGGCTTTAGATCTGATTACAATGTGAGTTTCGCCAAAGTGAAGGTTTTGTACTAAGCTATGCTATAAGCTATCTTGGGCTGCATCATCATTTACCATTGAATGGGATTATCCTACATTGTCATTTAAATTTTTTCGTTTTGTGTACCCTATAATTATGTCTAAGGTACAACACAGAGTTCGTCGAGACTCTTCACGGGAGCAATTTATTCTCTTTATGATCTTAAATGCAAACTAGTGTAATAAACACAGTCTTTCAATTTGTAGTATCACCCAAGTGACTAGCTCTTTTTACAATATGTAATTAGAAAACACACATTTTATTAATGAGAGTTTAGACGAAACCAAAAATGTCTTGCACTATTACTAACAGTACCAGGGCTGCATCGATGAATATGTGTTTATATATAACATATAATATATTGTCTGTTAATAAATTTCAGTAGCGGGCTTTCTCAATGGAGACTAGCCATCGGCACAGGACAGAATTATAGTGCCCAAGTGTGTGCGAAAACACAGGTGCACTCTCTATTCCCTCATTCTTCTATAGTCCGACGGAACGGTACCCCGTAACGACCGGAGAGAGAACAGGCGCAGGACTTTCCGTACTTTCCAAGGCATGTATGTGAGACATCGCCAACTTCTTGACTCCGGGCATCTACTGAGAATTTCTTGATGGAAAAACTCAATAGCTGATTTATTGGCCTTACCTGGGACTCAAACCAGCGTCCTCATGATCAGCAGTTGCGTTTACAACAATAGACCGACGAGGTGTTTATTGTGTGTTAAACAACATTTGAAAACACTGGATTTTTTCTGTTTCTTGAAGGCGTTTTACACTCATTAATAATTGCATAGATAAACACACGGAACGATTATTTTTATACCTGCCCATAAAAATTTTCTGTCGTCCTTTATCCCATAATGACAACTTTAATAAATGATCCTTGCACAGGTGCAAATTGAATCGCTCCCGCCATTGCGGTTGTCGAGAATGTATGACGGACTTTGATTTAAACCTTTCGGACCCCAATCTGTCAAATATAAGAAGAGTTATTTTGTAGTTTCTATGAAAAGAAAAAAAATACTCGTCATGATAAGTAACATACTTCCTTCGAGTATGTTACTTATCATGACGAGTATTTAGTCCTTCGAGTATTATGATTTCTTAAATTTACGCGAACACTACACATTGAATAAGACTATTATTTACGGATTTTATCACGTTTAATTACTTATTTTATTTTTATTATTATCCCGACGTTTCGGGTGCTTTACAGCGCTGTAAAGCACCCGAAACGTCGGGATAATAATAAAAATAAAATAAGTAATTAAACGCGATAAAATCCGTAAATAATAGTCTTATTCCTTTGAGTATTTTTAAGCATTGCTTATAGATTGCTAATACATACTCTAAGGTTTAGACGTACAAATATTGAATTAATTGAATCAAGAGTTAGTTTGAGGAGATTCATTATATCAAATACTAGGTGTTCCCGCGACTTCGCCCGCCCCGAATCCGATTACGATTGGATTTCAAGGGTTTTTTTTTTGCGTAGAACCCTAATTCTTTTTCTAAAATAAAAGTAGCCTAAGTTAGTCCTTTTAACATCAGCTACCAGTGAAAATCTTGTCAAAATCGTGCCAGCTATTTCGGAGATTAAACAAATTTTTTAAAAATTGTTTTATTTGTTATTAAAAATTGCTTAATAAGGGTTATTATATTACTTAAAGAGTATGTACATGATTGATTTATGAATTGAAATTACCATGCCGTTTCTAAAAAATATTCTCATGTAAATTGATTTGTTTTAGAAAGAAATCTCGCTGGGTTTTTTGTTGGTTCTTCCCAGGACCGAGGTATTTTTCCGGACCAGTGTAAAGCTTTAAATAAATATTCTTGTACTCTATATTGAATATAAATCTAAAAATATCTACTATATTCTACGTGATACTGACTACCCATTTCTGCCGTCAAATAGCTGTATTTGCCTTGCTGTATTCCGGTCTGAATGTTGTAAAGATTTCTTATAGTTGCAGGCTGTGAGGTATTTTAGGTATTTTAGTCCCCAGAGATGACGAGGTATCTGCAGCTTTCTTTGTTGGAATTTGGCTGCAGATGTCATGCTATATTTGTTCATGTTTACAGTGACCACTTACCATCAGGTTGGCTGTCAGTTCGTTTATCACTTCGATTTTTTAAAAAATAAAGAAATTTAGAGGTAATAGAAGGTTTAAGTACCGTATATAATTACATATGCATATAGTAAAAAGCTATTATTTTGACATTACGAACAGGCACTTCAATTTTCTTTGTTTGATTATATCCGCGTAACAAAATAAAATGATGTGTCTCACCTAGTTTAAAAAGCACCTCCAGGCCTCCCTAATTGAGTGCACTATCCCTCTCACCGTCACTGCTAATCTCAAAATTATTACCCCCGACACCACTACACTAGGTACGACACACCACCTTCAATAACACGACACGTGTTACCTCTCTACACATAGAATACAATAATATAATACACAAATGTATGTATTATAGTATTCTACGCCTCTACACGACGCATCATCGGACGAAATAGACTCCGCGGTGGCTGACAGCTAACTTATCATGGGGATAGTGCAATCAATTGAGGGAATCCGAGAGGCGTGCTCCTCAAAGTAATTAAGACACATTATTATATTTTATTACGTACTCTTAACTAATAATCTCTACGGAATAACAGTACCCCCCTATACAAACAAATAAAATTGAAATGTCTGTTTGTACTGTCAAAATATCAGCTTTTTACTAAGTAGATATGAAAGTATATACGGTACTTACAACAAAAACACATTTTTTTTAAAAATTGTCCGTCTATGTGTCCGTTTGTTCCGGCTAATCTACCAGCGGCTGGACCGATTTTGACGGGATTTTCCCCGGCAGATAGCTGATATAGTAAGAGTAAGTTTGGCTACTTTATTTTATAAAAATAACTAGCTGTGAAAACCCGCTTCGCTAGGTTATTTTTTGTCGAATATTTATTCATGTATGTATATTTTTTTAAATTAATAACACGTGACTTGTAAAATTTTTAAATTTTACAGATAGTCATGTACTTAATAGTTATGTACTGAATAGTTATATTATAATACATTCTTATACACTACCTACATTCACTGTCTAGTTTTCTTACGAATTTTTTATTATTATTATTTATCTAACAGTTCATGTACACACATACTTTGATAGGAAAATGTAAAAGCAAAGTTATGTACAAAGGCACTGCTTATTCCATAAAGAAATTTCTTCCAGCAGGTCTATTGAAAGATAGTTGAAGGAAATAGTGGTAGTCAAAGTGTGTAACTTTATTAAAATATACAATACAATACAAATATACAAACCTCCATACATACATATATATATACATATACATACACACATATATCATCATCATCATCATTACAGCCCTTCACAAGTCCACTGCTGAACATAGGCCTCCCCCAAGGTATGCAACAAAGCACGGTCCTGAGCCATCTGCATCCATCGACTTCCTGCATGTCTTACCAGGTCGTCACTCCATCTAGTGGGGGGTCGCCCTACACTTCGCCTACCGGTACGAGGCTGCCACTCGAGAACCCTTTTTCCCCAACGGTTGTCGGTTCTTCGAGCTATATGGCCGGCCCATTCCCACTTCAGCTTACTAATCCGTTGAGCTATGTCGGTCACTCTGGTTCTACTGCGGATATCCTCATTTCTAAGTTTATTATGCAGAGAAACTCCGAGCATAGCCCTCTCCATAGCTCGCTAAGCGACTTTGAGCGTCCTCATACGGCCAGCAGTGAAGGACCACGTCTCGGTTCCGTAGGTCATCACTGGCAACACGCACTGGTTGTACAACTTAGTTTTCAGGTTTTGAGGTATACCTGACGAGAAGATGCGTCGTAATTTCCCGAACACTACCCAAAGGAGTTGAATCCGTCGATTGACCTCTCGGTCGAAGTTGGACTTACCTAGGCGGACTATTTGTCCCAGGTAAACGTACTCGTCAATAACTTCGAGCTTAGTGTATAAATATATATATACATAAATATAAAATACAAATATAATATATTTTAAGAAAAAAAAATATAATTCAATATATTATATTTTTAATGTTACATTTTAATGTTATAATGTTACATGAATATCTACACATTACGAATTAATAATTATGGTGTGAATGATACATAAATTTTGCAAGCGCTCGAGTTCATTAATTTGCTCCTCGGTAGCATCCAAATAGCAGACATCAGCGTAATCTAAAGTTGGATTTTTCTATGCAACGATCGATCCAACGCTCAAAAAACTACATTTCTCCCAAATTCACTTCACAATATTGGAACGTTTGACTTTGTGCCTAATTGATAGTTACAGAATAAGCCAATCATAGAGGAAATTGTAACCGTTTGAAACAGAATGGTAAATCATTTGAAATTAATGAAATTCTTGGTATGAAAACGGATTTTCCTTTTTCTTTGCCAGTTAGATTTACTGCTTCAATAATGTTGTTGAGAAGTTATTTTATACATAATCTTGTACCGTTACATCATTTTGGCAAATTGAGATTTCGTTATAATATGACTGGTGGTGAATCAATCCAATTTTTAGATTCAATACATGCGGAGGCATAGCAGGCGGATTCAATTAATTTAAAAAAGAAATCTGTTGGAAAGTTTACATTTTCGCCTTGATTTATCATTGTGTCTATTGATTTATACAGTTTTCATCTTCTGGTATCATATTCTGCATCCTTTCATTAATTTGGTGTACTACATCATGTTTGTAGCTAAAATGGCTGGCTCACACAACCGTGTCCTATTTACATAATTCTGTTCAATAGACGGATAAACTATTTCATTAAGTCCTCCTTCTGTATCTACGTTACACAGTTCTTGCGATAGAATAACTTCGCCTGACTGTGAATTTAAGGGCTAGGTGCCATTTCCAATTTTTAACAGGTTTTCAGCAAACTCTTGTGCTTCTGGATCTCTAGTAATTTTGCTTGCATATTTTCTATTAATGATGATTTGTCAATACGATCCCAGAACATTAATCGCTTCAAACATGCATTCGAAAATCTCCGGATAATAATAGTAAAATTCCTCCCATAAGTTTTATATTTTTCCGGATACCCTGTAATGTTCTATTTAACGCTTCAATTATTTTCTATGAGCCATTGCACATTCATACCATACTATAATTGTACCTCAAATACTGTATCTTAAATTGTACATCAAAACCTGATCACGCTTAAAAGATTGTAGAAGCTAACTTGCTACATATCTATTTATCTATGGTAGAAGCCTATGCTACTGATATTTTACATTTTTACATTTTATGAAATTGATCAATCAATAAATACTTCTTATTGGGTACGTATTATTTTATTTCGATCGTTTTTGATTGATTTATTTATTTGGTTTAAAAATTTTGTTGTTATTGTTTCGTACTGAAAGTTTATTTCAAATTAGTAGTATTTATTGATAAATCAATTTCATAATACGTTAATGTAAAATAAAAATGTAAAATATCAGTGCCACAGGCTTCTATAAATAGAAATAAATAAAATGGAAGTGTCTGTTCGTAGTGTCAAAATAACATCTTTATACTACATGCAATGTCATGTCAATGCAACGTCTGTTTGTTCCGGCTAATCTCCGAAACGGCTGGACCAATTTTGGCGGCACTTTCACTGGCAGATAGCTGATGTTACAAGTAGTTTTTTATTTAAAAAAAATAATTATGGCTCCGAGCAAAAAATAAAATCTAAATTACACACGGGTGAAGTCCGGGAACAGCGAGTACTAAATATAATACATTCTAAATTTCGAATCCAAAATTTAAATCTTTGATCCAAACCAGAAAAAATTTGTACAGAGAACGAAAGATTGTGTTAGTGCCTAATTAGTAACTACCAACAACAACTTGTGTGAAATATGTAATTTTTAACTTGTATTATACATATTAATATTAGTAAAATAGAAAAATACCTAAATTTGCAATATAGTTCGTGGGCTGCACCATCATCTGGCGGCAGAGGAAGACCTTTGGCATGTACGAGTACTATTGTAACTATAGTATCCCAATTGTTTAAGGCGCTTTCAAAATCCTTTAGTCTCCAAATTTGTTTTCTATTCTACAAAAAAAGTCATTATGTATTCCACTATGCCACTCTATTATGTGTTCACACCTGCAAGCTTCAGCGAACTTCACACCTGCTTGAAATATTCCAATTCTCAGACATGCAAGTTTCTTATACGTTTTCCTTCACCGCCGAGCCAGTGATAAATGAACAAGTAAAATTGTAATTACCAAAGTAAGCAACAAATAAAGTAGTAATACAACTACTGAATGGGACTGATACCTATCTAGAAGCTTCTTCTAACGGGTGAGGCAAAAGTAATCACCCTATTGGACGACGCTATAATTTTTGTAAACGGCGTCAAATATCAAATCTGTTTTGACATTTTTGAAGTAAACATGTAAAATTCATGCCGCTAAGCCATAAATTGCTATACTCCTCGGAACGCAATATAATTTACATTTCTATGCGCAATAATTCGTCTGTGGTGTTGGCACAGCGTGAATTTCGTCGCAGATTTCCTGGCCATCCGACACCAACTGGACAAACACTGCTACGTTTAGCCGCCCACCTTGAAGAGACTGGGACAACTCGAGATGCCTTTCGGCGTGGCAGGCCTCAGACTAGTCGTTCTGCAAAAAATATTGCCGCGGTAGCCGGAAATGTGGAAATGGACCCCGGAACAACGACCAGATGACGTGCCACGCAATTTGGCCTTAGCACGCGGTCCCTACGACGAATTTAGGTGAAAGAACTGAAGGTGTACCCTACAAAGTGCAGTGTGTATCAGCTGTTAGCTGTTGACCGCTTAACGCGCGTAACCTACGCTTTAGCCATTCTGAATCTCGACCAAGAAGATGTCGATTTTTCATCGAAACTCATTATGAGCGATGAGGCTCATTTCCACCTCAGTGGCTACGTGATTCGCCAAAATTATCGCTTCTGGGGTACCGAAACTCCGCGTGTGATCCACGAAGAGCCATTACACCCACTCAAGGTTATGGCATGGTGGACTGTTTACGCTGGAGGAATCATCGGGTAATTTTTTTTTGTACGCCGCGGGCCAAACGATTACTGTGACCGCTACAGAGCCATGATAAACGAGTTTCTTCTTTCTCATTTGATGAGCTGGGGGGACTGACGGCGCAACCGTGCGTACTGCCCGAGTCACAACCGACATTTTGAAGCAGGCATTTTGGGTCGTCTAATCTATCGTTTTACCGATTTGCACTGGTCTCCAAGATCGCCCGATTTGACGGTACCAGACTTCTTTTTGTGGGGATTTATGAAGTTTCGTGATTACGTGAACAAGCCTCTGACTCTGGAAGCCCTCAAGGAGAACATTCAACACGAATACGTGAACCTATCGCCTGAAGTGATGGCATAAAAAGGGCCTGTATGGTCATCAATGCTGGCGGCGGCGTATTGTGCTATACGAGTATCATCTTCTCGATTTAATGGAAAAAATTCTAATGAATTAAACATAAATAATCCACAAACAGAACAAAAGCTATTCATTTGTAAAAAAAAAATAACAGCAAAAGTAAGCACAGCAAAAGGTGATTACTTTTGCCTCACCTTGTAATTGATTAAAACTACTTTTACGGATTTTATCGCGTTTAATTTATTTGATTTCTTTATTTGATTCCCGGCGTTTTGGATGCTTTCCAGCACCCATACTCACGGGATACTGAGGTTACTGCCGTCTCGATGTCTGTGTTAACCTGGAGTACCTTCAGCTTTTTAAGCTTAGCTTCTTCCAATTACCAAACAAGATATTACGATTATTAGAGTTGACGGCCAGACACGCAACTACCGCTGTAACTGCTGTATAGAGTACCCGAGCTACAGAGGCCCCAAACTTCTTAGATACAGCTTTATTACTTTCAGGAAGTTATTTTTTTTTAGAAAAAATAAAATAATAATTAAACATTTATCAAAATTTTCCAAGCATCCCTTGTAACTAGAAGATTTTCCGAAAACTCCAACAATTATATAAAAAATTACGATTTTCAGACAAAGAAAATTTTTATCGTTTCTTAACCCCCGGCCACACACTTGTCGAATGGCGTGGGAGGTAGTGAGGAAAAGAGGCAGAGACGTAGTGTGGCTACAATACTCGTCATGCCGCACGTCATGCTCCTCGTCATGCCCAGCGCTCCCCGTTTTGTCAGTTTTTTGGGCGCGAGTAAAAGGACTGGCAATATGAGGCACACACTCGCGCAACCGCAGACCGAGTCGAGCCACAGAGTACTTTTTATATACCTGAAAAGTCGAACGCTCGGTACGGAAACATGTCACGTGACATTTAAAAATCATAATAAATAGTATACCTATCATCATACAGCCATATTATCACATAGGTAAATAATATATATAGAAAAAGCTATGTCAACGTCGACAGCGTATTTTTAACGTTATTTGACTTGATAAAATTATTCTTATGAACGTATAGTTATTATAAATATGCACAGCTCGCACGCAGCAACAGTTTCAACATTCATTGCGTTGCAAACGCGAGCGACCTAGTGCGGAGCATCGCGATTAATATGTATAATTAATATAATTAATTGCGTGAGTAGAGCAGTGTGTGGACAGGCAGGGCAACATCGCGGCAGCGCGAGGCGCAGAGCCGTAGATTACTGTATGTGTACTAGAGAGAGAGCAGAGCGATGAGCAGCTCGAGGACCGAGGAGCGTAACGTGGCCGAGCCATTACGAGTATTTTACCTTAATACCGTCGAGTATGTTCACACTCTCAGTGTTGCCATATTTTCTGAATCGCTCTGTATTCGGACTCGATTCATAAACAGGACTCTTTTTATTTGAATTGCCAGCAATGTTTACCAAAGAATTTGAGCGCCATCTGTAATAGTAGAAATGGTGAATTGTACGGTAGGAGATCTAGATCTAGATCTTCGCATGAGGATTTGCAGCGAAACGTTTTCGAACTGTTTTACGGATTCTAACCTATTTATTCAATTTCGTATGTTTACGCGTATAATATACGCGAATAGCTACTTCTCTAATTTTGTTCAACTTATTACTGCTCGTATAAGATCTATGATCAGCAGTGAGAACTAAAAGCACTATAAAAATAGGTAAATTTTAACTGAAAGTTAAAGCCGACTTCAAAGAACTGAAAAGAATAAAATAATTTCACATTCTGAAGTCAGTGCTAATCTACTAAACCACATATTAATAGAAGAATTAACACCCCGACTTCAAAATGTGAAATTATTTTATTCTTTTTAGTTCTTTGAAGTCGGCTTTAACTTTTTATTATAGATAAATTTTTACCTTTTTTTGGGGACTAAGTATTATCACAATCTTAAAGTATATATTATCACATAATTATATCTTATACTACATTATCACATATACCTATTGTCCGCCGTGCTGCCCCAACGCGTGTTAGCGAACTTCACGTCTTCGGAATATTTTTTATTACTTCTCAGACATGCAGTAGGTTTCCTCACGATGTTTTCCTTCACCGCCGTTCACGTGGTAAATCGGCACTTAAAATTGCAATTAACAATTTCATTGGTGCAGGCGGGGATCGAACCCGGTTTGCTCGCGTACTGTAAAGTTTACAGCGAGCTCTAACGATCTGAGCTACCACGGCTCCTTCACAATCTTAATGTTTCTCATGGACGAAACACACGGTCAGTTCAACTGATAATTCCAACTGATCGGTTCAAACTAGGACTGGTAATTTTTTTTTAAATATGGGAGTTTCGATATATCGATAAATAAATTTATAATATATAATACTCCGATATTGATGTATTTATAATTATCGATATATCGAAAATACGATATTTAAACAAGTTACCAGTTCTAGTTTGAACTGATCATTTGGAATTATTAGTTGAACTGACCGTGTGTGTCGTCTATAAATTGTTAAAGACTTCATCTCCTATCTTGTCACTCTTAGCGACGGAATTTTTGTCTCCAAACTTATATGGAATTATAACCTATTTAATTAAAGAATAATCATCAAAATCAGTTCACAGCTAACGAAGGTATCGCTCAACATACAGTACAGTAGCATAGTTGTAGCGTGACCGGGGAAGGACTACGCTCCTTTTTACTGGAAACGAGGCATTCCATCTTAGTCGTCACGGGCTCACGGGTGACAACGCATTTGCATTTCGATGCGTAACCGAGGAAAGATGTATATGGGCCACGGCAACCACTTACAATTCGGTGGACTGTATGCTAGTTCATCATCCCATATAGGATAATAAAAAAACGTACAAATAAAACATACAATTATATTGTGAATCTCCTCCTTTTTTGAAGTGGAGTAAAAACAATATAAGATTTCGCTTACAACCAAAAAATCTTTATTCTGCAATAAAATTTAAATTTATAATAACTTTTAAATAAAAATAATCTTCATCATATTAACACATATCTTAACTGAATAATATTATGTACTTATACTTACAATTTTAGAGATTTTTGTCTGTTTTGTAGTCTTTCTATTCCTTCATTAATGTTGTTTGTCGAAGATCGAAAGTTAGAGGCGATGTCATGAATACCACTCATTTTTTGGAACAACTTATCCGTCTTTAATTATATGTAATATTTACCTACACTCTTACACTGTAAATATTTCACAAAATAACCTTTAACACGCTCGTTGTATGTCATTTGCATTATCATCTTAACAATCCCTGACAATGGTATCTTATCAATACAAAAATAATGATAAACTGATTTATATACAACTCTATAACATAATTTGTCTTTTTTGATATATGTGATTAGGTATAAATGGAGCTAAAGTTCTAAATCCTGCTCGTATGAAAATTCGGATAAGTATATTATTATACTCTTTTAGAGGTTGTTCCTAAATTACCCTAAGTTGATAAAATATCCCTCTTTCCTAATTATTTAAAAATTAGTCTTATGGTAGTTTTTTGCGTGGTACAGCCATGCTACAGCTATATTAATATTAGTACATAGTATAGTTGTAACACGAATGGGTCGTCTCGACCGGGGAAGAACCACATTCTCAGAGTACCAGCGTAAAATAAAAATATCAGCTTAACGCTGCTGTTTCGTATGGTAAATGTAAAGAATCGGAGACCCTATTTACTGGAAACGAGCCATTCCATCTTAGTCCTCACGGGTGACGACGCATCTGCATCGAGCATAGATGTAAATGTCTATGGGCCACAGAAACCAATCATCAGGTGGACTGCGTGTTCGTTTGTCACCCTTATCCTTTAAAAAAAAACCAGTAGATACTAAATACTAGACTAAGGACTAAATACTTAGACTAAGGAAATAAAAAAAACAGTTATTTTAATTATTAATTTAATCCATAAAACATCTTCATTACCGTAACGAATGCCGATTTCTACCAAAGTTGATTATCGAGGCTATTAAATTATAAAACAAATAATAATAATGTTACGCGCCTAAGTCGACGGCACCAGCGCCATCTAGTCTCGAACCGAAGAACTAAACTTCTTGAAGTTGAAACTCGAACTCTCGGTACCTTGCGCGTGTTTACTTGAATATTCTGGATATTTCGGTGCTAATTTATATTTATAGGCGCTGCAAGATGCGATCGGGTAAGTATTGAATTTGGCGAGACAAGCGAAGCTTCGGAGCGAAATAAAGTGAATCAGTGTGGTTAATTAGTAGTGTTTTAAGTTTTAATTGGTGTAAATAAAATTAAAGTGTTAATTTAGGTAATTCTATCGGCAATTTTTATTGTCACGAACCTCAAGCTCGTAACAATAATAATAAAATAAAAAAGAGCCTAAGTTATATATTAAGTTTAGTAGCAGGCGGGACCCATTAATTTTCTTTCGGTTTATAATTTGTAGTTGAGTCCCGCCTGCTACTAAACATAATATTTCACTTAGGCTACGGTCTCCTATTAAATGCTATACGCGACGTCTGACTTCAGCGTAAACGTTCCGATCGGCGTCTGAACGCCAGACACAGTGTCAGCGGTCAATACATATCTTAGCAACGGATGACGTCTAGAGTTTCGATCAAACAACAGTTTAGTAGCCGACAGTGCTCACGTGTGGTTGTGCGTGATATTTGTACATAAAATGGATATAAATTCAACACTTTTGGCGGCACTTGTGTTACTTGAAGAAGAAGCACAGGACAACTGTATATGAAGGAAAGTAAAGGCAACAAGGCATCGATTACTTATGAAGAAAAATGAAGAAGGATGTTTCCAGCTATTGATAATGAAACACTTAAAAGACAGCAATTCTAAATTTATTGAATATTCTCGTATTAATCAAGCAATTTAAACATAATAATAAATCAATATCTTGTCTTTTTCTTTATTAAATTTTGTCATTTTGTACTGACGCTAGACACGACCTTCACGCTGCAATGGTTCGAAATAACTAGAGACCAGCGCAAAGCGTCTTAACGCCGCCTACGACGCAACGTCCATACATCAGCTTGTGAAAGAGAACAGTACAGAAAAATCCAAACCCGAAGCATTCCACTTCAAGTCTGCTCCCTTCCTCCGTGGGTGCTGTAAAACACTCGAAAATTCGAGGATGAGGGCTAATAATCTTCTGCTCACTAGATATCGCTAGTTGACACTGAGGTGAAGTTTTTTGTTACACAATATCATTTAACAGAGAAGTTAGATTTGAATAAAAGTTTTTTAGTTTCTAAAGTATTACGTATTATTTTTTATAAGCGGTAGAGCCGTGCTGCAGTTATATTAGTAGTATAGTTGTAGCACGAATGGGTCGGCTCGACCGGGGAAGGACCACGCTCTCACAGAATACCTAGAAGGTAGAGAGAGCTGTGTGCCAATACGCTGTGAAGTTTAAAATATGTATCGTAATTTCTAAACGGATCCTTCGCAACACTTTTAGCGCTGTCAGACACTTACTCAAGAGTTCACAATACGCGAACAAACCATCCGCGCCGGCACCAAATAAATTGCAGTTTTAACATCACGCCTGCATATTTTAAGGCGTCCATACTTGTGACATGAAATCGGACCGGACTACGTGGCATCTGTGATAACGTCTTAATGTGGACGGTCTGAGTTGTTCCGACACGGTCACAAGCCATGTACGATGAAATGTTACAAGTATAGACGCATGGTGTCGACCTAGACTACGTGGCATCAAGATTCTGTTGATGCTGTCATTTAAGAACGAACCACCAGGCAGATATGTCGTCTGCAGAAGAAATAGCGGAAGTAAATTTACATTTTGCTTGTGCTAGTACAGCCTATATAATATTACTTTGTGCTAAAAATAAGAAAGAAAAAAGAGCTGCGAAGCGGTGAGGATGGGCGGGAGAGTACCAAGACATATCGCGACATGACCCGATACGGTATCCTGTGTCATCTAACGTACTTTGACACGTGTCATAAATGTAAGTGTGGACGTCTCCTGGTCACGCGGACAATAGCAAAATCCTTTGAAAGAATCGGCTCGTAAATGTGTATCATTACACATACCAGCGTCCACACTAGACCCAGCTAGTAGGTCGTAACTCCGTACATTGTACTGTGTGTCCAGCAGTTTCTTCCAGTGTTCGGAATGGATTAAAGCGTAACTGCAGCTTGTAACAATTGTTCGCGTAACTAAACACTGTCGGTACTGACACGTGTTACTGATACGGTTACGGGATGATGTTCGGAATAATGACACAAGTGTGGACGCACCTTTAGAAACAAAATTGTAGTTTATGCCGCCAGGAGCGGCTCGAGTCGAAAATACCGTTCGTACCGGACGCTTGGTATTGTGTGTGTATGTAGATTATTTTTATTTTCAGAACCTTTAAATGCTACAGTGTTCTTTATATTTTAGCTGAAAGCATTCAATACACAGTCTGTTCAAAAAGTATCGCGAATTTTGTATTTCTTGGAAAAGTATTTATTTATTCAAAAACATAAACATAAACACTCACGCCTGTCACCCAGAGGGATAGGCAGAGACTACAGACTTCCATTTGGCACGATCCTGACACACCACTCTTGCCTCCTTCTCATCCATACACCTACGCATACATGCTCGTCGGTTAAGGGTACTCCTAATTTGGCCCGTTTTCAATAAATCGCCAATTTGGTCGATAAATTTTCGCCTAGGACGTCCCTTTCCGACTCTGCCATTCACTTCTGCACCATAAATTTTCTTTGTCACTCTTTCCTCATTCATTCTTTCCACATGACCAAACCACAGAAGCATTCCTTTCTTAATCCTGGTCACCACATCATCTTGCAAACCACACTCTTCTCTTATTACACAATTTCTTACCCTGTCATTCAGATTCAGCCCTAACATACTCCTTAACGACCGCATTTCTACTGCGTTTATTCTACTCTCGTGCTTCTTCTATTTATTTATTCATGAATATCTATTTTGTTTCCTTCAGAGTAATCCCCCTCGGATATAATGCACTTGTGCCAACGTTTTTTTTAAGCCTCTTCTTCAGTTCCTCCTTCGATGCCGTCTTTATCTCCTCAATCGTGACGTAGCGTCGTCCTTTCATGGGCCTCGTCAGTTTTGGGAACAGGTAAAAGTCACAGAGGGTGAGGTCTAGGGAATACGATGCCTTTGGGACCATTACTGCATTGTTTTTGGATTAATATTCGCGCACAAGCAATGATGTGTGAGCGGGGGCGTTACCATGGTGCAAAAGACAGTTTTTTTTCTTCCACAAATCCGGGCGTTTCTGTCGGATTGCTTCGCACAAATTGCGCATAACTTGCAGGTAATATTCCTTATTGACCGTACTACCCCACACCACACACACTGCCACAGTAAGAACTCATGATGCACCACGCCGCTGCAATCGAAGAAAACTGTGAGCAAAACCTTCACGTTTGACCGAACTTGGCGCGCTTTTTTTGGTCTTTGCTCATGCGGCAGCTTCTATTGGGATGATTGAGCTTTGGTTTCCACGTCATAACCATAAACCCATGGTTTGTCACCAGTTATGACTGGAGCACATTTGGGTCGTCACGGACTGATTCCAACATCTCCTAAACAATGTTAACGCGATGCTGTTTTTGGTCGAAATTGAGTAATTTTGGCACGAATTTCGCGGCGACCCGACTCATGCCCAAATCATTACTTACAATCGAATAGTATGAGCCAATCGATATATTTAGGTCCTCATCAACTTCTCTAACGATGATTCGACGATTGGCCAATAATATTTTCTTCACTTTATCAATGTTATCGTCTGTTGTTGACGTGCTCGGGCGTCCGGCACGCTGTTCGTCGTTCACATCTTCTCGGCCCTCTGAGAACATTTTGTACCCCCGTTAAACGTTGCTTTTGTCTAAGGTAGCTTCACCATATGCCACAGTAAATATTCGGAATGCATCCGCGCACTTTATTTTGTTATTCACACAAAATTTAATACAGATTCTTTGATCCATTTTTTGGAATAGGCAAAAATCGAAGATGAGCGAAAACACATCCAAGCAAAACAGCTGTCAAAAATTAACTAAACATTCAAAATGGCCGACCTTGTCAACATAAGTAAGCGACATGAGTACCAATATAAGGCTGCAAAAAAATCAAAAAATCAAGTATACGTAACCCGCGGAAAGTAAAAATTCGCGATACTTTTTGAACAGACCTCGTACAGCAATTTTTTAGATTTATTGTGATTTTCCCAAACATCGGAGGAGAGCTGATAGGATGTATTACCTAAAATCCCGTCCTCCTTTTTTTTAAATGGGCAAATACTTACGCATACTCACATCGCGGAGCAAAGACGGGTTATGTCGGACTCGCATAGACTAAACCCTCATGGTGTTACACCATTGCCGCATATTGGCAGGGCCACGGGAACGCTTTCGCACACATCCGCGGCGTTACCAGCGCCGGCCGCCTAAAGGCAGACCCTCCTCGGCAGGATTTCTCCTCCCCCTTTTTCTCGCCGAGCCCACAAGGATTGGCCACCTCGGGCCGGCTCTAGACTTTGGGCCAGCCAAGTGGGTTCCTCTTTGTTCACTGCATGTGACTAAGCCACTGCTACTAAACCCCTTTTCTTGTTTGTCAAGAACCAATAGTACCTACCTATACTATCAATGACAAGAACAATGAAAATAAAAGAAAATTTTCATAGGGAGAGAACTATCTGAAAACAACCACCCGGCAAAAGACAAAATATCGATTTAGTAAACTAAATATTCTGGCGTGATCATAACTTCAGCGGAGTCTTCCTGTGAACTGTTCTAAGTTCATGCTCTTGAAGAAGATGAAGTAGAAGTACCTATTCGAACATCAATAAAATAAATTAAGTACTACTATTTTTTATTTAAAAACACACTGAACGAACACGTAGATTAAAGTAAATCGTTTCCTAAATACAATAATCCATTAGTGTTGCAACAACTTAAGCTAGTAGCAATATTGTTTGGTTTTTTGCAATACTATCTTATACTGGGTAATTTTTTTATCGTCTGGATAGAAGTATGGTGTAACATGTGAACGGAATAGAAGCCTATGGAACTGATATTTTAAATTTTTATTCTTTTACCTTAACATGTTATAAAATTGATATATCAATAAATACTACTAATTGGGTACGTATTATTTTCATTTCGATAGTTTTTAATTGATTTATTTACTTATATCAAAAATTTTGTTTTTACTTTTTATTACCGAAAGTTTATTTATGATGCGTAGTATTTATTGATAGATCAATTTCATAATATGTTAATGTAAAATAAAAAAAAAGATAAAATATCAGTGCCATAGACTTCTATTCCGTTTACCTGTTACACCACATTTCTACACATATTATAAAAAATTATCCACCATAATTAAATTAAAGATAGTGACATCCATTGGTGAGTAGCTAAACTCAATGGACGAAATCTATTTGTGTGATATTAATTCAAGTTAATGAACTTTAATTAATATCATAATGTCCCCCATTCTTAATTTTGGTCACATCATCCAGTCGCAACGCAAAAAAATTACTCAGTATAAATAAATTAATGATAGTGACATCCATTGGTGAGTAGCTAAACTCAATGGACAAAACCTATTTGTGTGATATTAATTCAAGTTAATGAACTTTAATTAATATCATAATGTGAGGGACATTCTTAATATCGGTCACATCATCCAGTCTCAACGCAAGCCATCTAGGTACGCAAGTCGCGCACGCACGCTATAATCCAGTATAGCGTGCGTGCGCAAAAACCTACAGATACAATGTCTATTGCATAAAACTAATGTGACGGATTTGCGTTTAATTTAACTGCTTCTTAGACACTTGGTCACTAGAAGAATCCCTCCATAATAATGAGTGTTTTAAAACACCCGAAACATCTGGAATTAAAAAAATGAATTGAATGCGACAAAATTTATAAATTTAAATTATGGAAAATTACTTTTTTTTTCTAAAGTGTGTACCAATTTAAATTATTCTTTTTGAGTAAATAGGCTATATCTCAAGCGTTAACTCAACTTTTAAAGAAAAAATATTCCACTTCTGAGGGTGGGCATAGTGTGAATGAAGTTTAGTTAAATAACCTTAGATTGAAGAAATGATTTAGATGATATTGTAGCCTTGAGCCATAGCCTTGAGCTATTATTTATTCTGTGCCTTGAGGTGATACTGCATAGTCCAATGACAACTTAAATTAAAAGAAGAGTTTTTGATCAATTATGTTACGTACCTACCTAATATACCACGGAGTATTAAAACAAGTGTTTTATTATTCTGTGTAATTTAGGTACCTACCTATGTAGGTACCAATTATTTTTGTATTTCGTAGATTCCGCTTTTGTCCACATTTTGTCCACAGCGCTGTAAGTTTTGGCACCGCTTCCGCAAAGAAAAGCGTAGCGCTAGTGTCATTATTGCTTTCGTATCTGTCAAAACGAGTGTAGAGTAGAGGTTATGTCGTTGCAAAAATATAGTTAAAGTGTTTTCAATTCTTACTTTTTCAAAATGGATAAAAGAAAAGAATCTTTAAGTGCACTAAAACTGTGTAGATTTTGTTTGACACAAAATGCAGCGCTGGGGAGTCTTTATGACAGGCATAATACACCAAAGAATTCTGTCGATCTTCCTTTAAAAATCTTATCATGCGTTTCAATTGAGGTAATTATTCATTTTAAGGATATTTTATAGTTTTAATGTGTTTAAATTGCTCTTGTTAGCATATTTACTAAATGGACGCCACCTATAATAGAAAGCGGTTCTTGTCTACTTGCTTGGCATAATGGCGCCGAACCGGACAATATTGATAAAACAGAAATATTTACAGAAGCTAAGCACCCTACTTAAACATTTATTTTATTTATTTAAAATAATAAAATGAAAAATATGAAAGCAAATTGAAATAATAAAAAGAAATGTGACGCATAGTATTATAGGTTTAATACATTCTCCATTTACTGTTTATATCACATAATTACAAAAGCGCCACCTAGCGAATTAGAATTGATTATTTTTGTTTACCTGTTGGTTTATGTAGCTGGAGTACTAAAATTGTTTTTATTTATAAACAGCACTATTTATAGACACTAATAGGTGAAAATATATTTGCTTCATTATAAAAAATAATAAAAACGTGCTATTTTCAGGTCTTCCCCTCAGACAAAATGCCTTCTTTTATATGCAATCATTGCAGATTTTTTATGGATCTCTTTTATAAATACAAGCAGATCTGTCGTCAATCTGATGAGAATATATTAGAATACATTCAGAATGGTAAACCCTTGGAAACTGTTCCTTGGCCTCCGGCTCTCATTCAAGTAATATTATTTGTGATTTATTTATAGTATGTACCAGCCAATGTCTTGTTATATCAACAATTGTTATCATTTTAGGCATATCAAAATTCTGCAAAACATGAGGTAGTAAAAACTGTAGTTGAGGGAGGTGCTACAGTGCAGGTCAGTACACAGGATGTCTCCGACAGTGATTATGAAGAGGAGGAAAATGTTTTCAATGTAACGGTACAACTTGACTAATAAATCGAATTTAAATATAATACAAATTTACATACCTTTTTTAATTGAAGTGATAAGTGATCTAGCAGCATATAGGTGGCTACTACAGCCTATTGACACTTGCAATCATTTGTAAACATAGAAGGCTACACATGTGCCGTACCACAGAACTAAGATGAAATGTCTCTCAGACTGTAACTATACAAGCTTTCCATACCCTTAATACTGAAACAGCTGCCGCATATGCTGCTCCGCAGCAGAAATATTATATGCTTATAGCTTTATATGTGGTAGAGCTATGCTGCAGCTATATTAGTTTAGTTTAGTTTACGACGGACTGTTTTCCGCAACTCCACATCTAAGTGCGTATTTTGCGTGTGGGCAGGATTAATGTAATTATTCAAGCCATGATATTGTTGCATGCTGCAGCTGTAATATAATTGTAGCACAAATGTTTTGGCTTGGTCGGGGAAGGACGATGCTCTCACAGAATACCAGTACAAATACAAACAGCAGTATGGTGAGTGTAGAGAACCAAAGCCCCTTTTTACTGGAAACTAGATATTCCCCATTAGTCCTAAGGGTAGGAACACATCAATAACTTGCTTGTTAATTGAGCAAAAGGATTCATGAGTTTGACGTTTCCAAATAGTTTTCAAAATTGATGTTTATGTTAAACAAACATTGCATTGTTTACAGATTGATGATGGTTTTGATGAAGGGTCTAAAGGTGTTTCAACTTGCATAAAAGTAGTGACCAGCAAAGACAATCAAGATAGTCCTAAAAATGTCCTGAGACAGGATAACAAAGGTGAGTTTGAGTTTATAATTATTTTGATTTTATTAATAGTTATAATTTGCAATTTCATTAAAAATTGAATATTACATTAAATGTGCGTGTGTTCATAGCTTCTTGTAATTATTTCAGTATTTATGTATGTATTATACCATTTTTAAAGTTGTGTTCTAACTAATGGTAAAGAATTCTTGAGATTTTATATATTACTCTTAAATGTTTTTGCATGTCAAATGCATGTTTTTTTTTTTCAATTTTTAAACTTCTTTGAAGCAATTGTAAGAAGTATTAATAAAAAAAATTAAGATATCAAAGTAGAAGTTGAGCGCTCATTTATAATCACAACTGAAAATGTCTAATAGTGCATGCATCAGTATTATTTTGAAATTATGAGTTCATTATATATGTTATTCTCTTATTATTTTTTAATTGTTTTGTGGTAAGTCGAAATTGCATACACATCATTTTATCTGTGATATGCTCAGATAGCAATATTATAGAGTCCAAGGATAAAATGCTCAGGCAAAATGAATCGGGGGGCTTAGAAGATGGTTGCTGGCCTTGCAATGAATGTGAACGTACTTATCCCCTTCAGCAACTTTTAGAATTACATAAAAAGCAAAAACATAGAGAGAGAACTTTTTCATGTGACCAGTGTGAAGAGTAAGTAATATTTAAAATAAATATTCAAATTCTGTCAAATTCCTGTCATTTAAAACAGTAATGAAATGATTTTTTCAGTAAATTCTTCACTAAATATGATCTGGGTACCCATCAACTGCGCCATTCGGATGAAATGCCATTTCAGTGTGTTGCATGTGACAAAAAGTTTAAACGTCTAATTTTGCTAAAGCGTCATGAAAAGGTATATAGGTATATAAGTAAATAATAAAATTTTCTTTTTATATATATTAATACTATTATATTCTATTTTATATTACACAAATTTTCAGGTAGTACATTCTGATTTACCACAGCAAGCGTGCACCAAATGCCCAGCAACTTTCTTAAGTGTAGAGGAACTAGAAGCTCACCAACAAAAGCATACCTATGAGCCTAGAAAACGTTTTGGATGTGCATGTGGCAAAAAGTAAGATAGTATATAGATTACAACAAGGAGTGTGTTTTTGTTTCAATAGTTCATTTGTTTCTTAAAACATTGCTGGCAACTTTCTTTTTATATAGGATAAAGGTGATACAGAGCACACAGTCTACCTGATGGTAAGTGGGTGCCGTGGCCCATAGACATCTATAGATATATAGTTCCTACGATCTATAGATAGTAGTTAGTTTAGTGGATAAATCAAAATGCAGATACATTGTCATGCATAAAGACTAAAATAGAATTCCTCGTTTCCAGTAAAAAGGGTCTCCGGTTCTCTACACTAACCATACAAAACAGAGCGGAGTTGAGTAGCCATTTTACGCCGATATTATGTGAGAGTGTGGTCTTTACCATTCATGCTACAACTATATATATATATATATATATATATATATATATATATATATATATATATAGATGCAGCATGGCCGTGTAAAATATAATTGTATATTGTAAATACGTATTAACACAAATTCTAACCATATAGTGGCAGTGTTTAGAGTTTCCACTACCTTGTATCATTCCGTGGGTGTTGTGAGAGAAGATAGAAGGAAACTTATGAGGAGGTGGGCAGGAGCATCTTCCTAATAATGACTAAAATTTAACACTGCGGTTAACAACCTGCTCGCCAAGTGTGGCAACTATGGCAAATGTCCCCCCTATGAGGTGTTCTATAGGGGTGGCCTGTGTTCTGCAGTGGACTTTAATAACGGTAATGGTAATGGTGTTACCTTAAGCGAACTGATCATATTTTTTAGTTCCACCATTTGCTCTTTACATCAATACATTTCTTGTCTGATATAGGCACATATTGAAAGTAGAATAAGAGTTACCCCTATGATTATCTTTGTTGCCCAACATTGTTTTAGATTACTCTCTCACACAACCCATCTTTACGCCATTATTATTGTTGATTCAATTACTGCTTTAAATTATGTTCAAGCCTTTTTTTCCGATATTTTTGCAATAATATAACAACAAAAGGAGAATCAACTATTACATACTTCAGACATGGTTACATTCGTTTCACTAATTTATGTATACCAGAGAGGTTTTCGATGAAATATTTAAAATACAGGTAGCGCTATCTATATTGAGTGGGTATTTACTACTGGAATGGTTTTTCAGTAAAGACTTGTTAAATTTCGAATGTAAAGTATTATGTAATGAAATGGGCTTGTCTATTACATATTGAATTTGTATAGTTACTATGTAATGCAGCTAAGTAGGATTTTTCGTTGTACTAAATGCTTGTAAGTAAACTTTTAACAACATTAAATTAGCATGTTTTTTGATTGTGTGCCCCGGTTGGCTTTGACTCGCGCGGGCTTAACTGCTAATTTCACAATCACGCGAAAAAGGTACTCGCCAACAATATTGTTAGTATGTGAGAAGGCGGAGGACTATTTCTTACTCTAAAACACTCAGAAATGAAGAGAAAAACTGTCCAGTTCTGGGATGTATTTAGACTGGGATACATTCTTAATAGTAAATAAGATTTCTAATAAAGATATTAATAGTAATTATTTTGCAGTAATGGATTTCCGCAAAGTAACGCCTGATTTTATCAATTATAATAAGATTTCTTTCTTGTACTATATAAATATATTTAAGTTTAGTTTTAAAAACATAAATGTATAAATTTAATCTAGTGAGCCGATTCACACTGTGATTGTTACTCTTACAAAAAAAAAACATTACATGAACTTTTGCAATAACAAATAGATACTCCACGTAGCATTCAATGAACTTTTAAAAGTTTCATCGGAATTGGTCCTATTTTACGTGATATGTGGTTGACCACAAACAGATAGGCTGTCAATGTTTCCAAAAATACATCTCAGTTCTCAGAGAAGACACATCTGCAGCCTACTTTCTTTGAAGTTGACAGGTATCCACGGACTGCAATAACCACTTACCTTTGTGCACTGTAAGTTGCTTTATCACTTTAATTTCATATAAAAAAGACAATTTGCAGCCTCTAAAATATTTTCAATTTAATATGCCACAGTAGCAGCGTTAACAATATTTGTACTGCTAATGACCGTTTTAATATGATTTTATGATATAAGCCACCGTGTTCATGTTAAGATTTTGATTAGAATTCGATTGAATATTTCAATCGATAAAAGACAAAAAATAATTAAATTTTAGTTATAATTGTAACCATCAAACTATAAATTGATTGCGCTACTTATCCATCATTTGAAATGTGTCCAAAGCAGAGAACCTAGATGTAAAATAACTATTTTTTATTGATGAGGATACATCGCGAAATTAATTACTATACTAAATTAGAAGTCAATAGGGGGTATAGCTTTAACAATCTCATGATAAGTCAGTACATACAGTACAGATTTCAAATACAATAAGTAAGCTTTTTCATTAAATTTTCATTCATTAAAAAATCTATCTTTAATTTAATTATGTTAGAAATGGCAGAAGGTTTTACTTTAATTTTAATATTTAAACTAATATTGTTTTGATATAAGTTATTTGATTTTTTTCTCCAGGTATAGTGATAAGGCAGCTCTTGAAAGGCATAAGACATTTGTGCGCTGCAGCAATCCGGATTTTTCCTGCGAATACTGTCCTCAGCGTGAGTGCTACAGGAAAATTTTTCATTTATTCATTATGTTAAAAAATATGAGCTATGAACATGCGCTAGTTAAAACGTAAAAAGTAAATAACAAACAACAACAACAAAAAATGGCGTTGTTTAATATTTTATCTTTCCTACAGAATTTACATCGCTTACTAAACTGGCACGACACGTTCGTTCGCATGCAGGCGAAAGACCTTATCCCTGCAAACATTGTGACAAGAGCTTCACGAAGTCTCACCATTACACAAGGTATTGATGAATTAGGTTATGGATTAAATTTATTTCATTAAATTAATTTACGAGTGCGATCAAATGAAAATATACACTTAAGAAAAAAATGTGCGAGTCTTACAGTAGTCGCAAATGTTGTGTAACAGCTAACATATCTCTTTGGTAATAAGCAACATTAACATTATATCCTGAAAAAAGTTTTTGTCTTTTTTTATCAAAATTAAAAATGTCAATTGAGCAGCGACAGAAATTAACCTCAAATTTATAAAAGCTCAATACTGAATAATTTCGAATAATTATTCATTATTACTCACTTGCATTTTTTATCAATGATCTGCACATTTTTCAGACACTTATTATCACCAGTCATAGAATACTATAATACATACATAATAGAACGGGGATGTGGGCGGAGCCCGTGTAGCCACTAAAATAATAAAATAAATGTAAACACGAGATGTGTTTTGACGTTACAATCGTTTCCAAATTTCGCATGCAAATTATTTAGAAAATACCAAATTGCACGCATTGCACTATTTACAAATAAATATGTATTAAAATCCGTCTGTCGACACAGCGAATCGGGTTTGTAGTAGTGATTAACTGATAATACGACGTAATTGCTTGTGTGCTCCCGGCGACGCAGAACCTCAGTAAAAAATAAGGTTGACAGCCATTCTATTGTGTATTATAGTATTCTATGATCACCAGTAAATACATTTATTAATATAGATTTTACACATATAAATTAGTTTATATAACAGCACACTTTACTACCACCGCGCGCGCTCATTGGTCAAAACAAATAACAAGCGATTCCCCGGTTTCCTGTTACACACTTTCGTCCCTTTACACGAAATCACACCCACAAATTGCGAGAAAGCGAGAGGAAATATATATCATATCAAAAAAAAACATTAAGAATAGTGAAGAAATGAGATAGTTAAATATCACGCCACGGTACTACCATAGCGATATAACTACAGTGCGATTGTGCAACTCTGGTGGGAATTGAGTTGTATTCGATTTGACGTTTGATTTCGATGAGGATATCTCGCGCCGGGCAAGGTGTTCAGCCCGGGGAGAGGCCAAACTCCGTGTGGTCTACTGAGGTATCCTATATATACTGAAGTACTTCGAAACCTCGATGGTGAGATCAGCGACGTCAGCGCCGCCACATAGAACACTCTCACACACTCTCCAATTACACTGGTAGTCGCGAACCACCTGCCATGCGATTATGGCATATTGCTTCTAACTTCGGAAAAGGCTCATGTCCGTGGATTATTTAAGTTTGCCAAGAATACATCAAACGAAATTGAATTTTCTATGCAAAAATACTTTTTCATCATCATTTGAGACTACGCGGATAATTTTGCGGGTTCTATTCCTGAACCTGTTGCAATGATACACAACTATTCATAACATAATGTAATAAAACGTGTGGGAAATCACGTCAAAAATTAATTATAAAAACTTGACAGGAAAAATGACCAAGTGTTTTAAACGTGAACTACCCTAATATATATATTATATATATATATATATATATATATATATATATATATATATATATATATATATATATATATATAATTACTACCTCTGCTGAAAGTAAAAGCAAACACCTAATTTCAGTTAATTTACTTAATTCTTATTTGCGAGTAAAGAGCATGAATGTAAGTAAATTTTAAATAACGAACTCTACATTGTTTTAAAGCCTAGGATGTTACATTTGTACCCTCGTAAAAAGTTGGGCAAACGTGACAGAAGCTAGGCAATTTCTAAATGTATGAACATATGCAAGGTATAATGTAACTTATGAAATAGAAAAACGATCATGAAGCAGTCACTTTTATTTTAATTTTACATATTTCTCTATATACTTCTGCTTTTTTCATATCATTTGTGATATTTTAGTTGGGTATATGCCAGAACTGTACAAACTTAATTTACCTTTCAAATAGGCTTTCATTTATAAATAACCGTAAAAAAGTAAGAGTGAAAAAAAAAGTATAATAAAAAGCTTTTAATTTTTGAGAGGGTGTTTTGAACAGGAAAGAGTCCGATGCGCTACTCCAATACATGTTTTTATACTTAACACGACCTTGATTTTTTTATTTATTTAGACAAAAATATATACTCGTAATTTGGCACATAAAATAGCGATTAACAATTTTAATAATGCTGGCAGGGATCGAACACTCGTTGCTCGCGTACTATTAAATTTAGGACAATAGCTTAACCATTGAACTACTACGGCTCCAATTATGTGTATATGTGATATGTTATACATATACGGAGACGGGAGATATTATATGTACATATACGGACCACTTTCTATCGAAATAGTCTAGGTCTAGGTCTGGTCTTCCATAACTTATGGATCTGTTCCTTTCATCTGTGATAACAATATTATCATGAGTTTTTTTAGAAAATGGAAAAAACGGAATGACAAACGAAAATTAATATTTCTTAAGTAGAAAATAATTGTTTTCATTTGACGTTGTTATTTTGGAATTATATAAAAATTTGCTGGACTTTAAACTCTGAAACAAATTTCTCCTGTTTACCGTTAAACCTGTAATTTATGTACAACAATATTATTCAAGATTGTTACGTAATCAGCTTAGTAAAAATAAAAATAAATTCATTTATTTGCAGACATATCCGTGTGAAACATCGTGAGAACATCCGTACCGCTCGTGGACCCTTCGGCCAAGGAGAGCAGTACCGTTGTAAGCAGTGCGAGGACACCTTCTCTACTCAGGACGAATTAATTTACCACTCTGCGATACACGCCACTCAGAACCTCATCTGTCCTCTTTGCCAGGAGAAGTTTGAAAATCTTGATGCTGTTACTGCTCATATTAAATCTCATGCCAATGGTATTTAACACAATGTTGTATATATAATATTATTCTATAATTTATTGCTTACTAAAGTATAATCTTAGATACAAACTATATATCAAATAGATATTGTACTTTATATTGGTTAAAAACTTAGTAAAATTTAAATTTAATAAATTTGTAACAAAAAATCCCAAAAACTTGTTTGATTGATGAATGATTTTCAATTTGCCATAGCTGTCGTAGTTTGTCTTATGTGTAACCACATTTTTGTTTTGAAGTATTACGCTTATGTCCCATATCATTTCATCTAAAGAAAGAAAAAGTTTTTATTGTCTATTTACGCCATACCAATACATGACCGTAATGTAATTTTAATCTTGTACTATTTTAATTTTACATATTCATTTCAGGGGTAGAATTCACGTGCGATTTCTGCGAGCTAGTTTTCACTACAAAAGAAAAATTGGAAAGTCATATTATACAGGCGCACGAAGACGAATTTAACAATGTAAGTTTTATTTTGTATATGTAAAGGTTCAGATCGCTCGTCGGAGACATCGAAGACGACTTTAACGATATAGAAATCTATAAAAGTTCATCAAAATGACATATCTGAACGTTAAGACTTAAAGTTTAATTTAATTCATTTTTATAGTTTTCTAAAGCGTTAACGTTCGTCACATGTCATCTTGGCTAACCTAGATGTGCAACATATCGCTACAGGCACCGACGACGTATGATTTGTAATATTCAACCGTAAAAAAAAAAACTAAACTTTTTAATATTCAAAAAAAAAATTAAATTAAATAGAACTTTTATCCTAGCGTACATAATGCGGCGTCGAGTATGAACAACATACATATTGCTTAGTTTTGGAAACCACATTGTCACAATAATGAAAAGGATTACAAAGGACAGATTCATAGCCTTTTGGCATTCTCCTCCAGTCAACCAATACCGAAAATGAAAAGAACATTATATGATGATTTATCATTAAAACCATTAACGGCGTTACGTACTAAACATTATATTCAAAGGATAAAAAACCATTGAGTTAAAGATGTAAAAATTAACTTACGGGACTTATACTTAAAGGGTTAGGTTTTGTGGTGGCAATGATAGTACACGCAATCGTGGAAGGGAGGGAGGAGAGGTATTTTCCAAATCTAAGACACATTATTTAATTTCTCACGTGGATTTTAAGGAATTAATTTTCACATCTTTAATATTATTTTGTCGACAAATTGAAAAGTTAATTATTTGAGCAAAATAAAAAAGTTACTTGTTTTAGGATATGGGACCGGATGAATCTTCCATGGAAATGGACGCAGAAGACGATGACGATAATAGCATAAATGGTGGGTATTACACAGTCGTATCACGTTAGTATTATTACAATTAATAATAACGCTGCAAAAAGTTTCGTACATAATTAAGGTAACAAATAATGACAAAAAAAACTTCATTCATTTATTACAGTTCATCAAGTCCACTACTGAACGTGGTCCTCCTATGGGGTTATCTCGTATGTTTATGTATCATTTTTATCATATTCGCTATATTTAACGCATTTGCAGTCGTATTGTCAACCGCAGATTCATTTTTTTAGTTGTTATCAAGAAGATCTGCTGTCCATCTCCTGCTTTAGTTTCCCTCTGCCACCCTGCGACATCCACGGCAGGATGTGGGGTAGTGGATTCGCTTACATCGTCTATAACCTGTTCACTAACACAGTGTCTGTACACCCGGGGGCGCACTTATTATTTTGCTTTTACTTTATTATTTTTATTGTGTTAAATAAATGTTTTATTTATTCTAAGAATAAAATAGAATGCTATTTTATTGTTATAGTTAATGTAATCAAATACAAATATAAATAATAAACGAATTAAGTATCGATGAACCTTTCACTACGGCGCTTCATTTTAAAATTAAAAAAAATGACAAATCCTCCTGCGGGTACGCCGCACGCGACGACCTTTGATGTCGTGGCGTCGCCTTTGACAAAATCGGCACGTGTCAAGGCGGCGCAACACAAAGGTGACCATATCTAAACGAACAGATTATATTTGTTACAGCCAAAACTCATAACCGTTCAAAACCACTTTTAACTGCAAAAATCTGGCAAAAGTAGTTTTGACTAAGGACGTTGGTCAAAACTACTTTTTACTGGTATAATTTTTATGTACCTACTCATATTTATTCGAATTATAAGACTATTTGTGCCTATAAAACATTACACAAATCCTGGATTATCAGTTACTGTAGGTTAAGGTGCGGCTGGGATGGACCTTCTGCCACCCTAAAGCCGCGTATATTATATTGATATAATCGTTAACCATATATTGAAAGAATTGAACTGGAACGTTGGTCAAATCACATAACTGAGAAAATTGGTAAAAACCACTTTTGGCTACAAAAAGTCAAGTCAGTCAAAACTGTTTTTGACTAAAGATATCGGTCAAACCATTTTGGTCTGATTTCCGCACTCAAAGGTGGTTTTGACCGGTTATGAGTTTTGACTGTAACATATTTTACATATCTACATGCCGTCTAACAGTAACAACAAAATTGCTTATATCGATAACAGTTATTTCAGTATGGCACAGAATATGTTTATTTTTATCGTAGCCAGTAGAGAATCCATCGCCACATTCTGTAGTTAAGGTGTCGTAAGGGGCGACAATGGATATTATACCACATTGCCATAATCAGATATAACCGTTATGCACACAACTTTTAAAAGCATTTTGACTACAGACGGTTAGGCTAGAAGACTAGGAAGGAAGGCTAGCTAAGAATCAACATTTTAGGCTTTTGCATTCATACACACAAAATTTCTACTCCAATCCCTGTTATATTACTTGCAAATTTCATATTAATAAATGTTTTATTATTGTTACGTTTTTATTTTTTAAAATTAAAATAAAATTTTATTTTGCTTTTAGCTTTTTTATGCATTATTTAAATATTTTTTTTTAGTTTTATATTGTTAAAGTTTATTTACGTATATTTTATTTTACAGTATTTACAATTAATATTCATAACACACAATATAAAACAAACTATAATTAAAATATTAAGAAATCCGGCCAGGCTTCACACGGGTGATTTCTGAATCACGACAACAGGGCCACCTACTACACCGGGTAGGTGGTGCTGTGGCAAAGAATATATACACTACGCGAAGCTGTGGTCAAGTTCAATTGTGAATCCAAATCCAAAACCAAAAAATCATCAAAATAGCCGAGCCATTTTTTAGTCTTAGTGAGACTAACGTACATCAATTGATTTTATACATTTAGAACTACTTACTTTATTTATTGATATACTATTTGTATATTTTTATTTGAACTTAACTCTTTATGAATGGGTTATTAAAAATGAAAATTTGTTTGCAGTTAAAGATGAAGGGGATCACATGGTTATAGAAATTAAAAAAGCGGATGATTACATGGTACGAAATCTTTAAGTCAATTAATGTAATAACGGTTTTCTTGCTACACAGTTTATGTATATATTTATATTTTAATTTTTCCAGTTACACAATACTCAAGAAGAATCTGAAGAAAAATGCGATATCACAAACTCTGAAGGTAAGTTACTCGGTGGTTCGTTTAGATCTGGTTTTATTTTCATAACATATTTAAGGGCTATTTGTTAATTTATATTGTTTATTGACATTGCAGACAGTGAAGCAGAGACGACTTACACAGAATTGTCGACAGTCGACACATTAGCGATAATCAAAAAGGATTTACCAACCAAAACATCAACAGAAAGCCCACAAACAAATGTCACAATGGCTACAATCACTAGTATCAAGCCTGCTGCTGCTGTGGATAAAAATGATCAGGCCGCTAGTGACACACAAGTATACGAACATTTTGAAACTTTATAACAACCTAATATCCATTAAGTTCCCTTATTATTATTATATATTACAACATTATTGGACTGAACTTTATAGTCAACCAAATCTAAGAAATACATTTTGACAGCTGTCAGACTTTTTGCACCAAACATGCCAACCAAAAAATGGTAACGTACAATATTCGATTCTTAAAAAAATGGATATAGATTATTTAGAGTTGGTAAATCATTTACAATTTGGTTTGAATAATACCAAAATAAATTAAAAAGGGATAATTTAAAACACAAGATTTATCAATTTCTTCGTATTTGTTGTTACTGCTTATTTCTAGAGGCATAATTATAAAAATTTAAGATTGAAACTACATTAAAAATAAATTTATTCAGTCACTTTCAGTACAAATAGTTGAGCTGTCATTGTTTAGATTAATTATTATTTATAATTTTTAATAATGCAGTTAAAATTAATGTCTCTTTCAAAGTCATTCATAATCAATTTTTTGTTTTTCTACCACCTTTGCTCAATCGTCCTTATGATATGAGCACATGCTTCAACGAATATAGAAGGAACAGTCCAAAAAGTTAAAGCCGAGTCACAAAATAAGAAGACAAACACAAAATCACAAAATTACGTATAGTAAGCTCTCGAAATGGCAAGAGATTAAAATTGGTAGTGGTTTTATCAGCGCAACCTTGTATATGAGTTTTTTTTTTGGATTCACAAATTTACGTAATGAAATAAAAAAAGTAACTTGTTGATTTATGTAATTAAAGGAGTTACAAATATAAAAATTTAATTAAACAAGTAATAAATTTAAAAAAATAGTGATTCGATTATTTGAATATTTTTACCGATTATTTGAATATGTTTGCCGAATCATCCAAACACTGCGGTAAGGTACATAGCGACATATCAAAGTTGATACTGGTTATTATTTTAATATTTTGCTTTGTTTAAAAGATTCGAATTTAAATTAATAATAAAAACTATTCATGTTATAATGAAATATAGATAATTTCATAATTCTTCGTATTTACGTAAAAGGTTATTTTAAATTGTGTGAGTACGCTTGTGCAAAGTTATTGCGGAATAATTAATGTGAAACGTCAAAAGGTATTTCTTCGATTTGGTTGACTATAATTAAAAACAGTCTTTATACATCCCACTGCTGGGCACAAGCGTCCTCTCATTTTAGAGAGCTTTAGGGCAATGAAATGTCCGCCGCGCTGCGCTGTTGGCTAACTTCACATGTCTTCGAAATATTGTTTTTTTTTTCTTCTTATTTCTCAAACCTGCTGGTTGCCTCACGATGTTTTCCTTCACCACCGAGGACGTGGTAAATCAGCACTTAAAGTTACAATTAACAATTTCATTAGTGCCAGCGGGAATTGACCCCGTGTTGCTCGCGTACTGTGAAATTTACAACGAGCGTTTAGCGTCTGAGCTACCTCGGCTTAATTTTTTTATTCACAAAATTAATTGAAAAACGAATTTACTTACGTTATTTTTTATTTATATTATTTGTAGAATTTACTTGTGTTAGCGGCAGCTATTAACTTACACAAAGAAGAGCTGCAGATGCGTTGTCACCTCTGAGCTCTAAGGTGGAATGCCTCAGCCTGTAATTACACTGGCTCCCTCTACCCTTCAGACAGTAGCACTGTAGTGCACGCACTGCTTTGTTTGGCGGCAGCAATAAATGAGACGGCGCGGCGGTACCGAGCCATATGTTCTCCTAGGCAAAAACGCAGTCCTACCAGCTATTAATTAGATTTTTCTGTAACGTTTTAATCTATTAGCTTTTTTTTTTCATCATGATCGTCAAATAATTTAGTTTACTACTAGACATATGTCACTGAACGAGTTATCTCACTAGGCATGAATAATTTCTTTCATTCTTTTGCTATTATTTTGCCTTTAATAATGTTTTACATAATATTACATTCAGCGTATTGTTGGAAACTTAAGAGCACTTTCTAAATTATTTTACATTTTATGCAACAATTACTTTTTATAAATTCTACGTTTATTACTTTTATCAATGTGTACCTTATTAAAATATTTATTATTTATATACCTTTGTAAATATATAAGGTTTAACGCAAAGGTGAAATTGTTCTTCATTAACAGTTGTTTTTTTAATGAAAATCAAAAATAACCTTGTTAAAGTTAAAAACCCAAAAAAATTATTCATCATTTTGCAGACAGCCAGTATCTTAAGGAAAGCTGAAGAAGTAAAACGCAAATCAATTCAAAAAGTGAATGAAGATATAGGTAAAAATAATATTTCTTGATTAAATTGTAAAAATTAACAATATAATATTTACATTTTATGTACAAGTACAACAAAATAAGAAAATCACATAATATTATATGACAAATATATATAATATGCTGTTCTATTTGCTTACATAAACGAAACCTAATATATCATTCAAACCTTAAACATATTTACAGAGAAAAAAGAAAAAATAAGCGTCAAACCCGAAAGCAACAACAGTGTTGGCGCCAGCAATAAATCATTACAATTGTTAGAAAAGGAATTGCAGGAACTGAAACGGGTAAGATAGTTATTCCTAAATTTACTAATTTTGTTATTTAAATATTACTTCATAATAATGTTATTTATTCATTTTCCAGACGAATAATACAAGATTTGAACTTAAAGCAATGGAACCGATGAGAAATAAACGCCCGCAAGTGCATACATCAACTCCTAAAAAGTAAGATTAAATCAAACTAATTTTTAAATATAAATACATAAGCACTCACACCCGTCACCCAGGGTAGGCGATACTACGGACTTTCATGGAGCGATCCCTGACATACAGTGTTTGGTGGAGGGTCAGACAAACTTGGTGGGCGTGTAGGTGGACCTATTTGTAAAATACAAATTGAAGTAGAAGACTAATAGTGGTTAGTATAGCGCATAGCGCCATATTAATACTATAGCGCGCTATCTCTCCATAGCGCGTGCTATGTAAGTAGTCGCTACGGCGCTGAGGCGCTTTGGCGCTATTAAGTATTAATTAAAGTTGTTGAAAACGACTATGAATCAATAGCACGCTACATACTATAAACTGTAATTTCTAAGAAATTACAGACCTACGCATATACAGTGTTTGGTGGAGGGTCAGACAAACTTGGTGGGCGTGTGGGTGGACCTATTTGTAAAATACAAATTGAAGTAGAAGACTAATAGTGGTTAGTATAGTGCATAGCGCCATATTAATACTATAGCGCGCTATCTCTCCATAGCGCGTGCTATGTAAGTAGTCGCTACGGCGCTGAGGCGCTTTGGCGCTATTAAGTATTAATTAAAGTTGTTGAAAACGACTATGAATCAATAGCACGCTACATACTATAAACTGTAATTTCTAAGAAATTACAGACCTACGCATATACAGTGTTTGGTGGAGGGTCAGACAAACTTGGTGGGCGTGTGGGTGGACCTATTTGTAAAATACAAATTGAAGTAGAAGACTAATAGTGGTTAGTATAGCGCATAGCGCCATATTAATACTATAGCGCGCTATCTCTCCATAGCGCGTGCTATGTAAGTAGTCGCTACGGCGCTGAGGCACTTTGGCGCTATTAAGTATTAATTAAAGTTGTTGAAAACGACTATGAATCAATAGCACGCTACAGACTATAAACTGTAATTTCTAGCGCGCTATTAAATACGCTATGTTATAGCGCGCTATTTATAAGAAAGCGTGCAGTAGGCCGGCAAGCGCGTTAAGTTTTGCAGCACCCTATATCTCGTAGCACGTTACATTACACGTCGTTGGGTAGACCGCGTGCTGCTATATAAGGACATTATTTCGTAATAAGTCGCATTTTTTACTAAAATAAAATAAAGCGGTAAAGAAAAACCAATGAACGCTTTATCATACTTTTCAGGCTTACGACTTTCTATAAAAATATATTTAAGGCATGTACTTTTTAAAACGAAATAAAATTAATTATTTTTTAACTTTAATATAAATTATAAATCAAGTAAACTTGTATTTAAAAGTTTATTGATATACACTTTTGTATCTATATTTTATGTATATTTAAAAACATTAGTTAGGCTTCTTTTATAGCAAACAACTGTGTCCTTCGATCACTTATAAATATACAGTATACACTAACTAAACAACGGGATTATCTCTTATTTTTATGTATCATTTTTATCATATTCGCTATATTAGACGCATTTGCAGTCGTATTGTCAACCGCAGATTCATTTTTTTAGTTGTTATCAAGAAGATCTGCTGTCCATCTCCTGCTTTAGTTTCCCTCTGCCACCCTGCGACATCCACGGCAGGATGTGGGGTAGTGGATTCGCTTACATCGTCTATAACCTGTTCACTAACACAGTGTCTGTACACCCGGGGGCGCACTTATTATTTTGCTTTTACTTTATTATTTTTATTGTGTTAAATAAATGTTTTATTTATTCTAAGAATAAAATAGAATGCTATTTTATTGTTATAGTTGTTGTAATAAAATACGAATACAAATAATAAATTAAGTAACAATGAACCTTTCACTACGGCGCTTCGTTTTAAAATTCCAAATTCTCCTGCGGGTGTACGCCACACACGACGACCTTTGATGTCGCGGTGGTGACCGTATCTAAGGGAACGGATATATATTATGTTACAGCCAAAACTCAACGTTTATTTTGTTGTAGTTGATGGTGGTGTTTGTGAGAGTTAATAGTGTGTAAATAATTGATTTTTGTATATAAAATCAATAAACTTTTAAATACGTCTTTATTGGTTTATAATTTACATTAATGTTAAAATAATATTTACATCGATTATAGAAAGTCGTAAGCTTGAAAAGTACGAAAGAGTGTTCTCATTTTTCTTTACCGCTTTATTTTATTTTAATCTAAAGTTAGAGATTGCAAAATCTGGATATTTTTTTAATCCGGATTTTTGAATTTTGCTATGATTAAAATCCGAATTTTTCGAAATTTTAAGGTGATTTGATAAAAGTAACATAAAACGGTGTATAAATCATTTAAAATCTGTATTTATTCAGACACGACGCAATAAAATAAACAAAAACCGTGTAGTGATGGATTGCCGTGTAGTGGCGGTTAAGAATATCCACTACCCCATATCTTCCCGTGGGTGTCGTAAGAGGCGACAGAGAGAAACAGGCAGGAGATGGTCAGCAGCATCTTCCTGATAACAGCAACTGTACAACAAAAACTTCGGTTCCCAACCCGCTCGCCAAGCGTGGCAACTATGGCAATAAACCTCCCATGAGAAACGACGCAAATAGATGGCCCCCAGTCCCCAGCGGGCCGCTATTCCAGGCTACGGTGGCGACCATGGTAACGGCGGGGCATGTGCTAGGGTGTTAAGAATCTATCTCCGGTGGAGATTCAGTTGCCACCTAAAACGACTCGACCTGGCAAATTACAACGCACGCACCCTGAGGACTGACGAGAAGATCCTGGAGCTGGAAGAAGAGATAGACAAGTTGCGTTGGAATGCTATAGGATTATCCAAGGTCCGAAGAGAGGGGGAGGACACGGTGATTCTCGAATCCGGCAACTCGTTCTATCACCGGGAGGATGACCATCTGTCCCAAGGAGGTGTTGGATTTATCTAGTCTAGTCTAGTCTCTGGTTAGCAACTTTATAAAGATTGGGAGTGTGTCGACGAGGGTTGCGTAACTTATACTTAGAATCACCAAACGGTATTCGCTGAAGGTCATACGGGTTTACGCACCAACATCGGTATATCCCGATGAGATGGAGGAAATCTATGAGGATATTTCTAGAGCCAAGCATTTCTCCAAAACCCACTATACGGTGTTAATGGGAGACTTCAACGCAAAGCTAGGCACAACAAAAATAGGTGAGCTAATGGTAGGGAAATTTAGGATAAGGCAAGGGAACCCAAGGGGCCAGCAGCAGGCCGACTTCGTGGAGAAAGAAGGACACTTTATGATGAACTCTTTCTTTCAGAAGTGGCCCCACAGAAAGTGGACCTGGTCGAGCCCCGACGGTTCGACAAAAAATATGATTGAATTCATTATGACAACTACACGGCAACTGTTCAGTGATGTCTCGGTGATCGCAGGGGTGAAAACTGGTAGCGATCAGTGAATGGTTAGAGGCACACTGAACCTAAACGTTAAGTAGGAGAGGTCTCGTCTAATGAAGTCAACGCTCTGTCGCCTGGTGCTCTAACCTAAAAATCCCGAAATCTTTCAGCTGGAGTTACAAAACTGTTGTCAGTGCCTGGTAGATTGCAATGCAGTGGACAATATGAATGACAAGCATGTGGAAACTGTCCATGCGGTCGGAGCTAAGTTCTGCAAGACCCGCCGCAGAAGAACACAAAAACTCTCCGATCACACTCTTAATCTCATGGCTGTTAGACGATAGATGAGGCTGAAATCATCAGCAGAATTGACAGCATACAGGCAACTGAACAGACAGATCTCCAAATACATGCGGCAGTACTTACGCAACTTAATACAGCTCGTATTGAAGAAGCGATTGAGCGGAACCAGGGCTCCAAAGTCTGCCAGAGATCTGTCTGTCAGAAAGAGCCAACTTTCAATGCTGAAGACGCAGTGTGGTGGCATCATTTCCGGGACACCTGAGATTTTGAGTAAGATTGAGAGGTTATATGGGACTCATGATCGTTGGAGCCACATGGAAGTGTGAGTAACAATTCAAAAGCAAGTCTTATCCGACACTATTCCGATGATATACCGGACGTCAGTCTGAGCGAGATTAGAATGGCTCTCCAGCACCTTAAAAACGGCAAGGTCCCAGGCGAGATTGCAATCACAGCGGAGCATCTGAAAGCGGGTGGAAAACCGATACTTGAAGTCTTTGAGAAGCTCTTTAATTCCGCCCTCCATGGTGGCACTACGGAGGTGTGGAGCAGAAGTGCGGTGGTCTTGTTCTTTAAGAAAGGTGACAACGCTCTCTTGAAGAACTACAGATCAATTTCCCTTTTAAGCCGCGTCTACGTGCCGTTTTCAAAAGTCATTACGAATCGTCTCGCACGCAGACTCGACGACTTCCAGCCTCCCGAGCAAGCCAGTTTCCGAAAAGGCTTCAGTACCATAGACCACATACATATCCCACCGAAGATTATACAGAAGACCAAAGAGTACAATCTGCCACTTTGCCTGGCGTATGTGGACTAGTCCGACTAGGTAAGTCCAACTTGGACCGGGAGGTTAATCGACGGATTCAACTCGGATGGGCAGCGTTCGGGAAATTACGACACATCTTCTCTTCAAGTATACCTCAAAACCTAAAAACGGGACTGTACAACTAGTGCGTGTTGCCAGTGGTGACTTATGGATCTGAAACGTGGTCCTTTACTGCTGGCCGTATGAGGACGCTCAAGGTCGCTCAGCTAGCTATAGGAGGACTATGGGTTACATATTTATAATTTAGTGCACATATATTAGTCACCTTTTTTTAGAAAAGGAGATCTTAGATCTTAGAAGTTCTCCACAACCTCCACCGTTTTCAAATGAAGCCATTTCAACGTGAATCAGTTGCGCTGATTACACTCGTTCACTGGTGTTGATGATCACTACCCACACTTGCAAGAGAAAGTTGACGATTGAGCTTTTCTTTAAAACTGAGCGGCGATGGATCAGAGTTTCTGAAATAGAGTTCGTATTAGTCGACGTGGTCGTGCAATCGTCAACATCCAGGGTTGCAGCTTGATAAATCAAATTTTTAATTTCATCATGCGTAGGTTTTTAAACTTATCTTCGTCCTACTTAGTCTCATTTAAAAATTGATTAGGGTTGGGCAATGATGTATAAACTTATAGATACGTTGTCTGCACTCTAAAATGGCAAGATGAAATGAAGCCAATTGGCCACATCGCGCATAGTCGAGCACCAGCCTGTCGCGCGACGCTACGTTTGTTTTTAATTTATTATATCGTGATTCGTGTGTGTAAACCTGTGCAAAACATAAAGAAAACATGCCGTCGTGTGTTTTCAGACGATGTACAAATTATACCCCAAAAGTTAAAGACAAAAATGTGTCATTTCATGCGTAAGTTCACAAAACTACCTATTTTCATTTCATTTTCTTCGACGACGTTGTCTAATGGCGGCCGGCGCATGCAGCTAGTAGTCAAGCAACAGGCATCCCGCCGTACGGTGTCATATTTTCTTTCTCCTTCTTCACGCGTATAAGTAGTTCTAGTATTTTCGCCGTTTTTAAGTGCCGCGTTGTTCGTTCATGACGTGTCTATATATAATACATCATTGGGGTTGGGTAAGTATTGTAAGGCACCGACAATATTATACGTCACCTGTCTTTAATTCTCCGTTTCAATGACGTTGCCAGTTGCCTGGCAGACATCGTGTCTTGACTGTCTAATGATATAAAAAATTTATGAGCTGTATATATAACTATCCAATTCAAATATTGCTCGAATTTGCGTATTAGTGTAGGTAATACCTAACTACTCATTAGTTAGAATGAAAATTTGTGGATAAATGCAAAATATTATCCATTGAATTCCATTTTCACTAAAATCCGAAAAATCCGGATTTTCGTCTTAAAAACCGGATTTATAAAACTCTCGAAAATCCGGTATTTTTCAGTTATTTTCGAATTTCGAAGAATCCGGATTGCATTCACTATCTAAAATGCAACTTTTACGAAATTATGTTCTTATATAGCACGCGGTCTATCCAACGAACGATATGTAATGTAACGTGCTACGAGATCTAGCCTGCTGCAAAACTTTACGCGCTTGCCGGACTCCCACACACTTTCTTATAAATAGCGCGCTATAAAATAGTGTACGTAATAGCTCGCTAGAAGTTTATAGTTTATAGTCTATAGCGCGCTATTGATTTATAGTCGTTTTGAACAATTTTAGTCTGATATGCCATGACAGAAAGAGACGGAACAATGCGGTACAATGTACTAAGCGAAACAAAAGCTTTTTACCTGCTAGGTCCTAGATAGGCATAGACTACGGACTTCCATTTGGCACGATCCTGACATACCTCTTTCGCCTCCTTTACAATCCATATATCTACGCATACATGCTCGTCGGTTAAGGGTACTTTTAACGTGGCTCATTTTCAAAAGATCGCTAATTTGTTCGATAAACTTTTTTTCTAGGGCGTCCCTTCCCGACTCTGCCGTTCACATCTGCCATATAAATTTGTTTTGTCACTCTTTCCTCATTCATTCTTTCTACATGACCAAACCACCGAAGCATTCCTTTCTTAATCCTGGTCACAACATCATCTTGCATACCACATTTATCTCTTATCACGCAATTTCTCATCCTGTCATTCAGATTCAACCCTAGCATACTCCTTAAAGACCGCATTTCTACAGCATTTATTCTACTTTCGTGCTTCTTCTGCCACACCCAGTTTTCACTACCATACATTAAAGTAGGGACTAACACAGAAATATGAATTACCATACGTGCCTTTTTTGACACATTCTGGTTCTTCATAATAGAGTGTAGTGCCCCATTAACTCTATTCCCTGCTATTATATAGAAAATACTGTTAGGATAACCTCTCTTATTGTTACTCGACAGACCTATTGAAGAAAAGAAAACTATAATCACCACGAAAACGCCCGTGATCGAGAAAAAAGTACTAGAGCGCCGCGTGGTAACCAAAGAAAATAAAGAACCGAAAGAAATCAGGGAGTTAAAAGTTGTTAACACCAACACCAAAGAAGAGAAAGAAATCAAAGAAAAGGACACAACAGTCACACCAAAGGTGACATTAAAATTTAATTTTAATTTGTTAATCTTCAAAGAGATCTTCAAACATAAACTCCTAAGGAACTATTAGTATTTAGTGGTTATATTAGTCAACACCAACTTCACGATACCGGAGTCAGTACTGAAACTGAAACCTAAATAAAAGATGTTAGGCACCTTTCTATTGTTTTTACTAATAATATACGCGAAGGGAACCTGTTCTCTGTTGAAGTTGAATAAATGACATTTTTCGGCATGCTTTCGATGTATATAGCCAAAATTATTTTTAAAAATTAGTATATTGTTGTGTACGTCAGTGGTCTGTGCCAAAGTAAACTGTTTTCTTCCTTTATATTGTTTGAATATAAAGGAAGATAATCTGATTATAGGCCTCCCCCAGGCATGCTACAAAGCATGGTCCTGCACCAGCTGACATAGATCTGAGACATGGTCCTTATTTCCTGGCAATATGGGGAAGCGTAAGGTCGCTCTATGGAGTGGACTATGTCTGTGGATAGACTTTGTAATGAAGATATGCGCATTAGAACAAGAGTCAACATAAGAGTCTAACGGATAATAAACCACTGTTGCTGTTGTAATGAAATGAAAAGACATTATTTAGAATCGGTATTTTGAATCAATATTCAATCTTCGTCACATTATATAAGTAAAGTAAAATAATACATTTTTCACAAAAATCTAAAGTTGTCATGTAAAATAATATAAGCCTATATCAGTTCTGGCGTTGCTCTCCAGCTGTTCAAGTTTCGTTAAAATCGGTTCAGCGTTTCGAAGATTAACTCGTACAGACACAGACAGATAGACAAAGATTTTAAGAATGCTCTAAAAAGTATAAAAAAAAGTTGCCGACACGAGTCGTGAGCACAGATAAATTGTGGTGGGAGGTAAGTACACTGTCGGGCAAAATTATTGTGTACCTTTATTATGTCAATTCGTAATTGAATATTTTCGCCGACTTTTATGAAAATGTTTACTCGAACATATCAACTTTTGACTTTGATACAGTAATGTTGCAGATATTCGTGTCCGTTATTTTATCTACTATAAAATATTTAATGTATACCTGGTGGTTAGAATTGATTATTTTATTAAGAAGAAGGAAGAGGTGATATGCCTTCCATAAAATCTGGTGTTGCGGTGCGCCGTACAGTAGCTACTGAGACATTAGTCGCCTCAGCAATCTGTTTATATACATACGTCTATGATGTTTTTCTCAGTACCTAATTTTTTCATGTAACTAAACACTGAATAGACCATTTGTCGGGATTGTCTATTTAATACCGAATTCTTCCTTCTCTGCATATTTAAACCAAAATCTGAACCATCAAATTATAACAACAAAAATAATTAAAAACAAGAAATAAAAAAAAAACAATTAATAACAAGGAATACACAAACAACAATTAACAACGAGGTAACGAAACAATTAACGAAAATAAACTAATTAAAAAAGTTATCACTAAAATGATTGCTCTGAAGTGTACGGAAGCCGAATGATACGTTCGAAACCAATAGACGACGATAATCGACTGATGAACCAATCACGTTGAGCGTCAGCGTGGTCAACGACGTATCGACCAATAAAAAGTGTGCTCACGACTTATGTCGGCAATTATATTTATTTCGATATTATACAGATATCAGACAGATACTTAAATTTTATTTGTATGTATAGATATATTAACTATACAAGTTTCCAGTACTTTATCATTTATCAGAATTCATCCCAGAAATCTAATTCATCCCTAAGATATCACATTATAATTAAAATTAATTTGACGCATATATGATTGCAAAATTATACAATGAGACGCCCCCAATCAAAAGAGGCATGTTTGGCGATGGTTAAACATTATCCTAACGCTACCTTAATTTTATATTTCAGAGTGTTATTAAAAATGAAAATGCCGATAAAAGTCAAACAGACGAAGGGATACGTCGTTCAACGCGACCATCCAAAATCAAAGATTACGCGAAAATGATCCGCGACAGGTATTTATTACATTATTTTATAGAGAATGTCCGGATGGCATCTAGTCCATTTAATCGTATTTTTCTGTTTTCTACCTGGATTTTATCACTTATTTAGTTACGGCCTATATACATCCCACTGCTGGGCACAGGCCCCCTCATTTCCGGTAGCCGTAGTAGCTCAGATGGTTAGCGCTCGCTGTAAATTTCAGAGTACGCGCGCGAGCAACCCGGTCCCTCAATCCCCGCCGGCACCAATAAAATTGTTAATTGCGATTTTAAGTGCTGATTTACCACGTGCTTGGAGATAAAAGCTGCATGTCTGAGAAATAAGAAAGAATATATTTCAAAAACATGTGAAGTTCGCCAACACGTATTGAGACACCGCGGCGGACATTTCTTTGCCCTAAAACCTGGATTTGATACATTTAAACTATTTTTTAATGATTTTTGTATCTCTATGTTTCTTTTTCATAAATTAATTTAATTATTTTTAAAACTAGGTTCCTTTTGACAGTACTATAATTGCATAGATCTACCTCGGTTACTAGACATCCGGAAAATAAACTAAACAAACATAAAAATAAAAGAACAGCTCAGACTTAGTCACAATCCTTCTTTTATTGTTTCTGAAAAAAAAAATGACATCTATCTAGTTTTGGAGAAGGAACCAAGGATTCAGGATGATGATGATTTTTTTTAAATAATCAGTTCTAGTAGCAGTTGTCTCTCACGATTGGCCAGCTTGGTCGTTAGGACACACCGCGAACAGCAATATACTGTTAAAAATCTATTATTCAAATTTCCTTTCCTCAAATATCCTCTTCAACTTGCTAATTTTTAAAGATGACACTGATTTTCATAAAATGTAAAAATATGCCGTATGCATTACAATAAATCCTACGCCATAATATAAAAATATCGAAAGCTTTCGAAAATAGTTTACCATTATCACTATCAATGAGAAAATAAATCGCTAATTTGTTTTACCCAACAATTGTCTTTTCAAATTGTAAAAATATAATTAATTAGTAAAAAATGTACCTGCTAATCATTTGATTAAGATCTCTTTGAGACAGTTGAATAAAAAATATGTTTAAACTTCAGATCTCATCCCGACTCAGATGACTCAGATGACACTGATGACGAAGAGTACAGAGCTGACAAGCCACTAGAGGTGAGATAAGAAAATCCCTATCGCAAATGTAAATTAAGGCAAATTCCAGATATACGAGTAATATAGAATTTGAATTACTTATGCCGGGAATTTGTAGTTATGAGAAACGGAACTCTTATGAAATTATAACCAAGCTAAATAATATTTATTATTTGTATTTTTATACAATACTAACTTGAAGTTCTTCTCAAGTTATGCCCCTAACTCCCAAATTCTTATTTCTAATAATTACTACACATTTATTTGAGAAATATTGATATATTTTTATGTTTTATCATATTAATAGATGAGAGATTGCTGCTAGAATAGTCTCATCAAAAACCATGTCAAAGAAAATGCTAATTACAAATTGTGGACGCAACATGTAGCCGTAAAGATTATTTACATAAGTTTGAGAAGTTGAATTGAAATATTGACTCTTGCAGGGATTATGCAATGGTTAATCTCTCAATCTCACTCAAAATTTCAGGTGTCCCTGAAACGATGCTGCCACATTTGGTCTTCAGCTTCGTCAGTTGGCTCCTTCTGGCAGACAGATCTCTGGCAAAGACTTTGGAGACCTAGAGCTATATTAAATGTATTGTATGTTCCGTAAGTCCCGCCGCATGTATCTGGAGATCTGTCTGTACAGTTGCATGTAAGCTGCAATTCTGCAAAGACTGCATTTTTATCTTGCGTCTAAAAGCCGTGAGATTAGGAATGTGATCGGAGATTTTTGTGTTCTGCAACGGGTCTTACAGAACTTGGCTCCGACCGCATGGACAGTTTCCACAAGCTTGTCATTCGTATTGTCCGCTTCATTGCAGTCTTCTAGGCACTGAAAAAGATTTTGCAACTCGAGCTGAAAGTTTTCGGGGCTTTGTATTAGAGCACAAGGGGTTGGAGCGTTAACTTCATTAGACGTGACCTCTCCAACTTCAGGTTTAGGTTCAGTGTGCCTCTCACCAATCGGTGATCGCTGCCAGTTTTCAACCTTGCGATCACGGAGACATCACTGAACAGTGGTTGTCTGGTTGTCGCGTCCTAATGAAGTCAATTTCATTTTTTGTCGAACCATCGGGACTCGACCAGGTCCGGTTTCTGTGGAACCACTTTTGAAAGAAAAATTTCATCATAAAGAGTACTTTTTCTACACGAGTATTATTGATCTTTAGTGGTGTAAATTTAATTATTTTGCTTTGTCTATCTGAAAATAAAATATTCATGAACATGAAATATTCCTTTTTTACCATGTTTTTTTTCTTGTTAGAAACCAAAAGGGCGTAAAAGTGCTGTGAAGGTGCAGCCTAAAATGATACAAACGACACTCACAGCTACAGCACAGTCCAAAGTAGCACAAACGCCTGAAGTGACGCCCACTCCGCCAAGGAAACGTGGCCGACCACGGAAAGAGCCGCCAAAAGAAGTGTGAGTACACAAAAATCATTTTAAGCTAGTACTTTTTAATTGTTTGGTTACAATTTGCAAAATACATGTGTTACGTATTATAATATACAAAAAGTTCAAAAACTTTATTAAACTAAGTTTGTATGAAGGGGGATATTATAATATTGAGGAATGTATGGCTAATAATTACCCCTGGGAATGAGGTGATCGCTACCATGCTATTTCTAATTTGTTTTGTGTTGATTAATTGTGTAACATACATGATCATAAGCTGTATTTTTTTTAAAGTCCGGCTTGGTTTCTTGCTGATTGTTCCAGGACAGAGATTTTTCCAAACCAGTGGTAATTAAACAAATCTGTAGTCACTATTTTTTTTTTAAATTACCACTAAGTATTATTTGTAATAAACAAATTCAATAAGTATTATATTATATAAATGTCTATAGACCACAGAATCCACTTAGTTGAAAAAAAGCATATTATGTGTCCCAAGGAGGTGTCGGTTTTATCGTCCACATGTCTCTCGTTAACAATTTTGTAAAGATTGAGAGTGTGTCGATGAGGGTTATGTACCTTATACTCAGAATCACCAAACGGTATTCGCTGAAGGTCATACAGGTTTACGCACCAACCTCGGCACTGAGAGAGGAAGTAGAGGAAGTGAGGATGTAGAAGAAATGTATGAGGATATCTCTAGAGCCATACATTGCTCCAAAACCCACTATACGGTGTTAATGGGAAACTTCAACTCAAAACTAGGCACAAGAGAGAATGGTGAGCTGAAAGTAGGGGAATCCGGAAAAGGGCAACGAAGCCCTATGGAAAAATTTATAGAAAAAGAGGGACTCTTTATGATGAACTCTTTCTTCCAAAAGCAGCCCCACAGAAAGTGGACTATGAAGTGGAATGTGACAGCATCGTTTCCGGGATACCTGAGAATCTGAGTGAGATTGAGAGGTTTTATGGGCAGCTGTACACGTCATCGTTAGAGCCACACGCAAGTGTGAGTAACGATGCAAGAGCAAGTCTTATCTGACTATTCCGATGATATCCCGGACGTCAGTCTGAGCGAGATTCGAATGGCTCTCCAACACCTTCTCAAGTCCCCGGGCGGGGATGGAATTACAGCGGAGCTTTTAAAAGCGGGTCGAAAATCGATACTTAAAGTCCTTCAGAAGCTCTTCAATTCCGTCCTCCATGGTGGCGCTAATCCGGAGGCGTGGAGCAGAAGTGCGGTGGTATTGTTCTTCAAGAGAGGCGACAACGCTCTCTTTACGAACTACAGACCGATTTCCCTTCTGAGCCGCGTCTACGTGCTGTTTTCGAGAGTCATTAAGAATCGTCTCGCACGCAGACTCGACGACTTACAGCCTCCCGAACAAGCGAGTTTCCGAAAAGACTTCAGAACCATAGACTACATATATACCCTGCGGCAGATTGTACAGAAGTCTGAAGAGTTCAATTTATCACTTTTTCTTGCGTATGTGGACTATGAGAAAGCCTTTGATTCTCCGTCGTAATTTGGGCGGTGCTGCAGTCCCTTCAGCGGTGCCAAGTTGACTGTCGGTATATCGTAGATATACCGACAGTCAACTTGATGGGTATCATAGTATATAGTAGAGCTACGATGGCTATCCGAGTACAGAACCAGAGTACGAAACCTATCCAACTGCAGAGAGGTGTAAGACAGAGTGACGTAATATCTCCGAAACTTCACCGCTGCATTGGAAGACGTTTTCAAGCTACTGCACTGGAAAGGATACGGTATTAACGTCAATGGCGAGTACATCACTCACCTTCGATTTGCCGACGATATAGTCCTTATGGCATAATAGCTGGAGGACCAAAGCACTATGCTCAATGAACTCGATAGTGTCTCCTAAGGGATAGGTCTTAAGATGAACATGGGCAAAACAAAAATCATGTGTAATATCCATGTCACACCTATTCCGGTGGTTGTTGGGAGCACTAAGCTCGAAGTTGTTGATGAATATGTTTACTTGGGACAAGTAGTCCGACTAGGTAAGTCCAACTTCGACCGAGAGGTCAATCGACGGATTCAACTCGGCTGAGCAGCGTTCGGGAGATTGCGACACATCTTCTCGTCAGGCATACCTCAAAATCTCAAAACTCGATTGTGTGCGTGTTGCCAGTGACCTATGGATCTGAGGTGTGGTCCTTCACTGCTGGCCGTATGAGGAAGCTCAAAGTCGCTCAGAGAGCTATGGCGAGGACTATGCTCGGAGTTTCTCTGCGTGATAAACTTAGGAATAAGGTTATCTGCAGCGGAACTATAGCAATGTCGGTTACATTGCCCATTGAATTAGTAAACTGAAGTGGCAGTGGGCCTGCTATATAGCTCGAAGAACCGATAACCGGTGGGGTAAAAGGTTCTCGAGTGTTAGCCTCGTACCGGTAGGCGAAGTGTAAGGCGTCCCCTCACTAGATGGAGTGACGACCTGGAACGGTATGCAGGAAGTCGATGGATGCAGGTGGCTCAGGACCGTGCTTTGTGGTATTCCTTGGGGGAGACCTATGTCCAGCAGTGGACTTGTGTAGGACTGTAATGATGATGATAATAATGATGAATCATCATCTTCGGAATAGCTGAACCAGTTGTGCTCACAAAATAACGAACAAACAGAGCAATGCATTACAAATTTGATCCGAAAAACTAGTACCTACAATTTTTATGCGAAATGGAAAAATTGTTAAAATAAATGGTTATTGTTGAGATTATATTAAAAATGACCCCACTAGAGGAGTGGCGGAGAGAGAGGGGCGAGTCGCTAATACAACAATATAGATCACACTTAACATAAAAATACATGGAGCACTGCCGCACTTTTGTTTTAAAATATTTTTATTTTATATTAAATATTTTCTAAAATACCTCGATTTTTTAACTGAGTTAACATTTATTTCAATTTTAGCATTTAATTTAACATTTTAATTTAGTGTATGATGTATGATATTTCAGCCCTTCAAAAATAAAGAAGGACGCCAATGAAACAACTGAAGTAAATAACCAGTCAAATGCAACAGAATTGAACGAATCAAGTAAAACTAAGGAATTATCTACGTATGAAAAAACGGATGTAAACAACAAAGGCAGCAACTGCATGGAAAATTCGTCTGTAAGATTTCTAAAAATAAAATAAAATAAATAATATAAATTTACGCCTGTTACCCAGACGGGTAGGCAGTGACTACGGCCATCTATTTGGTACGATCCTGAAATACCTCTCTCGCGTCTTTTACATCCATTAACCTACGTGTACCTACATGATCGTCGGTCAAAGGTACTTTTATATGGCGCATGTTCAATATATCGCCAATTTGGCCGATAAACTTCCGTCTAGAGCATCTTTTAGCATATAATACTATTTTTAATATAGTCATATTAAAAATAGTATTATATTAATAATTTAGTAAATAGTATTATACATTATTGTTTTGATGATGGAAAATACTGTATATTATGATTTGTATCACAAACTATACATTCCGTTTGCAGGAGGGAACAAAAACAAATACGGAACAAGCACAAACTGCAGGTGGATTGCTGGTCGCACCTTCTGGACAAACCTTAAAAAAGGTATATCAGTTGCAAGTATTTAACACATTTATTTAACAGTTTTTTACGTATTTCTGTAATCCTAGTTGCATTTTTTCTACTTATTTGTAACTGCTGCAATAATGCGACGACTCCGTGGCGTAGTGGCTTAGCAATGAGTGGCTACGCTGGGAGTTGCGGGTTCGAATCCCACACGGAACAAGTATTTGTATAGCCTACAAATAATTGTTCCGGGTCTGGATGTTTGTCCTTGTGCAATTTGTATTTGTAAACTGCCCCCACGATACAGGAGAAAATCCTAGTGTAGGGGTAACGTTTTTTAAATAATAATAGTTAAGAAAAATGCGGTCCTTAAGACCAGCCCCCATTTTTCTATGAACACAGTATTTCATAGACTATTCTGGCAACTCCTGTATGGTAATGATGGAATTAGATTTGCTTGATTAGAATAGTGGCCTATTAAAGTACTGCACGACTAAGTAACGTGCTTAACTCAATCTAGTATAACTTGGACCAATCTTATAACTATTTGATATTTTTTTTCAATTGCCATGTAGTGGCTACTTAAGAGAATTCATTACCACTGGTGGTAGTAAGATGCGATAGTGAAACGTAAGGTGAAGATAAGCAACAACGTCTCCCTGATAACTTCTTAATAAAATAACAAAAAAAGTGCAGTTGCCCGCCCGCCTTCAAATAACAATAATGTTGATGTTGATCACAAGTACTACAATACGTTACTGCATTTAAGTAATACATTAAAATATGTTAACAATTGCTTATTGTGTCCTATATAATCTACCATTAGTTGGCGTACAAATATTTAAATGGAAATAAATTTTCCGATTAATTGTCAAACTATTACCAATTTCGAGGTCAATCATCAAATCATAATTTTATAATTTTATTATATGTCAAAAGAAAAAGAAAGGACAAGTTTGTAAGTAAAACAAAGAAAAATATTTAAAAAAAAATATGAATAAATTCTTGCATTGATTGGTAAACATTTTCAACTAATAAAGATAATATACTATTTTCGTCGTAGTGCTGTTTTACCTGATACACAAGCCCTGCACACAATCATTGTACTATTGACAAACTAATGAAAGAGTGATTGAATAACATTAAAAGCAGGAATTAGGTGTCCATTTGAGTAGGTAACGCGCTCCTACTTATTTCTGGCCAAGCAGCTGTGCTCTCAAGAGCACTTCTTCAGTTTAAAGGATATAAGAGTTTGACCACAGCATCTATTCCACTCCATTATGACTATTTTCCTGTTTGTATCACCCTTGTATGGAAATTGAAACAATAAAAACAATATTTGTCTTTTCAGGTGCCAATAAAAGCGTTACCACCGGGTGTGAAACCATTACCTCTACCCGCATCTGCTAGACGTAAGCCATGTTTTATCTATATTATATTAATTGCAACGCATTTTTACATTTTATACCTAACTAGCAATCCTTCCGAGCTTGGCACGGGTGATTTCTCGATCTCGACAACTTCGCCACCTACCGGGTCTAAATGTTAATATAAAGCATCCAGGGACTTTCAAACACACACAAATAATTCGATCAAAATCGGTTGGATAGTTTCAAAGTCTCAACGGACATATGTAGAAACGTTTTTGGGTTTTATATAGGAGTGCCTAATTTAAATGTATCTATTTCGAAATTTTTGATTTCGTTTGACAATTATATAAATTATTTGCATACATTTCAGATACTTGTTAAGTATTTGGCGTATTGCCCCGGCTCCCTTTATAAACTTTTTATTATTAGAGAATATTTTTATATCAATCCCCTCCCATACCGTCCTACATTCGCTACACACGGTATTGATAGAAGTCTGCAACACAAACACAGGCTGTGGGAATCTCCGTTGAGACTGACCGCCGTGACTAGAGGATATTTATTATTTAACTTTTAGCGAAAATTCCAGATAATTTGACACACGTTAAATATACGGACCGGCAATACTGAGCAGTGATAAAGGTCTGTCTTGGCTATAAAAGAAAATCCTCCTTATAATGGGATATCCAGCAATGAAATAAAAAGCCTAAGTAAAAAAGTTAACTCCGATAAGATCATTCCTACTGGGTTGAACACACTTATACTGTTATTTGTTGGGAACACTGTACTCAAAACTGTTCACGAGTATGTTTACCCAGAAATTCAATGTTGTTCAACGAACTATGTAGTTAGTAAATATCTCCTGTGTCCATTGTTAATTGCAATTTAAAGTACAGATTTATCAAGCTCGATAGATATTTTCTTTTAATTTCTATTGTAAAGAAACTGATTTTTAATTCATTGTAAATATAATTTTAAAATTTTCATTTCATATGTGTTTGATTATATTAAGCTATATTATCAAGTTTCAAATATAAAAAAATTATTTAATGTGCATTTAGTATGTAGGTAAGAATAGATAACAATGACGATAGGTTGATTAAAATATTTTTGTATTAAATTAGTTGTTAAATTTGTACCTGAATTTTATTAACACATCCTTATTAAAAAACGACGAGGAACGCAGGAAATAAAGTAAATGGTGTTCTACACTTCATTGTTTAAAGTCAGAATGTGTCAAAAAATCACAGTGCTGTATTAGTATGGTAGTGAAAGTTGGGCGTGACAGAAGAAGCACGAGAGTAGAATAAACGCAGTGAAATGCAGTCGTTAAGGGAGTATGTTAGAGCTGAATCTGAATGACAGTGTGAGAAATTATGTGATATTAGTGTAGTTTGCAAGATGATGTTTTGACCAGGATTAAGAAAGGAATGATTCGGTGGTTTGGCCATATAGAAAGAATAAATGAGAAACGAGTGACAAAGCAAATATATCTTACAGAAGTGAACGCCAGAGTCGGAAAGAGATGCCCTAGGTGAAAGATTTATCGACCAAATTGGCGATATACTGAAAATGGGCCAAATTAAGAGTACCCTTGACCGACGAGCATGTATGCGTAGATATATGGATGCGGAGGGGACAAAAAACGTGTCAGGATCGTGCCAAATGGAAGTCTGTAGTAGACCTGTGTCGATCGATCATTTCTCGTAACCCGGGTCGATTACGACCCACTCGTGTGGTGATCGGGTTAAAAAGATTCGATCATTTGGGTCGCAGCTCGTTTGTATACTTTGTATGACCGAATGAAGAATGCTGAACGGGTGCTATAGTAGTAATAACATAAACTACGATTTGATTATTGGTTGAATTGTGTGTAAACGAAGGAGACAGAAGACATTTTGTTTATTATGTCGTTGTGTGGTTGATTGCACGATTCGATCGATTATATGTATGTAAAAATACGCAAAAAAAGTAGAATTTGTTTTGTCTTGTCACCTTGAAATCGGGTCAAATAAGATCGAATCTTTTAGAGATCCATGATTAGATCTCTCGTGTACAGGTTGCAATCGAATCAAAAAGATTCGATCTCAATCTCCTTTACGAGTGAAACCCGCCAATAAACATCTCAGACATGAGAAGAGACGAAGAGTCAATGCATACATACACATGGCCATAATTGTGACAATCTGAGAGATGCCTTTGTCTGACAATGAACTAGTGAACTATATAACGCCTATAATAATAATGTTGAGTCAATATTATAATTTTCTTTTTTAGCAATGTCTACCGGCGAATTGTGCGAAATGCAGATAGGAAAGAAAATGGTTAAGGTACAGAAAATAGTTATGACCAAAGCTGAAGTAGAAGAAATGGCAAAGAAAGGGCTTCTGGAAATGAAGGTGAGTTTTAAATTCCTTAAATTGTTTGAAAATTAAACATGCAAATATATTAAGTGTATTATTGATTGTTGTATGTAATTATTAAAAGAGATGGGCCGAATATACGTTTTATATTCGGTATTCGGCATATTCGGCAGCTTTACCAAATATTCGTATTCAGCCGAATATTCGGCTAAATCACCGAACATTCGTTAAAGTAGTACTCAATGTGTCCACTGTATTGAAATGAACGTATCAATTAGTAATGCCGTCTTTCATAATTTTACTGTTGGAAGTATATTTTATTTATGGGTTAAATCTACTTCTATAGCGTTATATTTTTGTGGCACTGTAGATTTATTTTCAATTATAGCGAATAGAAAGCTTATTAAAATGTTTTTGGATTCAAACAAAGAAACGTACTATTACATTAGTACATTTCACTTTACTTTTAGTCGTCAGTTTCTCTAAAATAAATCCAAATAATAGATCTCCTGCCACTCATTTTTATCACTATAACTAGCTTGCCAGGCAGACGTTGTTCAGCCCTTTTCGACGACAATTTGTCATGTCCTATAAAAATCCTTAAATTCGCAAAAAAATTGTGGGCAAAAAAACTATCCTATCTCTGTAGTTGGACCAAACTGCACACGGTGTGCAAATTTGATTAAAATCGGTTAAGTAGTTTAGGAATCCATCGCGGACAAACAACGTGACACGTAATTTATATATATTATCATTAAAATAACACAACGAAATACTTTTTTCTCACAAAATTAGTCTAAACATAAGGGGGCGTCCATAAATTACGTGAAATGTTTAAGGCGGGAGAGGGTCAAGTCAAATCTCATCTAATCTTACGTTGGAGAGAGGCGGGTCTCGGCAAATATCACGCATATTTTTTCTGTTTTAAACAAAAAAAAATAATACTATTTTGGTCCATTTAATCCAGATTGTACATGCTTAAGATTTAATCTTAAGCGTATATCGTAATACGATTAACCACTACCGAAATGTCAGATTATTAAACCTATTAGTCAAACCTGTGGTCAAGCCAAAAAGTATAGTAGGTTTGGCGAAAGAAAAATTTTTTTAGTGAAGGGAAATTGGAGACGCCAGCAACTTAAGGTATCTTCGATAAAGATTTAGTGGACTGTAATTTTGGTGCATACGGCAAAGGGGAAAATAAATAGGTGGGATAGCACGCACTGACCTGATGAGGGCTGCCGCGCCTTCGGCCTGGAGTGTCTGCTATGCAGCGAGCTCGCCACGTGGTTCGGCGCACACGCACTCTCGGAACAGTCTCGTGAAGTCCCACACTCTCCACCTTTGCCCTTACGGGGGCGTCTCACACTTTTATGAGTTACAAAGACACAATGTCTGATGCGGTGAATATTAAACATAAACAGGAGAACTCAATGTTCATCCTGCGCGGTTTGCAGTTAATGTACATAGGACGCGACGGGTGGCCGTGCGTTGCGGATGGCGTAATATCACTTAGTATAATGACGCGCGCCGAGATCCTCTTTTTCACCTCGGCGGCAGCGCGTGCGGTAGGAAAGGGAAGGAAGGGAGGAAACAAAAAATATGCACTAGTCATGTTGATAAAGTAGATATAACTTAGGACGAACTCAATGCGATATGTAATGTAATGTTGATAAAGTAGATTGTTAACTGGCGTTACCATTTCCTCCCGCCCTTAAAGGGCCACCTTTAAAAGACAACCGTAATATAAAAGTAAAAGGAAAACAAATAAATAAGCGGTATATAAAGTAAGAGGATGCGCTCAATGCGCATGTCTCATCTACTAACCTTACTTGGTAAGCGAGAAAATGTATACATAAATATAATATTGCGGTTTAATACTTTTTTAATATATATAAATATAAACTTAATTCCTAATTTAGATAAATAATTATAATCAAAATAATCGTGATTTATTGTCTTGGGAGAGGGCAAATACGAGCAACAGGACGGAGATATGTTCCCTTAGTAGTTCTCACGGTCACTACTCGAACTACGCCATCCTTCGAAGGATGAACAGACTCGACAATCGCTAATGGCCAAGCAAGGGGCGGTTCATTATCATTTATCACAATTACAACCATGCCTGGTACGATAGCCGTAGACGGGGTGTTCCACTTCTGACGAACTTGTAATCCGTGAAGGTATTCCGTCCTCCACCGGTCCCAAAACGACTGAACTAATTTATCCAGTAAAGAATGCCTGTGTAACAGACTGGTAGAGTCAGATTTGACTTTGGGTGCGGGTAATGACAATAACAATTCAGGCCCAGCGTGTAAATTTTTAATATGATAATAGTCAATGATCATGTTCACTACATGATCACTGCGCGGGAGTATAATTGGATGTTTTTGTGTGTAATCTAATGCGGAGTTCGAAAGACGACCACCAATGCGGATTAAACCATTCTCAATAAAAGGCCTTAAACGATTGAAAGCGGGCGAGCAAGGTTTGTTACCTTCAATATTTAAATATTCCACTGCAAAATGCTGTTTTTGCAGGGCGCGGAGGATTATAACCTCAGAGAAACTGAGATCATCAGCAGTCACTACAGTAGTGCTGCGGCGGGGCAATAATTTAGCAAACTTACACACGTACGCAATTATACGTAGAAGTTTACTCCAAGAAGAGATGCGGAGTGCGAGCTCATAAATCGCAGAATTACAGACGGATGTGCACACAGTGTGCGACAAAATCTTCTTCTCAGGCATATTTGCAATAACCTCATTGTCTAAAGTACGAAGAGGCCATTGAGGTGGATCTAACGAAGTCCACTGAGGCCCATGGAGCCACAGGGGGTTTGAAACTAATTTATTTGGCGTAACGCCACGTGAAAGTATGTCAGCGGGATTCTCAGTACCTGCGACATGATAAAAGTTATCAGCGCGAATATTGTCGGTAATCTGAACAACGCGGTTTGCAACAAAGGTCTGCCACTTGTGTGGCGAACTCTTTATCCAGTACAGAGCTACTTTTGAATCTACAAAGGCATAGACTGATATTGCAAGGTCAAGAGAATAATTGTCGAGTACTCTGCGAAGCAATTTTGAGAGTAAAACCGCTCCACAAAGCTCAAGGCGTGCAATAGATAGTGGTTTCGTCGGTGCGACTTTAGTCTTTGCACAAATCAACTGGACGGTGTTACCATTGACGCTCTTTACATGTATGTAGACTACGGCACCGTATGCGTGCTCGCTGGCGTCGGAAAACCCCAGGAGTGACACAGTACAGTTTTTGGATACACCAACATGTCGCGGGATACGTAAATCATTAAGAGCTGGTAATTCAGCACAGAATTGCCTCCACATCTTAATAATTGGCGGTGGTGGTATGTCGTCCCAATCTAAATTAAGTTGCCAAAGCTGCTTTATTAACAATTTGGCGTACGCTACTGTGGGAGCAACGAAACCCATTATGTCCCACAGGCGAGCGACAGTAGATAAGATGGCGCGCTTAGTGCACGTCACATCAGCGGGAACAGATATCTTAAAATAAAAGGCGTCACTATCGGTAGACCAATGCAAGCCTAGTATTTTATGTGGCATTGATTTATCGAACTCTACTTCTCCTGTAATTTTATGGGAAGTAGGGAGGTCATCTAAAACAGATCGACGGTTGCTATGCCATTTTATCAGGTCCCATTGGGCACCCTTGAATAAGTCTATCAGCTGCCGAGAGGTCTCACTGGCCTCGGATTCACTGGGCATAGAGAACGCGATATCGTCCATATATAGCGAAGTAAATGCGATACGACTCGCAAGTGGATACTTTGCGCCGTCGTCATCAATGAGCTGTCTTACCGTGCGCAATGCATGGTATGGACTCGAAGTTAAACCGAAGCACACGCGATTGAAGTGGTATAACACAAGTGGGTCTTGTGGACGGAAGCGGTATAGGAAGCATTGGTAACGACGATCAGAATCGCGAACAACTATTTGCAGAAATTGTTGGCGACAGTCGGCTGTCATAGCGATTGGATGTAAGCGGAAAGTTAAAATTATATTGAACAAGTCGCCTTGCAAATTTGGTCCTGAATGCAGAATATCATTTAATGATCGCTCAGTGCTAGTCTTACTGCTAGCATCCAGGACGATGCGCAGACGCGTTGACTTCTTATCTTCGCGTAAGACTCCATGATGCGGTATGACATATGTTGGAGCGGGTTCATGAGAGTCATACGGCGGTGCGGGGGATATATAATTTTTAGCTAAGTATTCCTTTATGACGTCATCATATGCTAACCTTAATGTAGGCGAGGCTTGAAGTTTCCTCTCCAAGCACATGAATCGTCGTCGAGAGGTTTCATAAGAATCTCCGAGAGAGTAAACGTCATCTTTAAATGGCAGGCCAACAATATATCTACCAGAAAAAGGATCGCGGGATGTCGTAGATTTATAAAACTCTTCACATTCAATGTCTGAAGGACACTGAATGGGCGGTGCGGAGGGTGGCTGTTCAAGCTCCCAAAATCGTTGCACTAATTTGTCAACGATAGGAGACTCTAGAACTGAGCAGCACGTTAAAGAATGATTTACCTGAAGTGTCGGCACTGAGCCCATAATAACGTAACCAAATACCGTACTCAAAGCCGAGGGCCCGGACAAGTCGTTAGACGAATAAATTACGTCTGGACATAGTAAGTGCGGGAAAAGGGATGCGCCTATCAAAACATCAATTTTATTAGGCATGCTATAACATTCATCAGCGAGTCTTATGCCATGGAAGTGTGATAAGACAGATGTGTCTACCACAGCGGTGGGCAAAAGGTCGGTGATTTGATCAACAACTAGCGTTGAAATATTGAAGTTAATATTCGAGTCGAATCGTGAGAAAATTTTAATATCAATCGATTTCGATTTTACAATTTTTTCAACTCCACCGAATCCCTTTACTACAGTACATTTGGTATCGTGTTGTTGAACGCCTAAACGATGACAGCACTCTTTAGTCATAAAATGGCTTTGAGCCGCGGAGTCTAATAATATACGAATAATTTGTTTCTCTCCCTTAGCATCGTAAGCAAATACTTGAGCGGTTGATAATAAAACAGTTCTCTGCGAACGACTTGCGCGCGCGGGAGGCGGTGAACGTTGAGAAACATTCTTGAACGAAGTACACAGCGCGACGTCTGAACGCGCACCTGCGGTGAGGGGTGGCGAGTGTGCGGGCGCGGGGGTTGTAGACTTCAGTGTAACTGGCTGAAGCGGTGGAGAACGCGCCAGCGCAGGGGAAGCATTATCGCTTCTGCGGTGGAAGTGCAACAATGTGTGATGTTTAAATTTACAAACTCGACAACTATAATTTGAAGAGCAACTAGACACTCGATGACTTAAACTAAGACAATTCACACATGCATTGTTACTCTTTACGCATTTAAATCGTTCCTGCGGCGTCATTTTATTAAAGTCTACACACTTAAATAGGTGTTGATGCACAATATTATCGCACAGACACTTTGAGCAACTAGTCGTCGTGCTTACGTACGCCTGATACTTCGGCGACGAAGTATTATTACAGCGACGATTATTACCGTTACCTCGTCGATTGTTTGGTGCGCTATTAGAATTTGTACTAGAATCGGTGCGTTGCAAAACTTTGGAGCGGGTCTTAATAAAATTTACTAAATCATCAAAGGTAGGTACCATCGAGTTATGACTATATTCGAAAGAGCGAATGGTATCCGGGTCCAGCTTCTTAAGCGCGATATGAAGAACAATTAAGTCCGCGAGATTATCTAACTTTAAGTTTTGTAAAGCGCGCACTGCACTTATAAAGTTATCAGTAAATAAATCAAAATTATTTGCGGTGGCCGATTGCAATGGCTTAAATTCGAACATCTGATTAATATATGTAGATGCTAGCATACGCCGGTCTTCATATTTGTCAACGAGTGCTTGCAATAAAATTTTATAATTTTCAGCGCAAGGAGTTATACCTGAGCATACAGTTAGGGCTTTGCCCGTTAGTTTACCTAGCAAATAGTATAACTTTTCAGCGTCGGTAAGCGATGTGTTGTCATGGACGGTTGATTTAAAGCTAGCATAAAATAAAGGCCATGAGCGAATGTCACCCGAAAATGGCATAAGTTCGATAGGCGGAAGTGAGAATCTGGCTTTAGATGGTGTACTAGTACTTTGTGAATTAGATTGCGAATATTGTAAATAAAGCCTATTTATTCTACCGCAAAGAGACTCAAACGCAATGAGGCTGTTATAATCAGGTTTAGCAATAGGGTTTATTTTTAATAAATGTGAATTATAATTATCTAAGACCTGTTTAAACTCAATACGTAAAGCATTAATATTAGAACTTCCATCAAGAAAACGCTCCATCGTGGAAGTGTTTGTGAGGATGTCCGAGGACATATCATATATTTTTTGCACTATTTCAAATAACGCATCTCGTTCAGCTAACAATAAAACCAACTCAGCATCAGGTGTGCCCTCATTATCCGAGGAATCGCTATTATTCGATGCTATTTGTTTTTCAGGCGGCATTACAACTTAAGTTATGCGGCAAAAATAATATAATTATAAGCGGGTAGTCTGTAAGCGACCTCGCTACGCGGTTGAATTATTAAATATTAGTTTTGTTAACGATGAACTTTAATTGTTAACTTTTATAATAATTATGAAGTTATTTATAACGAATATAATCCTTTTATATATGCAAATAATAAAGGTAATTAACAGTATAATCTATAGATGTAGTTAAAAGTTGATGACGTGATGTGAACATACAACAAATAATTTATATAGATAATTATATGCTTATTCATTCTATGAATATAGTTTTAAAATTACTATGAATGTCACCTATTAGGACCTATTCTAGTGTTCTAATAAGGGCGGGGTTAATCCGAAGTCGGATTAAAATATAAATAATTAATTATATAAACGCTTATTACGATAACGATCTAATAAGGGCGGAAAGTCAAGGTCAATCCAGCGAGAAGTGACCATTAAAAAATGGAAAGTCAAGGTCAATCCAGCGAGAAGGACCATTAAAATGGAGACGCCAGCAACTTAAGGTATCTTCGATAAAGATTTAGTGGACTGTAATTTTGGTGCATACGGCAAAGGGGAAAATAAATAGGTGGGATAGCACGCACTGACCTGATGAGGGCTGCCGCGCCTTCCTCCTGGAGTGTCTGCTATGCAGCGAGCTCGCCACGTGGTTCGGCGCACATGCACTCTCGGAACAGTTTCGTGAAGTCCCACACTCTCGACCTTTGCCCTTACGGGGGCGTCTCACACTTTTATGAGTTACAAAGACACAATGTCTGATGCGGTGAGTATTAAAGATAAACAGGAGAACTCAATGTTCGTCCTGCGCGGTTTGCGGTTAATATATATATAAGACGCGACGGCTGGCCGTGCGGTGCGGAGAACGTAATGTCACTTAGTATACTGACGCGCGCCGAGATCCTCTTTTTCACCTCGGCGGCAACGCGTGCGGTAGGAAAGGGAAGGAAGGAAGGAAACAAAAAATATGCACTATTCATGTTGATAAAGTAGATTGTTAACTGGCGTTACCAGAAATATAACTTAGAGTTATTACCATATTCTTATCGAAAAATAAAAATTATCAACAATTAAAATATCGAATTATTTGTATGAAGGTCACATGAGCGCTAGAGAAACGACGATTGTAAGATTGATTAATAAAATGTTTAATGAAACAGTACAGTAAAAATAGAATTTAACTTTACACTAAATTTCCGATCCAATTTTAATTTTTTATAAGAGTTAGGATCACTTACTCAGCATAAAATCACAAAATGCTGACAGATCCAGGTGGCGCTTCAACCGCCATCTTGAAAAAACGTTTTCAGCCGATATCTCGGAAACTATGCACTTTAAGGCAAAAGTTAAAGAAACCATTATTGTAGAAAATAAAATTTCGCATTTTTTGTTTCCAGTAAACTTTTTTGTAAAACTTACCGTTTACGATTTATGGCCCATTTAATGAACCGGTTTTTCTATCGCGGCCTATAACTCTTGAAATATTAGGTTAATCAATAAAATGTATACATCTATTTTTAAAGATCAGTATATTTTCTAAAACTTTTGTTAGAAACTTTTTTTCTAATGTCCATACTTTTTGAGTTATAGGACGTTTAATGTTGGACTACCGTACCGTAAATAAAAGCACGGAGCAAATTTTTTCTTTGAAACCCACATTTTGAAAAATCTCACGTGAGATTGGAGTATGGGAGAGGGGGTTGAATAAAATCTCACGACATTTCACCAGGGGGGAGGGAGGGACAGAAAATTTAAAAAAAAGCACCTCACGTAATTTATGGACGCCCCCTAAGCATGTGCCGGCAATTTGCTCAGTACTAGATGTTGCAATAACGTGTCAGGTGTGGCGGGGGAGCGAGGGGCAAGGTCCGGCGCTAATCCCGCGCGGTTTATGGTAACAAGTTTCGACGTAAATTCCTGCCGAATATTCGGTTCGATAAAAGTTTTACCGAACATTCGACCGAATATTTAATTCTTATTCGGTGAAATCCATATTCGGCCCATCTCGAACTATTAATTAAAAAAATAAAATATTTTTTAAACCATGAGATACTAGAATTGATTTTAAGATTGGAATTAAAATGTGTTATGTTTAATTTTAAGGATGGTACCATGGTTCTGAAGCAAGGCATAAAATTACCAACAGCTGATACCGTATCAATAAAATCTTCGCTAGTCACTGAAGGAGGTATGTTTAGAATAAATTAAATATTTATAAGTCATAGTGCGAGTCTCGAGCTTCGTCATATGGCCAGCAGTGAAGGTCCACGCCCCAGATACATCCAGTCATCACTGACAACATGCACTGGTTGTACAATCTTGATTTCAGGTTTTGAGGTATGTTTGCTGCGGTTTCTCTGTATCACTTAAAATGTGATTTTCCGAAGTAGAACTAGAGTAACTGACATAGCCCAACCGATTAGTAAGCATAAATGCCGATTTGCCGGCCATATAGCTCGTAGAACCGATAACCGATGGGGAAGAAAGTTTTTGGAGTGGCCGCCCACTACCGGTAGGCGAAGTGTAGGACCTGGTGGAAGGCCGTCCTACAATTGAATACGTCCTAAAATAACTAACTCTGTATTTTAAACAAAGCAAATATATATGAAGAACAACGGCAGGATTTTACCTTTTTTATATAGGACAGGGTGACAAACGAGCACACAGTCCACCTGATGGTAAGTGGTTGCTGTGGTCCGTAGACACCTACATCTATCCTCGATTACAAATCAAAATGCAGATGCGTTGTCACCCGTGAGGACTAAGATGGAATGCCTCGTTTCCAGTAAAAGGAGTCTCTACGCTCTAGGTTCTCTACGCTCACCATACGAAACACAGCAGCATTAAGCTACTATTTTACGCTGGTATTCTGTGAGAGCGTGGTTCTTTCCCGGTCGAGCCGACCCATTCGTGCTACAGCTTTACTACTACTATATAACTGCAGCATGGCTCTACCACGTATAATGTTTTAGTCGAAATATTCATTGTTACTTATATAGAAATTAATCATTCAATAAGCTTGCTATTCAATGAAGTGACGTCCTAGTAATTCATGCAGGTGGCTTAGGAGCGTGCTTTATGGATTTCCTTAGGGAAAGCCTATGTTCTGCAGTGGACTTGTGAAGGGCTGTGATAAATGCTTGAAGTCATAGTAATGCATACAGTGTATTAGCGGTTTAAGAACATTCACTATACCATATCGTCTCGGGGTGTCATGACAGGCGACAGAGAGAAACAGCAGCGTATTTTCCAATAACTCCTTTGTAAACTGCCTGCTCATGAGGTACCTTGAAGATCACCAGCTGATTAGTGATCGCCGTGGTCGGTCAGCTGGTGATCTTCTGGTCTACCTAACTCACCAGACGGGCGGAGGCAGTAGAGTTAAAGGGGGAGGCATTGGCCGTTAGTTTGGACATTGCGAAGGCCTTCGATCGGGTTTGGCACAAAGCGCTTCTTTCGAAGCTCCCTTCCTATGGGCTTCCCGGGTAATTGTGCGATTGGATCACCGGCTTTCTTGCAGATCGGAGCATCAAGGTCGTTGTAGATGGTGCAAGCTCCGATTGCAAGCCAATTAATGCTGGTGTTCCACAGGGCTGCGTGCTATCGCCAACGCTGTTTCTTCTGCATATCAATGATATGTTGCAAACCCGTAACATTCATTGCTATGCAGATAACAGCACTGGTGATGCTCTTTACACCGGCCGAGCCAATATTTCTCGGGAAAACGTCTCCGAGTGCCGGGACAAACTTGTATCTGAAGTCGAGTCTTTGCTGAACAGAGTCTCGGATTGGGGACGACTAAATCTAGTCCAGTTTAACCCCCAGAAGGCACAAGTTTGCGCGTTAACCGCTAAAAAGAACCCCCTTGTCGTATCCCCTCAGTTTCAAGGCACTCCCCTTGTTGCCTCAGCCAGTATCGGAATCCTCGGCGTCGACATATCGAGTGACGTGCAGTTTCGTGGTCACTTGGAAGGGAAGGCCAAATTGGCCTCTAAAAAGCTTGGCGTGCTCAGCAGAGCGGGACAGTATTTCATGCTGGCACACCGCCTGCAACTTTACAAGGCGCAGGTTCGGCCGCACATGGAATACTGTTCCCATCTCTGGGCTGGGGCTCCCCAGTACCAGCTCCTTCCACTTGACCGCATCCAGCGCTGAGCGGCTCGAATCGTCGACGACCGAGTGCTTTCCGATCGGCTCGATTCACTGGTACTGCAAAGAGATGTTGCATCTCTTTGCGTATTTTATCGCATCTATCACGGGGAGTGCTCTGAGGAATTGTTCGGATTAATCCCAGCCGCCAAATTTCGTGAACGCACTACACGGCAAACGTCCCGATACCATCCACACCATCTGGATGCTTGGCGGTCCACCACTGTACGTTTCACAAGGAGTTTTCTTCCTCGTACAACCTCTCTGTGGAATAGTTTACCACCGGCGATTTTTACCGGACCGATACGACCTGGGGACCTTCAAGAAAAGAGCTTACTCCTTTCTAAAGGGCCGGCAACGCACCTGCAATTCCCCTGGTGTTGCGGTTGATCATGGGCGGCGGTAGTCACTTAACATCAGGTGAGCCGCATGCTCGTTTGCCCCTTCTTCTATAAAAAAAAAATCAACTAGGAAATAATCGCTGATATTTCAACCCAATTCCAATCGTGGCAACTATTGCAAATACCCATCTTGTGTGGTAGTCTGTGGGCATATGTTCAACAGATAAGCTGTTATGGGATAGATAGATAGATGAATGGATGGATGCATAATTGTACGTAATCCAGCTCATATTATGAATTAAGACTAGTATTGTCCCTTGTCAATATATAATTCGAGTTGAAATTAATTTTTACATTCATTATGTTTACAGTTTACACCACATTAAAACCGTTAAAAATGTAAGGTTTTCGTTCCGTGCCTGTTTCATATTTTTAAAGTCATATATTTTACTATGTCCTAATCTATATTTCAGGTGCAGTCAAGGAATCTCCGACCAAAAAGGATAAGGCTGCCCCAAGTAGATGCGAACTAGATGACGATTCATAAATTAAGTTTTTCTAATCTAGAAATATTTAAGCTGTTGTAATATGCATCATACTTTAAGTATTTCATGATTATTCATAATTATACACAATATCGATATAGTTCTATCTCAAATTTAGTTATAAACCTTTCTTTTTATATGTGCTATATATATATTTATATATTATGTAATAAAATCTCATAATATTAGTTATGATCAACTTTAAGGTACATACTTATATTAAGTAAATAATACATGAGATACAACTATTCGTGCAGAAAATTTAGCCCACAGAAATAAAAAAAATCGTTATTCTTAAGTTTGTAAGACGTGAATTATGTGTTGTTTCAACATAATCAAAAATATAAAATATTATATTAGTGGTAATAAATGCATAGGTGTTTTATTTCATTATTAAGTCTGACTGAAGAGATTTGTTAAATTTTTCTACGAAACATATGAAACAAAACAATTAAATATGTACTTAGATTATTACAGATATATTAAGTATGTACACAAACTATTTAGTTATGTTTCCTTACTTTTGCACGTTTTAAAAATAAATTCATACTTTTAAAAAAAAGGACATGGATCATCACGAGCCACCGGCGCACCGGAGGGGAGTAGGTAGCGTTTTTTCTCGATAGAGAATTGTCTGATATTTTTTATAAGGGGAAATCAGCGCACGCAAAAACAATCGTCTGTCACTACGAAAGTCACACATAACAAAACAATATACACCGACAATTTCACACACAATTTGACAGACTCGGATCAGTCGCTCGACCAATTCGCATATTGTAATGAGGGTGAGTGCCTTTGTTGGTAAACAAATCTGAAACAACATATGACCGTTATCGTAATTTTTTAATTTAAAAAGAATATGATTAACAATAACAAAGTCATAAACAATAGCTACGTAGTCACAGTATATCACTGCGTTTTAAGGACTTCCGTACCAAAAATATTTGTATGAAATGGTATGGTATGAAAAGTACCAAACTACCAACAAGGCTGGCGGAACTTCCATAACAAAATATAATTACATACATAACATACATAAACACTCACGCCTGTCACCCAGAGGGGTAGGCAGAGACTACGGACTTCCATTTGGCACGAACCTGACATACCTCTTTCGACTCCTTTACATTCATACATCTACGCATACATGCTCGTCGGTTAAGGGTACTTCTAACGTGGCCCATTTTCAAAATATTTCCAATTTGGTCCATTAACTTTTTTCTAGGGCGTACCTTCCCGACTCTGCCGTTCACATCTGCCATATAAATTTGCTTTGTCACTCTTTTCTCATTCATTCTTTCTACATGACCAAACCACCGTAGCATTCCTTTCTTAATCCTGATGACAACATCATCTTGCATACCACATTTATCTCTTATCACGCAATTTCTCACCCTATCATTCAGACTCAACCCTAGCATACTACTTAAAGACCGCATTTTTACAGCATTTATTCTACTTTCGTGCTTCTTCTGCCACACCCAGCTTTCACTACCATACATTAAAGTAGGGACTAACACAGCATTATGAATTACCATACGTGCCTTTTTGACACGTTCTGGTTCTTCATAATAGAGTGTAGTGCCCCATTCACTCTATTCCTTGCCTAACATATAGTTAATGTACGAAATGGGTACTCATTTTAAAGGAGGCTATCAATATTGTTTATTATTCTGATTCTCTCTCTCTTCTCTGACCCTGTACATATATATATATATATATATATATATATATATATATATATATATATATATATATATATATATATATATATATATATATATATATAGGGTGTTAGTGTAAACACCGTTGTCCTTGAAACCAGTGGTTTGGTTTCACTTGTAGAACGTAAATTCAATGAATTTAAAAAAAAATTCGCTATCTTCAAATTATTCAAAGTGTCGGACAGAAACTTTTTAAATCATAAAATTTAAAAAGTTTCTGTCCGACACCGTCCGTAAATTCATGGATACCCTATGCGCCCGAGTGACGTAACCGCTTATCCTGGCTTAGCACAGACAAAAATTGAGGAATTAAGGAAAAATTGAGATTTTACTAAAAAAATGTTGTTATTTTTCATTGAATTTACGTTCTATAAATGAAACCAAATCACTGGTTTCAAGGACAACGGTATTTACACTAACAACCTGTATATATTATAAGTATTTCTGTGATCTCTTGGATATGTCTATCAATGACATTGGAATTTTTAAGATCTGAGATGTAATAACAATCGTGTTCATTAGATCAGCAGGCATACCGAAAATTAATTTATAAATATAATTAATTTAAATTACCTATAGTTGGATAATTTTCAATATAATAACAGTTCACTCCTCAATTTTTATACCATCAAAAGAACATTAAAATACAATGAGTTATCGGTTCTTATAAGAGCGCCATCTAGCAAGGATATCTGAAGTTCCTCATCAAATGTAAGCATAGTAATTGTATTTAGTAACGTTTTAACAAATACAGAATATAAACAGTGGATGGCGCTTTTTTTAAAAGTGACTGACTAAATTAAAGAAAATCCTCCCGTATTCCATTAAACATTTTAATTAGGTACTATGTACACTAGTTTTTAAATTAGAGTGAATTTGGGATAACATTGTAAGGTAAATTTTACTATATTGGTGTTCGTATACATTTATAAAATTGCCAGAGCATAAACTTATATTTTATTAACAAGTTTTTCGTACACACACTTCGTTCGTCGTTCGTTCAAACACAGACAGACAACGTTTCTGATTAAATTGATTTGACATCTATATCGATCATATAAGTAGTATACATATACCCAAATTCAAATTTCAAAAATTATTTTCAATATACAGAATATACGGATTAGTAAGCTGAAGTGGCAATGGGCCGGCCATATAGCTCGAAGAACCGATAACCGATGGGGAAGAAAGGTTCTCGAGTGGCAGCCTCGTACCGGTAGGCGTAGTGTAGGGCGACCCCCCACTAGATGGAGTGACGACCTGGTAAGACATGCAGGAAGTCGATGGATGCAGGTGGCTCAGGACCGTGCTTTGTGGCATTACTTGGGGGAGGCCTATGTTCAGCAGTGGACTTGTGAAAGGCTGTAATGATGATGATGATGATGATACAGAAATCGTAGTGTTAGAATTTTATTAGTACAGATTGGTAAAACTTTATGGAAAATACTTATCGACTCATCCTCAGCATGTTATTTCTTCCTCTAATGTGCATGCGGTGCGCTTACTCACACATACAAGTTGTTCACGGAGATTTAATTTGTGTTACTTCGATTTTGCGCTAGCTTCGGTTTCCGGAGTACGAATTACCTTGAGTTCATCAAATTCGATTGATTCCAAATTCGAATCTGTCGGGAGTATGCCTGCTTATGTAATCTTATGGATCAAAATCACGAAGGTGGTTAATTTAAAGCTATACCTCAGATATGAGCCGAGTGTCAAAAGGTGTAACTTACAAAATCTCAATTTAGATGTGATAACAATATTTAAATACTGATATTATTCACACTTCTAGGTCAACACACATGTTTTGTTTTTTTTTTGTTTCTTCAAATATAACACATTTTTCGCGATGTACCGTAAGATTTTACGATGTTTATAGGAACCACCGACAATTTATTTTAAGAAACAAAAAAACAAAACATATGTGCTGACCTAGATTTCATTAAAATGTTCTTCATGTTCGCCAATCACCAAGTCGATCATATTGAACACGTCTATTAACGTCGGATTTTGGCATCAAATTGGTTATGGTTATGCATGCCCCCCTAGCAACCCAGAGCACTTTCAATGGACCTTGCTCGTGTAGGCGCGCGGATGCCGCCTGCATGGTCGAGTAGTCAAAATTTTGCTCGAGCATGCGCGAGCATTTTGCAGTTCGGTCTGCGCTTACCCTTGGACTTATTTTAGAGAAACTGACGACCAAAGTAAAGTGAAATGTACAAATGTAATGTAATGTTTCTTTGTTTGATTCCAAAAACATTTATCAAGCTTTCTATTTGCTATAATTGGAAATAAATCTACAGTGCCTCAAAAACTATGAAAGACATGGCATTACTCAATTCGTACATTTCAATACAGTTGACATTTTGATTATCACTTTAACGAATGTTCGGTGATATAGCCGAATATTCGGCCGAATACGAATATTCGGACGAATACGAATAATCGCTAAAGCAGCCGAATACCGAATATGAAACGAATATTCAGCCCACATCTAAGTATTTATTATCTTCGGGCTCAGTAGGTACACATTAATGGTCTGCCGCCTACAGGCGGCAAAGAAGACATGCCAAATATTGTTCTTCTTACTGAGGACACACATTATTTAATAACATAAGGAAAAATAAGTCTCGAGCAGCCCGATTGAATTCTAGATGAAGTTTATTTTTCTTTGCTACTATGTATTGACTACACGTCAAAATCACCTCAAATTGCCTCCATACGTCGTGAGGAGTTTGGGTACCTGGGAATTAAAACAGACTAAGATAAAATGGCGTGTGGTGACGAGAATCATTCAGTCCCGTAGGTGATGTAAGAAGTGATTTCGGAAATCGCCAGAACGTTGTTATGACTCCGATTTTCCGATAGATGGAACTGTAACCAAATACCATTTACGCCAGACGTATACCTAAACCGGCGACGGGGAGCAGGGTGAAATGTGCGAGATAATCCGGTATGTGCTGCGATTGCCAATCCGCCTGCGAAGCGTGGTGGAAGGTCCACGTGCAGCGGTGGACTGAAGAAGAAGTAAAATGTGTAGCACATATTAGGTGTCTGGCAAAGGAATTAAGTTCTGCTACTGTTGCTGCGCGTAAAAATATACAACAGGTTTTGAACCACTTTCAAATAATGAACTGTAATGTTAAGTGGTACCTAGTAATCGTAGTGTGCAGTGGCGGTGTAAGAATATCCACTGCCCCAAGCCATCCCGAGGCTGTCGGACGGTGACAAAGGGAAACTTTAACAGGAGACGAGATAACCAAAGTCATCTTCCTAATAACAATGGAATTTTAATAAAAAATCTGCACCTGCCCTCGTGGTGAATATAGCAGTTATCCACATGAGTCAATCTTTGGAAGAGTCCTATATTGAGCCGTGGATTTTGAAAGGTTGTTATGGATGGAGTCGAACCGTAGGTGAACGGCGCACGTTTTGTTATTTTTTTTAACTATATATTATCTATTATAACAAATTAAATATTAGATGAATAATTAATAGTCGCGTTAGTCTGGTGGTTGCATTCGCGACTGCTGATCATTTGGTACCGGGTCGTGCCAAATTCAAGTATTCGGTTATTCTGTCAAAAAAAATTTAGGTTCAGTGCGGCCGAGAGGTTGACGGTGTTTTAACATCTTGTCCGGAAAAGCTCCTAAAGCTGTTGGTCCTGCACCAGAACTCTGTCTGGTCGTGTTGGATTACCATCCCATTAACTATGAATTGATGGACATGTTATTAGATTTGCGTTAGCTTTGCTAGTGCATTATACACCTGGCTTGCGCAGATTTCTAGTCCGTTTTTATTGGTCGCCGAAATTCGGTCTGAAGTTGGAAAATATTACAATATATGTTAAATAATAATTTCCAAAGTTTCAACAAGATGTAAATAGATACTCGTATATCTGTTTGAAAATTAAATAGTTCCGGATACAAAAATAATGAAGTCAAAGTTAGGTACCAGGCAAAACTAAGTAGATACTATCACATGCATTTTACACATTCTTTTTCTTTATCATCAGTCCGTAAATGTCCACTACTGGATGTGGCCCTCTGCCATTATAGGATTAACATTGCAAGTGAGAATGACATGTCTATTACTGTCATATCAGTATTATTGTAGAAGTTGCCGTAAGTGCCAGGCATGGCGCATTAGTAACTACTAGAGTATACGCATCGGTGGGTTGAGTTGAGATTATACGTGGTGAATTTTTCTTTTATGACACTACATTTTTCTTTTACTACCACTTGACCGCATAAACAATGTCATCGCCATCATCACCTGCATATGCCTTCCGTAAGAAAGGACCCAATACACACTCCTAAGCCAGCGGCATTGACTGAACTCTTGCATGTCTTATTTCACTCAGTTTACTAAACCTTAATCGTTTGCCACCGATTTCGCATCCTTGTCTGTGCTTCCCTTGTCATATTTTACCTTGAGCCTTAGCCTGACACGAATAAGATGAAATCTATCGGAAGCCGTAACATCATTTTGGCTTAATCGCCTCTTAAGGCACTGAACGAAAGGTGTGAAATACTACAGTATCATCATCATAATGAAAAATAATAATTTAATGTGGCGCCTATTATTTATAGGTAGGTATACATTTGCTAAAATAGCTACAAAAATTGTAATAGAAATTGTTATCTGTATATCTACTTATTTCCATATTGTGCGGGTTAAAGTGAAATAAAAAAAACTGTTAAATAAGTTAAGTGGAGCGCTTGCACGTTTTAATCGTTTTGTTGTAAAAGAGTACAATTGTTTTAAACTTTCGTATGAATATGTTTAATTAACTAATAAAAAGTACTAGCTCATTCAGAAAGTTCTGTCCGCTCAAATTTATTTAACTTATAAACTGAATAATATGGTAGAAATTAAGTACCTACTGCGAATTGGTGCTACTTATTTCTACTTAATTAGGTAATGTTTTCTCAATATAATGTGAATTTAAAAACAGAAATTATAACATGGATCATTCAAACTAGATATTACAGCGGTATGCTACCTATACAGAATGATTTTGCGATATCCGCCCAAATTTTCAGAAGTTAATAATAATTAATATAGGCAAATGGTGAATAAAAATAATTTAAAAAATCTCAAACATTTTATCCTTTTTATTTTTAAAATCAAAATAGTAATGCATTTTTAACTGATTTTACTGCGCACGCACATATTCGTAAGGGTCGATCAGTATACAAAAACATTGTTCTCCATAAATCATATTCAATTTGGGATAATTTAAAATAAAATTAGAAGCCTTATTTACTCGTATTTTCAAAAACTGCAAAGGCGGCATTTCATTTATATTGTATTTGAACTTACTAGTAAGTACTAGGTATGGCGTATGATCAAAAACTCTTCAAAAATCATTATAAGGCAAATATGTATTACAAATATTGAATATTGGGCAATTATTAGCGTATTCATTGTTATTTAATATTAATATACCAATAATTTATATTGTTAATAATATTATGTTAATTTTATTTAAATAGTAAAATAAATATTCATAATTTAAACAATTTATCATTGTAACATTCTAACCTAAACGAGAATCTGAATTTATAGGTGACGACTAACGGCGGATTTGAATTTCGAAAGGAAATACGCCCAAATCTACGCATATAATAAATCTGTAGAAAGGTCGTGTCTGTAATTCTAATATTTTCTAAAAAAAACAAGTCCAGGGGACTAAACGAAGGGTACTGAAGCTATATTGGTGGTTTTAGGAATTTTTGTCTGTCTGTCTGAGATTTTTAAAACAGTTTGTCATATATTAAGATAGCTTTCATATTTTCAGACATAACTATTAAAATTTTTGTGACAGACCCGGTTGCATAGCTCACACGAGTAAATTAACAGGCTGTGGTGGATAAAAGCGAGTGGACTGTATTTAATTTATTGTATTGTCTTTAATACGCTAGGAGCTACTATTTACTTTTAACACCGTGACATCTGTCTGACTATGAAGGGGTCGAGTAGAAATTAAATGCTTGACAAAATGACACACTATATTTACACTATTTAAAATTACAGTAGTTAACACTAACAGGGAATCTTGTTGGTTCTTCTATTCGGGTTGCTTGCTGTTGCTTGAGTTGCTTCCGCTGGAGTTGCCGCCGATCGAATGCAGAATCGGCGTTTTTTTTTTTTTTTGCGCCCGAAGCAAATATGGGCAACCCTCCGGAAAGCGGGGGAGGGAGGTTGGGAATGCTCATAGTATACCACGCAGCCGGCTGCGTGGTTATGTGGCGACTTTTACCCACTAAACCCAACCTTTTAGGAATTGGCTTAACGATCTGACTAGAGATCTCTAAGCCGTATACGAACGCGACCCTCCTTGGCAGAAAGGAGGGCGCACAGAATCGGCGCCAGAAGCGCTTCTTTTATTTCAAACACAGACTACTAAGAGGTACTACGCATATTTCAAAATTCGGTGCACCGTAAGCTCCGAGTTGGTGGGAGTACCGTCCGCGCGGGGCCCTTGTCTCGATGCGGGGCGCGCGGGGCGTGTCGAAGCAGGTGCGGTGCGGGGCGATGGACGATTTCACTCGCCGTCCGCAACACAGGCTCTTGTGAAAAAGTACTATAAATATCAAAGAAAGCAAATTATAAACACGGGCTTGTAATGTAAATTTCATAGTTGGTACGTAAGTAACTCAAATTAGATCCGCGCCGAGTCCACTAATATCTTAACTGCAATATGAAGTTTCGATTTACCACGTTCTCGGTGGTGAAGAAAAACATCGCAGGAAACCTGCATATCTGAGATGTTAAAAAATATTTCGGAAATTATTTTTAGGTGAAGTCGGTCATTCCGCATTGGAGTCAACTTAATCAACTCCTTTTTGACCTAAAACTCGCTGTGGCCTGTGCCCAGGATGTATTTAGGCTGCTACTTTTTTACTTTTAATGGGACTTTTCACTGCTGATCATAGGCTTCCCCCATGGCCTATGTCAAATAGAACGGGTATTTGCAGTAGTATTCACACTTGGCAAGCAGGTTGGCAACCGCAGCTCTTTATCACTTTGCGCTGTTATCGAGAAGATGCTACCCATCTCCTGTTTCAATTTCGTCTGTCGTCTATGAAGACACCCACGGAACGAAATGGGGTAGTGGTTTCTTTTTCGCCGCCTCTACATGGCTAATATATTATTTCTACTCCCGTTCATCAATTTGATTTCCTTCAAAAACTGCCATAAATTTGAATATTTGCCATAGTTGCCACGCTTGTCATGCGAGTTGTCAACTGCAATTTTTATTATTATAAGCCATAATCAGGAAGACGCTGCTTCCCATCTTATGTAGATTTCTACTGCTGTTCATGAATTTAGTTCTTCTCACACGTTCTCCGTGAACAGAACTACATTTATGAAATTTTGAAATCTACTCGAACGCAAAAAAAAAATACTGGTATGTGGTGGTAATCAATATTCAATGGTACCAATATTAATAAAGATCGTGAAATAAAACCTTATTGTATCAAAACTGTATAAACTTAAATAATGATTATTATGTAAATATCGCATTTCCAATTCCAGGACAATTTTCCCTTCATAATGATAATCGGAAGACGTGCCCGATTTAAAAAAAGGTGTAGCTTTACTTGATAAACTAACTTAAGTATGTGTTTCTGTAGCCTATAATATTGCCAATATAGACACAGATACCGACGTCTCTCTACAAGTGATCCAGTTTTGCTAATTTTAGTACGAAATAGTACTATCGATGTTTCTAAATTCAAGTCCACGCGAACGAAGCCGCGGGTAAAAAGCTACTGTGTGTAACTGATGGCTCCACGGAGTTTTAAGGGCGCGCAATGATAAAATCAACCTTAGTCTCAAATAAGATTGAGAAATTTATCGTTAATTAATATTGAACCATAGATAAATAAATATGTAGGAAGCCAACAGTATTGGACATGAAATCAAAATTGAAGTCAGACTAATGCAAAAGCACGAAAAGTATTTTTTTTTTTGTAAATAAATTTGTGTAAGTAATACGAGCGGGCTATAATGAACTATATAGTTTTTAAATTAAATATTTGAAATAATTACACAACTTTTTTATTCCCCTTCTTTCCTAAACAAAAATATATTTTACCCGTGTACATTGAGTTATGTGTAATTTATAAATCCATCCATCCGGGCGGCGCCACTTAAAAATGAGGTAATATTTGACAGATTTCATAGCGGAAAAGTTAATTTGTTCGAAAAATGTAAAGATTAATGTTCTTTCTGTACTATTAGTTATATGAATTCAATTAAAAATAAATAAACCAAACCATAGATATTCATAAAGGTAGAAAAAAATTAAAAAAGAGTAAAAATGTGCAAAAAATTAAAGAGCAAATCACTGACACACTCTTTTGTGTATTGATATAATAAAACTCTTAAAAAAGATGATTTTTATTCAAAACTAACGTCTCGATTAAATGACGTTGTATAACAAAAAACTTCACCCCAGTGTCAACTAACGACATTGGTGAGCGTAAGATTATTTAGCCCTTATTGTGGTTCCTGACATCATTTAAATTTGCACCTATAGATTACTGTATAGATATTGCACCATTTGCATCCATTTCAATTTAAAAAATGAAAGTAGGTAAGGCAGCCGGATTTGATAGAGTTTCACTCGAAATGCTAAGAGCTGGAGAGGACGTGGTGGCAGGCCTGCTGTACAACTTGTTTAACTTATGTTGGGAACTAAAACGGGTACCGGGAGACTGGTGCAAAGCCGTGATAGTCCCAATATATAAGAGAAAAGGGTCACAGCAGGACTGTAAAAACTACCGTGGTATCAGCCTTCTTAGCATTGTGGGAAAACTGTATGCTAAGGTACTAATTGAAAGAGTTATGAAAGAAACTGATGAAAAAATTTGGGATGTGCAAGCGAGATTTAGAAAGGGAATAGGGTGTACAGATCAAGTCTTCCATGCGCATGATCGCGGAGAAGTTTTTGGCGAAAAACCAGAAAGTTTTTTGTGCGTTCATGGACTTGGAAAAGACTTATGACAGAGTGGACAGGGATATGTTATGGCAAACGCTGAACGCGTTTAGGTTGAGCGCTGGTTTAATACAGGCATTAAAGTCTCTGTATATGGACACGAGTGCTTGTGTTAGAATCAACGGGGTCTACTCGGACTGGTTTGGCATCCATAAAGGTGTCAGACAGGGCTGTGTAGCTTCCCCGTGGCTGTTCAACCTATTTATGGACAGTTGTTTGGAAATTTTGAAAGTTGAAGAATGCGGATTAAAAATGGGTGAGTTAACCATCAAGCGTGCCTTTTGTACGCCGATGATCAAGTCATACTTGCGTCGTCGGCGGCCGAGTTGCAAATGATGGTTACATTAATGAACAGGTCATTAAAAGAAAGGGGAACGAAAGTGAACGCAAGTAAGACGAAAGTGATGGTTTTTGAAAGAGAAGAAAGCAAAACGGTATGTGAAATAAGAATAGAAGGAGAGTTAATTGAGCATGTGGATGAGTTCGTATATTTGGGATGTGTATTCAGCAGGAATGGGAGATATGATAAGGATATAGAACGACGAATGAATGCAGGCAGTAGAGTAAATGGGGCCATACACTCTATTGTGAAGAGTCAAAATGTGTCAAAAAAGGCACGTATGGCAATTCACAATGCTGTGTTGGTCCCTACTTTAACGTATGATAGTGAAAGTTGGGTGTGGCAGAAGAAGCACGAAAGTAGAATAAATGCAGTAGAAATGCGGTCGCTAAGGAGTATGTTAGGGCTGAAATCTGATTGACAGGGTGAGAAACTGTGTGATAAAAGAAGAGTGTGGTTTGCAAGATGATGCGGTGACCAGGATTAAGAAAAGAATGCTTCGGTGGTTTGGTCATGTAGAAAGATATTGTATATATAGATGTATTTTGTATGGTGAGTGTAGAGAACCGGAGACCCTTTTTACTGGAAATGAGGCATTCCATCTCAGTCCTCATGGGTGACAACGCATCTGCATTTTGATTTGCAATGGAAGATAGATGTAGATGTCTATGGGCCACAGCAACCACTTACCATCAGGTGGACTGTGTGCTCGTTTGTCACCCTATTCTATAAAAAAAAAAAAGAAAGAATGAGTGCGGAAAGACTAACAAAGCAAATATATGTTGCAGAAGTGAATGGAAGAGTCGGAAAGGGACGTCCTAGGCGGAAGTTTGTCGACCAAATTGGCGATATACTAAAAATGGGCCAAATTAAGAGTACCCTTAACCGACGAGCATGTATGCGTGATGAATGATCGTGCTAAATGGAAGTCTGTAGTCTCTGCCTACCCCTCTGGGTGACATGCGTGAGTGTTCATTATGTTATGTTTAAAAAATATAACTGTAAGTATTCCATTTTGCCCGCTCGTCTACTAGTCCTTAAATAGCCAAAAATCCCATGCAGTCGTATGCGCCCCTCAAATCCCGAGCGGTCGCATGATAGCGCACCCACCCGCAGCACTTAAAACCATTAAAACTTATATTTAGAGACTACTTTTCTACTAAAAATTCTGCGTTATAAAATCTATACAAAATTTTATATCCTGTGGTCTAAACAAAAGTCAGGTTTTACTTCATTACAAAAAGATTTTATTGTATTTTGATAACAAAAAAATATACCAAGCGAATGTCGACAGCGTGAAAATCACAATTATTTCAATATATATTACTCGAAATTTTTTACGTAAAAAGATAAATTATATTCACACAAAAACTTTCATTACAATTTTATAATAAAACACTATACTAAAACACTAATAAAACACAAGAAAAATCCAAAAATCAACACAATAACGTTCACCCGAAAAAGGCGTACGAAATGAACATAGATTATAAATAAATATCCATAGTATAACTGTTTTTTTATTGCACTAGAGGATAGAAAATTTCATATTGATTCTATAATGCCAAACTTCTTCCTAGAAAATTATTCTCTATTTATAAGTAATTATGGGTTAAAGTGCTGTGGGTGGTAGAGGTCTCATGAGACCGCTAGGGATTTGACGGAATATGGCCGCGGTCTCATGAGACCGCTAGGGATTTGACGGAATATGGCCGCGGTCTCATGAGACCGCTAGGGGATTGATTGCAAACTGGCGCTCACAGAGTACTTTTTTACTGGCGCTACTGGGGCTAGAGGCACTGGAGGCCTAGAGCCATGCTAGAGCCGCCTCTAACGACGGTATACCTACCTAACTACCCCTCTACCCTCTCCTCCCTCGTCCCGTTGGTGTCTTTAGAGACAACAGTGGAAAAGAACCAGGAAATGGGCCGCAGCGTCTTTCTACTAACAACCAAAAATGAAAACCTTCGATTGCCAACCTGCCTGCCAAACGTGGCAACTATGTCAAATATCCCTCCTTTGAGGCAATCTATGGGAGAGGCCCATGTTCAGCAATGGACTTTTGATAGATCGTAACGTTACGGTACATTTTATCAAGATCATCACAATAATATAATAATAACCTCTCTGTGGAATAGTTTACCACCGGCGATTTTTCCGGATCGATACGACCTGGGGACCTTCAAGAAAAGAGCTTACTCCTTTCTAAAGGGCCGGCAACGCACCCGCAATTCTCCTGGTGTTGCGGTTGATCATGGGCGGCGGTAGTCACTTAACATCAGGTGAGCCGCATGCTCGTTTGCCCCCTCTTCTATAAAAAAAAAAAAATATTATTGAATACATATTTATTGACTTGCACAAGAAACAAACTTCATTAAATCATTAATAAATGGTATTGTAATCATTAATTTAGTTTACTACTCGACAATAGATGTCTCGTGATACATTAACCTTTATATTTTCATATGACTTCAACAGATGTCGCTTCTTAATGTCAGAACTGACTCTCAACAGGAAATTAGTTCCACTAGGCGGACAGTTCAAAATCTACAATTCAAACCAAACATCGCTGACAAAAACACGCTACAGCACAGCAGACGTGAGCGTCGGTTGTTTACGACATCAAAATAATATTAGGAACATTAAATTCTTATTATTTGACTGCTTTTTTAGTATTAAAATAGTAGTGTAAATATTGTGCTTATATTTATCTAACGAACAATTACGTGACCAAGTATATTGTAACGGTATTACAGAAGTTTTTAGTCAAAGTAAGTAACATTAAATATCTTCTCTTTAATATATTTGTGAAATGAAACGTGTATACATTTATGGATAATAAATAAATACGCAATATTTTAAGATGTGCTTTTTACATATATAACTAGCGATATAACATGGCGTTTTTTTAATATGTGGAATAATTATCAGTCTTTAGTCTTGTTTCTGAATATAAAATTTTGTTTAGTTTAATTTTTTACCAATACACAATCCGGTCATGGTTTTGTTTTGTGTTTGATAAATCGGATAAGATAAGATAATAGTCACAAAACCATTTGAATCTAGGCGGCAATGAGGTTTCTTCGCCATAAATAATTTACTCTTATATTTTATGTTTTCCATGTATATCATCAAAGATTTTTACTTCATATACGGTTTTGGTATACTGTATTAAGAAATTTATTCAAAAATATAATTACTTATTATGACTTAATTTTAAATATTTATAGTCCTAGCGTTAAAATGTTGCGTTTATATTTTTCATTCCAATAAATACAACGGTTCAATAAGAATATTTTATTTAACACTGATCTGAACGATTTAATAAATTATTTGTATTTAAAACAAACACACGATTACGTAACGTTTATTTAAAGTAAATAAACTGCTGCATGTTTGTCACATTGTTAAAAGCTTGTCTCAAGAGACGCTAAATGATAGTGACGGACATTTCAGATTCTGTGGCAAAGACATAGGTAATGTAATTTGCAAATAGACTAATCACTATATACCTTTATATAGATTAACTTGAAAGAATTATCGTTCAAGATTTCAACATTCAATACCACAAAATACTATTACTATTAGAGTCTATCAAAATATTACAATAAAACTGCCACTAAACATTGATTTATATAACTCAATGCCACTAAAGTTGTTAGTAATTTTGATATATAAAAGAGATGCGATTTTGTATATAAAATCTCTACGGATGTTAGGTACCTACCTATTAGTTGAAACGGTGAAACAAGTGCTGGTAATTTTGACCTAAAGATAGGTTACGTAGTAGGTACTATTATTTATTCTGTGGTTAGGTATTTGAGATATTCTTCCAAAAAGAGCAATTTAATACAAAAAAAAGAAAAAAACCATTATTTTTTCTAAAAATAATATTTTGTTAATTAGTAAGTCGAAAATAATTAATTGTATAAGTTTGTTCCTTTTAGAGCAAGCAGGTTTTGTTACGAAATATACTATCGTAATAACTATGTGTATACCCCGAATTTTTTAACTATTGAGTAATATATACCAAGCAAGTTAAATGTATTTGAAAATTAAATTTATTTCAAATATTTACAGTCAGTAATAACAATTCCTTACAAGGCTTTAGGATAGCCTTTGATTACCTGTTCTTACGTAAAAGTACCTTGTAATTTTGCCCTGTGAGGGTCATGAGTCGTGACATTCACTTATGAAAACCTGCATACAAAGAATGACAATTTTAAATATCGGAAAACTGCGGAAGTGTTCTTTAGATTGTTATAATAGTTTCCCGGCACAATTGAAAATCGGGGTTCATTTAATTTTTCACGTTGTGTGCAAGTAATGAGCTACAATATATTAAAACCTATGGTACCGAAAATACGATTAAATTCGAGCTAGGCTCGAATGCAGTGAATAAGATGTTAGAACTATTACAAATTTAGACCCAAGAGTTATAAATGTTAATTTAGACAATAATATTCACTGGGATGCGAACATAGTACCTAAGTACCCAATACAAGTACGATCGGCCGCGACTTAACTAGAAATTATACTCTGCTTAGTCTGCTTTATCTACACGTAATTTGAGAGGCTCATGTTAGAAGTGGACTACAATGAGCTGATTCTCACGCTTGCACACATATAAACTAAAGCCTGTTAGGTACTTATGCTATTTAGATTCACTTTATCTTACTTTTTTTAAATATTTAAATGTATAAAAACGCAAATACAGGTCCCATTAGAAGCCATCAATTTGTGAAAGTACAGAATTGTTGGTTTCCGAGTTTCCGAGTCTGGTTGTATTAAGATAGTTTTAATCAGCTCGGTGGCGCGGTGGCCAAGGCCGCCGCACGGGCTTAAATCCCGCATGAAGTGTTTACTTTGTGTGACCTACATTCAATTGTTTCAAAAAAGAAATTCTTACTGGGTGGTTGGCAAATTTTTAGACAAAGATAATATAGAACGAATGACTCTATGTTTGCACGTGCACTTGTGGCACTATGATATTGTTTCCTGTGTAGTTAGCAACTTCAAATTATTCAGATAATATTGTGTGTTCACAAATAAAGAGGATATTATGTGCACACAAGGAGATTTCTTAAGTATCGTACTGAAGTCCTAACTATCCAGCGCATTTGCAAGCGTTTCTGCTGCATATAGCAACTTTCACAATATGACGATGCAAGGTGCATTTGGATTCTTTTTCCTTAAAGTAAAGTACCTAGAAAGTTTAGTAGAAAGTTAAAATATTGAATTTATGACAATATATATAATACTAGCTTGCCAGGCAGACGTTGTTCTGTCCTTTTCGACGACTCTTTGTCACGTCCTATTAAAAACATTGTGATTAAAAATATTGTGGTTCATTCATGGGCAAAAAAACTATCCTATCTCTCAAGTTGGACCAAACTGCACACGGAGTGCAAATTTGATTAAAATCGGTTAAGTAATTTAGGAGTTCATCGCGGACAAACAACGTGACACGTAATTTATATACATATATATTAAGATATTAAGATTAGTCCATTTTTAAAGTAAAGTAAAGTTACAGTCCCTCTGCTGGCCACAGGCCTCCTCTCATTTCTGAGAGGGTTTTAGGGCAAGGAAGTGTCCGCCACGCTGCCCCAATGCGTGTTGGTGAACTTCACGTCTTCGTAAAAAAATTTTTCTTCTTATTCCTCAGACATGCAGGTTTCCTCACGATGTTTCCTTCACCGCCGAGCACGTGGTAAATCAGCACTTAAAATTGCAATTAACAATTTCATTGGTGCCGGCGGGGATCGAACCCGGGTTACTCGCGTTCTGTAATATTTACAGCGAGCGTTAACCATCTGAGCTACCACGGCTCCATGTCCATTTTTAATTTTATGAACATATTTAATATCAGTAGTTTTTTTTCTGATTTAATATATTGTTCATTTAATATCTGGCACCTATCATATTGTTTTCCACAAGTACTGGGTTGACTAGGAGAGAAAACCAAAGGACATTTTGTTCCCCCTTTGTAGTCGTTTTATTAAGGTGTACAATAAAGTGTAATTAAATAAATAAACAGCGTGTACATGTCCTACTATTGAGCACAGACGTTTTCACATTCTGAGAGAGTTATTTTGGAACAAGGAAAAGTACGATCAACTGACTTATTGCGCTGGCATAGGTAGTTTACATGTCTACAAATTTTAATATTTAGGCATTCAGACTTCATCAAAATGGTTTTCCTTAACCACCAAGTTGTGAATAATCATCACTGAAGTTGCAATTCAAAAACATTTATTTATGCATAAATAAAATATTTTTATTGGTTCCCATGAAAATCGATCTAGTTTTGCACGCATAATGCAAAACGGCGTTTATTTTCTGAACTATCCATGACTTCATTTTTTACCGTACAATTTTATTTTACATTTAATATAAAACTTTATACCTTTTATACCATTGTTAGGCAAAGATTAAATAACCGTTTATAAACCTTGTGGCAGTGTGAGAATATCCACTACCTCATATCGTACCGGGGGTGTCCAGGAGGCGACAGATGGAAAATAAAACAGAAGATGAGCAGCAGCGTCTTCCGGATAACAACTCGGAACCCGCCTTCTAAGCGTGGCAACTATTGCAAAATCCTTCCTATGTGGCAACTATGGCAGAAGCTTACGTTCAGCTGTGGACTTATATAGGCTATAATAGAATTAACAATTTATAATTATGATGTGAAAATACGTATAATTCCCCGTTGTTAAAACCACTTCTAGGTTACTTAGTAGTAGGTAGTAAGCTTACTTAACAGTGGAAAGTAGCTGGCTTTTCGTACCAGGTGGACTTCATTATGCCTAAAATTTAAGCTATGTGGGTACCAATGTGGTAATAATTTCTACGACCAAGTTGCAGTGCGTTCTCTGTTATGTTATGTTCCGGTCTGAAAACTACGGAGAGTCAGTATGTATACAGCCGGTTAGACATTCTATTTTTTTCGTCAGAGGTGACAACGTAATGATACATTATTAAAGCTTCTTTGCTTAAAGTTGGGAGTAACTGTCCATTGGGTGCAGTAATCACTAAACATCACTTCAATTATCAGCCTTTAAGTTAATTTAATGTTTAAAATGTATGATCAATAATGTAACAATTTATATTATGTCACATAAAAATAGGCAGTGTGTCATCGATTACTATCTTACGAAATTGCGTTTTTATCGCTCGATATCACAAACACCTGTAGCCCTAAACGTAACCATGTGATGTGTGGTTGATAAATAGGCGAGTTCACGACTTGCCTAAGTCGTATCTGCGGCAACTAGGGTCATCATTCGTTCGAGTTTAAACTTTTTTACTGGCGAATTTAAATATAGGTAAGCACACGTAGGCTCTGACTTTGGTGATAAAAACCGAAAAACTATAGTCAAAATTTTAATTCAACAAAAGAACACATAAGTATACAGTTTTTATGCCACTTTATTTATTTTAATAATGAAAATTTGATAATTTAAAAAAAATTAAACCAAATCTGATCCGCTTCGAAAAGCGAAACTTCTACTGGCATTTTTGAAAAGTTCTTGAAATACATTCATGATTGTAAGTGTACATAATTTTAACGTTATCTTTGAATTGCATCTCGAAATTTGGGATTTCGCACGGGCACAATTATAAACAAACTAACTTACCTTGTATGTGAAGTTCGATTGAAATGGTGTGATATGCATCGTTCGAGGATTACAGGCAATGTGGTGAAGCGTGATGCCGCACTACTATACAGGTTATAATACTAAGAGTAATAAGAGTAATACTAAAAAAACTAATAGTAAGAGCTCTGTTTGAAATAAGTTATGGTCCTTCTGTGATATAGATACGTGTTTGAAATAGCAATAAGTATGTATATATCTGTAATCGAAAATTATTAGCTTGTAACTGTGTAGTTGGAGTTGGTAAAATAGTTGTCTACATTATCGCATTAGGTGATAAACCTGTAAAGATAATTGTATAGTGGAAAATAAATAAATAAATAAATAAACTAATGTAATCCGAAGAACGTTGCATTAAACACAATTAGAATTACGATGTTTACGAGTAATTTTTAACACTGATTTACCACGTGTTCGCTAGTGTGAGCTTTAAAAAATTTTTAAAGTAAAATGCGTTAGAGCCGCCGTGGGGATTTTTCCTATTCGGAAATGCTTCACTATTCGGAAATTAAACAAGGACTGTTCCCAGCATAATAAGGCTACATACGTGCTAGTTTGATGATTGATTGATGATTTATTTTACTAACTATAAGAAAACTAACTTTGTACGTGGTAGAGCCATACTGCAGTTATATTAGTAGTATACTTGAAGGTTGTAGCACGAATGGGTCGGCTTGACCGGGGAAGGACCACACTCTCACAGAATACCAGCGTGAAATAGTAGCTTAACGCTGCTGTGTTTCGTATGGTGAGTGTAGAGACCGGAGACCCTTTTTACTGGAAACGAGGCATTCCATCTTAGTCCTCACGGGTGACGACGCATCTGCATTTTAATTCGTAATCGAAGATAGATGTAGATGCCTATGGGCCACAGCAACTACTTACCATCAGGTGGACTGTGTGCTCGTTTGTCACCATATCCTATAAAAAAGTGATATATAATCATCTATAATTAGTTATTATATTTTGTTATAACACGACTTTAGCATGGTACCATAGTAACACGTTCTTACGCCATAGACAGCCCTAGTCTACATACAATACACTCAGCGGCGATAGAGTGACAATTGCAACGAGAGCACAATACCGATGATCTAGTTAACAACGTCGACCCGCAACTGTGGCGAATCAACCCCATTTACACACATCGTGCCTCTTACTCTTCGTCCTCCACTTATAATAGAATGCCCGTGTTAAGACGACACTTTACGTGGTAGAGCCATGCTGCAGTTATATTAGTAGTATAGTTGTAGCACGAATGGGTCGGCTCGACCGGGGAAGGACCACGCTCTCACAGAATACCAGCGTGAAATAGTAGCTTAATGCTGCTGTATTTCGTATGGTGAGTGTAGAGAACCGGAGACCCTTTTTACTGGAAATGAGGCATTCCATCTCAGTCCTCACGGGTGACAACGCATCTGCATTTTGATTTGTAATGGAAGATAGATGTAGATGTCTATGGGCCGCAGCAACCACTTACCATCAGGTGGACTGTGTGCTCGATTATCAGCCTATTCTATTAAAAAAAAAAAAAAAAAAACACGAAAACGCTATCGCCGTACTGATCCGAGTGAATACATAATTTCTATAAAAACTTGAAGAAACGCCGTCATAAGGCCTAAAATTGCGTGGCGCCCGCGACGATTAAAAGCGCTTAAAAATTGTCAGAATCTTAAAATATTTTTTAAAAAATTATTGATTTAAGTTATCAAAATAATGAGCAAGTAAATTATGAATATTGATGTTATGAATATATTTGAGTGATTCCCAAGCATATAGATCAAATGATTTCGTTTTAATTTCAACTAAAGTGATTTTTAGAGGTGTTTTCGCAAATAATTATGATCGAGTCAAAATTATACAATCGTGTTTTTGAGCAATCAAATTCAAGATAAAGACATGAATTTACCTATATCAAAATCCCACTTTCGTTAGTGGTGTCATAGTCCTATACTATTCGATGAAAGGGGGTGCATTTTTTCACGGTGTCGCCTTAAGCCATTATCTACTGCGTCAATCAAATTAATTATTATTTATTAGCAAAACCATGAATAAGAAGAGCATTTCAATTTCTAAAGTTAGATAAGTAAATTTATGTTCTGAATTGGAATATAAAAATAAATATTGTAACATTCTAATAGTGGATGCTTAAAATATCGTTTGTCAGACGGTTAAAAATTTTACGTTATGTTTACATCTACATTTTCTTTGTCAACGTCATTTTTATTTTGTTTATGTATGATAATTTGTCCAAGGTTTATGTATATAATATGACTGACGTTCTTGCAGATTAATTTCCTCGCAACATAATATCAGGCACAAATATACGCATATTTGTGTCTGATATGGAATTTCCTCAAATTCATACCAAATTTAAATTGGGGCCGTTGCCCTTCAATTACAAATTCTACGTCGAGGTCCATTTTTGACACATCGGTAAACTAAAATACTGCCAACCTCACACATGACTGTCCATTAAGCCGGTCTTCTCTGAAGGGTAGTTCCACTATTTATATTTTATTAAAAGTGTTTAATAGTGAATGCATGATACCTGAAATCTCTCGAAACTAGCCCTTGCCTCCTTGTATACATGAAGATCAAGGGGCGTTAGGCATAGAAAAACATTAAGCGCCGCTTCAGGCGAGGTTTTCGTACCGGTCTAGTTGCCCTTAAACAGGCTGTCCTTTGTAATGCTAGTCAACTTATCTGCCGCCTTCTTTTGGTTAACTTTATTACCTTACAATAGAGGCGTAAGTTACGACACGTCTCAATATGCTGCTACTCAGCCACAGAATCATCCTTGAATGTAGGCCTCAGTTGTAGTCCTTACGTTACGAGGACACGCACTTGGGACAATTTTCGCATTCTAGTATATAGGTTACTCCGGTGAAAGTTCCACATTTGTTTTTGATGGACTGTTACTCGCAAGTATTTACCATACTTTACCATTTAGTTCGTATAACTAGTTTCAACCGTATAATGGCTGTGTAAGAATATCCCCGTATCTTGTGGGTGTCGTAATAAACTTAACCAGGAGATGGGCAGGAGCATCCTCCTGATAGCAGCTGAATAAAAATAAAAAACTACGGTTGCCTATGGCAACTCTCCCCTTTAAGGCACTTGCGGGAGGGCGTGTGTTTAGCGGTGGAATTATTATAGTATGAACGATGGAGTGTTAAATGACTAGTTTAAATTGTCTTATTGCAGCTTTTCGGTTATTGTAACGGAAACTATTTTTCGAAGTAACATGTAAGAAATTAAAATGTCGTTTATTAAACATTGTGTTTTTAGTCTAAAAATGAGGTTCCTCTGAATCGAAAATGAAAATAACCATACATAGCTAATCAAAACATGTTCTATAATAAAATTACGCGATCAACTGCTCAAATGTGTTGCGATTCCGAACAGACCAATCCCGACACAGGTAAAAGTGTTACACTTTTATCAGCAATAACTGATAAACCGTTATCCCGATACCGGTTATCTATGGACTTTGGGGATTTTTGTATAGTTGACGATAAGGGACTTTGGGAGAAACCGCTTGAAATGACCGCAATGTCATTGGCGTAGTCCAGTGTGTCGTCGATACGTAGTTTTGTACCCTGTGTACTTGTACAATAGTTGGTCAACCAAAAAAGTGACGGGGTGATAGTATACCTCGTTGTTGATATCCTCCAGTAGTAGCAATATTTTGGCGATTCTGTTGGAGAGTATCCAATGCACTCATTTGATTGTCGTGGGGTCAACATTTCTAGATGTTAAGATTTTTGATCCTGTCAAAAACACCGTTAATAGATGATACTGACTAGGGTGGATATACTGGTATCTAAACCTTCGTATTTTATTTTTATAAAACCTTCTCCAATGTCTTAAGAAGAAAGGAGGTTACTAACCTTATTGGTCTAAAAGGCTATTTGCAAAACTTAGTCCTTTTTACCAGCCTTAAGTATAAATATAATTTTGACAACTATGTAATGTAGAATGTATCCATACGCAAAATTTGGCCTTATTTTCTTTCCAGCCTCAATAAAAAACTTTTAAGAACTTTTGGGGCGTTGGGGGTAGAAAGAATTTAACGTAGAAATCTTCTGTGACTCTGGGAATTGGGTAACCCTAATGTTTCTGTTTCACTAATAGTGATGTTGATGTGATGCTGATGTTGAGACTGCGATATCATTTTGTATGGTCCTGTACTGCGAGTTATAGAATTTTTTGAATAAAGGCGACGAGGGTGCACGCAATCTTCAATTAAGAATCAAAATGCAGATAAGTGGTCACCCCTGAAAATTATGATGGATTTTTTTAATATCATTAGGTGACAAACGAGCACACACCCCAGCTAATGGTAAGTGGATGTTGTGACCTATAGACATCCACATTTATCCTCAACTAAGATCAAAATGTATATTTGTTATTGCTTTTTGCTTTGGCCATCAATTATCTAACCACCATCTTCCTTACTTTTATGATAATTATAGGAGTCTGAGTGATTTAGATTCATATCAAAATAAATCAAAAATGAATTTTAATGAAATTAAAATATGCTCTGTTTCTTGATGGAAGAAATTATTTCAGTAAAACATAGATACTTGTTCCGGACTGCCAATCACAATTAACACAACAAAGCGACAGTTGAATTGGGGATCAAAAAATAGTAATAATGATACTATATATTATAGTACGGGTAGCATCCCTATTTACAACTGAAGAAAAGTTATTAGAAGTAAGGAGATTACAAATCAGTCATCTGGTATCTGAAAAATTTAATCCCACTGTAATCTGGATATTTTAGATCCAAAAAATTCGATTGTGTCCCTCACAGTGATAACTCTAAAGGCCACAGTTCATTTGAGCCACCCAGTTACGAGTATTTTGTTCCGTTTAATTTTAGTACTTTGAAAATTGAAAACCAATTACAGACATTGATTTGTTTTCCCAATATATCTGCAAAGATTGAATCTGATCTAGCATGTAGTTATACATCACATTTGTATGCGGTACCTTGAATGTTTTAGTAAGAAAATGAGATCTTAAGAAAAGTAAAGCATCAAGAGTGGAATCATTAAGACGAGACCGTATTTTGCTGCAGAAATAACCAGCTGTCGAAAATGCACGTCCTGATTCAACACTTTGGGTTTGATTATGATGAGAGATTTGTATGCCTTTGTTAAAAAGCTCCCGCGCCCACCGCCATTCTCGTGTAATGCCATTTCCATTTTTTCAGTTTCTCAATTTTGCACAGATAAAGATGGTTCAGTACCTACAGCTCTTTGTTGCTTCCAATGCATGCAAAAGATTCTGTTTGAAACTTTTGAAAGTAGGAGTTGAAGAAGCACAAGCAGTGTTCAACCTCTGATGTTCTGCCAAAGTAATATTGTCGTCATCGTCAGATATATTTTATGGAATCTGCGGTTGGTTTTTAGGGTTCCGTAGTCAACTAGGAACCCTTATAGTTTCGCCATGTCTGTCTGTCCGTCAGTCCGTCCTCGCTTAATCTCTGTGACCGTTAGCACTAGAAAGCTGAAATTTGGTACCAATATGTGTATCAATCACACCGACAAAGTGATAAAATAAAAATTGGAAAAAAATGTTTTATTAGGGTAGCCCCCTATATGTAAAGTGGGAAGTGATTTTTTTTTAATTTCAACCCTAACGTACGATATATTGTTGGAAAGGTATTTAAAAATGAATAGGGGCTTACTAAAATCATTTTTTGATAATATCAATAATTTCGGAAATAATCGCTCCAAAAGTAAAAAGCAATGTGTGTCCCCCCCCCCCCCTCTAACTTTTGAACCATAAGTTTAGAAAATATGAAAAAAATCTGATAGGTAGAACTTTATAAGGACTTTCTAGGAAAATCATTTTGAACTTGGATGGAAACAACAGTACCCACTACCGGGAGCAGTTGCAGGAGCGCGGAGCGCTGCTGGAGCGCGAACATAATGGATACCCACCTTTAAACTCATAAGTGGGAACACTAATTGCGACGGACGGGAAACTACGGAACCCTACACTGAGCGTGGCCCGACACGCTCTTGGCCGCTTTTTTTTGAGATATAGAATCACTGTCGTCGTCTAAATATTTCAGAACACCTTGTATTAAAAGGTATCTCTCACCTATTCTCTTTCGTAAAACTGTCTGCAGTTCAAAACATGTGATGGTATGTTTTGTAACAGTTTTCCGAACATGCATTTTAACGCAGTGTCAGCGGTAAGAAGAGTTGCATCTTCTAAGCACAAGACTTCAACAACTCCTTTTACTATTTCGAGTTCTTCTTTTAAATGATTTAGAGAGGTAATTTCATCATCTGTGTAACGAATATCTGATTTTAAGTCCAGCAACGCTTTCTGTATACACTTATAGAGTACTAAAAATCTGTCAACTATATCCCCTAACGAACTCCATCTCATTTTGCAGTCCAAGATCAGAAGTTCATGGCCAAACTTCTCATTCATTTTTAGAACTTTTTGAATCAAGTCTTTGTAGTATCGATTCGAAACACTCGATCTTTGTCTATTTTCTGTCTCAACCGATACATCTTCTTCTTCATCGTTACTATCAGAGTCAGATAGATTAGCATTTTCTACTACAGCATCGTACATTGTTACAATGTTTATTGTAGAGTACCTCTATTGTGATTCTGGGAATCACAATAAATACATCGTTTTGACAGACATGTGGTGTTGCTATTTAAAAATAATAATAAAACCCGAAAAACCGACAACGCGAAAAAATGACCGGGTTTTTTAAATAATTAAAATATGCCGAAAAACCGGTTTTTCGGTTTTCGGGAAACCGGTTTGCATTCCCTAAACGCGGGGTCCACCCGTGATCCACCTGTCAACTACGAGTGGACGCCTGGCGACGAGGTGGTGAGGTTCGGATGCCGGGTGGCTCTAATGAGCTGTGACCTTTACGTCTGATAGTATGATATTAAATGGTTTTATTTACTTTAAAACACCGTTCTATGTCAACAACAAGAAAGAGAGATGCGACAAGGTTTTCTCAGCAATGTTGACATTTCACTTTGCGAAAATGTAACAAAAACAGGCTTAGACGTTCAAATATTTACTCTGTTATCACTGAAGGCAAAAGTTTGCCTAGATTACAGTAGTGCTACTGTCCTCGGTACACTGTCGGTGCCTTCTTAATTATTTTTATATCGTCATCCTGCCGATTGACGGACGCGGGTAATTACACTGAGCCCAAATTTTACTGACTGCTGTTAGTACAAAGGCATAATCGTCGTATTTACGACGTATTCAATGCAATCTGACGCGTTTTTGGGATGGCTTTATGCAGCTAAGACTAGCTTAAAAATACCAACTCAAAATCTAACGCGTCTTACTTCAAAGTTCAAGTATCAAGCATATTATTAATAAATATTAATATTTTTTCTATCATGTATAGCATTTTTACTGACATTACATAAAATAATTTTATACTATTGCGGTCACCACGTTTTTTAGCTCTAGAAAATCGAGAAATCATCCGATTTCGTTAATATTTTTTTTAATCTTTGTCTTTATGGCGGATTTATGGAAAAAAAATATGTAAAATATCTCACCTCAAGATTTCATATAATTTTATGACTTTAAATATGATCATAAACGCACTTCTTCGAATATAATCGTTCATAACTTTTTTGCAAAGCATTAAACGGAGTTTATATTTTCTTTTTGTTAATTTACACAAAAAAACGAACATCAAAAAAAGAAAAATTGAAAAATATTTGTTTATTAATATTTTATCTCTCTTAAAGTTTTATATGGTTTCTTGACTTTAAATGTTATCATAAACAATCCAGAAAATATAAATAATTACAAAAGTTAATATTTAGGTGTTTTGAGTTTAAGATCGAACGAAGCGAGCTCGGGACTTAGGGCATCCTCGGACTCGGACAAGACTCGGACAGGTTAGGTTAGAAGGAGCCATCGCCTTCGTGGTTATTTTTTTTATAAAACACTCACAACGACCGGGCTTCCTTCGACTGCGCTACGGGAGAAAGTTGGTGGCTTGGTGGAGGGAAGCACCACGCCACTCAACGTAGCGCAGACGAGGAATGCCCGGTTGACGCAGCCAACCCAAGCCAACCAAAATCAAAATAAAACTTATAAACAAACATTTTTAAATTTTTTTCGAGTCGGGATGCCCTAAGTCCCGAGCTCGCATTGCTCGATCTCACACTCAATAAAAACCAAAATAAAAAATTTATACTTAAACAATTTTTTTAAATGTTCGCTTTTATGTGTAGATTATGAAAAAAATATATAACAAATTGATTTAATTATTTAAAAAAAGTTATCAACAATTATACGTGAATGAGTGCATTTTCATGAACATTTAAAGCCTTGAAACCAATATAAGTGTTCATTTTTTTATTCTTGTATTTTTTTCGTAAATCCGCGGTAATAATGAGAATTTAAAAAAATCATCGAAATCGGATGATTTTTCGATTTTCTAGAGTCAAAAAACGAGGGGACCGCGATAGTACAAAATTACCAAAATAATTTAGATTAATTAATATGTTTTACTAATTATAAAATATAAAATTAAATTTTGAGCCATAAAATGGAATAGCAATTTATATATTTATATAGTCTAAGTTCCATTTTTGATTGAAAATGAGAGATGTATAGCCTGTACCGTAAGTAAAATAAAAATACATTACATTACAATGTATTATGTCAGAAAATTGTTTAAACAATTCATAGGTATATTATATAAACAATCACTCCCTTTATAAACACATACGAATGTAGCTTAAACGGAGATAGATCTTACTACTACTCATGTGACTTTACTTCCGTCCGAAAAAAGATCTGAGTTACCCTCAAGTCGCGCCTAATGATGTTTTATTACAAAAACTGCTTTATTACTTAATGTTGAACGATTTTTTTAAAAGACGTATCACAAACATACGTATCACATACACATACTTTCTTCTTCGCGAATTCTACCTCAATATTCATCGACCATCGTACAATGTACCTGTCGGAAATCACGAGAATATTTCAGAAGTTTATTTGTTAAAAATCATAATAGTGTGAGAGCGGATGTTCAACTTGCTCCCCTGCTTACGCAATTTATCATTATTGGCAAAAAAACAACATAGTGCACTATACATTCAGCATATAACAATTACAGCCTGACCATACCCGATACTGTCATTCTTCGAGTCTTAGTACTCCTAGCATGATTTCACTCGTAGAATGACTTGGGCGGAATCTCGCGCGCACGGCGCCTACAGTTAACTTTATACTCTACAAACGAGTGGAAGAGTTTCTCAATATACCTTTAATTCCACTTCGCCACCATCGATAAGACACTCTGTTAGAGTGATCCAACCTCTCGCTGGTTCTCAACCCTTTGCACTTTTATAGACGCGCCTATATACCTATTTGATTTTTTCCATATCTTAATTTATCTTCTCAAGTTAACGTACCACCCCGTATTAATATTTAACAGAAAAATTAAAAAGTTCAGAAAAAATCCTTAACTAGATATTCCGTCAAAAAAATAAATTAAATGCAAAGCTTCCAGATATCTATCAGGCATTAATTAGCGATAATAAATTGGCTCGCGTCATGGAAGGCAGGGCTTGCCTTCCAGCCGTAAATAGAACTATGAAAATGCGGAACGGATGTCCGGCTTTGTTACAGTAAGCTTTTCCAGTAATGCCCTTGTGCCGTTCGTTGCTTTTAGAGAAAAAATCGAGAAATTTAAATTTTAAATAAGATATTTAGCGTTACATGCCCCTTACGTTTTTTGATATAATAAAAATTAGTTTTTTTTTTAATATAAAATAAGAGTGACAAACGAGCACACAGTTCACCTGATGGTAAGTGGATGCTGTGGGCCATAGACATCTACATTTATCCTCGATTACGAAGCAAAACGTAGATGCATTGTCACCCCTGAGGACTAAGATAGAATGCCTCGTTTCCAGTAAAAAAGGGTCTCCAGATCTCTACACTCACCATACGAAACACAGCAGTATTAAGCTGCTATTTTACGCTGGTATTCTGTGAAAGCGTGGTCCTTTCCCGGTCGAGCCGACTCATTCGTGCTACAACCATAATATAGCTGCAATGTGGCTCCACCACGTATAAAACTACGAGTATACTAAATATTTATTTCTAATTAAGGACAAAGTGAAACCCGGACGTATTAAAAAAAACTGAATCAAATTTTTTAGGTTTAACAAATAACTTGTAACAATTATAATGTGTAAAACCCAAATACAAAAATAATTGACGGCAATTGTAGAGTTAACTTTAATGGAGCAAAACACATTTTTAAAGAATTCAAGCTAATTATAGTTATATCAGTAAGTTGTTTCTAACGGGCTAATTAATTACACATTAGAAGCTATATGAGTATTTTGACCTTTCATAACTATTTTTAGTACCTTTTGGAGATTAACAGTATCTTGTATTTGTCTTTTATTAGCTACTATACTAAGCAAAAAAACTACTATAATAAATAAAAAACTGCCTCCTATGTCCAGAGGTTGTAGTAGTGCGATTGCTGATCATGAGGTCCTGGGTTCGAATCCCGGGTCGGGCCAAAGAATCAATTATTGAGTTTTTCTGTCAAGAAATTCTCAGTAGCTGTCCGGAGTCAGGAATTTGGCGGTGTCTCACCCCCGTGCCTCGGAAAGCACGTAAAGCCGTTGGTCCTGCGCCTGATCTCTTTCCGGTCGTGTCGGTTTACCGTCCCATCGGATTATGAGAGTGAGGGAATAGAAAGTGCACCTGTGCTTGCGCATACACTTGGACAATACAATCCTGTCCTGCGCCGCTGGCTAGCCTCCGTTGAGGCAGGCCGCCGTGGCCGAAATTCGGTCTGGAGGACATTATTATTATTAATATTATTATTACTATACTAAAATTAACCGTGTAGTGGTGGTGTAAGAATATCCACTGGCCCATATTGTCCCGTGGGTACCGTAAGAGGCGACAGGTGGAAATTGAAACAGCTGATGAGCAGGAGCGTCTTTCTGGTAACAACAAAATAATCAAAAACTGCGGTTGGGATGCCGTTCGCCAAGCGTGTCAACTGCGGCAAAATCTCCCCTATGAGGCAATCTATGGGGGTGACCTATGTTCAGCAGTGGACCTTTATAAGCTGTGATAGATACTAAAATAAAATAATGACTTATCATCGTTATCATCATCATTACAGCCCTTCAAGTCCACTGCTGAACATAGGCCTCCCCCAAGGTACGCCACAAAGCACGGTCCTGAGCCACCTGCATCCGTCGACTTCCTGCATGTCTTACCAGATCGTCACTCCATGTATTAGGGTGTTGCCCGTACACTTCGCCTACCGGTACTAGGTAGCCAATTGAGAACCGTCGTCGTTTCTTCGAGCTATATGGCTCTTCGAGCTATAGGTACTAATCCGTTGGTACGAGTATATGTCGGTCACTTTGGTTCTACTACGAGTATCCTTATTTCTAAGATTATCACGCAGAGAAACCCCGAGCATAGCCCTAAACTTCGACTAAATTTATAATAAAAAGAACAGTGGAATATTATATTTTTATATTTAGTTTGTTGTTTTAGCATATCGAATGGAAATTTGTCATGAAAATTGACGCCCTATCTTATGTACACATCATAAACGACCGCAAAATCTTGCTAATTGCCGAATTGATAAAAGGTTTAGCATATAATTCGAAAAGAACCGTTCCGTTTTTAACTAGTGCTGTTATGAAATGATAAAACAAAACTTTATCAGATTTAACCATTAATGGACAGAGGCCTTAGTAACAATGCGCCAGCGCCTAAGTTTGACGTCTAATTTTGTTTAACACATGCATATGCTTCCGATCGTTTATTTTGTTACTTTATTTTCGTTTAAAATGACAAAAAAGACTTTCTGCAAAATTTCATCGTTTCTTCTCCGGTGAAAGAAAAAACTTTGAAACCATAAAAATATTTTTTATTTTCTTGTGTCGACGTAGAGATCAATTATTTAATTATGTTACTTATCACATGTAGCGGGCGGGCTTGTGAGCCCCGAGCAGCACTTGTAATGTTAACGCCCATAATGTTATCGTCTGTAAGATTTAAGCATGGTATTTTGAATGAATTTTATGCCATCGTTTCATGCAATCGAACCAAACGGTTAGCCGTTAGCCTCGACTTTCGTGATATAATTATACATACGTACAGCAAAGCAGTGAAATAATTTGCCGGCGGATTACACAATCTGAGCATCTTTAAATAAATAAGCTTTCGTTTAGCTCGACACTGTTACGGTCTAGGGCGTCATCATCATCGTCACCATTTACCACCAGGTGGGATTGTATACAAGCACTGGTTTAAATAACAAGTAAAAGTAAAAAAATCATGTCTCCTACGTCTGATCTCTCTCCAGTTGTGTCGGATTTCCCCTCGGATTAGGAGAGTAATGGATGTCACACACGGTCAGTTCAACTGATCATTCCTACTGATCAGTTCAAACTAAAAATGTTGATATTTTTTTTTAATATTAGATTTTTGATAAATAAACTTATTAACGATAAATAAACTTATATATAAAACTCCGATATTGATGATAATACTCGATATATAGGAAATTCAGTATTTTAAAAATATCAATAGTTTTAGTATGAACTGATCGGTTGGAATGATCAGTTGAACTAACCGTGTGTGGCGTCCATAAGAGAATAGATGGTGCACCTGTGTTTGCTCGCACGCTTGTGCAATTGTGTTTGCTCGCACGCTTGTGCTTATAATCCTGTCCTGTGCAGATGGCCAGTCTTCCTTATTCCGCCGCCATTCAGCTGATTTTTTTTCAGTCGCTAAATTCGGTCTGGAGGCTATTATATATTATTATTATTTGCCATAGTTGCAGGCGGGATTACAAACCGCAGTATTTTGTTATTTTGAACTGTACTGGCCAATTAATGTCCACCGGAAATTGTTAATGCCACGTTTATTCTCATTTTTAGTGCTGAATTATCACTTGCTCGGCGGAACAAAATGTTTCGAGGACATGTGAAGTCCTCCAACACTAAATGCGGCGGTCTATTTGCTATATGTAGGTATATAACGTACTATTATTTGTTTTGTGATATAACTCTAACAAAAATTAGAGGACGCCTGTACCCAGCTGTGCTAGATAATATTAGGCTGTACCTTTATAGCTAATACACTAGTTTTATTAGTAAGATAATATGCTTATTATTATGTTACTGGATATAATATTATGACGGCGGATCTAGCTATTTATGGCTTTAAACCACCACACTACCCTTGCGGTTAGGTACTTGTTTACTGTGAGATATAAATTACGTACATTTAACGATTTAATATTAAGAAAAATTATTTTCCTATAACTTTATACTTACCTCTTTGTTTATTTTTCTATCCTTAATAACTGAATTCAAAATAATAATAAGTTAAGCTATAATGAGTTTAATTTATTACCTTAATATTAATAACGTATCTACTCGTAGTATTACATAATGTAACGTGGTAGTTCACATAACGATTTCTTATATTTACGTGAATAACTATACACGGTATAAAACTAATTTTACAGATTTTATCGCGTTTAATTTTAACTAGGCTAAGGCTAAACACTCGCTGTAAATTTTACAATACGAAAGAACTTCTCGGGTTCGATCCCCACCGACACCAATGAAATTGTTAATTTTAAGTTCAAGTGCTGATTTATCACGTGCTCGGCGGTGAAGTTATACATCGTGGAATATCGTAAGAATTTTCATATAAATTTTTCGAAACCGAATAGTGCCATAAAAATTACTTTAATTTAAAAATTTTCGTGCAGCTGATGATGTAACAGCTTTAGTAAGTATAACGATTTTTCAAAGAAAAAAGATATTTTTGGATTTTTAATAATGAGTAATCACTAATCATCTTTATCATTGCCTGAAGGCAAAAATGCGAGTATAAGAAGGCCGGGGTAGTTTCGATTCAAGTGCCAACTGAATTAATTAAGAGAAATACTTGGTTAAAACTAGAAGAGCCCCGAAGACATGGTCTACATAAAGTAGACTATACTTCTGCGAAAATCACTTTGGTGTAAGTAGGACGTATGCTTTTTAACTATCGTTTATACAAAACAACATCATGAGTTAGTACTTTCTGTTTTTACGGACCCGTCTTCCATGATGCCATTTTAATAAAATACGGAATAAAAGTCAGCAATCGTGATAAAATTTGAAAAATTTCCAAATGACATACAGCACATTAACATGTTTACTTTATCAGTGACGTCACGTCGGATTTAAATATGGCGGGTAGCGTTTTTGAAAATTGAGGCACATATTAAAAATGACTCCTAAAATAGAATTATAAAATTTATAATGTATTTTTTATAAATAGAAATCAACATTTCTCGTTTACTTTTTATAAATCCAGGCATAAATATGTATTTTCGAATTTTTCAAGATTTGACAAGTCCACAAGCACAGGTCTACTCTAACTTTTGAGGAGTTTTTAGGACGTCTAAAGACTGTAACTTTAAATTTAATTTTACATCGGATTAGACAGTGTTACCTAAATGTATAACTAAAATATCTCACCATGCATTCATTACTGGTAATGTTTGTAGTCTAGTTTGTCACTAGACGTATGTAGTACTGGAAAGTCATTTCCGCGCATTATCAGAGAGCTGAGTTAACTGCTGCAATGTGTGAATTAACTATTTACTATGATCCCTTTACATTGATGTTTTGTGCTTGAATACTAGTGGGCGTAAACATTTGTACAAAAAAAAATATAAAAATTGGAACTGAGAACCTTCTCTTTTTTGAAGTCGGTTAAAACAAGTTGTTATGATTAGAAATCTTAGCACACACATAATAGCAAAGATGAGAACATTAAATTTTAAATAGAGTGTAAAAATCTAGTAAAAAGAACTAAAACCGGCCAAGAGCGTGTCGGGCCACGCTCAGTGTAGGGTTCCGTAGTTTCCCGTCCGTCACAATAAGTATTCCTACTTATGAGTTTAAAGGTGGGTATCCATTATGTTCGCGCTCCAGCAGCGCTCCGCGCTCCCGCAACTGCTCCCGTCCCGGTAGTGAGTACGTGCGCGAACATGGAGCGTGCAACATTGCACGCTCCGCGGCAGGCACTCCGACTGTCCATCCAAGTTTAAAATGATTTTCCTAGAAAGTCCTTATAAAGTTCTACTTTTCAGATTTTTTTCATATTTTCTAAACTTATGGTTCAAAAGTTAGAGGGGGGGGGGGGGGACACATTGTTTTTTACTTTTGGAGCGATTATTTCCGAAATTATTGACATTATCAAAAAATGATCTTAGTAAACCCCTATTCATTTTTAAATACCTTTCCAACAATATATTACACGTTAGGGTTGAAATTAAAAAAAAAACACTTCCCACTTTACATATAGGGGGGCTACCCTAACAAAACATTTTTTGCCAATTTTTATTTTACCACTTTGTCGGCGTGATTGATACACATATTGGTACCAAATTTCAGCTTTCTAGTGCTAACGGTAACAGTGATTAAGCGAGGACGGACAGACAGACATGGCGAAACTATAAGGGTTCCTAGTTGACTACGGAACCCTAAAAAAGGATAAAATAATTCCACACAATAGCTTCTTTAAAATAAAATCACTCCAGAAATATAAAAATATTCATCAAAATCGGTTTACAATTGACGAAGCTATCCCGTAACTTACATCCGAAAAACGTACAGTCGAATTGAGAACTTCCTATATTTTAAAATCGACTTATTAAAACTAACCTTATAATTAGCCTACTTTAAATGTCTGTGTCGAAGTACATGTTAATACACTGCTTACATTACGTGTTAAATAATTGGATTTGTGACTCACTTGTGAGTTTCGAGTAAAACTCTGATATCGTTACACTGCAAGCATTATACGATAACTCCATGGTACATACATACATATGTATATATATATGCATACATCGCAGCATTCGACACCTGTGAAAGAAACAATTGGAACATTTCCATTTATTTTATTTAGGTCTATTTTTCTTAGTCATAATAGTAAAAAAAATTTGCTTATTTTGGACTACTTGTATATCCATATGGATTTTATAAAGTAACTTAAAACTAAGTTAGTAGTAACGAAATAGAAATTATAAGGTAAATTTTCAAGTGGTACGATTTCAGGTAGGTCCCAGTGATCGTCACTCTTCGTACAAAGACATGAATCTTAGTCATGACAGAATTTTAGGTTCTCTTTTTTGCCCAGTTCTTCAGGAAAGATATTACCTTCTTGCTTATTTCTGGAGCCAAACAGCAGTTCGTGCACTACCTGCTTGAAGGGCATATGAGAGCCTATGTAATTACAGGCTGGCAGTAGTTCCATCTTTTTTATACGTGGTAGAGCCATAATGCGGTTATATTAGTAGTATAGTTGAAGCACGAATGGGTCGGCTCGACCGGGGAAGGTCCACGCTCTCACAGAATACCAGCGCAAAATAGCAGCTTAATGCTGCTGTGTTTCGTGTGGTGAGTGTAGAGAACCGGATACCCTTTTTGCTGGAAACGAGGCATTCCATGTTAGTCCTCACGGGTGACAACGCATCTGCATTTTGATGTGTAATCGAGGATAGTTTATGGGCAGCAGCCGCAGCAACCACTAACCATCAGATGGCCTGTGTGCTCGTTTGTCACCCTATCCTATTAAAAAATATCTTAGTCCTCAGAGGTGGCAACGAATCTAAAGCCTTATAAGTTTAAAGTTGGTTACAGGTGTGGTGCTGGACTGCAGCGGCCACTTACCATAAGGTGCACTCGAAATAAGTTCTTGTGTGACCTTCAGCTTTATTAAAAAATCCATTGAATTTTTATTTATTATTGTTGAATCATTTTACCATTTTTCCAGACTGTAAAACTGTTCTCTACATAACCTATAAAATCAATTGATGTTTTATCAACCAACAATGTCTTTTCTCAAAATAATAAGACCATTTCTACATTTTAGACAATTTTGATGTCTGATGTCCGTTGGGTTCATTGCTACATCAAATATGACAACCTTCAGTAACATCTATCGTGTACGCGGCACAGCGGCATGTTTTCATTCTTGGGTCCAAGAATTAATTTATAAAAGAATTAATATAACTTCACCAATTAAATACAAATATGCATATACAACTACTAGCGCTTGGCTATTATCTAGGCCTAAACTAAACATGTATTTCGGACAGTTTGATCTTTTGTCGATATCACAAGTGGCACAATTCTGATGTTTTCTTCAATTGATACAATATATCGTTTAGGACGAAGACGACTTACTACGTTTCTAGAATAGGTCTTATCATAGAATGATTCTAAATTGACGCTTTTGACGTAGGTATATATAAATATTAAAAAATTCTTTTTCTACAAACAAATTTAAAATTCTGTTGGTAGCTATTCCCTACTCAGGAGGTATAGAAGCGCTCAGTCATGCATACTGCAAACGCATTTGCATTTATATTTTTAATCCACGGTAGATGTATGTGTCTATGGGTTACAGCCACCCTTACGTCACCCTAACTTCTGTAAAGGAAACCTATGAAGCGCTTATGGCACGGAATGGTTCCATATTGTAACGCATACCATTCTAAGCCCGTTTCTTCATTGGTCGTTTACAGTGATGCATATGCTCGGCATGAGGAGCTGATATTGAGCGCATACTAAACAATAGATTTTTTTAAAACGCTGTGATCATATATTCTTTTAACTTCTTCATTATTAGAAGCGACGTGGTAGCTACACAATGGGTCCGCCTGCAACGTAATATTTGGTCAGATTGTCCTTTATCAATATCGGTCAAAATATTTCCTTGTTTTATTATAAGTTATTCTTAAGGATTTTTTTATATGTCTATTTAATTCTATGTATAAAAATGTGGTATGCAAGATGATGTTGTGACCAGGATTAAGAAAGGAATGCTTCGGTGGTTTGGTCATGTAGAAATAATGAATGAGGAAAGAGTGACAAAGCAAATTTATATGGCAGATGTGAACGGCAGAGTCGGTAAGGGACGCCCTAGGAAAAAGTTTATCGACCAAATTGGCGATATTTTGAAAATGAGCCACGCACGTTAGAAGTACTCTTAACCGACGAGCATGTATGCGTAGATATAATATATCTACCATATTATGGTTGTAAAGGAGGCGAAAGAGGTATGCCGGGATCGTGCCAAATGGAAGTCCGTAGTCTCTGCCTACCTATGTATAAAAAATCACAGTCTCGTTTTACTTGACATAGTATGTTCAACAATTCGACTATTTGGACATGATGTAATATTCATATACTGGACGACCTATTTTACCGTCTGGAAAAATATGGGTGTAACATATTAACGGGATAGAAGCCTATGCCACTTATACTTTACAAAAACTAAAAAACAAAAATTTTGAATTAAATAAATAAATAAAATTCTATAGAAATTCAAATCATACCCACACTACTTTACGAACAGCAATAAAACAATAAATTCTAGGTCACAGGCTAGGCATCCATCCATCCATAATCCCGTGAGTGTCGACTATAGGAAATACCAAAAGGAACGCGGCGTCTGATCTTGCTATCGATCTGCTACGGGAGAGGCCAATCTGTGGACCTCCTGTGGACTTTACTCCTGTCCATCGGTGAACTTTACCTGCTGAGAAGAAAAAAAAAACAACTATGACGACAAAATCAAATTTATGACTTATGCTAGCAACCTGTCCATCCATTACAGCATATCTAAAGTCCACAGCTGAGCATAGGTCTCGTTGAAGAGATATTTGTCAGTTGCCACGCTTGAGGGCACATGGAAACGTCAACGTCATTCATCTATGGCCATAAACAATTGCGCGAAACATTTTTTCACTTGTAAAATATAGTGTTTTTAATCTTAATAATAAGAAAACATTTTTAAAACCACTACACAACTATACCCGAAAATTATTAACTTAAATTTTGCACAAAAATATGTTTCTGTCTAGGTAAATCGTCCATGTACTCTGCCTAAGTGTGCAAAATTAATATGTGTTATATGCTTCGTTTTTCTTACCACCATAGCTTGGTGGAATGAATGACATACAGAAAATGATTAATTAGCCGTGTAGCGTGGCGTAAGTAATTCCAATTCCCGACATCCCGTGGGTTTCAGGCAAGCAGCAGTGTGTCTTCCTGATAACAACTTGGTTGCCGACCACCTGCCCAGCGTGGCAACTATGATAATCTATGGAGAAAGCCTAGGTTCAGCTGACTTGAGTTGATAGGATGTAATCGTGATGATCTCTTATATCCGTTTTGTGACCAGTGTCATAATCATAATTAAGTAAAACATCTTTTTAGAAGCTTAACATTCACAGGCAAACTTTTTTTTTTTTCAAATAAAAAAATTTAATATGTCATTCGACGGTTGCGTGGCTCTGTTCGAGCAGTAGATAAGGCACGGGATGGTACAATACGTTTCTGAAACACGCACGACTAACTTCCTGAAAATGTTATTATGTTTAGGTTATAAAACTGATAAAAATATAGATGATAGCAACCAAATGTATCACAAACACACATTTCGCGAGTAATATCTCTTGAATTAAATATTGATAAAATGGAAGAATAAATAACTTATAAAAATAAATAAATCAACATTATTTAACAATAGTAGTACTTCATCATGTATATGCATCACATTATTAACAGTATTTTATTTACGTACCGTATATGAAATAAACTTACCTATGTTTAAAAAAATAAAATCGGGTTTTGTTTTCGTGTCCGAATAATACCGCGAATGTATTTATTCCGTCTTCGTGATGTATGTAATGTAGTAAAAATAGCACTCAGTTTAATGAATTTCCAAGGCCTTTGTCAATTTTTGGGCCAGTCTTATTAAAGATACTTAACAAACAAAATAATTTATTCCAACCAAGTCAAACGTACAGACACAAGAGACGACGAAACTTAATTCATTAACGCATCAATTATAAAATATTTACTATTTTATAAAAAATTATAAAATATTTACTATTTTAAATGTTCCATACAAATTAATATGCTGATAATTTTATTAAAATTAGAAGGCTAGGCTTGGGTAAAATAATATTTTATAAATGTTAAATGGGTTAAGGTGCGAATGTGAAATTTTTCTTGAAGAATATAAGCTTTGTTAGCAAGAATAAGCAAATCAAATAAGTACTGTTAATGAAGTATCTTTATTCATGTAGAATTTTAACAAGCTACTTATAAATACTAAAATTATTATTATTATTTTGGGTTCAGATGTTCCCCTGTAAAGAAAACCACTTAAAACAAAAAGTTCTTTAAAACATATTATATTTTGCAGTTTATTTAAACCGATTATGTGCTTAACTCTCTCTGTTGAAAGTAGTCATTGACTACGTAGCGAGCTTTATTTTTTTTAAATATCCTTTAAAAACATTTAACGGACGTTGTTGAAAAATAGATTAGCGTCAGCGCTCTTCTCATTAATAAAACATCTTTGTCACATTAAGGTTCGAAATAATTTTTTTGTTAATCAATCTGATACTCGTGCAAGAATATTGTTTACGTCGCGTTGTCAAAATAGTGATTTTTTTAGTCAACACAAAAAACTAGAGATTTAACGCCATCAAACAGTACAATGTCATATAGATTGTTTTTTTAAATATTCCATGAAATATCACAAAATGCCCTGAAGACGTAATTATTCTTAAGCAGATAATTAGTACTAAACATTATATGGAAAGAAAGCTTAATATAGGTATATATAGGAAACGCAGCAACGCTTGGCACTATGTCGCGGCAAGTAGGATTATAATATTTTAAATTTTAAGTTTTTTTTTATTCTGGCAGTTAATGTTGTTTTTCTTTAATACAATATTAAATCAATTACTGTTTTGCTATAAACTCGTAGATCGCGGTTGATTTCTTAAATCAATCTGTTTAACAGACGAGAATCTGATGGCCGACTAATGAACATTCATCTAAAAATTCAAACCCTAAATCTCATCTCATCTCTTATCACTGATTGGTCACGTGCGGCATAACAAGTGCGAGTAATATCGGCTCGCATCGGCACACACAAACCTGTCTGCCTCACAAGGTGGTAAAGGCAAAATTTCCAAGTACTCTAGCAAGCATCAGCATCAGCAGCCTCTTTTAGTCAGTATAATCTGTTGATCGTAGTGATAATTTACAAAACTTTTTTACTGTTTCATGTCTAAGATATTTGATTACGGCCATTGTGCATAAAATTTACAAATTTTAACATGAAGGTAACGTTGTTTGCGCTTTATAAAACGAGAACGTTTCCCCCGAATGTAGTATAATCATTCGATGGAATTTTTTGTGACCCTCTCTACCAGTAATAGAGGTTACAGATCTTATATCACGCACGTTGTAATCGACTAAAATTGTATACCGAGAATCGGACCGGAAAACGATGGGGTTACGCTCCGCGGGCCCCCTTTAGTAATTTTATTAACAAAAAAGTATTTGAGCTTCATCTCATTCTTATCGCGGGTGAGCAAACGAGATGGACTATTAATATAAATTACTTTTCACTAACAATACGTGTTTTTGTGTTGGGACTTCGTAAGCGTGTACACAGACGGCTTTCACACGAACATGGACCTTATAGCAGAGCAATGAACCTTCTAAAAGGCTGGTATTAACGTACAATGTCTACACAATAAGAGTATAATTTGATTCCCATTGCGCGCTGACATCAAGTGCGTTGTATGTGATGTCAGCAGAGTATACATCCTTCCAGACAGTAAGTGGATGGTGTGGCTCATATGATTAACATTTCCATCCATTAACATTTCCATCCATCTCGAGATGGATACCTCGCTAAAATACGAGAGCCTCTAGTTCACAGCATTCGTCGTTAAGGGGAAATATAACCTCAAATGGCTTATCAAGATCCTCCGTTATGCCGAAAATATAGCATCGGGTTCTGTAGCTTGTTTCCTGCCGCCCGGTTCCAAGCTTCAGGACGCCGATAGTTTAGGTAATTTCTTTTTACAGTGAAAATAATGGTAATTAAAAAAAAACATAAGCCCACACATGATTTATAGTTAGCTCAGTTAGTATGCAAAGTTTCATGATCTTATTTAAAATATTTTACGAATAACAGCGGTTTATTGTTCACTTTGGAGGTAACTTTGGATTTTTTTTCTATCGAGAAAACTTTACGGAATCATGTTCTCGTCCAACATAGTACTTAACATTAATCCTCAACTTTACTATATATTTATTTCAAATTTAATGCTGCAATATTTTCGGCATAACGGAGGATCTTGCTAAGCCATTTGAGGTTATATTTCCCCTTAACGTTTCGTCATTCGTATGAAACTCGCGCTGGTAATCAGTGCGAGCTGCACAATACGGCATAACAAATGCGCTGCTGTAGTACTCTACCTCGTGCAAACCGTGCAAATGCAAAAACTCAAATGGAAAACTACATTTAATTATTTATATTGTTACAACCTCCCAATTGGTTCGGGAACGTGCGACCGTGCGTTGTAGCGTTCCACGAGGAGGGTTATGTTCAGCGGTGGGCTTGTGATGGGCTGTAATGATTATGTCGATGATGATAATGATAATTTCCCTTTGGGGAGAGTCCGAATAAAAAAAAAGAAATTTCAATATGTTATCACCACGTTTTTATGATTATAGACACCCGATTGTACTGTTTAAAGGATGATTCACCTGTTTTCTGTGTCTTTATTCGCTCGTTCCTTCATATGTTTGTAATTATATTCGTAGTTTAACAATGTATTTCGTTGCGCATATCACAAAAATAAATTATGATATTGTTTTTCGAAGTCAAGTTCATTCAACTTTTAAGTAAGGTAATAAATACTTCTAGATAAAACATATTATCTATATAGAAGTAGATCGTAAGCGCTGACCAAATCATACCAAACCAAATTGATGTGGATTTTATGTAAATCGACTGACTGACAATCACAGTATCAAACACTTTGCCAAGTTGCTGTCTCCCGTCGCGTCGCTGGTTGGATATTTTATGACTGGCCACCTGTTGGAAGCTATAAAATATTATGGGCTTTTCCTATTTTACCTTTAAGATATTCACGTAACCAAATATATGGAGTGAAGGATTCTTCTAGGCCCCCACCACAGGGCAACCCATAATTTTTTTTAATAATGAATGAAATAAATGAACACTAAAATTGTCACTAAACCCAATCCCATTATTTTCCTACGCGCTTAGTATTTGTAACTTTGAGTAGAAGTAATTGAAATGTAAGACGTCATTCAACAACACAGAACACCTAATATAGCGGAATAAGTGTTCTGTGTTCAACAACGGGCAACCGAAAACCTAAAATTGATAGAATAATTTAGATAATATGTATGTGTGTACATAGTTAGCTTAGTCTCTACGATTATGAAAAATTAAATATCGAAAAACCAGGCTATACACTTAGATGATTCTAAATGGGTATAGACATTTAATCTTGATACTTTAGAAACTGCACGAAATCTGTTATGCCAAATTATTGAAGAAATGATCAATCCGATCCGTTCGAAACCATAATCATAGATTAATTGTCGCAATTCATTAATTCTGCAACGTGCATTTTGTGAAGAAAGGTTTCTTCCATAGTATACTGTTAATATTATGCCCGCATTTCTTTCATTATTAAAGTAATCTCACAATTGAATCCGTACGTAATGTCTCTTTTAACCTTACTATGGTTGGTTTTTTTTTCATTATTTGTTTGAAGTTGCAGATGTTCCTGGGGTGTAGTAGCCCTTTACTGTTTGATGGGCTCTTTTATTATCTTTTTGAACTAACATGGTTTTAATTGCTTATAATTTTCTTTCATCGCAGCCATTAAAATGCAATAAATAATCGTGTGTTTTAATTTCAATGATAACATGTACTGTAGGGTTAACATGTCCATAGTTTGATTCAGAGAGATTTTTACACCTTCTTAAGCATTGAGCTTTGATTATATACTTGACAAGTATATTCAAAGGCATTGAGTATAAGGTAGAATTGAAATCATTAAACAAGAACAAAAACAAACACTTTATGAAAGTAAGCAGTGTAGATTATCGGATACGCTTTTTCAGTTTCCAACGCGGCATTTCCATCTTAGCCCTCAGGAATAACGACGCATCATTTTGATACATTTATATAGCTGTCTACTATGAGCTACAACATTAAATTACCATCAGGTGGACTATGTATATATCACCCTCACTTTATATAGAACTAAGCGTGATATGTATACATATAGACTTCAAAACTATATGTATACCTATTTCAAGGAATCTTAAGCTGATTATTTTTATTTCAAAATATGTATGGCCATTCAAAAACCCATGGCAAATTTATGAAGTCGTTAAATAATTACTTTCATTATCACGCGGACACTTTATCGTGACAGAAATGTTTGTTTAGTTCACACAACGTGATCACCTTATTTTAACAGCGCCGCGCCGGTGAGAGACAACTTTAGAGAATTCTTATACAAACCTTCCGAATTAATCTGTCGGGTTTTATTTATTCCGTTTTAAAATTTACTATCGTATCGTATAAGCACAGTCTATAAATCCATGTTTTTATTAACTGTGGTATAAGCATAAGTAAGTATCCAGTTGCGATTGCAAATTTTAAATTGTATTATTATTATCATTACATTTATGATTTATTTATTTTTTTATTATCTGGTTTGTAAATTTACCTGTGACTTTATAACTGTTACAAATTTTATTTCATAGATTATTATAAGTATTCCTAAAATTCTTATAAACAAGTTGGTTTCTAATCTGTTAATCTTCACAAAAATTGACACTTTCCATACAAGTTATAAATACAACGTTGGTTATGTAATAGTTTATTATGAAGGTCAGGCAGCTACTATTATATTCCAGTGTACTTTTAATTTATGGATATTGAATTCATTTATAGATTGAGTTATTATATTATATTAGGCACGCAGTTAATTACAACTCAATGGGTGATTATAACATTACGGGTTTGAGCACAGAATATACTCGTAATATAATAGTAATACGTAGTGTAGTAGTGACTGCCTCGTTGGTCTAGTGGTTGCAGTAGTCCGAATGCGGATTATGAGGTCCTGTGTTCGAATCCCAGGTCGGGCCAAAAAAAATAATTATTGAGATTTTTCGTCAAGAAATTCTCAGTAGCTGCCGGGAGTCAGGAAGTCGGCGGTGTCTCACCCCCGTGCCTCGGAAAGCACGTAAAGCCTTTGGTCCCGCGCCTGATCTCTCTCCGGTCATTTCGGTTTACCGTCCCATCGGATTATGAGAGTGAGGGAATAGAGAGTGCACCTGTGCTTGCGCGTACACTTGGGCACTATAATCCTGTCCTGCGCCGATGGCTAGCCTCCGTTGAGGCAGGCCGCCGTGGCCGAAATTCGGTCTGGGGGACATTATTATAATACGTAGTGTAAGGTTCAAATTACGTGTAATGTATAAAGTTCAAAGAATTGGTAGCTGTATAAATAGTTTATCCTTATAATATTTAATTTCAAAGAATTGAAATTATCCTCGTCGAAATGATACACACAACTGACACAACGCACTAGTTCTTTTTTCCTTAAAGTCTGTCGGCACGACATACAACAAAAACTCACCAAACCAAATAGTTATTTGTTACTACCGCGTCTGGTTTTGTACTCGACGCCGTAGAAACTTTTTCATTTAACCTGTTTTTTATGTTAATGTTGCCGAAAATAATTGTAACAATAAATTAAAATACATTCTTGTTAAGTTTACTATAGCGGGATATTTTTTGATTCCCACCAATAGCTACGCTTGGCTAAGTAATGGACGAGGCTCTGGCGGTTGAAAAACGGTGGTCCAATTAATGCCAAACCCTAGTCTCACAGAGTGTTGACGGACAGCGAAGTGCTGCGCTCATCTGCCAGTCTGCGCGAAATATTATTTATGGACATAATCTTTCATGTTTATGATTATCAGTCCGTACAGTCCACGGCTGGTCATGAGCCGCTCCCGTGGCAAAGAGGAATTCTCATTTGATTGCATTGATTAGTTGTGTAATCGCAATGCCGGACATTTTGTACGTTTGACGCTTCTATCCGTCGCCGGTCTAATTATGTTTACGTCTGACGAAAACGAGATGCTCGTATTATATCATTTATCGGAAGTCATAAAATGAAATAATGATGAAGAGAGATCTTAGTCTCTCTCCATTGCATGTGCGGGGAACGTTTTAGGGGCTAAACTTATTTTAAAAGCTAGGTTTCGAGGAAACAATCTTACAATTAAACTAATATAATATGATAATAAATATACTGGCGAAATAAAACGAAGCCTCTATTGCTATTATTTATATTAATTCTAATTTCTAACCGACAATTAATAATGTTTTATATTAATACCAATGTACATGTCTATGGGCTACAGCATCCACTTACCATAAGGTGGTGTGCTCGTTTGTTTGCCTTTACTATTAAAAAAAAACCGAGGATTCTGCGGTAAATCTGACCTACACTGCGAGAACACAGAAGCAGCTGTTCTGTGTCTCAATGTCGCTCAGCGAGCTATGGAGAGGGCTATGATCGGAGTTTCTCTACGTGATAGACTTTATAGGAAAGAACCTCCGATTCTTCTTTTTTTTAAAAAAACGTTACCCCTACACTAGGATTTGCTCCTGTATCGTGGGGGCAGTTTACAAACATAAATTGCGCAAGGAAAAACATCCAGATCCGGAACAATTATTTGTAGGCCATACAAATACTTGTTCCGTGCGGAATTCCAACCCGCGACCCCCAGCGCAGCCACTCATTGCTAAGCCACTGCGCCACGGAGTCGTCTCAAAAATAAGAATATCCTCAGTAGAAGCAGAGTGACCGACATCTCAACGGCTTAGAAAGCTGAAGTGGCTATGGGCAGACCATATAGCTCGAAGACCGACATCTGATGCGGATGAAAAGTTGTCGAGTGGCAGCCGTCTTCCGATAGGCTAAGTGTAAGGCGGCCCTCCAGTAGATGTAGTGTAGACATGCAGGAATTCGCTGGATGGTGGTTCAGGACTTTGCATCGTGGCATTACTTTGCTGAGGCCAATGTTCAGCAGTGTACTTGTGAAGGTTTATAATAATGATGATGATAAAGCAGCAGTTGTTACTGTTCATTTGTAGATTTAATCTTTTTTTAACCGACTTCAAAGGGGAGGTGGTACTCAATTGGGCTGTATGTGTTTTTTATGCGTTGATACCTCCGAACTTTTGTCTAGATGAAATAATTTTGATGAATCTTATTTATTTGTAAGCTTGTGATTTTCGTATGGTCCCATATAAATTTGATCAAGATCTAACCATGAAGTCGGTCGTACAAAATTTTTAATTATACTACTTGTGCTATTATCATGTAATGATAAAAGAACATATTATTAGGTGTGGTCGAATTTTAATTGCGCTTCGCTGAACGTGTAGTGCGTTTCGTTGTTTTGTGGCTGTAATTAATTGCGTCATCAAGAGAGCAAGATAAACATACGCTCCCATACTAAATTTTTTAAATAGCCTCTTGTTCCTAATAAATAAATCATTTGTCTTTAGGTTTGCCAACAAGCAACGTCGGGATGAGTCATGACAATTTAATTAACTTCCTATAACAACGTTTATTTCAACTTGGTGCAATTGTTTAATATCTAAGTTTAATAATACGTTAATATTTATGATTTATGACTATAGGAGTTTGCGAGGGTACTCCGATACTTAAATCATTATATAAGTTGAATGTTTATTTTTGTTTTGCCAAGAAAATTATAGCTGAAAAAATAATAAATTTATATATTTTTTATTAATTAGTAATTACGCCCGAAATCTAGAATGAAATATAAACAGATTTTACATATTTTTAGGACCATTTCTATATGACAAGCTCAACAAGTAACTAAAGATATATGTCGTAAGTTATAAGAAATGTAATATATGTAATTGTAAAGAAATATCTGATTTAATTAAATTACAAAGACTCAGAGAAGTTGTAAGAAAATATAAAATAGTTAGTATTAATTGTAGGTAACACATTATTGTTTTTAATTTATTTTAGTCATTATATGGTGGTTTAATTATTTAAATTTTCTAGTGTAGTCTGGTCAAATTAGACCAGAAAATAAGAGCGAAGATACATAAAATTACAACGAGCTGATAATCGGTAAAATTGTGTGAAATATCTATATTTTTGTGTATCTAATATCTATAGCCAATGCTTTATATTTGAGAATAGCGGTTAAACAGTTATAAATAAATCTTCATCATTGTATTAAGGGGTGAATGCAGCCTAATCCGTGTATCTTCTTTAAGTACATAGTTAGAAACGGAATAACAGGGTTCAATTTATGTAACTAAATAGATCAACTTAGATGATGGCGCGTTTACGGCCAGTCGACATACAATATTAAAAATTTCACGAAAATATAGATTATAATGACAACCAACTGGTCATTAATATGAATGCAATTGAATCTGTAAAAATCTCTAAAGTCAAGTTACACCGCATGCTCAGATTATAGAACACTATAATCTGAGTCCGTTGTGGTTGCATTGTTTTATTTTAGTATTATTCTTCGATTCTATTACTTCTGTATGTATAAGGAATAATTAATCCTATTATTTGCATAGGATGTAAGCAAAACTATAAACAGGCTTCTATTTTGCATTACAGAATAATTATTAACCTAAGATATCTTGTTTTATTTCCTTTTGTTATTTTTTATCATGACTGCATCAAAAGCCTTTTAAAGTAAAATACAGAGTACAGTGAGTCATTGATATAATGGATTATAGTAATTCTAGAAACTGTGATTTTATATTGTTTTATATTGAAACACAGAATGAATCATTTACTCAATAATCTTTAATCGATAATGCCGAAAAGCGTGAAAATTATATTATCTGTTAATTCTCAAATATATCATTCTTTTTATAAAACAACCCCAGATAATACTTAATAATACAAAGTATGTAATACAACTTAAAACTTACAAACTAAATTTAAATTTAAATATTAACATTAGTGTGTGTATGAATTATAATTAAGAACTACGAAGTTCTTTAGCACTACAAATTGGCTTGACCGGGGAAGGACCACGCTCTGTCTTTCTTCTAACAAATGTGGAGACTGGAAACCCTCTTTTTATTGGCCACGGCATCCACTTCCATCAGGTGGACTACGTTCTCATTGGTTAACCTTATTCTATAAAAGAAGTTCATGTTGCGTATAACCTAAATCCAGGAAATTATTTTTATTAATTCGCATAATTGTTTCCATATAAAATAGTTGATATAATTGACTGTGATCCCATTAATAACATAATTAATTGAAACCTACGTTTAATACCTCTACATAATCTAATATGTAGTAAAAGTAGGGGTGTGGCTGCACGTAATAGGACCACGAAGGTTGATTTGACATCACTAAGCCATCATTTGTCCCGCAGGATCCATTTGTTTAATTGTTAAGTCAACATTTTGTGCGCATTTATTTCTCAACGGAGACTAGCCATCGGTTGCAGGACAGGACTATAGTGCCCAAGTGTATGCGCAAGCACAGGTGCACTCTCTATTCTCTCACTCTCGTAATCCGATGGGACGGTAAACCAACACAACCGGAGAGAGATAAGGCGCAGGACTGTTATTCTTAATTGAGAACGAGGATAGATGTATGTGTCTATGGTCAACAGCATCCACCTAACGTTAGGTAGACTATGTTCACATTAGTTATACTTATTTCCTTAAAAGGCGTTCATGTAGAGCGTAAGCTAAATACAGGAAATTATTTTATATAATTCGCTTAATTGTTTCCATGTGAAATATTTGATATAATTTGTGTGATTTCGTTAATATTATTATCTTTTTCTTTAAAAAAATATTACTATAATAAAACTGCAATATAGTCTATTAACAAACAACATAAAATTTCATTGCAACCTCGGTATATTATATAGTACATAATCTAACATGCAGACAGGTAACTTCTTTCTGCTGGGCGTGTGACCACGTAATGGGGCCACCAAGGTTGATTTGTTATTACTAAGCCGTCATTTTGTCCCGCGGGATCCATTTGTTTCCTTGTTAAGTCAACATTTAGTTCGCATTATATGCAAATTAAGGGGGTATACCTACTGCATACTTATTATAAATCTATAAAGATTTGGTAATTTATTCATAGTCATAGTCATAGTCATAGTCTTTATTGCAATCAAATGGTTACAATAGATGTTATGTTTAAAAAAAGTCCGCATTTGAACCCAGTTTGGGCGTAGCAATTATAAAAATATTAAATTATTATTTTTAAAGTACAATATTAGATTTTATTAATACATTACATTATTAGATTATATTATTTTAAAATTCTGTAAATTTAATTTAATTCATAATCACAATGTCAAGTAAAAATAATTATTATTATTATAAGTAAAAATAAAATTAAGTAAAAAAATAACAATTGAATAACAAAATTAAATTAAATTAGATAGGCACAGGCCGAAGTTATCGACATAAATTAAATAATATTTGTATCAAAATATTCATTTAAATTATAGAAACATTTTTCAATTAAATATAACTTTAATTTGGAGAAAAATAGTGTAGTAGTCGTTAAATTTTTTATGTCATTTGGAAGGTTATTAAAAATTTTAACTGTCATACAGAAGGGACTAGAGCTATGCAAAGCAAGAGTAGATTTCGGCAATAGTAGCCTATTCTTATTTGGTCTAATTGAGTATTTGTAATTTGTTTCGCTTAATTTGGTAAATAGTTCTGGGTGGTTTTTTACAAATTTGCATGTTTCCCAAATATAAATAGCCGTCAAAGTCAAAATTTTAAACTTTTTGAAGTGGGGCTTACAACTTTCTGGAATTTTTATGTTTGCCAAGATTCTTATAATTTTTTTTTTGAGTTATAAATAATTGCTGTGCATCTTTACTATTTCCCCACAATATGACACCGTATGACAGCCACGAAGATGTGTATGCGTAATATGCTGACAGAGCGCTGGGGACATCTGTGCTTTTCTTTATTTCTCGTAATACGTAAGTGAATTTTGATAGCCTATTTTTTACTTTATTTATATGAGCTTTCCAGTTTATATGGCAGTCGATTTCCAGGCCTAACAAGTTGAAGTTGTCAACAGTCCCTATAGGTATATTATTATAAGTAAAAGCGATATTTAGTGGTGGTTTTTGAACTGGTCGGAATTGCATAATTTTGGTTTTATTAAAATTAATCTCTAGGTTGTGATGTGTCAGCCAATTTGTAACTTGGTTCAATACTCGATTCAATGTATTATTTAAATTCTGGTCTTTTTTATGCGGAATAAGAATGGAAATGTCATCAGCAAATATAATAGAGGTTTCAGTCAATACCCTAGGTAGTTCGTTTATATAAATAATAAATAGCAAACATCCCAAAACGCTGCCCTGGGGGATGGAGCAAGTAGTGTGTATTGCTTCAGATCTAACGTTGTATATTTCGCCAGCGTCATGATTATAATGCACTATCTCTACGTATTGTTTACGGTTTTCTAGGTAAGATTTAAACCATTTGTATGCCGTATCTCGTATACCAACAACAAAATTCTATCGCGGTCCCCTCGTTTTTTGGTTCTAAAAAATCGAAAAATCATCCGAATTCCATGATTTTTTTAAATCTCCGTCTTTATGGCGGATTTATACAAAAAATATGAAAAATATCTCACCCCAAGATTTCATATAGTTTTATGACTGTAAATGTGATCGTAAATGCACTTTTTCGAATATAATCGTTCATAACTTGTTCGCAAAGCGTCAAACGAAGTTTATATATAGTTTTTGTTAATCTACACAAAAAAAACATTTAAAAAAGCATTCAAAAATGTTTGTTTATTATTTTTTATCTCACTTTAAGTTTTTGTATGGTTTTTTGACTTTAAATGTTATCATAAACGCTTTAGAAAATTGAAATAATTATAAAAGTGAATATTTTGGTGTTTTATTGAGTGTAAGATCGAGCGATGCGAGCTTGGGAATCCCGACTCGGACAGTTTAGGTTAGAAGGAGATGGCGAGGTCGAGTGAGCGAGCTAATAGAAAAAATAAACAATTTTTTTTAAATGTTCGTTTTTTGTGTAGTTTATGAAAAAAGAAAATGGCAATCGCACTAAGCAATCGAATTTAATATAATATGTATTACTTGTGAGATACGTTGAGTTTTCATGCGATGGCACAAGTCAATCTATTTATTTAAAACATAAAAGATATTTAATATTGCTATGGTCACAACACAACATAACATGCCGTGTAGTGGCGGTTAAGAATATCCACTACCCCATATCTTCCCGTGGGTGTCGTAAAAGGCGACAGAGAGAAACAGGCAGGAGATGGGCAGCAGCATCTTCCTGATAACAACAATTACACAAAAAAAAACTGCGGTTGCCAACCCGCTCGCCAAGCGTGGCAACTATGGCAATATACCCCCCATGAACAATAACACAAACAGACGGCCCCCAGTCCCCGGCGGCCCCGCTATTCCTGGCTACGGTGGCGACCATGGTAACGGCGGGGCAGGGGGTGCTAAGAATCTCCGGTGGAGGTTCGGTTGCCACCTACGACGACTCGACCTGGCAACATTTAACGCACGCACACTGAGGACTGACGAGAAGATCCTGGAGCTGGAAGAAGAGATAGACAAGTTGCGCTGGAGTATTATAGGATTATCCGAGGTCCGAAGAGAGGGGGAGGACACGGTGATTCTCGAATCCGGCAACTTGTTCTATCACCAGGAGGGCGACCATCTGTCCCAAGGAGGTGTCGGATTTATCGTCCACAAGTCTCTCGTCAACAACGTTGTAAAGATTGGGAGTGTGTCGACGAGGGTCGCGTACTGATACTCAGAATCACCAAACGGTATTCGCTGAAGGTCATACAGGTTTACGCACCAACCTCGGCACATCCCGATGAGGAGGTGGAGGAAATGTATGAGGATATTTCCAAAGATATGCATTCCTCCAAAACCCACTACACGGTGTTGATGGGAGACTTCAACGCAAAACTAGGCACAAGAGAAAGCGGTGAGCTGAAGTTAGGGAAATTTGGAGTGGGGCAACGGAACCGAAGGGGCCAGCAGCTGGCCGACTTTATGGAGAAAGAGGGACTCTTTATGATGAACTCTTTCTTCCAGAAGCGGCCCCACAGGAAGTGGAACTGGTCGAGCCCCGACGGTTCGACAAAAAATGAGATTGACTTCATTATGACGACCAGACGCCAACTGTTCAGTGATGTCTCAGTGATCGCAAGGGTGAAAACTGGCAGCGATCACCGAATGGTTAGAGGCACACTGAACCTAAACGTTAAGTTGGAGAGGTCTCGTCTAATGAAGTCAACGCTCCGTCCCCCTCGTGCTCTAATCCAGAATCCCGAAACCTTTCAGCTCGAGTTACGTAACCGCTTCCAGTGCCTAGAAGATTGCAATGCAGTGGACGATATGAACGACAAGCTCGTGGAAACTGTCCATGCGGTCGGAGCTAAGTTCTGCAAGACCCGCCGCAGAAGAACACAAAAACTCTCCGATCACACTCTTAATCTCATGGCTGTTAGACGGGAGATGAGGCTGCAATCGTCAACAGATTTGACAGCATACAGGCAACTGAACAGACAGATCTCCAAATGCATGCGGCGAGACTTACGCAACTTTAATACTGCTCGTATTAAAGAAGCGATCGAGCGGAACCAGGGCTCCAAAGTCTTTGCCAGAGATCTGTCTGCCCGTAAGAGCCAACTGTCAAAGCTGAAGACTGAGTGTGGCAGCATCGTTTCCGGGACACCTGAGATTTTGAGTGAGATTGAGAGGTTCTATGGGCAGCTGTACACATCATCGTTGGAGCCACACGCAAGTGTGAGTAACGATCCAAGAGCAAGTCTTATCCGACACTATTCCGATGATATCCCGGACGTCAGTCTAAGCGAGATTAGAATGGCTCTCCAGCACCTTAAAAACGGCAGGGCCCCAGGTGAGGATGGAATTACAGCGGAGCTTCTGAAAGCGGGTGGAACACCGGTACTTGAAGTCCTTCAGAAGCTCTTCAATTCCGTCCTCCATGGTGGCACTACTCCAGAGGCGTGGAGCAGAAGTGCGCTGGTCTTGTTCTTTAAGAAAGGCGACAACGCTCTCTTGAAGAACTACAGACCGATTTCCCTTCTGAGCCGCGTCTACGTGCTGTTTTCGAGAGTCATTACGAATCGTCTCGCACGCAGACTCGACGACTTCCAGCCTCCTGAACAAGCCGGTTTCCGAAAAGGCTTCAGTACCATAGACCACATACATACCCTGCGGCAGATTGTACAGAAGACTGAAGAGTACAATTTGCCACTTTGCCTGGCGTATGTGGACTATGAGAAAGCCTTTGATTCCGTCGAAATTTGGGCGGTGCTGCAGTCCCTTCAGCGGTGCCAAGTTGACTGTCGGTATATCGAAGTGCTGAAGTGTTTGTACTGTAGGGCTACGATGGCTATCCGAGTACAGAACCAGAGCTCGAAACCTATCCAACTGCAGAGAGGTGTAAGACAGGGTGACGTTATATCCCCGAAACTCTTCACCGCTGCTTTGGAAGACGTTTTCAAGCTACTGGACTGGAAAGGATACGGTATTAACATCAATGGCGAGTACATCACTCACCTTCGATTTGCCGACGATATAGTTCTTATGGCAGAATCGCTGGAGGACTTAAGCACTATGCTCAATGACCTCAATAGTGCCTCCCAACGGATAGGTCTTAAGATTAACATGGACAAAACAAAGATCATGTTTAATGTCCATGTCACACCTATGCCGGTAGTTGTTGGGAGCACTATGGTAGAAGTTGTTGACGAGTACGTTTACCTGGGACAAATAGTCCGACTAGGTAAGTCCAACTTCGACCGAGAGGTCAATCGACGGATTCAACTCGGCTGGGCAGCGTTCGGGAAATTACGACATATCTTCTCGTTAGGTCTCTCAATCTCTAAAAACTAGATTGTACAACCAGTGCGTGTTGCCAGTGATGACTTACGGATCTGAGACGTGGTCCTTCACTGCTGGCCGTATGAGGACGCTCAAGGTCGCTCAGCGAGCTATGGAGAGGGCTATGCTCGGAGTTTCTCTGCGTGATAGACTCTGAAATGAGGATATCCGCAGTAAAACCAGAGTGACCGACATAGCCCAACGGATTAGTAAACTGCAGTGGCAATGGGCCGGCCATATAGCTCGAAGAACCGATAACCGATGGGGAAGAAAGGTTCTCGAGTGGCAGCCTCGTACCGGTAGGCGTAGTGTAGGGCGACCCCCCACTAGATGGAGTGACGACCTGGTAAGATATGCAGGAAGTCGATGGATGCAGGTGGCTCAGGACCGTGCTTTGTGGCATTACTTGGGGGAGGCCTATGCTCAGCAGTGGACTTGTGAAGGGCTGTAATGATGATAATGATGATGATGATGGTCACAACAAGATGTTGTTATGTTAGCTAATTACGTAATAACTTAAGACAGAAGGACCCTTAAGTAGGGACTGAATAAATTAACCGACTTGGTATTACATGGATTTCACAACTTTTTACGATAGAAGAACTGAGTTGCGAGACTTGTTTTTTTTTTCACAAGTTCTCGCAAGTACAGTGGATGACGTCTTCTAATGTTAAAAGGATTGTGAAGCTGTAAAGTTTCATACAAAAAGCGATAACGTTTTCCGTCTCGTAAACATAGTCTAGTTTTCATAATTTTTGAAAATGTTGTAGATATAATGAAAAAGTAGGTCTGTACGTTATGAAATATTGCGTATCGTATAGTATTTTATGAAAATATTGCGTTTGCGTACAATATTATAAGTTTTATTAGCATCTAAATATGTATATTTTTGACTTAAAAACTTTCTCGATCGTTTTTTTTAATTAAACTAAACTGAATTACTAAAAAAAGAAAAACGTACAGGCCTAAATTAAGGTATACTGAATCTAATGAGACCAAAATTGTCTCATTTCATAAAGGTTTAGGTGAAAACGTTATCGATCGAAACAAGAAAATGTAGGCAATTACTTCCAACATTAGCAACTCTCCTGTCGCATGACGGCGATACGGAGCGAGCGATGGCATTTTTGAAAATACTTACTTTCACAATTCTCTTACCGTTTTGTCGAGTCGTCTATGATAATGCAAGACCCTCAACAAGAAGACCTCAGCAAGACTTGTTGAGGTCTTGCATTATCATAGTGCAATAACGGCGAGGATGAATTGACGAGTCGGGGGTGTTTCTTGGAGAGTTGCGCTCATCTTATTCGAATTAATGATAAAAGACATCCGACGTTAATGATACACTGGAAAAGATAGTGAATTACACTATGAAGTGATTACCAAACAGTTACTATTATTACATTTCTATGTGTGGGCATCGCTTTGGGGCATCGTTCCGGCTGGGATCAGCCATTGTGTTTTATTATTTTTTTTAAAAAAATATTTAATTTTCTAACTATTTTAAACCGTACCAATGATAATAATGTGATTTAATAAATAACCTACTGTAATAAAACTATAAATAATAAGATGATCACATCGAATGATAGGTAGTTAAACAATCAAAACTATTACAGCTTTGACCTTTCAAACAAGAAGTATTTATTTATATATTTTTATAGGTTTACTAACGTCTACTAAGTATCTCGGGCCAGTTTCTATCATGATTCTATAAATGACTGTACACAACCGAGGGAGCCGTGGTAGCTCAGATGGTTAACGCTGTAAATATAACAGAACGCGAGTAACACGGGTTCGATCCCCGCCGGCACTAATGAAATTGTTAATTGCAATTTTAAGTGCTGATTTACCACGCATTGGGGCAGCGCGGCCGACACTTCCTTGTCCTAAAACTCTCTCAGAAATGAGGTGAGGCCTGTGCCCAGCAGTGGGACGTATATAGGTTATGGGCTGTAACTTCACTTTTTTTACAACCGAGGGAAAAAATTTGGAAGGAAAACATTATACACAAACACAAACCTTTGTTTATATTATACATTAAATAAACAAGGGTTTGTGTTCTCTGTGAGAAAAAAATAACCTTAATTTAACCAAATGAGGACATTTAATGACGTTACACAGCAAAGAATTTTTATCTTTCTCACCACCACTTTTTTATAGGACTGAAGATAGTTTCTACTGCATCTGCTCATTTCATGGCCATGAACTAAAACGATTCTAATTTCTAGCTTCAGAGACCATTCATAAATTTCGCCCGTTTGGACCCCTACCTTTACGTCACGTAAGTAACGTTAAACCTTAATGTAACGCTTACATTGTAACCCCTCTAACAAATATCGCCACAAAAGCGTCGCAAATAACTAACCTAACCCAACCCTCGGCCATTTGATCTTCCTGTCGAGAACTTCCATATGTTTGGGTTTTTATATATTTATTTATTTTCCTATATTTTATGTTACCTGTTATATTCAAATTATATAATTTTTTGATCTTATTGGTATTTTTTGAGAGGCTGGTTTAATCATTCTAATAAGTCCGCTGTGTGTTAGCAAACTTCACAATTCTTCGAAATGTTTTATTTTCCAGACATTACCTGCATGTCGCGATGTTTTCCTTCCCCGCAGAACTCTCGAACGGATCATTAGAAAAATATCTTACCTAGTAGGTAATGAAACCCTTGATAGGAAATCGCACTGTACATAAGACGTAACGGAGTCAATATGATGTAGCAAAAACAGTCGGCGTATCTTTGACTGACCAGGAATGGGAGGAAACGGCCCGCAATCGGTTTATAGCGGCAGTAGCGACAAGAAATCATTTTCTGTACTGTTAAGAGAGCGACACAAGTTCTTGGCTTCGAACTATACGAACTATATTATACGTAGTAGTAATACCTCAAGGCGACGTTTTGTTGAAGCTGGTTTGAAAACATTACAACCTAACCACTAACCTATAAATAAATATATTTTTTATCGAAGTATTTACCTTCATTATCTATACATTTTTGCCATCTCATGGGACGATCATTTATGCATTTGCGATAGAGCTCTGATAATCTTGACTCTGCAAATGAGTGTATTTTGTCCAAATTGCAGAAAAAAAATCTGTTGGGACTAAGTCTCACGAGTATGGTGGATGATATATAGTTTTAAACTGTACATCTTGTAATGTTAAAAAGTTTGTGAATCAGTGAGATCTTGCATTATCATGAAGCAATGGCTAAGATCGATTGACGAGTCATGGCTGTTGATCTGAGTTTCGCCATCATTGTTCGTATCTCAAAATGATATAGTGAATTACAGCACGAAGTGACTACCAAACAGCTACCATTACTTTTTATGGGTGGGTTTCGCTTTAGGGAATTGTTCCAGTATTTGACCTGGTTTTAGCCATTGCGTGTTGTTTGCGATTAACGTAGAGGATCCACTTTTCATCCCACGTAACAATACTGTGCTAAAGTCCATTACCTTAGCGTCTGTTAATCCTTAAATCGTAGTTTATCTTTAAATCGGAATTTCAACTGCGAACGCGATCAAACCAAAAAAACCCACAGTTCTTTTTATTTTTGTCCAAATGCATTGCATTGCATTGATATTGCGAGCTATCTCTGTTGCGTTAGATCTACGTCAGAACTCGTGTCCAAAAACTACCATTATTTTGAAGTGTCTAGTATGACTCAAGCACTGAATGTAAAAACAATTGAAATTCAAACAATGGAATGTCATTTTTTATTTAAGAATTTTATAGTTTTTGCGTCAAAAAAGGTAGGAAAGAAAATGGTTTAATTTCAACGTGGACTTCATACTTTAACACAGCTATATCTTCTATATTACGAAAATTCTTATTTAGCTTCAAATGGAAAAGCTTTGACGCTAATTCAAATTATAGTGATACAGTTATTTATTTATGGCTGGTCAATCTTCGATGATAGAAGGTCTTCTTTTTGGGAACCGGAATAGATTTTGACGTAATCGTTAAACGCCCCCTGCGTTATAGCAAAGAGAGGGCATTTTTAAATCATATTCTGATCATAGCTTGACTTCCACGCGGTGTCAGCAGTGACGGTCATTCGAGGCTCTGCAACTGTTAGTGGGAAGATCAACAATACCAAGAGCAAATGCCAAATCTTAATTTCATTAATACGGAATATATAATTTAACAATTGTTATCAAAACGTTAATTATAAACGATGATGTAGACTGATGTCTGGGATTTTCCATTGGAATTATAAATTTGTCCTTCAATCTGACACCTTGTCATTAGTGCAATGCACCTACCTTACCTTTACCTATTTCATCACCATCATCATCAACTGTTGCTGGGAAGATCTCATTCATAAGGAACGTATGATTTAACAATTATTATCAAAACGTTTAAAAACTTTATTATTTAATAAATACTAGCGATCAGCCCGGCTTCACACGGGTTATCTTGACGACAGCGCCACCTACGAGTATAAACTTACATCAGTTGGAGTATAGACGATGATGTGGACCGATGTCTGGGATTTTCCATTGCAAAGTTAAATTTGTCCTTCAATCTGACACCTTGTCATTAGTGCAATGCACCTACCTTACCTTTACCTATAATTAAGTTTTTTTGTACGTGGTAAAACCAAGTTGCAGCTATATTATGGTTGCATGTTTGCGGATGGTTCAGCTCGATCATGGAAGGACAACGCTCTGAGATAAAATATAACGGCTCCGCTACGTACGGTCTGATACGTTGGCTTAGCGATGTATTGCGGTGCTGAAGGCCACGGGTTCAATTCCTACATTAAATAAGTATTTGAATTGTCCCGAGTCTGAATCTTTGTCCTTGTGAAATTTTAGTATGTAAACTGCCACCATAATACAGGAGAAAATTCTAATGTAGGGTGTAACGTTTAAAAAAAAACAAACAACTTAATGCTACTGTTTCATACGGTGAATGTTGAGAACAGACCCTTCTTGTTGGTAAAAAGGCAATCCGCCTAAGTCCTCAGGAGTGACAGTTTAATGTAACTATTTAGACGACATTGACATTGTTTTGTTATTGAGTCCACTCAAAAGCGTAAAAAATTACTTCTAACAAAAAGTAAGAGCCGTCTAACACTAACTAAATAGCATAAAACAATTTAACGTTCTGAGGACAGGGCTACATATGTATATATATAATCTTTCAATACCGTACCATCTTTTGGTACCGAATTCATATTTCAGAATGTGAAATTATTTTTTTCCTTTTAAAGGTTTAACAATTTCGTATTTCTTATTAAAGACTCACGGTTCTTCCAATATTTTTTGTATAGCAAAACACGCCTTAGTATTCATTACACATTAAACATAGTATGTTCTATTTGATGAAAAATGTAACTTTAATTTTAACTACACAACGAAGAAGTTTATCTTTCTCACCACTCCATTCATCACAATTATTGTATTACGTACGTGCTATTTTTTAGGACTGAAGTAAATGTTGCTGTTGCTAGCATAATTCTTGAAGTAAAGTTTGAAAAGGATGGTACAAATTTAAATTAGTATAAACATACGCTACTCTCAACTCTTAGGGGTCATTCAAAAAATACGCCACCCTAAATTTCGCCATTTCGGAACCCTACCCTCTTCGTCACGTCGCGTCCTATTGTCTGCAGCTGTAGCCCCTCTAGTCTCGAATAATAAGTAATAAAAGTAATAATAATAATAGTACCATACCCTTACCCTCAGCTGTTTCATCCCCAATGTCAGCGGCTTGGGCTCCTTTGGATTTACATTTATTTACTTATTTATTTTTCTGTATGGACTTATACTCAACGTTCTTAAAATATCTGTAAACACTTTTTTATTACACCGCCCCAGTGACTGAGCATATTATGCCCGGTCACATCGTTCGGCGGACATGTTCTGAATAATAGAATAGAATAATAGCATATTAATATTTACGACTTAAAATGTTTGCTACTTTAAAGTAAACAGTTTATAAACACAACACTACTCTCATCAGATCATATCTTGGAACAATAATTACTAACAATCTATCTCTCTCTCTCTCTCGTCTGGTTTGCTGATCCAGCACGTGTAGTGGACTTCTTCTTTCTTCGAAACATTTAATTTTTCAGACAACCTGCATGTCGCGACTCGCGATGTTTATCTTTACCGCGGAACTCCTAAACGTACGGTTAGAACAATATTATATATACGGGTACAATATGGCACTTGGAAGACGTTTTCAAGCTACTGGACTGGAAAGGATACGGTATTAACATCAATGGCGAGTACATCACTCACCTTCGATTTGCCGACGATATAGTCCTTATGGCAGAATCGCTGGAGGACTTAAGCACTATGCTCAATGACCTCAATAGTGCCTCCCAACGGATAGGTCTTAAGATTAACATGGACAAAACAAAGATCATGTTTAATGTTCATGTCACACCTATGCCGGTAGTTGTTGGGAGCACTAAGCTCGAAGTTGTTGACGAGTACGTTTACCTGGGACAAATAGTCCGGCTAGGTAAGTCCAACTTCGACCGAGAGGTCAATCGACGGATTCAACTCGGCTGGGTAGCGTTTGGGAAATTACAACGCATGTTCTCGTCATGTATACCTCAAAACCTGAAAACTAAGTTGTACAACCAGTGCGTGTTGCCAGTGATGACATATGGAACTGAGACGTGGTCCTTCACTGCTGGCCGTATGAAGACGCTCAAAGTCGCTCAGCGAGCTATGGAGAGGGCTATGCTCGGAGTTTCTCTGCGTGATAAACTTAGAAATGAGGATATCCGCAGTAGAACCAGAGTGACCGACATAGCCCACCGGATTAGTAAGCTGAAGTGGCAATGGGCCGGCCATATAGCTCGAAGAACCGACAACCGTTGGGGAAAAAAGGTTCTTGAGTGGCAGCCTCGTACCGGTAGACGAAGTGTAGGGCGACCCCCCACTAGATGGAGTGACGACCTGGTAAGACATGCAGGAAGTCGATGGATGCAGGTGGCTCAGGACCGTGCTTTGTGGCATACCTTGGGGGAGGCCTATGTTCAGCAGTGGACTTGTAAAGGGCTGTAATGATGATGATGATGATGGTGGGTACAATATTATATACTGGTGGTAAGCGGTGATGGGCTTCACCGTCGTGGTAAATCGCACTAGTATCTACAGCAATGCTAAAAAACGGAGTCGGCGTGTTACAGCTAAATCTATCTATATATCATTAATTTATTTCAGACTTTGTCATTGCACACATTATATTTTTACCAACTTAAAAAAGGAAGGCGTCTTCAATTCGACTGTTTGTTATTTTTTTATGTGTGTGATTTTGATGATTCTTTTTTTATCTGAAAGTAACGCTGAAACATAAAATCGTGTATTGTCTGCGCATGTGCACTAATAGAGAAAACGACGAAACATGTGCTTCGATGTTAATATAAACCTCAAGTAATTATGATCGCTTAGGCATCTGAACTTGAATTACTGTCGCCATCGACTGTCTGCTGCTTGACTATCTACTGCTGGGTAGACAGCTTACTCCAGTTCTATCAGAAACAGCTGTTAAACATTTGATTTCTTCAGCCACATCTGTAGCATCTGTGCTCCTTAACATATTAAACAGCTGAACATATAAAACAACGAGTATTTTTGAAAACTTACTGAAAAATATTTTTTATCAAGATCTGACGAGTAGTGCGTTATCTTTAATAATGCGTATTTGATTGACTTCTAATACATTGATTCGGTCCTTTGAGTATTCAATTCGGTCGTATTGAAGGCGTCGTTGTACATTTTTTTTATTTATTAATTTTTTCACTTGTATTGCGGAATAAGTTACATAGTAAGACCCCGATTACGTGTGGTCCAATATTTCTCCTGAATCCAGCTCTGAGCTAGTGTGTATAAAAATGTCAGCTGCTGAAAAATACATAATATAAGAAATCCTTCTACATGAGCATATCGATTAATTTATATTGCGTCCTCATACCCGCTAGGATAGTGCACTGTGACTTCAATGGAGGGCGTGGCGGCAGCCTATGTGTGAGCGAAGAAATAAATCGCTGGTTAACACACTTTTTCATCGTAATAGCTCCTAAAGCAAACTTTTCAGTTTTGTAAACTGTAAATAGAAATAATTTATGTTTAAATTATTTCTATTTATAGTACTACTGAGCTCTTGGAGCCGAGGTAGGTCAGATGGTTAGCGCTCGCTGTAAATTTCACAGTACGCGAGCAAACCGGGTTCGATCCACGCCGGCAGCAATGAAATTGTTAATTGCAATTTTAAGTGCTGATTTACCACGTGCTCGGCGATGAAGGAAAAAATCTTAGAGTGAATGTGAGGAAACCTGCATGTCTGAGGAATAAGAAAAAAAAAGATATTTCGAAGACATGTGAAGTTCGCCAATACGCATTGGGACAGCGCGGCGGCCAATTCCTTGCCCTAAAACCCTCTCAGAAATGAGCGGAGGCCTGTGGCCAGCAGTGGGACGTATATAGTCTGTAACTTTACTTTTACTTTACTGAGCTCTTATTTAGTTTTCAGTAATATAATAGTGCATCGCAGATCAAAGTAGGCGAAGTATTAGCAAAAATTCATTTGAGTAAATACACTTATTATTGGCGTCTACTTTGAATATATTTTACGTTTGTTTGTTTGTTTGTCAATCCTGTTAAAATCTCTATCAATATACACGTGAGCTCGTAACACAACTTGAAACCGCTTATCAACTACTTAGTTAGTACGATGTTTTTGAAATAATTATTTAAATTAAAATATTCCATAACTTTTAAAAGGTTTTAAAACAATAACAATACTTTTGTAAAACTTAATCCTTTTTTTATGGTAAGCGATTAAAATGAATAAAAATGTATACTTAAATAAAGTCCACCATGAAGAATGACGCGATATATTGTAATTCTTATAAATAAATGAAATTTTGACCACGCACAAGTAATACGCAAGGGAAATACTTGTATTATTGGCGCTGAGGAGCGTGTGCTAATGTCTGCTTGATTAAAATATTAAACAGGTATCATTCATTATAATTGCCACAAAATAGGTTTTATTTCTATTTCGTACTAGTCACCTAACATAAATCTTCACGCGACATGTATTGACAACAAGTAGGTATATAATTAAAGGAATTAGACTATATTTTTATATTTTATTTTCTAAGGTTTTAATGAAAAATATTCTAAACATTTATTAGAGTAACAACTAAAACAATAAGATGATGTTTTACACGCAACGGGTTACATTGAATTACACCAAAAGATAACTTCTAGGGGTTTTCAAGGCTTGTTTGGGGGTTCGTGTAAGTATATAATACAAACTTTTTAGTCAAAATGTAGATTTTTTAAACATATTAATTTGACGCATACCGTACAGCGCCCGTAGCAATTGTAGAACAGGTTATGTTGTCGGATTGTAAAATTAATTAAGAAAAAAGAATGCTTTTTGAAAACTCACAGACGTAGTATAATAAATTATGTTTGTGCTGTATTTTCTTATAGTGGCGACCGGTTTGTGAATCGCGGCAACTAAGGACGGCGTTAGAATTAGCATCAAATTGCTTCAAATATGGCTACAAAGTCGCTAAGTGTGACACAGGTATTTACGTAATGTGCGTAAAGATTGAACGCACATTTGCAGTTGCCATCAAAATAAATAAAGTTCAAAATTTGAGCGGTCTGCCACACTTATTGCAATATTTGCAGCCACCCAAGCGTGGCGATTAGGGTATTCATATTCAGCCCACAGTGGGGTAGACCCGTGTCCAGCAGGGGTAGAATTTTAAGTGCTAAAGTTATACAATAAATAAAACAGATAACATTGCAGCAGTGCAGTACTGTGAGTCATTATCGAATAAATATGAGTGCAAATGTTATAAAACAAGTCTGACAGGTGCATTTATATTTGTGTTTGTGCTTACAGAATTTATCTAAATGTTTTGAAAATGTGAGTCCAAACTTTCTTACGTGTCTCGCGCCGCAGTAAGAGAATGGGGATTTTTATACAAGTAGCGTATATTTATTTTATATCATTGATCAAAGACGTTCCCCGCTTGCAAGTATTTATACAGTGAAGGAGGAGTTTTTATGACTCGTACATAAAAACTCCACTTTTACTGTATGTGTTATGTAAAGTAAAAAGTTACAGCCTATATACGTCCCACTGCTGGGCACTGGCTTCCCCTCATTTCTGAGAAGGTTTTAGAACAATGTAAATAATAAGGGGAAATATAATGTCAAATGGCTTAGCAAGATCCTTCGTTATGCCGAAAATATTGCAGCATTAATTTTGAAATAAATATATGGTAAAGTCTTTTTTTGTAAAGTGTAAATGTAAAATGTAAATTATATATTAAGAAATATGACTGTTTGTTGCCAAAATAAATGAAAAAAAAAACAAGGAAGTGTCCGTCGCGCTACCCCAATGTGTATTGGCGAACTTCACATATCTTCGAAATATTCTTTTCTTATTCATCAGACATGCAGGTTTCCTCACGATGTTTTCCTTCACCGCCGAGCACGTGGTAAATCAGCACTTAAAATTGCAATTAACAATTTCATTGGTTCCGGCGGGGATCGAACCCGGGTTACTCGCGTTCTGTTATATTTACAGCGAGCGTTAACCATCTGAGCTACCACGACTCATGTATATATAGTATGTTGTGTATTATCATTGATTTTTAAACACATTATAACTTGACAAACTTTTGTTAAAAATGTAAACATCCGTACAGTAAAGGAGTGGAATAAGTTGTCAGCATCTGTCTTTCCATCCGATTACAGTGTCTTCAAGGCAAAAGTGAATAGGTTTTTGTTAAGTCAGTGCGCTTCACCATCTTAGGCTATACACGACCACATATCATCAGGTTGGATTGTAGTTTATATAATAATAATACAAATGAATGTTATTGTATATACATCATTAAGCCACACGGTCGTTCAATAATGGTTACTAAAAGCTAAAGTTGATAAAATGTACGTACATAACATAAACATAAACATGTCCTTTACCTTGAACTCCAGTAATATTTACGATTTGTATATAAATCAATTGCAAGGGCACAACATGACAAAATATCATTTTAATCGTAGTGCTTTACACATAACGATCTTTTTTCGGGTTGTTAAAGCGGAGACAACTGTCATTTAGTTAAAATAATGGACTATTATCGTGAGTATTTTAATGTCTATATCCATTAACACTTTTCTAGAACATTTTAATGATTATTTATTGAAGGTTAATGAAGCAAGATGTATCCAGGTACACTTCGCTTCATTATCCTTTGACCAAAATAGTACCTACAATCTTAAGACGAAATATGTGGTCTGTGACAATTAATAAAATATACCTCTATATATAATATTATTTACTTTCCTCATTTTAATATCATTCAAGTAAAAGTCATAAAAGTACTTAGGTACCCATATCTAGCTTCGATTCACTCGAAAAAATCGGGTTCGGTGTCTACAACACCTACAAGAGGACTCTTAATTTCGTCAATTGACGTAAGAAACATAATGCTGCTATTTTGCACTGTTATCCTGTGAGAGCGGGTCTTCTTTAGTCGAACCTAGGGAGGCGTTGAGTATTTTTACAAAAATGCAGTAAATTTGAGGTTAGGTTTGGATATGTCGCCGTATTCTGTTTTTATTGCGTTAAAATTTGATTAAAAAGTTTTATTTCTATTATTTTCATAGGAGTGTAGACAATATTAGGTTGGCAATTCTATTATAATATTATTGTTTGGTGAACTGTGACTAATTGAATTAAATATTATTAATACAAAATAAAAAATTGTATCTAGTGGTAACCTATAAAAGTTTACTAACCGATAGTTTATTTTTCATAGGAAAAATGGATAAGTAGACCTGTTTCTGGAGTATGGAAATATTTAAAAAAATTACAGAATAAGGAATCAGTACAATGTTCAATATGCTCAAAATATTATCCTATAAGGGCTCTTCAACAAGTGTTTTAGTAGAACATTTAGATAAATACATAAAATGAAGATTGAAAAACAGAACTTTACGTGCAAAAAAGAAGTGCCAACAACATTGTCTTCTAAATCTGAATCTGAATAAAGTTCAAACCCAGTTCCAAAAAGACCGCGAATAACAATTTTTTCGAACTTTAGTAAAATTTCGGAAATTGTTGCAGAAGACGGTATTCAAGCCGTCCCTCGTAGTAAATTCATCCAAGAAGCTTTTCATCATAAACAGCTAACTGTACCAAAAAACAACGATGGATCTAGATCTAGAGTATTATGAACAACAAGCAGCAAGTATGGTTAACAAGTTGCAAACGATAATAAACTCTGATCGCAGATTCAGTCTAACTCTTGATCAATGGATAAGTTTAAAAAAACCTTCGTTACTTTTTTTTTATAGGATAGGGTGACAAACGAGCACACAGTTCACCTGATGGTAAGTGGTTGCTGTGGTCCATAGACATCTACATCTATCCTCGATTACGAATCAAAATGCAGATGCGTTGTCACCCGTGAGGACTAAGATGGAATGCCTCGTTTCCAGTAAAAAGGGTCTCCGGTTCTCTAGACTCACCATACGAAATACAGCAGCATTAAGCTACTATTGCACGCTGGTATTCTGTGAGAGCGTGGTCCTTCCCCGGTCGAGCTGACCCATTCGTGCTACAACTATACTATACTAATATATATAATATACTATACTAATATATAAACTGCCCCGTTGGTCTAGTGGTTTTATTAGTGCTACTGCTGATCATGAGGTCCTGGGTTCGAACTCGGGTCGGGCCAAAAAATCAATTATTGAGTTTTTCGGTCAAGAAATTCTCAGTAGCGGCTCGGAGTCAGGAAGTTGACGGTGTCTCACCCCCGTGCCTCGGAAAGCACGTAAAGCCGTTGGTCCTGCGCCTGATCTCTCTCCGGTCGTGTCGGTTTACCGTCCCATCGGATTATGAGAGTGAGGGAATAGAGAGTGCACCTTTGTTTGTACATACACTTGGGCACTATAATCCTGTCCTGCGCCGATTGTTAACCTCCGTTGAGGCTGGGTTTCGTATGGTGTGTAGAGAACCGGAGACTCTTTTTACTGAAAATGAGGCATTCCACCTCAGTCCTCAGGGATATATATATATATATATATATATATATATATATATATATATATATAGATTCTGAAATTTTGATCATGGCTGTATGAGCTAAAATCCATTTACCTTCCATTCTCGGTAAAGTATTACCAAAAAGTCATGCAAACAAATATACTTATTATAAATTGCGTTGCTTTCACACAATTGTTCAGATTTTGATCGCAGGCACAGGCTCTCTTTAGTGTCCAAGTTGAACAAGGTTAAGAAAAGGAGAAAAACCTGTTTATTGTGTGCCTGCGCGCTGTCTACGTCACTTGTCAACCGATTTTGATGATTCTTTTTTTTTAGTTTTACTTTGGTATTCTGATATTTTTCGTCCACATAAATTTGTAAAAAAAAATCTCAGAAAGGAAGCGAACTGTGAAGAGCTAAAAGAATTAAAATAGTTTCAGATTCTCAAGTCGGAGCTTCATTTCTTTCATACACTATGCCTTAGAAACGATATAAGAATCCGAAATTATTTCATGTATTTTTTAGTTCCTTAAAGTCGACTTCTACTTTATATATTCATTATTATTAGACTAGATGTCTATTATGTCATTTATCCGCGATTAGTAATCAAAATGTCAAAATGCAGATGCGTTGTCACCACCGAGGAGTAAGAATGAATACCCCGTTATTATATTTAAGCAGTAAGCTATATAATTAAGCAGTAAGCTGCTATTTACTGAGGACCTGAGGACTAAGATGGAATCTTTCCCAGTAAAAAGGGTCTTCAGTTCTCTACTCTCACCATACGAAACAGCACCATTAAGTTACTGCTTTACGCTGGTATTCTGTGAAAGCGTACCCTGGTAGAGACGACCTATTCGTGCTACAGCCATAATTTTGCTACACCTACCGGAAATGGCAGAACAACGTCTTCCGGGCTAACCAGAGCATAATGTAATAATCGTTGATGGGATGTAAGTTATTGTGTATCTTTTGAACTACTTGATTTGAACAATTGAAGTCATATTCACCCATTGTTTTTGTCGAGAGTCGAGACGATGGTGTTCAAATAGAACCCAAATTTACTTATTATTACGTTTATTTTAGGCAAGCTAACTCCTCTCAAAAAGAGCTCACTCGCAAAAAGAGAATAAAAATTACAATTATAATGTTGCTATTACATAAAATGAGACAGATTACTAACTAGTCTAATATTAAAAAGTTGACATATTAAAAAAATCTTTTTTCTGTTTATGTTCATCAATTCAGCATTGTATTGAATACTTTATAGTCAAGTTATTATAATTCTATATTTGTGGGTCAACATTCAATGGTGTTCTTTTTTTAAACGTCAAACAAAATAGGTTGAGTTTTGAAAAAAATTCTAAGTTTAGACCCCGACAGGTAGCACCGAGGTCGTGTTATTAGTTTTTTTATATTTACACTGTAAAAAGTCCGGAGTTAAACCCATCGCACCACCTACAAGAAAGGGCAGAAGAACATCTTCCGGGCCAGCTTATATTTGAATAAAATAAATGCACATGAACATAAAACAAGCCACAATCGTCCGTAATTTAAAGAAAATTAAAAACGTAGCTGAAATCTTACAGACGTTTACCTTCCTACATTGAGGCAACATAGTGTACATAATCTGTTTAACTGAATGTGAATCAATGTCAAATACAGCATAATACAAAATTCCTATATTAGTGGCAAATTAGCAATGAATACCAAAATAATATTAAGTGTTTATTTTTGAGATACATTGGCAAATTTTCATACTTGTGTGAATTTATAACAAAAAGGAATAATAAGGAAGCTGTCAAGCCTTACGTAAAACTTACACAAACAAAATTTTGTTTCCTCGAGCCTTACTTTACGTAATCGCTTTTGTTGCGGTGTGAGAATATCCACTAGGCCATATCATCCTGCGGGTGTCGTAAGAGACGACAGAAGGAACCCAACCAGGAGAAGGGCAGCAGCGTCTATGTAATAACACATAGAAAATATAAAAACTGAGGTGTTGCAACTATGCTAAACCTACCATGGGGTCCTTTAATAATGTTGACGATAAATCCTCCAGCACTGCAGCGAAGCTCAAAGAGAGGTTTTAATTTATTTATTTATTGAGGATCGCCAACAGAATTCACAATTACGATTACTCAATCAACTTGTAATTTGGCAATAACATAATTGTAACTCTAAGAACAGAAAACCATAGTATGAACCAAATACACGAAAGTATGAAAATCAAACTAGAATTAGAGATAAATATTTGGTTAAATATCAAAAAGATCATTTAGATCAATCCTTTTTGCATTTAGAGAGGGAGTCAACGCATTATGTCAAGACTACCAGATTTATTAGGGAATTTAATATATAGACAGGCCAGTCGAGTGAGATACAGGCGAATTTTCTAAATCAGTTAAAAGAGAGGATTTACTAAGAAGAAACAGAAACAGAAACTTTTTTATTCAATATAGATTATAAACCACTTGAAAAGGAAGCAGGGCGTGCCGCATACGTTAAACTAAGAAACAGAAGGGAGGAATCGAGGCTTCTCTCGATCCGGCCTCCTATAACGCCTACGTTGGGTTCGGGAACAACGTATGTGATCTCCGCAACGGAGTAACACACAAGGGCGATAACCTCTTCCTTTTCAGAAAATAGGTTCAGGCGGGGATTACGGGTCTTCCGAAGTCGTCCCGGTCCCAACGGCTTAATTCTTCGATGTGGACTGTATAATTTTGAGGGACGAATTTCTTGGGAATAAAACAGCAATTATCTTCGAACCGTTCCGTGAGAGAGTAATTACTTTTCCCTATCACTTCCCTACACTTTTTCTTTCTTCTTATTGACTGCTGGTCTTGCACTTTTTCCCGAAGTTTCTCCGAACTTTCCCGAAACTTCCCCGAACTTCCCCGAACTTCCCCGAACGATTCCCGAAAATGGTTCTTCCCAGGACAGAGGTTTCTTTCATTGAAAGAAACCTCTGTCCTGGGAAGAACCAGCAAGAAACCCATCGGAACAATTTTTTTTTCAAATAATAGCTTACAATCATGTATGTTACAATTAACAACACAAAACAAATAGAAATACTAGCTTGGTAGCGATCATCCTTCCCAGGGGTTTTTATCATCTATAAATTCCTTAATATTATAATAACCCTTTTTATACAAACTTAGTTTAACAAAGTTTTTGAACTTTTTGTTTGTCAAATTTTGTATATTTTCTAGGATTTTGTTGTAAAAGCGTATACATCGCCTTAAGAATAAATTAGACTGGATGGAGTCGAGTACTACTAGCTTGTGTCTGTTCCTAGTATTTACAGAATGAATATCGCTTATTTTTGCAAAAATACTTTTATTTTTGTGTACGTATTACATTTTTATAAATGTATTGAGAGGCCAGAATTAATATATTAATTTCCTTAAATTTTTATCTCAGCGTCTATTATGGTTTTAAATCATATATTGCTCTAATGGCCCTCTTCTGTAAAACAAATATAATATCAGTGTCAGAAGAAGGTACGATTAGTCTATTTCGTTAATAAATGATCTCGCCTTGCTCTAAGTGTTTGCGTTTTAAAATAATAATTTTATCAAAAGGAAAAATGTCACTACTTTTTGTATTTTATGTTAGATGGATGGAATGTCGTGAAAAAGTGAATACTATATAATAAGTAGATTAAGAATATACAGTATAAGCAGATTGTCGGCGTAGTTCAATTTATTACGCAACGGTTAAAACTAATACTGGGCTTTATATATAATTTTTTTTTAATAAAACACATCTATCATATAAAATAGAAATTAGCATCTAAAGGAATGAAAATATTTAACTCTCGTTTTTTAAGTCCCGTAATCGGATAAAAAGTAATCTATAAGTAGCCACGGGTCCCTATCTATCTACATACAAAATTTCATGAAAATCTGTTCGGTAGTTTTTGCGTGAATCTTGAATACACAGACAGACAGACAAAATTTCTAAAAAACCACCAATTTGGCTTCAGTGCCCTTTATTTAATCTCCCCTGGACTTGTTTTTTCCAGAAAATATTAGAATTACAGACCCGACTTTTCTACAGATTTATTATATGTATGTGTATAGATAACTTTTAGCTTTCTGCACTTCTTCATATCTATAAGCTCTAAAAATTTAAATTTCACACTCTGCACAATATGGTTAAGAAGGGATACAAAGTTTTCTCTTCACTTATAAATAAATATATAGGTAAGATATCACTTGTCTTGCTGGTCTAAAACTGTATGATATGTGTCCAAGCAATTAGTAATTGTAGATTTGTAGATTTTGTAGGATTTGGAGATTGTAGGTTTGAAATTTCTAACATAGCTCAGAATTTTATATCTACTGTTTAGCCTGTCTAAAAACGTGGTACATGTATTAAAATAACTATACATAAACTTGTCTAAGAATAAATACTTATGCTTTATTTGCAATGATATTGTCAATGTGTGTGGTAAATTTAAGTTTACTATCAATTATTGCCTACAGGAAATGTCTTAAAGAAGTCTCTAATATCCGGGATTAGAGACTTCTTTAAGACATTTCCTGATATCCTGTAATTTATATTAAGTTTACTGTGCTTTAAAGTAAATTTAATACGAAAGCATTCAGAATATTTTATTAGTTTTACTCGTAGAACACATAGTCCTATTCGTTAGGTATTAGAATAACATAGTCCAATGGATCACGGAGCTGAAATAGTAATAGGCCATTTGCCATTTGTGTAACCGACCTATGTCGATGAACCGCAGATAGACAGGGGATAGAAGTTAATTGAGTAGCAGCATCATACCAACGGACATAGCACATACTGTAGGAAGACCTCTACTAGATGTACGTATGAATGACCTACTGATAGACCTTCTAGATGAATAAGCCACATGCAGCACTATTCTCTCTCTAGTGGGAATATTTGTTGGTTTCGTTATCTATGCACTTGAGGATTAATTCCCATCGGTGAACGATTCTCAGTAGAATTACATATCGCACTGCGAATGAGACTTGCAGAAAGCCGATGCGTGCTGGTGGATTGGGACCAAGCTATAAGGCAAACCATTGTGATTGTGATGTGTTATGAATTGCTGATAATTTTATTTCCGATTAATATGATAAACTATTACTTATAACTGTTCCTATTCGTTTTGTTAAGTTACAGTTAAATTTAAATTACATACTTCATAATAGAATTTTTTCGAGTTTGAAGAACAAAGTAGAAATATAAAAAGCTTAATTTTTCGTAAATTTTAGTGACAGTTCATTACAATTTAAGGCCCTCTTGTAATACGGTGCGTGAAGGTATGAAAACGTTACCTCGAATTAATATTGAACCGGGGAAATTTTAAGACAAAGCAACGTATGCAAAACCTCAAAGATGTGTACTAGCTGAGGCGGCTGTCAATTTTACCAACTTCTCAAAAAAAAAAAACTTTAAAACAAGACGAAATACCTCTAAATCAAAAAAGGCATCTCTCTAGTTCTCACTGTGACCTAAAAAATGAACAAAATAAAAATAAAAGCCCTTACATATCATGTATTGTATATGTATGTGATATAAATAATAATTTCCTTTATCTAATTGTTATGATTCGCGTTTCTTTACACGACAATTGTTATGTTCTACGTGTAAAAAATATTTTTTTAAATGATTTTGTTTTTTAGCAATAATTTACAGAGGTTTAAAAAACTGAAGGGTATTATAACGTCGTCTTAACTTACCTCGAATTTAACGACTGAGATCTGTGTCAGTCTGTCAGTTCTGCCACTTACTACTATTACGTAGTACTGTTATTGATTCTGTGGTCCAGCTTACTACCTCGCATCTCAGACGAAATAAAAACTCGTTTTTAAGAGTTTTTATTTCGTCTGAGCCTCGCATTAACAAAACTTTCCGAAAGCAAATGCTGCTTGTATTTTCCACGAGGACGTGCGGTCCACTTTTATAATTCCTCGAAAATATGATTAAAGCAACACCAGATACGATTTCAAGATCTTACAATGACGTAGATGGCGTGGTTATGAATAAGCAATTCAAGGCGGTATAATGTGTCGTGATGCATATTTTTAGTATCGGTCACGGTGAACCACGTGAACCTTAATGTTATGCCTCCTTACATTTTGCCAAGGTACAATGAATAATGTCAATACTTGGGTTATTATTTATTGCATAGTATCGACCCGCCCCGGCTTCACATGGGTAACTTCTGAATCTCGACAGCTGCATCACCTACCGGGTACAATTAAATTTTCAAACTATCCAGGGACCCACTTAAATACACACAAAAAAATTCATCAAAATCCTCTTTTTCTTATAATATCATTGGACAGTAGTTGATTTTTATTTATAAATATTATCGTAAGTCATTTAATTGACCTTAACATCATAACATTTGTTTGTAACATCTGCTAAACTAACTTTTTAAGCGGTAATTCGATATATTTTGTAACTTCACGTTTGTGTTTGGGTAGTCGGTGGCCGTTTTTTATATCTATGACAAATTAGTCATTAATGATACTATTAATTAATAAAAAAACATCTGCGACAGACATATACCGAGTCACCGAATAAATAATAGTACTAATACAATAGATAAAATAGTAATAAATACAATGTCCCATTTGGCTAGAACAACTTGTTGTTCTAAGCTTGGCAATATCATGAATAATAAAAAAGTATTTGTATATGTTATTATTATGTTGTATTTGTGTCGTTTTGAAGATAAATATTTGACATGTTGGATTTGTGCAAACAATAAATGGCTAGGCCATTAAAATAAAGCGACATGACCATTTTGGTGACGGCTACATTGATTTTTTTCTTTTATTATTTATTGAAGGGACCATCCAACTAAGGATGTCATATCCGGTTGTTATTATAAGTTACTATTTTCCACTATAATAATATTTACATAAATTATATTGGATTCTTTTAAAAAGGACTAATTTACAAATAAAAATAATTAAATAATTTGTGTAATTATGTGTTTATATGTTATGTTATATTACACCTGGGACCTAGCCATTTCGTCGCAATAGCCGCTTTTGGTATATCCGATGTCGACTATATAGATCCAAGTTACGGTGATTCATCTAATTTATCATGTGTACTATAAAATTGAACTGTAAAATATATTACAAGATAAAAAATATTGTTACTACATTAAACAACACAAAAAATGTCATCAAAACCATCTGTTACGAATTTTGCAAATGCACATAAACTTTTGTGACGAGGATGAATAAACAAAATAATGCAAATCGCATCGACCATATTTTATTTCTGTTTTAAACGTAAATTGGTAGAAAGTGGCAAATCTTTATCTGTCGTGCATTTTGTGACCCAAGTGTGGGCGACCAACACGTCGTGCACTTGAGTCAATTAACGTAGGCGCGTAATTAATTTACGTCTGTTGCATGTCTCAGTGATACTTTATTTTCGTACTTGCCGCATTGCATTGTACTTACATATGAAATATGGCCTGTAAAACGGTCCATTGTTAAGATTTTATTACAACCACGTACGGTCAAAATTAATAAAGTCAAGGTTCACAACATTGTTATATTGTATAACATAATATTATGCTTTACAAATAGAATTTTATCAGGCGTAAGTCAGTCAGGTTGAAGTAATTATTGACACGAACGAGTTCATTTTTTATAACATGATAACTCAAAATTATTATTTTTTGTTTCCACCTTAAAATTATAGTTTACTATAGTAATTTTTATTTAACAATTCTAGAGCTTTGTCGTAGGCTTTTTATTTAATAATTTTAGTGCTATAGCACAAAAAATATTAAATAAAAAAAGGTTGCGGAATGGCAAGATAAGTTATGGAGAAAACTGCGTGTTCAAAAATATGCAATGACATACAAAAAATCTTCATTGGAACACGCAAAACTGGTTTGTATTGAAGTTCCCTAACTATAACAAACTCCTTCATATTCGAAAAGCAGGCACTTTCGGATTTGAGGGGAGGCCTGAGACTGTTATTTTGGATGTTTATGAACGCTGTTACTTCTGTGAAATGATTTGGCTTCATAAATTAAGCATAATTATCATACAGATAACTAGCCGTCTGTATTTCTTTCAATCAGTGGTATTACTTAAAAATTTTTGTTATACTTTTTAAGTTGAACTTTAAATTGCAACCACATTCTCATGAATAATGACTGATAAAATATTAAAATGTGTGTGAAGAGACTAGTAAAATTAACGTATAAGGCATTTTCTATAGGATGACCAACAAGCACACAGACCACCTAATGGTAAGATGTCCATAGATATCTATATATATCCTCGATTAAGAATAAAAATGCAGATGCGTTGTGAACCCCTGACGACTAAGATGTTAAGCCTCATTTCCAGTAAAAACGTCTCCAGTTACCCACCATACGCAACACAGCGTCTGCTATTATACTCTGAGAGCGTGGTCCGTACCCGGAGAGCCGATTACACCGATTACATTCATTCTACACAACCGTAATACAGCTGCATCATGGCTCCACCACGTACAAAAATATAAATTGCTCTTTTTTGCTTATCTTTTCCGCGTTTAATAATTGTGATGAATATTATTTATCCTTCTTCAGATGTGCATGCATCATATAAGTCATGAACGGAATTCCCACCACTACGTCATTTGATACCTACCTACATCGTATCTGGGTCCAGTATCAAATAATATTTATTCGGAGTTATCAAACCGGTTCTCCCATATATAGTTTCGGTGGCGTCGGGTTGAATAGATCTTAAACAATAGTTGATGCCTTATAAGCTTATAACCATATAAATAGTTGTTAACTTTGGTAGATCACCAGTGGTATAAAGAGAGTTGCCTCAGTCGTTCGGAAGCTTCGTATAACGCATTAAAAAAATTGTGGTATGTTCTACTGCATCCTGGATTCTACATGTGTTTTATATACAAACAAATAAATACTATAGGTATTGCGTGCTGTCTATTTGCTAGTAACATGACATTTACTGATCAATTATTTCAACATAAAGTTTATGAAATGGCGTTAAGCCTTGCTATGTTGTTACTGAAGGACTCCGAGAAATAATTCAACTAATGTGTGTTATAGTCATGCCATATTATTTAGATATTGCATTCTGATAGAGTTTAATAGAGTTAATGGAGTACGACATAATATTCATCAATCTATATGTTTATAAAAGTGGAAACAAACTTGATCTATTAAGTAATACTTCATCGTTATCATGAGTTCCTGTTCATTCATTAAAAATAAAAATCTTTGTTAAATGTTAATACTTTTTTATAGGAGGAGGAAGTTCTTTATATATATATATATATATATATATATATATATATATATATATATATATATATATATATATACATTGAGTTATACAAGACTAGAGGAGCAAACCACATTACCGCGCGTCGAAAAAAGTGTAACCACTATCCAAACGCGACGACGTAGCTTTGAAACTAATAACAATTTTAAGTAAACATATATCTATCTCACTTACACAAGTTGCGAAAACAATATCGTCGTCGTAAGATTAGAAAAAGATAGACACACAAACATGCAATGGCGGGTTGGTGTGGCTTACTATATGAAATTTTACCTAAAATACGCAATAAAAATGAGTTTTTTTTAAGCTGCAGTTAATTGTTTTTATATTAAAAAAGTATATTTTATTTTAAAATCTTTATTACGTCCCCTTAGAAAAAAAGGGATACAAAGCTTATCAGATAAATAGAAGTAAACGTAATGATGAAATAAAACGTATTTTTATGGTTCTAATAAATCAAACAATAAAAATAGGTATCTAATAAAATATAATTAATATAAAATGTATACGAAATTATAAATAATATAAAATTATTAATATAAAATAGGTAATAAAATATATTTAAAAGATAATTCAAGAATAAACTAAAATAAGAATAATTAATTATATTGTATGAAAGTTAAAACGTAGTTTTTATTATAATTTCCAAAATATTTAAAATCGGAGGTAACAAATTAACTTACTCCATTAATTATATAGTCTCCCATTAATGTAGGATAATCACAAATGCGGAAAAGTGGCAACATTGAACCTAAATGGCAATATTCGATATTTTATTTAATTTTTTAGTGTTTTAAACGTTAATATGAATATATAAATTAAAACTTACGTATGGAAAGTGATTCCGCTTGATTTATTATGTTTTTGTGACCTTGAAACGCATTCTTTCACTACGCATTTACCCATTTTTTGTTGTGAATCGTTCGGCTTAACTCGGACGGCGTCACCTTGAACACTGAACCGACGTTCGCTGAGTATAAGGCTGTGGCCTTATGTGAAGTGACAACGCTTTGGCGCGGAAATTACTTATCTAGTGTAACATATAAATCAATGTATATATATATATATATATTATTTAAATAAAGCAATGTAATAATATCCATTTTTTTTGCAGAACGATGGGTGAATTTGGCAAAACAATCGGGCTCGATGAACTGTCTCAAGGAGCAACGATCATTACTAAAGCCTTACTCGCAGAATTCATAGGTAAGTTTGGAACAAGTTTCATTTTATTTTGAATAATAATAATCGATACACACCAAAACTTTCAAATATACATGTTGCTAAGTAAGAAAGTATAGGTAACTAAGGATCCAACCAACGCTTAAAAGCCAAATGTAAAGAAATTGAAAAAATAAAAAATATCTAAGTTGTGAATGTAAAGGGTTATCAGTATCAGTTATGAAATTAGCTCAGACTTGGCTAGGCTGTCATAGATCACTTGTGCACTTTGAAACAAATATTTTGTCGCGGTAGCTAACTGTGATGGATGATGGTGAGATTCATCATTTGACCATCGGTTTCGGTTGGCATGGGTCTATTTCTATACACAAAATGTTTTCTTATGTCCACATCGTTGCTAAAAACTAAATACCTTTTTTAAATTATAAACTTGCAATTATTACAACGTACGATTTTAAAAGATTTACTTATTTTATATTGTGATAAAAAGTCTACAAAAAACAGTCCAAAAAATTTTATATAAAATTATTTTGATTTGTTGGATTCCAAGGTCTAATATGATATTTGACTGATTGGCGTTTCACTATATATTTTTATATTTAAATATAGATAATGTACTTAATTGCATAACTTAGATCAGGGTCTAAGCGCTCGATGTAAATTTCACAGTACGCGAGCAATCTGTATTCGATTCCCGTCAGCACAGATTTTCCACGTTCTCGGTACCGAAGGTAAACTTAGTAGGGAAACGTGCGTGTATGAGGAAATAAGGACTTTCAAAATATATAGGACTTGTGATTTCTGCTAACACGCAACGGGGCATGCATTGAAATATCTATAAGGTGTAATATAGTAGACTTCCAGAATACCGTACTTAACATACTAAAAACTCACCACAACTAAAAGTCTGGTCGCCGAGCACGATGAATTTCGTTTGTCCCTACTGCCAGAGGTCAAAAACATTTAAGCTAAATTTCGAATCTGTAAAATATGATGAAGTAGTAGGTACTGGTTGCGCGGAAAACGAATATCCTCGCAATTTTTCAGGAACCCTATTGTCCCACCAAGTACTGAGAAAGAGATTTTTAAATATATTTATAATGCTTATTATTGGGTAATGTAATAAATTTAACCAAGTACATTTTTATATTCCTAGCGATTTTATATAGCAACGCTTTTCGATTTAGACTTGGTCTGATGTAGATTGAAAGAAACCAATCGACGAGCTGATTAAAGAATATAAAACATATTTTCTCTTTAAGATTAATATAAAATTAGGATCACTTCCCCTTTCGGTGTTTGAGGAGCTGTAAGTTGTCCCGCATATTACATTTACGATGAATGAATCCAATCTATCTAATTTCGTACTTTTTTATTATCTATTGTATCTATACTATTAAATCTCATTATCGAGAACAAGTAACCACGAGCGCATTCCGAAACGGTACGAAAATGCATAACAATATCAAGACATAGCAAAGAACATGTGTATAAATAACAAAGCTTATTGTTATAGTAAAGGTTTGTAATACCTGATGATAGCTGTCCCTTCATATAAGCGAGGGTGACAGTAATATACTTTCTTATGCGCGAGCGACAGAAACAAGCAATGACGGGTCATTGTACCAAATTATTCGTTCTCGGCGACCAGTCTTTTAATAAGTCGGAATAAAGAAATAAATTAATGACGTTTAAATTACCTAATCGCTGGTATATTACGTAATTCCATCGGGCCATACTTCTAAGTCTTGAACGAATTAACCGTGGTTAATTCGTTCAAGTTATAAGTATACTGTATTTTTAAGAGACGAAAATAATAAGCAGCGTAGGTGTATGTGTATAATATATACTAAGTATGTTTTTCAATGTTAGAAAAATATAATAAAATTATTTTTTCAGGAAATCTATTACTAAACCTATTTGGATGTGGTGCATGCGTGAATATAGCTCAGGGAACCACTGCGACACCTGATATTGTCTTAATTGCACTCGCGTTTGGACTGTCTGTGTTCGCTATTATTTCTGTAAGTATTTTGTGTGTAAACATATCTATTAGATTAGATGGTGATGTCCTGCTATATAGTTTAACACCGGTGACAACTTCTGCTATGTATTTCTTCATCGTCTCTTGTACCTGAAGTTGTCAACATCGTAGGTAGCCTAAGATATACATATGTATTCTGTATATACCAATGACTATCATCATCTGATAGACTCTAGTCAGTAGACAATCCTCACCCTAAGCGTACTCAACCTACTTGTTGACAAATTTACTATGACACCATAATCACCAGTAGGTATACACGCAAAACAGCGTATATTGACACGTCGTTGTATTTACACGCCGGTATATTTTTTCTTTGATTATACCTTATCGTGTCTAAAGTAGCAAACGTAACGATAAGATGGAGATATGCCCAAGAAATCAAATACGATCATTTTTCATGGGATATGGGTGATAAAATGGGCACACAGTCCACCTGATGGTGAGTGTAAGCTGTGGTCCATAGACATCTACATCTACCCTCGAATACGAATCAAAATGCAGATGAGTTGTCAGTCACCCGTGAAGACCAAGATGGAATGCCTCGTTTCCAGTAAAAAGGGTCTCCGGTTCTCTACACTCACCATATGAAACACAGCAGCATCAAGCTGCTATTTTAAAGCTGATATTCTATGAGAGCGTGGTCTTTCCACGGCCGAGTCGACTCATTCGTGATACAACATAGTTTTATCTCTATCCTCGATCGTACCTGGAAATTAATAGTTTGTATTTTCTAATTAGTACTATACGATTTATGATTCATCAGGTACTGTTCAATGAGCTTAGTTGTACTGTGTTGCACATTTTTAAAGTCCGATAAAACAAAATAAATATTGAAGTTTGAAATAAAAGTGACAAACGCAACTTGCTTCAAATTCTTTTCATCTTAATGTATAATTTCAGTATAATTTATTACTACGATAAACGATAAACAAGTACTTTTAAAATACACATATAGATTTGTACATCCATTACTGCAAACTCTATATTGCTCTTGAGTAAAGAAAACGTTTTCATTAAACGTAATGATATTAAAACTGTCTAATAGCTTTATTAAATATTGGTAATTATTATACTTTGAAATAATAATAAAACGAAATTGTCGTAGCCGGAAAACAATAACTATTAAATAGGTATATTTTTGTACTCTACATTGTATTGCCTCCTGATGTTATCAATACCGATATTATGTGACATCACGTTTCTAAGAATATTCTCTCATTCGTATACTATCGCATACTTTTAATCGTAAAGTTTTGTTGGAGGGGGCTTACATCGTCTCACGCATCTTCGTCGCATCCCGTGTCGTTGGACAACAAAAGGACCCATTTAAAACTTCTAAGTATCTATCGATATTCATAGTGCTATTTCATATACATTATTTCAATGCGGCTTTCGGAAGAATTATTTTTCATAGGAGTTACAATCGCTCTCCTGATCCCGTACACCGTTTAGTTGCTATGTTAGGATATCCACCACCACGTATCGTCCTGTAGCGTGGGTGTCATTTGAACAACCAATCACCACGCAGATTGAATATGAAAGACAAAAGAAGATCGACTCCTTACGGACACATGGTGTCCTTCGGGCGCTACCAGCACTTTTCGCTTATGGACACATGGTGCCTTTCGGACGCTTGAGAGGTTAACCGTTCTTTGTCCCTCAAGAGGAATAGTCGTAACATGGCCGGTTTTGGAGACAAACGTGGCCACCATTTTTTTGCAACACTCCGTGAACGAATAATTTTTGTTGGCTTTAACTCATTTTCGAACACCCAAAATCGTGATTGGTTTTTGTTTCGGGTTTGTTCGCGTATATCCAGGATTCGTCACCTGATACGATGTTGTATACAGCATTTAAGGATCCTGCGTGGAATCTTTCGAGAGTTCTGACGCACCAAGTTACGCTAGCCGCTTTTTGCTCTTCACAGAGCGAATGCGGTATCCATCGGGAAAACAACTTTTTTACACGTAATTGTTCATGCAAGATTATTTGTATTCGACTCATGCCAATGTCTAACGTTGCCTGAATTTCGCGGTATATTACATGTCGATCTTCCTCAATTAGCTTACGCACAGCATCAACGTTTTCTTGGGTGACTGCAGTTTTTGGACGACCTTGACGGGGATCATCACTGAGCTTGACACGTCCACGTTAAAATTCAGCAAACCAGCGATAAATTGTGGTTTTGGATGGGGCTTCATTACCAAATGCAGAAATCATCCGGTCAACACACTGTTTTTGTGTTACACCACTTCGAAAGTCATAATAAATCATCTCTCTTGAATTTTCTCGAGTCAATTCCATTTTCTCAACGACTAAACAAGTTGACAAAACCTTGTGACAAGACCGAGAATCTTTTTTTAAATAAATAAATGGCATTCGATTTTTAAAACCAAGGAGTTTTCAATTAAAAAGATTTTAATATGACAGGAACAGTGGAACTATTCCATTCCCGATGCTTTTAGTGCAGCCTAGTATTACTCGCTATTAGACGAGTAACGAAAAAATGCCGAGTAATGCCAAATACCGAATAATAGCGAGTATTTACGGCATTTCTAGTTCTTTGGCACCTAAATTGTGTTTTTTTTTTAATTTACATTCGTATTTTATTACAATAACCACAATAAAATCGTATCCTATTTTATTCTTAATATAGAAATACATTTATTTAATAAACACAATAAAAATAATAAACTAAAGCAAAATATTAAGTGCGCCGCTAACAGACTTTTTTTATAGGATAAAGTTGACAAACGGGCACAGTCCACCTGATAATCAGTGGTTGCTGGGGCCTATAGACATCTGCATCTATCCTCGATTACGAATCAAAATTTAGATGCGTTATCAGTTGTGAGGACTAAGATGGAATGCCTCGTTTCCAGTAAAAAGGGTCTCCGGTTCTCTACACTCACCATACGAAACACAGCAGCATTTAGCTACTATTTTACACTGGTATTCTGTGAGAGTTCCTTCCCCGGTCGAGCCGACCCATTCGTGCTACAACTATAGGTCTACTAATATAGCTGCAGCATGGCTGTACCATGTAACAAAACTATAACGATTTTGGTAGATTGTTCAGGTCTGAGCTACATGATTTATTTTTTTAATAAAAAATATTGTAGTCTTCGATCATTGTTGATCGAAGATTGTCGTTTATATTTATATCATTTTTCTGTCGGATTAAAAACAAAGGTGCTTTCTACAATAAAATTTTGTTTTTACTCTTTTTGTTATTACTCACAAGCAGCTACCACTTATTATAATAATTATTATTATTACGTATTATGCTTGACACAGTTTTTTATTTCCATAAGCTACCTACCATTTATATTTTCGGAGACATTAAGATTTGAGTTACCGTTTTCATTACTCAAGAGTGAATTTTTAGATGTAAAGGTAAATTTTTCGTGGTCAATTATCATAATTTCAAAAAGCTGTTTAAACTGCAATTTTTATTACACAGTTATTTTTGAATAAAACCCAATAGCACAGAATAAATAATAGTACTTACTACCCATAGCATATATACCCTGAGATATTAATAGATAATTAGGACTATGTCGTGTCGTAAAATGATTAAATATGGCGATAGCGTGGTTTGAGTAATTGAGAACTTAAAGCTTTCAACAATTTTATTGCCAACCATAAACGTACACGAATTATACCAATCGTCAACAGAAATCAGTTTAATGATCCAGATTAAATTCAATGAGCGTGATGACTTGTGTTTACTTACGGTTTAATAAGCTTACAAATTACAAACGCCAACACGTACAGATCACCTATCTAGTCGGCTCTTGTCTTACAAATAATGGTGTCATGTATAATTTAATACATAAAATTTTTACACTTGAAATATCGGACCCAATAATAACTCCCATTTTCCAAGTGGGATTTTTTTTATAGGATAGGGTGACAAAAGAGCACACAGTCCACCTGATGGTAATTGGTTGCTGCGGCCCATAGACAACTGCATCTATCCTCGATTACGATTCAAAATGCAGATGCGTTGTCACCCTTGAGGACTAAGATGGAATGCCTCGCTTCCAGTAAATAGGGTCTCCGGTTTTCTACACTCACCATACGAAATACAGCAGTATTAAGCTACTATTTCACGCTGGTATTCTGTGAGAGCGTGGTCTTTCCCCGGTCGAGCCGACTCATTCGTGCTACAACTATACTATTAATATAACTGCAGCATGACTCTACCACGTGTAAAATTATTAAAATATTTTTAGTAATATATTTTTTTTGCAAAACAGGCAACTGGTCACATATCAGGGGGCCATGTCAATCCGGCTGTGACGATTGGTTTAGCGTCAACAGGGGCCGTGAAACCCGTGCGCGCCGTGCTCTACATAATCGTGCAGTGCGCCGGCGCAGCCGCAGGATCAGCCTTGCTGAAATCCTTCACACCGGATCGTGCCGCAGGCAACCTTAGCGTCACTGGACTTGGCACTGATGTTACTCCGCTACAAGGTTTCGGCATCGAGTTCTTCCTCGGATTCGTGCTCGTCTTTGTTGTCAGCGGTGTAAGTACCCTTTTCTTTAAGATAAAAGTACGTAAAATTCTTTAAAAATAATAGTTATTTTATAATTGCAATGTATCTTCTATATCGCAATGTCTAAATGTCTAAAATTCTATTCTATATCGCAATGTATGAGAGCCGTGGCAGCTCAGATGGTTAACGCTCGCTGTAAATATAATAGAACGCGAGTAACCCGGGTTCGATCCGCGCCGGCACCAATGAAATTGTTGATTGCAATTTTAAGTGCTGATTTACCACGTGCTCGGCGGTGAAGGAAAACATCGTGAGGAAACCTGCATGTCTGAGGAATAAAGAAAAAAATATTTCGAAGACATGTGAAGTTCGCCAACACGCATTGGGTTTTGGGTCTGCACGGCGGACACTTCCTTGCCAGCAGTGGGACGTATATAGGCTGTAACTTTCCTTAATTCTATATCATTCCTCGGGTGACGTAAGACGCGACTATGAGAATTAGCAGAAAGATCTTATGGCAACCGATATATGGCATACAATTCTGAGTACGGTCTCAGAGAGCAGTGGCAAAGGCAAAAGAACGAATGACCTCTGATTTTGCGATTGCATATCCGCCAACTAGCCGCGGCAATTGTTTTGTATAAGTATAGCAAATGTTTGTCATGTACAAGAAATGTATGTAATATTCATGAGATTTTCCTATAGTGGAGGTGGAAATGAAATGAAATGAAAGTTTATTGTTCCAACATTTTCTTAAAATTAGTACGAGTTTGAGGACTTCTTTTAAGTATAAAGATACTTGTGGTAGAAGGCCCTCGCCCTCCCTTAACTAAGTACATTTAACATAAGAGAAAGTGTGTGCGGGTGTGTGTGTGTGCGTGTGCGTGCGCGTGCGCGTGATAACATAAACATGTCTGTAGCTCCCATTGGTATGACAAATTCTTGAACGAATTAACCACTGGACCCGACATAAAACACAAATGTATGAAAACTCGTTCAACCAAGTGGAGAATAACGCACACGGAGATCTTATTACGTTAATGTAAACACAGATACGAAATTCGTAGAAGTTTACTCTATTTCTAGTGCTTGATCGTAGTCGATAAAATATATCGATGAACGATTGAGAAAGAAAAGGCGTATCGTAAATAAACTGTAAAACAAAGGAAATAAAGGGATAATGAGGGTGAGGTAAGCTTCCGGTATTTAAATTTTAATTAAAATAAAACAAGCAGGACATTTTTATAGACTTTATACAATTATAGTTATGATAAACGTCAAATGTTTTGTTAAGTTTATATTATTTTAGTAGGTTTACTGACTTATTATGTATCTGTACTTAGAATTTGTTGTGTTTGCTTGTTTTTTTTATATAAGCAATTCTAATGTTTAAATACTTTTCAGCAACGGCTTTCGTTAATTCTTCGACGTGATTCACGTCGTCGTTTTCAAATTTATGGAAATGAATGTCTTCGTACAACGGAAGTTGCAGCAATGTTTCTGTTACTTTCGGCAGAAGAAAGTCTGTTGTGTAATATTTTTTTAATCTTTTATTCTGAACACCCTTCCTAATTTCGGGTTCGCAGTGCTAACAAATAGCTATGGTATCACTTGAGGGAAATATCAGTTTTCCTTTGTCTTTATGGGAAATGACACCGCCTTCATTGGTGTCATTTTCTGTTTCTTTGCATTAGTATTAAAACAGGCAGTATCGAAATATACACTGCATATTATGGCGCTGTGTTTCGTCGGGATCCAGGTTTCATCTTTACGAACTGCTTCTACCCACTTTCTCTTCCGAGAAGGGTCACTGGGAAATCTGAAAATTCATGTAATTTATGTGTTTAAATATTTTAAGTACAGATACTAATTATAATTTTTGCATTTATAATATTTTTATTTTATTATAAAAAAAATATTATTATAAATTTACGTATAAGTATTTTTAAGTGTTATTGTATTGTACAAATAACATCATCATTCATTCGGTCATATCGTCAAATATCGATATATTTTTGACATGGTCAAACAATAGTCGATGTCAAATTGACTCACTCCACAATTTTAGTCACTGTTCCGAATGGTATAATCCAAACAAAAACAGTGGTTAATTCGTTCAAGGACAAATCTTAATATGTATAAATTACGTGTCAAGTTGTTTGTCCGCGATGGATTCCTAAACTACTTAACCGATTTTAATCATATTTGCACACCATGTGCGGTTTGACCCAACTTGAGAGATAGGATAGTTTTTTTTGCCAATTTAAGGATTTTTAATAGGACGTGACAAAGGGTCGTCGTAAAGGGCAGAACAACGTCTGCCTGGCAAGCTAGTTATATATAAAATGTATTGAAAAACTGAAGACATTGTAATTATATTATTATTAATATTATTACATAAAATAAAATACAGTTGTCCGAAAATTTTCCAACATTATAGCAAAATACAATTCAATTTCAATAAAGTAAACGCCAGATCACGTGACTCGGTATTGTTAGTCTCATTAGTCGCAACCGATTTTGCTTTGTACCAAGGCACAACACTCGATAGTTCGCTTGAATATTTCAAATATTGACTGATGACAACCTAATTCTATTCAAATATCACAAATTTAATAATAATCTAATGTAAATAAATTATAACTCGTTTATCGAAAATAAATTAGCTACATAATTTTAGTTTGTTGGAAATATTGTCTTAAAATGAATTCATTTTTCACTGGGATATTACTATAATAGGTAGTAATCACAATAAATTGCGAGGGGGTTACCGCTCGCCTTAAAATTTCATAGCGGGCAAAATGAATTCCATCACTTCCGGCGGCAATGAAATTGTTAATTACAGTTTTAATTGCTGATTTGCCACAAGCACGACGGTAAAGGAAAACATTGTGAGGAAACTTCCAAAAACAAACAAAAATTCAAATTAATGTAATATCTGTCAACACGAGTTGCGGCTGTGCGGCAGAGTCACGTGCCCAGCAGCGCATCAATGGAACATATCTAGGCTGTTACTTTACTTTTGTCCCCTTTAAATACTAACTATCCGCCTAGGGTTGCCAGGTGATCGGGATTCGTCTGGATTCTCCCGAAATTTTAATTGATCTCCAGACTCCCGACAAAACTCAAAATCTCCATACAAACAGCTTCCCTTCATATGTCTTTGATTTAATAAAAGCCGAGTTACTGATTAGACAGGAATTTGAAGTAAATTGTTTGGATTTTAAATCTTTTCTGAATACTTCTACAGGTTCCAAATTGGTGGACTCAGTAAAGTTCAATGCCAATTATACATGTGGCAACCTAAATATTGTGTACTTAAATTAATGTGTCAACGATGTTTAGTCTTTTAATCGTCTGTAAAAAATATTTTACAATCTTATCTTTCATATTTATTTCTCCTGACAACAACCCCAAAATCCCGACTTTTCGAATTTTGTCCAGATATTTTGCTCTTCCGATCTGGTAACCCTATATCCGCCCCGTCTACGCACGGGTGATTTCTGGATCTCGACAACAGCGCCATCTATCGAGTTCAATTGAGTTTTTAAACAATCCAGAGACCCACTAAAATACACACAAAAAGCTTCATCAAAATCTGTCGCGCCATTTTCAAGTTTTTGCAAGACTGACTATGACTGACTGACTGACGGATAGCAATTGATTTTTACATATAAAAAGATAAGGTAAACACTGATGAGTAATGATCCTACTCTGACAGTAAAAGTTGATAGCATCTCATCTTAGACCATTTAAGCATAATATCAAAGTGGCCAACGCCACGATTAGGGTTGCCAGGTGTTAAAATCCGAAAGGCCGGACAGACCAGCGAGCTTAGCCGGACATTTTGGCCAAAAGGCCTGCCTGACAACCTTATTTTTTGTCTTAGTAAAAGACCTTTTTTAAAGTAAAACAATGCTTTTCATCATTTACCGTAAAATCTTCTTAAGTTCAAACGAAATAACAACAATTGAAAAAATCAGTCTTCTTTATTATTAATTATTCAATATTCATTACAATATTAATTTCAATAATATATGTAAGTATATGAAAAATGTAAAGAAGTGGTTAAATTTAAAAAGCCTAACAATAGCCCGGACACCGTCTATTTTGGCCGGACACGCAACCAAAAAATTAAGAGGAATTTTAGGAATATTTGCAGTTTAGAGAAAAAGTTAGTACCTACGATTTATACTACATACGTAATAGGTATAGTACTCGACGACGACAGGAAACAGGACCAAATTCGTAAGTCCACTTGTACTGCTAAGTGCAAACCCAGATCCGCCTGTCCGCAATTAGGACAATCCTCTAAACTCGTAGATCCTTTTCCCGCATGTCTTATGCAGTCACGAGTCACGACTGACGGCAAACGAAAAAGATAAATATAATTATTTTTATTAAGATCTCTGTTGGGCTCATATCAACATTCTTTAAATGTATGTATTACTACACACATCTATTTGTATAGTCGTAGCTCTACCGTATTCTTACACGTGGTACGGTATGTGTATCAGTAATAGTATAATAATTACTAAAAAGCGTGATTGAGTTAGTAACTCTATATGAAATTTTTACGTTATTAGACAAAAGGTTCATACGATATATTATATATTTGTTTTAATTACTAAAGTGCGTGATAATGTTGGTCTATACAATATACGCATTGTTAGACAAAAGATTCATACGATGAGTTAGAAATGTTACCAACATAACATAATATAAACACTCACGCCTGTCACCCAGAGGGGTAGGCAGAGACTACGGACTTCCATTTGGCACGATCCTAACATACATGCTCACATGCTCGTCGGTTAAGGGTACTTCTAACGTGGCCCATTTTCAAAATATCGCCAATTTGGTCGATAAAATTTTTTCTAAGGCGTCCCTTACCGACTCTGCCGTTCACATCTGCCATATAAATTTGCTTTGTCACTCTTTCCTCATTCATTCTTTCTACATGACCAAACCACCGAAGCATTCCTTTCTTAATCCTGGTCACAGCATCATCTTGCATACCACATTTATATCTTATCACGCATTTTCTCACCCTGTCATTCAGATTCAACCCTAGCATACTCCTTAAAGACCGCATTTCTACAGCATTTATTCTACTTTCGTGCTTCTTCTGCCACACCCAGTTTTCACTACCATACATTAAATTAAACTCTAAAGTAAACTCTAAAGTCTCTTTATAGGGACTCTAGTGCTTGTGTTAGGATCAACGGGGTCTACTCGGACTGGTTTGACATCCATAAAGGTGTCAGACAGGGCTGTGTGGCTTCCCCGTGGCTGTTCAACCTATTTATGGACAGTTGTTTGCAAAATTTGAAAGTTGAAGAATGCGGATTAAGAATGGGTGAGTTAACCGTCAAATACCTTTTATATATATATATATATATATATATATATATATATATATATATATATATATATATATATGTACTCTATAAAATGCTAAATACTTAACAAAACACTGCAAACATAATATTATCATTCACGTCTTTCCATTTAAATTCCGGTCATATTCTTACGAGTAACACTGGCATCAAAAATACACGCGCGATTAACAGTCTGCTAGCGTACTTTCGATTTAAACAATAGTCGAAACAAATATTTATGCCTCGCAATCACTGATTTGAAGTTACTGCATAAAGAAAATTCCCAAGTCACAGTATTCAATTTTTTACTAGACCTAACCAAAAAAATTAATTGTTCAAGGAAATTAAAAGGTCATGCTGCAGTGGAGCGGTTGAGCCACAAAAAATAAACTAACAATTTACTACGGCATGGCTTACCAGGTATTAGTAGGTATTGTTTTTTTTAAACTGAATTAACAAACTAACTTACAGTCCACCTGACGGTAAGTTTCTAATGCTGTCCATGGACATCTGCAGACAACTTCCAACAAAGAACGCTACAGATGTGTTGTCCCCTCTGAACACTAACATTGTATGCCTTACAGATCGTCATTATACTGCTTGTCGGACTGAGACGAATTTTTAGACAGAAAAGCTGTCGTACCGTCTCATCATGACTGCAGAAATGAGTCTTCTACTGGGTATCACCACGCACAAACGTAAAATAACGGAATAATGCTGCTCTGTTTTGTACAGTGAGTGATCTGACTAACGAGGCATTCCATCTTAGTCCTCAGGAGTGACAACGCATCTGCAATTTGAATCTTTAGAGGATCGATGTAGATGTTTATGGGCCACAGCAGCTACTGACCATCAGGTGGACTGTACATTCATATGTATTCCCTTACTTATTTTTAAAATAAAAATATGTACGATACTAGCTTGCCATGCAGACGTTGTTCTGCCCTTTTTGACGACCCTTTGTCATGTCCTATTAAAAATCCTTAAATTCGCAAAAAAAAATTGTGGATCCCACTCGTGGGCAAAAAAACTATCCTATCTTTCAAGTTGGACCAAAGTGCACACGGTGTGCAAATTTGATTAAAATCGGTTTAGTAGTTTAGGAGTCCATCGCGGACAAACAACGTGACACGTAATTTATATATATTATACGATACAAAGAATTAGAAGAAAAGGATCCGATTTCATTTCCTTGCAGAAATTTGTGCATTTTATTACACAAGTAGCACAAATAATGTACGAGTAGATGGGTTGTCATTCTTAAGGACTAAGATGATAACTACCATCCTTTCCCGATTGAGCCGACCTGTATGTGTTTCAGCCAGCGGCTATAATACAGCTCTATAACTTAGCTCTACCACGTAAAAGGTTAATTTATAATCCTCGCTGCATAACAAACATCTTCTGATACCAAAATTTACTCTAACTACAACGAATAATAAAACCACAAAAACCTTGGCGTCATTTGATATTGTAACAATATCCATACAGCGCAAAATATGAAAAGAATGATTGAATACATGGTACACGTAATTTACTGTCACGGAATGGCCTGCCTCTTAATCTTTATAAATTATCTAGATAATGTACAAACGCTGTGCCGCCGCTACCACTTTTTTTGTCTTGGATATACTATCTTATAATAAAAAACAAGCGTTATTTTTCAGGTTTATGCAAATTATGACTCAATAATAAGTAATTTAAAACTGAAATATTTTTAAGTTTGAATGCCGCATCATGTATAATATACATATACAATGTATAATATACATGATGAAAGTACTGTAACAGTTATTTTATGATTGTTTTTTTTTCGGCATTATATTTATGTTTATTATTAGTCAGGGGGTTTTCATTAGTCAGGGGGTTTTCATGCTGGTCTACCTTTCCGGTGATCCTGTTATGGAATACGGGTACGCGACCCCGGCTCCCCGAGCTACTGTTATTCTCATACCATTCCTGCCGAGATAACAGTATCCTTACACCTACGCTCCTACCCCCAACCTTCTTTTTCCTTTTCCCAAAATGGTAGCTTCCTCTACCAACAATAGCATACCCAAAGAGGGTTGGTGTCAGGCAGGCGGCCGACTGTAAAACTTTTGCCAAATCCCATGCAGTAAATTTATGAATAATACGAGTTGTGGGATATATGACAGGGCTAGGGCGTACCCCGCAGGCGACGCGCAGGGGCAGCACCCGGCTCCTGTGGGAAGTGGGCAAGGGTTGTCGCACCTTGCGGAGCGGGTGCGACGTAAGAGGCGAGCCCGTAGAGAGAAGAATGTCAGAGTGAGGTTTGCAAGCTGGAATATAGGTACGATGACTGGAAGAGGAAGAGAGTTAGCAGATGTTTTGGAACGACGAAGAGTGAATGTTGCCTGTTTGCAGGAAACAAAATGGAAGGGCAATAAAGCAAGAGAGATTGGGGAAGGATACAAGTTTTATTACTGTGGAAGTGACGGGAAGCGAAATGGAGTAGGAGTTGTGTTAGATAGTGGAATGAAAGAACGAGTGACAGATGTGAAAAGAGTAAATGACAGAATGATAGTTGTTAAATTAATGATTGAAAACAAAGTAGTGAATGTTGTAAGTGTGTATGCTCCGCAAACAGGCTGTGAAGAGAGTGTGAAAGAGAAGTTTTGGGAGGAATTTGATTGTATGATGATGGGAATACCTGAGAGTGAGGATGTTTATATGGGAGGAGATTTTAATGGACATGTAGGGAGAGTGAATGACGGGTATGAAAGAGTACACGGTGGATGGGGGTACGGAGTGCGCAACCGTGAGGGGGAAGTTCTTCTGCAAGCAGCATGTGCTTTCGACCTGGCTGTAGTAAACACGTGGTTCCAAAAACGAGATCAGCATCTTGTTACTTATAAAAGTGGCCACCACGCGACACAGATCGACTATCTTCTGTTAAGACGGAACCAAATCAAGAGTGTAAAAAACTGCAAAGTGCTTCCAGGTGAAGACTTAGTATCCCAGCACCGAATTCTGCTGGCTGACATCTGCTTAACTGTTCGCCTCAACGAACATAAGGATCGTCCCCCACCCAAAATAAAGTGGCATTTGTTGCATAAGGAGGAGTATGCAAGTGAATTTAGAGAGCTAGTTGTAAACAAGATGATAGAGATGGGTGAGATGGAAGGAATGAGTGTGAATGAGTGCTGGAAGGAAATGGCTGATTGTATCCGAAGTGTGGCAAGGAAGGTGTTAGGAGAAACAAAAGGGAAGCGTATGATAGATAAGGATGGGTGGTGGTGGAGTGAAAGTATTAGAGAAGTTTTGAGAGAAAAGAAAAATGCCTTTAAAGAATGGCAGAGCGTAGAAGACCAGAATGAATCCATAAAAGAAAGTAAGAGAGGGGCGTATAAAGAATGTAAGAAGAGAGCGAAGAAGGAAGTTGCTATTTGTAGGGCAGAGGCGCAAGATAAATTATATCGGTCCCTTGAAAGCCCCGAAGGTCAAAAACGACTTTTTCAAATTGCAAGAGCGAGAGAAAGGAATGGAAGAGATGTTTCACATGTAAAATGTATAAAAGATGATTCTGGAAGGATTTTGACTGACGATGAAAGTATAAAGAAGCGATGGAAGGAGTATTTTGAGAAATTGATGAATGAGGAGAATGAATGGAATGGTATGCTTGAAAACCCACCAGTGAATATGGGCTTAGTGAGAGAAATTAGTGTGGAAGAAGTAAAAATGGCTGTTAGGAATATGAAGAATGGGAAGGCAGTCGGCCCAGATGGAATACCAGTAGAAGTGTGGAAGTTGCTGAGTGCGGATGGATGGAAGTGGTTGAGTTTATTTTTCGGTAAATTGTTGCAGGAAGAACAAATACCTGAGGAATGGTGCAGTAGTATACTGGTCCCCATTTTTAAAAACAAAGGAGACGTTCAAAACTGCAGCAGTTACCGGGGAATAAAACTCATGTCACATACGATGAAAGTCTGGGAAAGAATAATAGAGAGAAGAATGAGAGAAGAGTGTGAGATAACACAAAACCAGTTCGGATTCATGCCCGGTCGAGGTACGACAGATGCCATTTTTGCATTACGCCAATTGTGCGAAAAGTACAAGCGCGTGCATAAAAATCTGCACATGGTTTTTGTCGACCTTGAAAAGGCGTACGATCGGGTTCCCCGTGAGGTTTTGTGGTGGGCGTTAAAGATGAAAGGTATGCCTGGGAAGTATGTGAGGTTAGTCCGTGCTATGTACAGAGCATCCCGTACATGTGTACGATCTGCCGCGGGAACTACGGGCAGTATCGATGTGGCGGTAGGGCTGCACCAAGGGTCGGCATTGAGCCCTTACCTCTTCCTACTGATTATGGACGCTTTGACGTCGGACCTGCAGGATGAGGCACCCTGGTGCATGCTCTTTGCCGATGACATCGTGCTTGTCGGGGAAGAAGGCATCGAGGTACAGAGCAGACTGACGGGGTGGCAACAGAGGCTGGAAAGTGTTGGCTTGAAGATCAGCAGATCCAAAACCGAATATCTGTGCTGTGATTTCGGCGGTCTTTCCAGTCCTGTACCCATGTCGTTGGATGGCGCTATACTGCCTACCTGCTCAGATTTCAAGTACCTCGGTTCCCTCATTCAAGCCGACGGCGGAATAGATAGAGCTGTGCAGCATAGGATTAACGCAGGGTGGATGAAATGGCGACAGGTCACAGCCACAACGTGCGATCCCCGAATGCCAATAAGGCTGAAGGGGAAAATTTACAAATCGATCATCCGACCTGTCGTCATGTATGGAAGTGAATGCTGGGCCGTCAAGAAGAAGGATGAAAATAGACTGCATGCGAATGAAATGAGAATGTTACGATGGATGTGTGGTGTGACAAGGATGGATAAGATAAGGAATGAGTATATAAGAGGAAGCCTGAAAGTAGCGCCAGTGGTAGAAAAGGTGAGAGGAAGCAGATTGGCATGGTTTGGGCATGGTTTACGGAGGGATGGAAGTCATGTCACAAAACGAGTGTTGAATATGAATGTGGAGGGACACACGGGCAGAGGAAGGCCGAATAAAAGATGGATCGATTGTGTGAAGAGTGATATGAGAATGAAAGGAGTAAGTATGGAAATGACGGCTGATAGAGAGGAATGGAGCAAGAAGGTTTACTGCGCCGACCCCAGATAATGGGAAATGGTTTAGAGAATGATGATTAAAAATAACAATTAGCCTGCACAGGACTTTTATCTCAAAAAAAATTTTTCGAATCTCAATTAATTTAAATTAAAACCCATTCAATATGACATGTAGAAAAACTATTTTTTATTAGAATTCCTGTATATAACTTCAGAACCTTTAAACCAATGTTTAGATAATAACATTATAATATTTTTGGAAGCTATTAATAATGTATAATCATAAGTAGCACGAGCCATATTATGTAAAGATTTCTCATTTTTACGCGAGCACTACACATAAGTTAATGTAATTTTGTAATTTTACGGATGTTATCGCGTTTAATTTTAAATTTTTATTTCCTGATGTTTCATCATTGCTTTACAGCGTCCATGATCTCGGGTGCGTGATCATGGGTGCTGTAAGGTAATCCGTAAAATTAGTTCCATGTTATGGTGTCAAAAGCTAACGACACAGATGACACCAACAGAGATAGTAACGTATCCGATGTCCGCTTATGGTTAAAGTCGGAGGTTGTCTAGGATCACAGTGATCTGAGCCTTGGATGCTGTGAAAAACACGGGTCAAGACACGGGACACAGAACATACAGACATTAAACAGGCTTGGCGAATATACGAAAGGTTTCATAGCTTCCGATAGATAGCGGTATAATCACGACTTAGTATGCAAGGTAAACATACCGACGTGAAACTCTAATACATTACAAACCCTGCCTTACGCTACGAATTTGTAATGAGCACACATAAACACATACTTTATAATCTTTAACAATACACAGAATATGGAGTAGATTAGCTTAAAAGCCTGTATTTTCTAATCGTTTATGTCTGAGAAACAGTAATATCCTATGATATCGTTCGCATCTGCGGGTGGGTGTGCGTACACATCACGGATCGTTAAAATCTATAAACGCGTAACTACGACCTATCCAATCTTATTCGTTATGTCATAACGCGACATTGAAGTAATATGTACTTACGTACTAGAACAGCCATCTCAAACAAAAATTGTGCGCTACTCTGTGTTTGCGCAGTTGGTTTTTTAGGGTTCCGTAGTCAAATAGGAACCCTTATAGTTTCGCCATGTCTGTCTGTCCGTCTGTCCGTCCTCGCTTAAACTCTGTGACCGTTAGCATTAGAAAGCTGAAATTTGGTACCAATATGTGTATCAATCACGCCGACAAAGTGGTAAAATAAAAATTCGAAAAAAAATGTTTTATTAGGGTAGCCCCCCTATATATGTAAAGTGGGAAGTGATTTTTTTTTAATTTCAACCCTAACGTGTGATATATTGTTGGAAAGGTATTTAAAAATGAATAGGGGTTTACTAAAATCATTTTTTGATAATGTCAATAATTTCGGAAATAATCGCTCCAAAAGTAAAAAACAATGTGTCCCCCCCTCTAACTTTTGAACCATAAGTTTAGAAAATATGAAAAAAATCTGAAAAGTAGAACTTTATAAGGACTTTCTAGGAAAATTATTTTGAACTTGGATGGAAACAACAGTACCCACTACCGGGAGCAGTTGCAGGAGCGCGGAGCGCTGCTGGAGCGCGAACATAATGGATGACTTTTAAACTCATAAGTGGGAACACTTATTGTGACGGACGGGAAACTACGGAACCCTACACTGAGCGTGGCCCAACACGCTCTTTGCCAGTTTTTATCATAGAATAAACATAGGTAGAAAGATCAGTAGGTAATAATAGATTGTATTGTTAAATAGATAAATTATATCGAGAACAATATTTAAATTTTGTCATTTATTTTGTATATCATATTTGCTTATTTAATATAATATAACATAATATTATATCACAATTACATTTTAATGATATTTTTATCTGAATATTTTAAGAGGTATTTGTGTCAAATATAAAAAACATACTAAATGTGTGTTTAACAAAACTTATTAACATAACATTTAAATTACAAATATATTTATTTAAATTAGAATAAGAGTCGTTCATAAATGCTGGGTACGCGAGAGTTAAAATTGACGAATTTATTCCACTTTACTATGATGTGGAAACCTAAAAATAAAATAAAAGAATAATAAGCAGATTTAAACATGAAAAATTTAACCTAATTATAATAATTTATATATGTTTCTACAAAAAAAATTGTATAATAATATATTCGTCATATACTTAAGTACCCACAGAAATGTCGTATCTGAACATATTAAATTCATAATCTATATTTCATGACACGAGATGGCGTCTTAGGAATAATTTGTTTTATTATTAATCTATAATACTTTTTTATTGATTAAGTGTCTTATTAACCGATGAAAAATAATTTCTTGGTTTTTACTGACATTTCTTGAACTATTTGTGCAAAATCTAAGTACACACGATGGCATATTTTTATCAATAGATTTTTTTTAAATCAACACAACACGTGACAACTCTACAAGCGCCTAGCGAGTGACTGATTAAAGTGCGGTGCATGCACCGCAGTTGAGTGGAACAGAGTACAATACGGCCGACGTATCTTGGCGAGTCCGACCTTCGCGCAGAAGGTTGCGCAATAGCTTTTTTAAGGAACAAAATGGTGGCATGAGGCGACGTACGGGGGGCGGTGGTCTAGGCTAGAGATTGACCATAAGTAAACACAATCGACCCTTTAGTCATAAAATATCGCAATCGATTAGTTTTATTTAGAAGTTATTGATTTTTGTTTATATAAGATATTAAACGAAATAGATTTACAAATATAGTGAATTTTGTTGATAATAAACAAGATTTCGACTCGAAAAAACTAAAAACATATTATTTTCTCAGCTGAAAGACATAATGTACTTAAATATCAATTATCTATTAACGTCTTCTTGAGTAACGACTATTTGAGAAAATTTAGAACCTCCTTATAAATTGCAAATAAATATATTTTTATGTCTTAATTTTAATCGATTTGAATAAAAATCGATTAAACAACACCCTCAGGCACGCGTGTTGGACATCCCTTTCTGGTTACTTCGTAAAGCTTCGTGCTTATTCGGCAATGCTCGGTACACGGTAATATTTCTCAGTCACACGTTAGCATTGGTGTCGTGTTCGTGTCGCTATCTCTGTCTTGAGCACAGTCGGTTACAAAAGTTTTCGTTGTTATTGTTGTTTGTTTTTATTAATAGTGTTAAGTTTGTTTTGTTTGTTTTATTTGTTTTATTTGCAAGTGTCAGTTAGCACTTATATTATTCGCCAAACATGCCACCAAAACATAACAGTGTGTTAAATCGCCAGGCGAGAAAAATTATTTACGATTTAACGCAATATATGAAAAAAGAAAAAGAAGAAGGCGTAAAAGATGTCGATAAAGTTTATTTAAGAGTTGCTAACGCAACTGGTGTGTCCCAACGCACAGTACAGCGGATCGCAACTGAAGGCAATATTTCGGGCTTACTTTCAGTATTCCGCACGCCTGGTAAAAAAAGGTCTAGATCAAAACCTATTACTGATATGGATAATTTTGACCAGGGAGTAGTAAAAAGATGCATACACAACTTCCACAAAACTGAAAAAGAAATGCCGACGATAAACAAATTACTAGCGAAACTCAAACGGGATATAAATTTTCAAGGTGGTAAAACGAGCTTAAAGACAATTATCAAAAACTTGGGTTTCAAGTGGCGAAAGACCGAAACCAATAGAATGGTTCTTATAGAGAAGACCGACATTCGCCTGAAAAGGATCTTGTACTTGAAGGCAATGAAAAAATACAGGGACGAAGGGCGACCAATTGTATTCACTGACGAGTCGTATGCCCACTCATCACATACAAAAGGTAAGGCGTGGTCAGATGGTTCCGCTCAAGGACTAAAGCGCCCGATATCAAAAGGTCAGCGGATAGTGATGGTACACGCTGGGTCAGAAGCAGGGTTTGTTCCGAACGCGCTACTAATGTTCAAATCTGGCAGCAAAACCGGAGACTATCATGATGACATGAATTTCAAAAATTATGAGAAATGGTTACGGACCCAACTGATTCCAAATTTGAGCCCTAACTCGGTGGTGGTTATCGATAATGCTCCGTACCACAACAAATTAATGGATCCTGCCCCTACATCTAATGACAAGAAGGCAAAAATGGAATCGTGGTTATTAGAAAAGGGTATACCATATGAAAAGGACATGCGTAAACCACAACTTTACGATCTAATAAAAAAAAACAAAGACGTGAATAAAAAATACGTAATAGATGAAATGTTTAAACAAAACAACCACGATGTCCTTCGTTTACCCCCATATCATCCCGATTTAAACCCCATCGAGATGGTGTGGGCTGCCATTAAAGGGCACGTAGCCGCTAAAAACGTCGACTGGAACGTAACCCGGACAATGGAGCTCATACAAGAAAAAGTAAATTTAATGGGTCAGAATGAATGGAGTGCTTTATGCAGAAAAGTGCAAGAGGTCGAACATGACTATAGGAAGAGCGACCATATTATTGACGAAATGACGGATCAATTATTCATCATTAATACAGCTTCAGATTCAGAAAGTGAGTCTGAAAGTGAGAGCGACGATTACGAAGATGAACCTATGCCAAGTACCTCACATGGTACACAAGGGGCCGACGACTTTATGTTAGGAATTTCCCCCCTCAGCGACAGTGATTAAATAATAATAAGTGTAAATAAATAAAAAGTATTAAATGTAAATAATATTGTATGTGTTTGTGATAAAATCTGCCCCTATCGAAAGGTGAGGTATCAAAATTGAATCTTTAATTTATAATGTCTCCAAAGTGTTTTGATATTTTTGGTCACTGTATTAGGGAAATTTTATTTGTACATTGGTATATATAAAAAAATGACAATAACAGTTTTCTTCACGAGTGTTCATGCGCTAAACTTCGCAGAGCCTATATTCAGACTCGCCAAGATACGTCGGCCGTATTGTAGCTGAATGCCGTGTCGCCTCTAGTACGTAGTACATAATAGCTCAATGTAACGCGACATGATTGAAACAAATTTAGGCTACAAAAGTCAACGACCTTTGTCTCGACAATGCTGAGATCACAGACTGATGTATTAAATTACGATAAATTCAAGTTTATTTTTAATTTTAAAATAATTTTAACTAAACAATTATGCACAAATTACCGTCATAGTCCTCCCCTAAAAAATGACACAAAGCTCGGTTTCCGGGCCACCTGCATCTATCGACTTCCTACTCTTATCTACTCCATCTAGTGGGGGGCCGCCAAACATTACATTTACCGAAACGAGGCTGCCACTAGAGAACTTTTCTTCCCAATCGGTTGTTGATTCTTCGTGCTATATTTCTAGAACGTTTATGCCAGACATCTAGTTACAATTTATTTACAATAAAATTATGAGTTCTGTTTAAAGCATTTTTACCGACTTTAAAAAGGAGGTTGGTATTCAATTCAATTCAACTGTATGTTTTTTATGCTCATAACTTTTCTCTGGGTGAACCGATTTTGATGATTCTTTTTTTATCTGAAAGCTGGTGCTTCTTCTGGTCCCATATAAATTTAATCAACATCTGAGCAGCACTTTTTGAGTTATCTTTAATAATGCGTATTAAATTAACTTCGAATACATTGACGATGTTGTCATTTTAATTATATTTTTAGTTGTACAAAACTATTAATTTTACCACTTGTTTATATATATTTTTATTTCTCAATAAAATGTTTTATTATTATTATTTTATTGTTACTGTATGGCCGGGTCATTGCCACTTAAGCTTACGATCCATTGGGCTATGCATAAAGCATGGCGCTCAGTTACAACTTGCAACAACAGTCCTCAGCCGTGGTGTTATGTAACTCTGGTATAAATAATTATTATTAATAATTATAGTAATTGTAGAAATCGTTGCTTGGCTTCGTTTTGGTATTTGCCGTTTGGTTTCGTTGCTCGTGTAGATGTATTAGCACCGATTATAAGGGGATCTTATTCTGGGTTACAAAATATTACAATAATGAAAGCCATGCCGCTTCAGGTCTCCACTCCATCTATTGGGTTTCGCCCTACATTGTGCTTGCTTGTACGAGGCTGCTACTCAAGAAACTTTCTTCTGTATCGGTTGTCGGTTCTTTGAGATTCGCGACTCGCTCATTACCACTTCTACTTACTGATCTGTTATGCTATGTCAGTTACTCTTGTTCTTCTGCGGATATCCTGTTTACGAATTCAGTATAGCCTTCGCCATAACCCGCTAAGTGACTTTTAGCTTCCTCATACGACCGGCTGTGAAGATACACGTCTCGGTTTCGTGGGCCATGGCTAGTAATGCGTACTAAATTTGTCATAATAAAGAAATTAATTTGATTTACAGGTGTGCGACCCCAACAAACCAGACAGCAAGGCCACGGCACCACTGGCTATTGGTCTGACGGTTACCTTGGGTCACTTGTTGGCTGTAGACTACACTGGCTCTTCAATGAACCCAGCTCGTTCCTTCGGCTCAGCGGTCGTCGCTAACGTATGGGACAACCACTGGGTAAGTCTATGCTTCACTTACTGTATTTTTATTGTATCTTATTTTTCCTAAGTATATTAAAACCCACTGCCGGATTGGCCATCCTTCACTGGCCACCCTTCCAAGAATGCACTAATTGGCATGAATCTTGAAAAAAAAAAGAACCAAAACTTCGTAATACATCACATACTGGAGGATAGCTAGCTGAATTGGTGAGCACCAACACGATACTCCTCTCCCATTTATAAGTTTTACTTCCTATCACCAGTCTTGTCTTCATTCTATTAAATCTACATATTTTTATTAGCAAAAATAAAATAATAATGCCATTTTTGTGTAGGTATATAACAATTTGGAACGATATTTCATTCATGTTTATTCATAAACAAATCGAATCATTAATTTAATTACACAAGCTTTCTCAATTCTTTGTTCGATCCATTGAACCGGTATATCATTGACTTTTAAGGGGAAATATAATGTCAAATGGCTTAGCAAGATCCTTCGTTATGCCGAAAATATTGCAGCATTAATTTTGTAATAAATATGAGGTAAAGTTGAGGATTAATGTTGGTGATTATGTTAGACGAAAACACGATTTCGTAAAATTTTCTCGATAGAAAAAAAATCCAAAGTTACCTCCAAAATAAACAATAAACCGCTGTTATTCATAAAATACTTTAAATAAGATCATGAAACTTTGCATACTAACTGAACTAACTATAAAGCAGTGCTTATGTTATTTACTTTTTTTAAAATACCATTATTTTCACTGTAAAAAGAAATTACCTAAACTATCGGCGTCTTGAGCTTGATTCCTGTCGTTCCGTTATCCGTAACGGAACGTAAGATACTAACGGATAACGGATATCCGTTAGTATCGCTTAGGCTTTTGAAGGGAGAAGTTGTGTCGCTTACGATCAGAATATACATTACGCAACAATACGACGTAAAATTAAAATGGGAAATAACCGTGATAAAAATAAGAAGCGGCTGGCTTGGCGTTAAGAAACAGGCATAAATATGATAAACCTAATGAAATAAGTGTCTAACGACCTTTCTACTTACAGTATTAGTGATTACAAATATTTCGGTACATAGCATACGACGCGCGGGGAAGTGGGGGCGAAATTAGAATTTGAGCTGACTTACTCTAACCTCTTAAAATATCAAACCTTAATGCTATGCTGTGTGAAAAAGTAATAGAAACTTCGTGTTGGTTGCTTTTGCCTACACCTCGCCTCGTAACGAAAACAAAAATAGAACAATAGAACATTAATAGGGGTTGACATAAGGCAAATAAGACGATTCTTGCAGTGGCAGTGACTTTGGTTATCAGAAGTTTATAGTATGATTATACTTATTTAAACAGTTACAAATATTTTTATTGGCGGAATGTTTCAACAAGTAAATGATAATTTGAAACAAAGTATCCGACTGCAGTGTTCTATGCACTATAACACGAGATATATGTCATATAAAATTATAAATGTTTATAATATATTCGTTAACTTCATGTGTAATACTCCATACACTATACATTTTACGTAATGATCCTTTAAAAATAGAATAACGTACGTATAAGTATTGCGTGTATTTTTTATGCGCACGTCATGATTACATTACTAAAGCAGTTACGACCACTGAACTATGTATATTACTACGTAGTAGTAATACTTCACGTAATGATCCTTTAAAAATAGAATAACGTACGTATAAGTATTGCGTGTATTTTTTATGCGCACGTCATGATTACATTACTAAAGCAGTTACGACCACTGAACTATGTATATTACTACGTAGTAGTAATACTTCACGTAATGATCCTTTAAAAATAGAATAACGTACGTATAAGTATTGCGTGTATTTTTTATGCGCACGTCATGATTACATTACTAAAGCAGTTACGACCACTGAACTATATTACTACGTAGTAGTAATACTTCAATGGTTACGACGAAGTCATTTTTGTTTAATCTCTTGACTAGCAGCCATAGAAATGAAACATACGTACGTAGCTGCACGTAGCTAAAATATTACCCTCATTTTCGGCTTCAACGTTGTGGAGTTAAAAACTATTATTGTTGTAACTAATTGAATTAACAGCCTTACAGCTCGTATACACATCGACAGTTGCCGGATTGTGATTTACAACGAATACCGTTTTTATGTTTTAGTAGCCCATGAACTCTCGTGAGCGTTTACACATAGAGTGGAGGATACAGAGTTCGAATACCGTTAAAGCATTTATTTAATTACCACGGTTTTTGCGTTTCAGTACATTCGATCTTATCGCACCATCGTAACAGTTGATTCTATACGATCCACTCTTTATTTAATTTTATTCATCAAAAGGTGGCTTATGCTAAAAGCATTCACTGCCAGTCCAACCTTAGTGCACTGATAACACTACGAAAGGGGTCACAGAGAATATAAAAAATATAAAAAAACATACACTTTTACGATATGTAAAGGAGAGCTGCCATGTGGTGACGGCGGAAAAAAGTCCATCAGTTACCTCATTTACTTTTTTCTTCGTCATCGTCAGAATCGTCACAAAAATATCGTGAGCTTTGATAAACGGAAATATATCCTCTCGTATATGTCAGATGGATGAAGACGCTCAAGGTCGCTCAGCGAGCTATGGAGAGCGAGGTCGGGGTTTCTCTACGTGATAAACTTAGAAATGAGGATATCCGCAGTATAACCAAAATGACCGACATAGTTCAACGGATTAGTAAGCTAAAGTGGCAATAGGCCGACCATATAGCTCGAAGAACCGACAACCGATGGGGAAAAAAGGTTCTCGAGTGGCAGCCTCGTATCAGTAGGTGTAGTGTGGGGCGACCCCCCACTAGATGGAGTGACAACCTGGTAAGACATGCAGGAAGTCGATGGATGCAGGTGGCTCAGGACCGTGCTTTGTGGCATTCCTTGGAGGAGGTCTATTTTCAGCAGTGAACTTGTGAAGGGCTTTAATGATGATGATGATAATATGTTAGATGTGTCATACGCAGATCAACAACGGAGATACTAGATCGTAGGATTTATTTTCTGCCTAGGATAGGGTCCGTCTAGGTAGGAGGAGGACAACCCCCTCATGTATTTTTGCCGCCTAGCCGCAGTGCGTGCACAGCTGCATTTCGGTCTGAACGGTATTGCCAGCTAGTATAATTGCAGGCTGTGCGATTTTCTATCTTAGTGCTCAGAGGTCTGTAACCTTCAACGTGAGCTGCTGTAGCCACTTACAATCAAATGGGTTATAAATTCGTTTGTCACTTCAATTTTATATAAACAATAGGGACGTTAAATTGAAAACGTCTGGTACTTGGAGGATTATAGCAAATCCGTGTTACAAGTCCAGCTGTAGGTTTATACGCGCTGATAAAGAAATAGAAAAAATACTATTAAATGTATGTGCACTTGTGCTTACATCTATTGTGTTTGAATTTAACATCATTAAATGTCACTATCAATCAAGCAAATCAAACATTACCCTCCTTATAAATTGGCTCGACCCTTACGCGAAAGACCCTTACAAATGTGTGCGTGCGCAGTAAAATCAATTAAAATAATGCACTACCACCCATTTTGAATTCAAAAGATAAAAGGACAGAATGTTTGAGATTTATTTTAAATAACTTTTCTTCACCATTTGCCTATATTACTTATTCTTAACCTTCTCTGCAAATCTGGCCCGTTATCTCTGCAAATCTGGCCCGTTATTGCATAATAACCCTGTATATGAATTCTAACAGTCAAGCATCACTCCTAACCTAGTTACTTAAGTTGTGGAGCTCTTTTCAATTCTTTTTTACTGAGAGCCTGATGGGCTGGTGGCACACTCTTAACTACTTATTTCTGCCACCAAGCAACAGTGTAGTATGGTATACTTAAGCATGTTGTCTAAGTTCTCAGTAGTAATTACGCATATTGGACCTTTTTCGTTCTAAGTAGTTCATGTGTTTATTTGACTTACGGTCACGAGGACTGTCAATTCGTTAGTCACTCTTATTTTTTTTAATGTTTGAACTTCGTGACCTAGTTGGAGACTGCATGGTACTATTTAACCGCTTTGAGTCAACAACAGAACTATTTTTAAATACCACCAGCGATATTTTGCGCAAGTTCTAAAGAACAGTCCCATCGACATTTTAAATTATTAAAAGAATTATCAAAAGATACTGTATACTTAAATCATCTCTTGAGACGTGCTTCAAAACACAAGGCTTTCTATTCCCGCCGGAACCAAAAGAATTGTTAATAGCAAATTTAATTGCTAATTTATGACGTGCTCGGTGGTGAATAAGAACATCGTGAGGAAACCTGTATGTCTGAGAAATAAGAAAAAAAATGTATTTCAGACATGTGAAGTTCGCCCACACGCATTGGGTCAGCGCGGCGGACCTTTCCTTGCCCTAAAACCCTCTCAAAAATCAAGAGGAGGTCCTGTGCCCAGCAGTGGGACGTATTTAGGCTATAACTTTATTTTTACTACACATTATTACAAAGTATGTATGTTGTTATTGTTACTACGTATGTTTCACATTTTAAAATTATATAAGTTATGTTAACAGTATCCGGAGGGGAGATATTAGTAATACAGGCTTCCGCCTCGTACAGACACCAGACTCCTCTACCCACAGTCGAAAAAGATTGCCTATATTTTACCTTTGTTAATCCTTGTTAGCGTTATTAAATATATTATTATTATATTAAAATATCACACAGGTCACACTGTGACGTATTTGAGTTGTAAACTATATGTTATAGAAAAATAATATAGTACAAAAAACTCTACATTTTATTCCTAATTCAACTGTCGCGCTTATTTATATAGATTAAAGGAAGTCTGCAACAAGTTTTACGGAAAGAATGTAAAGTTAAGAGGAGAAAGAAATTGAGCATGTATTAACTTAATTAAAAATTAATTGTTAATTTATTTTTATTTTACTCTAAATTGCTCAGACTCCTATAATAGTTTTTATGGCTAAAGCAAAGAGCAATATACAAAGAGCAATAAGCAAAGAGCAATAACAAATATATATGAAAAAATATACAAAAATTAAAAATAGGTGTGTACTTTTTTCTTCTGAATTTCTTAAAAGTACTATAATTTTGTATCATTTTTGGGAAAAATATTATAATTGTTCAAAAAAAAAGACGGCAACCCCAGGTTTTTTTATAGGATAGTGTGACAAACGAGCACACAGTCCACCTGATGGTAAGTGGTTGCTGTGGCCCATAGACATCTATCTACATCTAATCCTCGATTACGAATCAAAATGCGGATGCGTTGTCACCCGTGTGCACTAAGATGGAATGCCTCAATTCCAACAATCCCCATACGAAACACAGCAAGCAGCATTAAGCTACTATTTTACGCTGGTATTCCGTGAGAGCGTGGTCCTTCCCCGGCCGAGCCGACCCATTCGTGCTACAACTATACTACTAATATAATTGCAGCATGGCTCTACCATGTAGGTACGTAGGTCACAGTGATTAATGGTTTTGCCAGTCTGAATAGTAATTGCCCACATATCAATATTGTTTAACACTAGTTTTGTAAATATCATTGAAACATACTAGCAATGATATTAATATTACTAATAATCCTTTCAACTAATTCAGTTAAGCTGAAAATGCTCATGTTAGGAGTGATTCACGACGGTAGACGAATAGCGGATTCGCGGATAGACCCTAGACTTAAACTACTGTTGCATAGATTAAACTCTTTTTTTAAAGATCCGAGTATTTCTTCCTGTTCATATTTTTATGACATTATAGTTTTGTTACATATTGAAATTTAATCCTAAGCGTGTCAGAAATACATCTGTATGTAATTTTGCCAAGGTTGACTGATATCCGTTACAACGTGACCACCTATAGTTTATAACGGCAATTTATTGTCCTGTTCAATCTTGGCTCATGTCAGGACGTGATTACGTCTTAAACGAACGTCCGCTCCGACGACGAGGAGCTCAATGCGAGTACCGCGGTCTATCATTGCGGTGATTGGATCAGAGTTTTTCTGATAGCACAAGGCGTAAGAGCTGCTATTTATATTTTTCCCTTCACTTTGTTATGCAGAGCGATGATTGAAATAACGAATACTGCCGTTCAATACATTCCCGATACAAGAAACCTAATATACTTACATGGTATTAGAAAATTTCCACTGTATGCTTATATTGTTAAAGTAATTGTTATTAATAATATTCATACAGTAAAATAACTGAAATACCTAGAGATACCTGGGTATTTTGTTTTACCCGTTAATATTAAGTTAGTGAAGATTTTTATCTAATATCGACATTACCAAATTTGCGTACCTACCTTATATACCTATACATACATATTATAAACTATTATAATCAATACACCCTTTTTCTGTTCTTGAAGTTTTATTTTTGAATAGAAAAACTCCTGTCACCTAATTTCATAAAGATTCGTTTGTTATTTTCAACAAAAAAAAAAGATAAACAATTTATAAATATTAGCAAAGGAAACAGCCTACAATATTTACAACGTAAATATTTAATAAAACCCAGACATTGCTATTAAAACTACATTACGACAAGGTCGCGTACACTGCGAACTAAAATACAAATACATGATAAGTCATGTAATTTATGTGATGCAATGTTCAACAGTAAACGCCATAAAATGTGCAGTCTGTCAATTGTACTAGGTAGAGTACCCACGTACTGGATTCCCGTTCTGCCGTTTGATATTACTAAACAAAAAAAAAAGTAAAAGTTAGTTATAATCGTAGTGGTACAAGTATATAATAATGATCCTTTGGCCGATTATGACCATGGCAACGTCAACCAAATATTCTCGAAAAATATTAACTTAGCATGACATACGTAGATAGAATGAACTACGTTGTTACAAGTGTAAATACATTAAGTATGTATTAAAAACCTCCTTGTATTTGTACCTATGAGATGTACTCTAAACTCTTAAAACGACGTAACTATGTATGTACCACAACAGACATTTTGAGTTCGGTATAAGTAGTGAATTATGATAATGTGGCTATGGGGCCGTACATAAAAAACTTCCATGACATAGGTAATATCGAGAAAAGAACAAAAGAAACACGTCCAAAGCTAACTTAAAATAAATGACCTTTGGATAAGAATATTTATATGAAACGCTTTGATATCTCATAAAACTCGCTAAATTCTAACAATCGAGCAACTGATTCGTTAAATTCGAACAATCGGGCAACCGATTCGTTCAGCACACCCACATCATGACGCTTAAAATACCTTTTTAGGGTTCCGTAGTCAACTAGGAACCCTTATAGTTTCGCCATGTCTGTCTGTCCGTCTGTCCGTCCTCGCTTAATCTCCGTGACCGTTAGCACTAGAAAGCTGAAATTTGGTGCCAATATGTGTATCAATCACGCCGACAAAGTGGTAAAATAAAAATTGGAAAAAAATGTTTTATTAGGGTAGCCCCCCTATATGTAAAGTGGGAAGTGATTTTTTTTTAATTTCAACCCTAACGTGTGATATATTGTTGGAAAGGTATTTAAAAATGAATAGGGGTTTACTGAGATCATTTTTTGATAATGTCAATAATTTCGGAAATAATCGCTCCAAAAGTAAAAAACAATGTGTCCCCCCCCCCCCTCTAACTTTTGAACCATAAGTTTAGAAAATATGAAAAAAATCTGAAAAGTAGAACTTTATAAGGACTTTCTAGGAAAATCATTTTGAACTTGGATGGAAAGTCGGAGCGCCGGCCGCGGAGCGTGCAATGTTGCACGCTTCATGTTCGCGCACGTACCTACTACCGGGAGCAGTTGCAGGAGCGCGGAGCGCTGCTGGAGCGCGAACATAATGGATACCCACCTTTAAACTCATAAGTGGGACCACTTATTGTGACGGACGGGAAACTACGGAACCCTACACTGAGCGTGGCCCGACACGCTCTTGGCCGGTTTTATTAAATATATAACAAGTTTTACTTTAAAGAATCTTGTTTATTAGTTCAGTGTACACTCATTCAAATAAACTTGCTGGTTTGCTACCCACACTACGCTACTACTGATACGGTGACCATGATTCCACGTGCAAATTGCAGGACACAACACAACACAATGTATATCACTTCAATTAAAAAAGAGTGCTGCGTAACTAAAATACAGTTATAATAAAATGAAACTAATAAACATCCGCATACACTATCATAATATACATTAACTACGATCTATATGTCATATACCAACATAACCAACTTCAACTTTAGTTCTCAATAATGATATAACTACTACATAACTGCAGTTTAAATCGATTATATTTATATTGTAGGGCCGTCTAACTAAAAATGCTATAATTATTCCATATTGTTAATATATACTGTCCTGTTTAAACGAACTAATTTTAAAATAAATATAGTGTTCGTGGTTGATTGCGGGCTCGGCTGGAACCTAGCAATTTCGTCGTGATAACCGATTCTAAACTATGATGGTACATCCGGTTTCGATAGCACCTAATACATCAGAGATCGCTCCCCAAGACGTTACTAAGAGTTACTGAACTGTACTGTTTCTTATTCAGGCCAAAGGCTTAAGACCAAATAATGCCTCTTTAGATTGCATTTCTCCTAAAACACAATGACATTGAAAACTAAATTGGTTTAATTACTTTGGATTAGTCCACATCCACACCCCAAACGCGTATTCCGCATGGTCGAGTAATGCGAATGTACATTAGGTATCACTCTCTCACGAATTTCTGCCGCTAAGAAGCAGTGTAAAGGACTACATCCACTACTATGTTATAGTTTGAAGAGTCTGGGCAGTTAGTATTATCACAGGGCTTTAAGGTATTCCATATAATTCCTTGTAAGCTTATTTCTTATATATATATATATATATATATATATATATATATATATATATATATATATATATTATCTATCTCTTTATTCTTTAACAATAAAAAATTAAAAAATTTAAAATGTGTACGAATATCAGTCCTTATTATATTTGCTAAGCCCTAACTTAGTTAAACAAAATAAATTAACTCCCTAATAAATATCATTGTACCATTCTTAACTATATAATTATTCTATCTACTTATAAATTAAAATTCATCACAATTGTAATATATAAAAATTAATATCTGTTTGTCCGTATTCGATGCGCTGCCATACCGTTCATCAGATTGCAGTAAAAGTTTGTCAACTTATTGCTTGCACTTGCGTCACTATTATTTATTCTGTGCTTGCGTGAAGGTTCTAAGCTTATAAATTATAACACAGTAAACAATAGTACTACGTAATAGTACCTAATAAATTTCTTTGTAACTATTATTTAAATTAATATTCTGACTACAGTAAAAATTCGTCAATATTATAAATACATTTATCTATAAGTATTTGTATATTTTAAAATGATGGTTTCACCATTTTTTTTTTTGAATAATGTCTCTGAAATCCTGTTTACCTGATCTCGTGACTAGCACCACCCGTAGTAGACCTACGTAAGTACCCACCTGTAAGTATAGCCGGCGTGGTAAATATCCAGTATGTATTGAAATCTGAACGGAATCCGGTCTTGGATCTTAAAACCCGTTCAAGATCGAATTTATTCGGGTAGATGGTAACCTTACTCCTAATCCAAGACTGTTTCCGATATTATTATATTCGTTTGGATAATGTACATGGACGTTTATAATTATTCCTTTAAAAAGTAATTGCTTGCTGACTGCTGATAACGCATGAACGATAACAGTGGGTTTATTATTGTACTAGCTTCTGCCCGCGACCTCGTCCGCGTGGAATAGTTACTTTGGGCTAACGTTAACTTTAACCCGCGCGACTTCGTTTGCATAGAAGGTGAAAATATTTTTAAATAATACTTACGTTTACGAGCTACTTTAGGTCACGCTTTTATCAGTAAAAGTGGAACTTTAAAACGTTAGGTAAATGTACTGAGTCTTATAATCTTATATCATGGATTGTAGGTTTTTCTCTAAAAAACTCAAAATTAATGTTATTTTAAAGTACTCCTGCGTACACTATATTTTTAGTTTTGTTTTCTTCTGGTAGAAATAGATATTGATTTTCACTAGTACCAGATCTCGATAGGGCAACATATAGTTGCCCGTGCGAACACTCTTGGCATAAATCTATTCTACGTTCTTAAATGTTTGCCCCTGGGCCTTATTGATTGTTACCTTTACCGGAAATTGAATTCTTTTAAAATTAAAAGGCGTTGGTATCATAGGGATGCGAGGTATCAGCACTGTTTGCCCTACTACTAGACCAGTCATAACTGTGGCACCAATCACGTTATTGCGAAAAAATTAAAAGGCGTTGGTATCATAGGGATGCGAGGTATCAGCACTGTTTGCCCTACTACTAGACCAGTCATAACTGTGGCACCAATCACGTTATTGCGAAAAAATTAAAAGACGTTGGTATCATAGGGATGCGAGGTATCAGCACTGTTTGCCCTACTACTAGACCAGTCATAACTGTGGCACCAATCACGTTATTGCGAAAAAATTAAAAAGCGTTGGTATCATAGGGATGCGAGGTATCAGCACTGTTTGCCCTACTACTTGACCAGTCATAACTGTGGCACCAATCACGTTATTGCGAAAAAATTAAAAGGCATTGGTATCATAGGGATGCGAGGTATCAGCACTGTTTGCCCTACTACTAGACTAGTCATAACTGGCACCAATCACGTTAATGCGAAAAAATTAAAAGGCGTTGGTATCATAGGGATGCGAGGTATCAGCACTGTTTGCCCTACTACTAGACCAGTCATAACTGTGGCACCAATCGCGTTATTGCGAAAAAATTAAAAGGCGTTGGTATCATAGGGATGCGAGGTATCAGCACTGTTTGCCCTACTACTAGACCAGTCATAACTGTGGCACCAATCACGTTATTGCGAAAAAATTAAAAGGCGTTGGTATCATAGGGATGCGAGGTATCAGCACTGTTTGCCCTACTACTAGACCGGTCGTAACTGTGGCACCAATCACGTTATTGCGAAAAAATTAAAAGGCGTTGGTATCATAGGGATGCGAGGTATCAGCACTGTTTGCCCTACTACTAGACCAGTCATAACTGGCACCAATCACGTTAATGCGAAAAAATTAAAAGGCGTTGGTATCATAGAGATGCGAGGTATCAGCACTGTTTGCCCTACTACTAGACCAGTCATAACTGTGGCACCAATCGCGTTATTGCGAAAAAATTAAAAGGCGTTGGTATCATAGGGATGCGAGGTATCAGCACTGTTTGCCCTACTACTAGACCAGTCATAACTGTGGCACCAATCACGTTATTGCGAAAAAATTAAAAGGCGTTGGTATCATAGGGATGCGAGGTATCAGCACTGTTTGCCCTACTACTAGACCAGTCATAACTGTGGCACCAATCACGTTATTGCGAAAAAATTAAAAGGCGTTGGTATCATAGGGATGCGAGGTATCAGCACTGTTTGCCCTACTACTAGACCAGTCATAACTGTGGCACCAATCACGTTATTGCGAAAAAATTAAAAGGCGTTGGTATCATAGGGATGCGAGGTATCAGCACTGTTTGCCCTACTACTAGACCAATCATAACTGTGGCACCAATCACGTTATTGCGAAAAAATTAAAAGGCGTTGGTATCATAGGGATGTGAGGTATCAGCACTGTTTGCCCTACTACTAGATCAGTCATAACTGTGGCACCAATCACGTTATTGCGAAAAAATTAAAAGGCGTTGGTATTATAGGGATGCGAGGTATCAGCACTGTTTGCCCTACTACTAGACCAGTCATAACTGTGGCACCAATCACGTTATTGCGAAAAAATTAAAAGGCGTTGGTATCATAGGGATGCGAGGTATCAGCACTGTTTGCCCTACTACTAGACCAGTCATAACTGTGGCACCAATCACGTTATTGCGAAGAAATTTTACTTGGAGTCTGGTTCCGTTACATAAATTTGGTGGTTTAAGGTTTCTTAGCAACACTATTGGAGTGCCAGTTTTTAATTTGAGTAAATGTGGGAGAAGGCCACTCGGATTTAGAGAATTTAAAATGTTTTGTGGGTAATGTACCACATCATCTTGATCAATTACGTTATCAATGGACATGTAGTTAACGCTATTTCCTGAAAGCTCACCCAGTATTATGTTATTGATGTCGTCAACGCTACTATTTCTAGCTGCCAATATTGCTCTTTGACACATCCACTGATAGTCTTTTTTCTATATGAACTACATATGGTTAGACTCTGGAGATTAGGTCTTCAATGTCGGTATCTTTCTCACCTAAATCACGATCAATTTCAATTTTGTTTAAAACTGCGACATCTAAGATATTCATTGAAATCGAATGATGTAAAGGGCAATTTTGTTTTAAATTAAATACTTGTGATGTTTATAAAAATGATGTTTATAAAAACACATTTGCAAATAATGCAATATTTTGGAACAAATTTGGTTAGCATAAAAAAGGTTATAGTGAGCCAACCTTAAAAGATAGATGTATGCTGTTGAGAACTTTTTTTTAGAACTTTTAGAGGGACCATTCTGTCATACATGATTTTTGCGAAACTTTAACTGTTTACGCTGCGTGGGAAGCTCTCAGGAGGAAAAAAACCCGATTTTGAAACATTCTTCATTGATGCTCCGCTCCTATTGGTCTTAGCGTAATGATATATAGCCTATAGCCTTCCGCGATAAATGGGCTATCTAACACTGAAAGAATTTTTCAAATCGGACCAGTAGTTCCTGAGATTAGCGCGTTCAAGCAAACAAACAAACTCTTCAGCTTTATAATATTAGTATAGATTTATACAATTTATTTTAAATTCATAAATAATTAGGTTAGAGCTGTGGTAGTTCAGCCAGTATATGTTTCGGCCGTATGAGGACGCTCAAGGTCGCTCAGCGAGCTATGGAGAGGGCTGCTCGGAGTTTCTGTGCGTGATAGCAATGAGCATATCCGCAGTAAAACCAGAGTGACCGACATAGCCCAACGGATTAATAAGCTGAAGTGGCCGGCCCATAGCTATCGAAGAACCGATAACCGATAGGGAAGAAAGGTTCTGGAGTGGCAGCCTCGTACTGGTAGGCTTAGCGTAGGGTGACTCCCACTAGATGAAGTGACGACGTGGTTAGACATGCAGGAAGTCGATGGATGCAAGTGGCTCAGGACCGTGCTTTGTGGCATTACTTGGGGGAGACCTATGTTCAGCAGTGGACTTGTGAAGGACTGTAATGATGAATTATGATGATAATGATGATGATGATGATGATGTGGTAGTTCAGGGACAGAGTCCTCTTCTCAAAGTTCATGGTACGGAAGCGGCTTCTTATCTAGGTATACACCAGTGTTGACATTCGACACCAATTACAGATTTACAATTCCAAATACCTACCTGAATCAATAAAGAACGTTTTTCACCTCTTTATTCGACGGAGATCATAAGACGGAGGTCCGGCAGATATTTTGTATACCTTTATATTAAAACTTTTCTTGGTGAATTATATCAAGCCTTTGACTGCCGTGTCAGTCACTTTGTACGGAGTATTGCATTTAAAACATGACCGATGGCAGGTTAAGTGTTAATGGTAACTATAATCATCAATCTACTTTATCATAATTAGGTGTAAAAAACAATTAAGTATTGAGGTCACACGTGACAGGATATTGTACAGTCGACCACATTGACAACGTTGAATTCTTTAACATCGATTCTAGCAACACTTAATGTCAGGCTTTGTGCCTTTTTTAGTCTTCCCGAATTTATAGTTAGGCTAGTTTAATGTTGAACTGAAGCCGTTTAAACTGACAAGTTGAGTCCGGTATTCTTGATATCAAAACGGTCACCACTGCGAGATTGTGCACTCGATCAAAATTAAAAATTAAAACTAGTGAAAGTGGGTATTTGGAGGGTTCTACTGATGCAAAATGCGGATAAATTTAAATTTCTCAATATAATTTAATTAAAACTTTTACAGAAATTTATGCGGCGGATTTGGAATGTTCTTTTTTGACCATGTTTTTGCATTTGACTCTGATACGATGATTACGTTTGGATTACGTGGGTAATCGTAGTTCTCTATCATCTAACGCTTAGGGTACTATAAGTACTACCTGTAAGAGACTACATACTAATCATACGTACAGAATGCGGATGTATAGCGAGTTAGCGAGGTTCAGGTACAGATTCACCCAGCCGCCGCCCGTTATCAAAACAAACGGATGGGGATGTGGCCTACAAATCCGAACGCAAACTGTGTGCGTAGGAACAGATGTTCCCCTCCGTTGTGATCGCGCATACCGCGGCCGTTTTTTCTAGCCATTGTTCTCTTTCTTCAATACAGATGACACCACCATTTATTTATATAGATTATAGCATAGAGTGCATGTAGCAGCTGTCGTTGAAAAAACTTACTCATTTCATTTTATAATGTTCACTAGGTAAATTCCAACAATTTTTATTGTAGTAACTTCTGTAGACTGAAATACTTTTTTTAAATCATGGTAAAAACCTATACTTAACTGATTTTGTCCCGACTCGGAATCCTAACCCGGTAATCATAATAAGCATTCGCGCTTACGACCACAAGACCGACAATGCAGTCAAAATTCCGGAATTATAAAGGCAGCGACTGTGACAATATGACAATGGTGATTATATTATTTCCCGTTTGCCCTTCCCCCTTCCCGGTAGGCGGCGCGATGAGTTTCACTCCTAATTCACTTTACTTTACTTACAAGCCTTTTTAGTGTAAATATAAAATTTATTAATAACTTGACCACATCGCCATCTAGAGAGTCCAGATTTTGTGATATTTTTTGGCACTAAACCAGTTATAAATAAACCAGTATATAAATACGATATACGAATATAAGTTTTGGTTGATAAACATGGAATTAATTTGGTACCGTAACAAGTTTTCATGTCTATAAAAATATATTAATAACTTTTACTTCAACCGCGCGTAAAGGTGCAAACACCTCTTTTTTATTTTCTATATATGTATATATATCAATAGATTAATACAAGGTCGGGGTAAAAGTTTCTTCGTATTTTAATACAAGTTCAAGACTTTTTTTACGAAGTTTAATTACATTTATTTATAATATATATGTGCTATTTTGTTCGATAACTTGTTGCCATCTTATAGTTGTGACCACAGAAATTTAAATTTCTGTGGTGGTGACATAATCTTGTTGCTTTTTTATAAAATAAAAATTAGATTTTAGATTTTTGATTAAAAAAAAAATGCAATTTGTATAATGTAGTTTTGACATTCCTCTCTTGATGTTAACCTAACACTACCCAAAGAATTTTGAAGAAACCGATACAGGTAAAAATCTGGGGTGCAAGGTCAGGGCTCAGGAGTATAATATAGTTTTATTGATCTGTGATATAGTGGATGCATTAACACTTCCCAACCAAGCTCTCTCAATTTTTGCTGAGTCGCTAAAAATGTGTGTGGCCTAGTGTTATCATGATGAAAGGCCACTCCTTTTCAAAAAACGGAAAACTTTTTTCTCAGTTTCTTGCTTAAATCTCATTACTTGTTGGCAGTAGAGACCCGAATCGATGTTTTGCCCGGCAGTAAAAGCTGATAATAAACGATGCCCTTCCAATCTTACCATACACACAGGATCACCTTATTGCATGTTTCGCCACAGTCTGTGGAGCTTGATTAACTTTTGAACATGATCTTTTTCGTACGTTCTTGTCAATAGGTGATCCACTTCTCATTACCAGTTATCAATCTTTTCAAAAATGGTTTGGTTTCATAACGTTTCAATAGAGATTCACAAATTAGTACATACACGATTCATTAGGTTTCTTTCAGTGAGCTCGTGTGGTACCCAAATATTGAGGTTTTTTGTATAGCCAGACTTTTTTAAAAGAGTCAGTACAGTTTTGTGGTCAAACCTCAATTTCTCGGCTACGTCGTAAATACTAATATGCCGATCCTGCTCCTCTTTTTCAAAAATGGCATCAACTTTATCCGTGTGAGAGCGACCAGAGCGAGCTGCATCTTTGACATCCAAATTCCCGGATTGTAAACGCTTGAACCAACTTTGTGCCACTCTTACTGACACTGCATTAGGTCCGTAAGCGTCACAATTTTTTTCGCGAGTTGAGTTGCATTTTTCCCTTTTTTATAATAAAACTTCCAGAATGTATCGAATTTCTTCGTTACATTCACTCATTTTAGCGGACAGAAACACATTTGAAGAATGGCGGAAAGTGTTCTCTTTATTTTTTTTTCTTAATATCCTATATTTGTTCATATTACAACCAGCCAGATAAACAGTGCAAACCAAAGACGTTTTTCTTCAATTTTATACAAACAAATTACGTAGAAACTTTTTTCCCCGACGTAACATGTAGTTCTCGTGTTTTAGCTTTTTAACAATATTTTTTTCATCTTGCATATTTCTTATTAAAAGTTCTTGAAAGTAAAGTTCAAGTAAAGTTAAAGTAAGTGAAACGGAAATGGCATGAGCAGCATGCTCCCGATGGCTGCTGAAGATAATTAAACAAACTGCGGCTGCCAACCCGCCCGCGTGGCAAATGTTATAGCGCCTAGATTGCCTCGCCCCTTCGCTGTTCCTTCGGGCAGGCCTCTATCACTCTTGCTACCTGCGTGAAATAATTACCTAAAATCGCGACGCGCCCGTACGAAATAACGCAGTCAGGGCTAGCGCGTTGGAGGCAATTGAATATTAGAGTTTTTTAACGCTGTTTACGTAAATAGTTTTATGTAAATACTTGTTGAAATTGTTTTTGTTTAGTGTTTAGTATATTTAAATGTAGGTAAAAAAAGTTGTAAAAGTTTTAATGTATTTTAAAAAATATATAATATATATATTACCTATTTGATAAATTATAATAGCAAAACGTCATTCCTACTATAACTGTTGCTTAGATGGATACTAAATGAAATGACCAACAAAAGGTTTCATGTCATTCTTTAAGTTACCTAAGAATTTTAGAAGGAAGTTATGAAAGGTGAATTTATTTAATTTTTTTGTTATATAAGTACTCACAGCAAAAAAGAATTAAGTAATAATTTGGTCTACGGAAGAAATACCTAAGTACTTCATTACAAAAATTAGTTAAAATTTACTTCACTATCCAAGTATTTACTTACATACCTATACTTGTCTTTTGTAATTAAAATATTTTGAGTTATAATAACACAAAATACTGAAATTAAAATTTTGTATACTAACAAGATTTTTAACTAAATAGAATAGTTCACATTTCTGTTAGAAATCGCATTTTAGGTTTATTTGTTGTTTACACTTACCTACCTGTACGTTTACCTATTTCTCCCAAGCGTTACGATTCCCGACGAATGACGTTGCAATTTGCATGCGTTAGGCATCGCAGAACTCACATATGGGCGAAAGTATGGTTAGTCAATCACAGTCAGAATATTAGTTAGTACTTCACCTAAGTAACATAATTAACATTTCGCAATGTATTTTTTTACTTTCTATTGACATCCCTTAATAACCACGGAAAGTCCGTCGTGACAAAAAAGATGCAAAGTAATATGGACACTAGCGCGCAGCGATAAAGTTTTATTTAGCTTGCGTGTGCGATTTATCTGATTAATAATAATTATGTAGGCTATTAAACGTCGGTAAGCAGTCGACATCAAAGGAGTGCAACTTCTGTACGTAGTACTATTATTTATTACGTAGTACATTATTTATTCTGTGCTTCGGGGAAGGTTCTCTATAATGTTATGGGGATCCTTCACTATTAAAGGATCTATGAGGGAGGCCTATATTCAGCACTTGGACTTTGATAGGCTGTAAGGATGATGATGATTACTCTGTCAAAACCGGTGGTAACGTATAAAATGACTTTCAATAAGAATTACATGTATATTGAATAAAAATATTATTCTATTGTAATCATAATAACTGACTCGTTGAAATAAATACATTCAACTTTTTATTATTTTCATAATTTATTATTTGGGTGGTATTAATGAATTTTCTGTCTGCCTGACGACGAAATATTCCTAAAAGCCATAAAATTAAGAAAAAAATTCATCAAATCAATAATTATTATACGCAACATGAGAAAGTCTGCCACTTTCAATTAAATTAACAATTAGACGCAAAATAAATATATCGCAGTAAAAATCATATGCAGAAAATTGCTTACATTGTTAAATTTCGTTGAATCTTAACATTTACCTACTAATTATCTAGTGTATATTATCATTTAAAACTAACTGTTAGTCCAAGTGCTCGTGCGGTTTCGCGCTTATTACGAATCATCTTGTTCTTAGTAGGCTATCTATTATTAAAATAATGTTAAAATTAAAAAACTATTCCCCTGTTGGTTATAACTTGTTTAAATTTGGGTCTCTGCTAATAGCTTATTTGGCTCTAATCAAAATTTAAATTGTTATTGGCATATTTCTTCATCTGTTTGTGTTGATGGGCAAAAAATATTATTCCGCAGATTTATTGGGCTGGTCCTATTGCTGGCGGCGTTGCAGCAGCTCTCATCTATTTCCACGGATTCTCTGCGCCACCCCCGAATGACATCACTCCGCCCCGCTACAGGCCCGTGGCCGGAGATGAAAAAGAGGTAACTATATCGTTCTATCTCTCTAATAGTAGTTAAACCGAAAAAACTGTGTTGAAATCATTGTTATACGAGTATATTAACTACTTGTTACAAGTAGTTAATATACTTGTATAACAATGATGATAGATCCTGTGTTCCATACTGCGTACAGTATATTGATGATTGGTACAGCGAGATCTGAGACAAGTTTGAATATAAAAGTAAAGTAAAGTAAAGTGGCAGCCTATATACGTCCCACTGCTGGGCACAGGCCTCCCCTCATTTTTGAGCGGGTTTTAGGGCAAGGAAGTGTCCGCCGCGCTGCCCCAATGCGTGTTGGCAACCTTCACATGTCTTCGAAATATTTTTTTTCTTATTCCTCAGACATGCAGGTTTCCTCACGATGTTTTCCTTCACCGCCGAGCACGTGGTAAATCAGCACTTAAAATTGCAATTAACAATTTCATTGCGTTCTGTTATATTTACAGCGAGTGTTAACCATCTGAGCTACCACGGCTCTTAAGTTTGAATATACTATCGGCGCATGGGCTGAGCAGAATGGCTCGCCGTTCTACTCTTGCGTCATCATTTGAGACATTTATATCCTTAGCGATAATTCATTGGTAATTCTGGTATTAAATATCTTTCACGATTGCAATTCCTGGTTAAAAGTTGGCAAGGAACCACAGCTAAACGACATTTTTTTTTTAATAACGTGAGTAAGAACTCGCTCGATAGTAATTACATAACACTAATAAACACTACATTTCAGTAATTTTATAATCTATAATATGAATACCTAATATAAATTACCTATACAAGGAGTTGACGTATTTGATTGTTATTTTCGATACTTTGATGGTTTGGTTTATTTCCAGCACGAAGCAGCAAAACAGTAAAAAGTAAGACAAGTTACAGTCTATATTACCCGCCCAACAGCCAGGCAGAAATGAGCAAATGAGAGAAGGCCTGTTCTTTTCTCATTTGCTCATATCGAGCGATCGCCGCGCTGGTCCAGTGCGTGTTGGCGGACTTCATATATCTTAAAAATATTTGTATGCAGGTTTACTCACGATATTTTTTCTTCATCGCCGACCCCTGATAAATCAGCACTTGATATTGCAATTAACAACTTCATTGGTGCCGGTAGGGATGGAACCTCGGTTGTTCGCGTAATTTCCAGCGTCGGACTAGTTGTTCTGTTAGGGGCGTCCATTAATTACGTGAGGTGATTTTGACGGATTTTCTAGCCTCCCTCTCTCTTCTAATGAGATGTCGTGAGATATGACTATCGAGCCGTCGAGCTTCACCCACTCCCCTCAATCTCTGGTAGGTTTTGCAAAATGCGTATTTTAGTGTAAATACGTTAATCGGTGCTTGATTGTGTTGAGTTCGCATAACCGCGATAAATATTACTTATTGTGTAAGATTTAGTCATATTTTACTTAATTTAACCCAAATTTCTCCAAATTGTACACTGATTCTTGCGGAAAAATTACGTAATAATTGCAGAGACCTTTCCTCCACGTGAAAATGTGTGAGATTCGGCTCGACCATCTATTCCCACAAACACCTCACGTTAGTAATGGATGTCCCCTTACCCTTTTTTGATTTATGATAATAAAACAAAGTAAAACTCATATCAAAAATGATAAAGTTGCCATTTGGTAGTGGAAAAGTTGATACTTCTATGCTTTATACAAAAACCTTAGAGTAATTACACATATATTTTACATAAATTGAGTCAATATACTTATCTCACCGTTTTTAATTTAATTTTTAAAAAAAGGCAAAAAGAGAAACCTTTTGTAAGATGTTGCGAGTAATTAATAGAGCTGAAATGACAGTGGTCATCTTTGGTCTCTGTACAGTGCCAAATATAAGAGTAAGTACACCAACAAAATATGTAAACAACTAACATATTAACTGGCATGCGCACTTAGCATCATTTAATTAGTTTTAGAGTTCGTTGCATATAATACTTAGTTTTAAGTAACTATATTTATTTAGGAATATAAGGTCAATATTAGACTTTGTCTTGTTTGACGAGAAACGCGGTTCGAGGCAAGATAGCGCCGCTGGGGCCCTCTCTCCCGGTAAAAATATTTATACATTCATTATGAACGATTGGAAGCAACACACGCTGTGTTATTGTTGTTTTTTAATGTTTTTATTTTATTTTTTTATTTCCGCTTAAATCTTCTTTCAACTAAAAATATTTCATGAATAATAGGGAGAATATGCTGATTGCTAACATCGAATGTGGCAAACCTTGAAGGCGATGGACAGTCGGCCATATTTGTGTATATATAACGTCTAACGTCTTAGTTTTTAATATATGAATAGTGATGTGGTAAGAAGGCGTACCTTTTCTTTATATTAATTTTGACAAGGAATTAATTGTTGTATTTGAGGCTGCAATAGTGTGTTATACTATATATAAGTCAATGGTTATACTATGCTTGATGTGCGATTTCTTCATCCAAGTGGATTTTTATCAAATAATTTTTAGTGTGTAGGTTGACAATTTTATTTGTTCATATAATCTTAGTCTGTTATGAAATATTGAATTACTAAAAACTTCACACTCTTTACGAAGCAACTTATTATAGCTATCAGAAGATGGTCAGCCAATCGATTACTTATTATGGATTGTATTATATATATATATATATATATATATATATATACATATATATATATATATATATATATATATATATATATATATATATATATATATATATATATATATATATATATATCAAGCTTAGAAGTTTCTAGCTTAGAAACTACTTTGATCCGTTACATCCTTCGCAATCATTCAAATTCGAAGATTCAGATTATTTAAGTCCTTAGTTAAAACATGGCAAAAGTCAAGTTACTGAAGATGTGAGGTTAGAAATCCACAGTGAGGCAGAAATTGCATAAAACTTTTGTCCAGTCATGTGTGAACAAAAATAATTTTGTATTTAAAAAGTTTGTTAATCATTACATTAACGACGACTGTTGACGCAGAGGTGACTGTTGTGATCGGAAAGAAAGATAACGTCTTTAAAAGTTTGGTAGTTAAAGAAATTCGGGCTGTACCCGCATCTTCCCATTGCAATCCTGAGTTCCCTGTTTTTAAGTCACTAAAGCAGAGAACTATTGGTAATAAACTTATTGTTAGTAAAATCGACAAGGGCAATACTGTTGTGATTATGTATAATAGCGGGTACAGCCAGCAGGTTAACGATGTTAAAGGTAATGACTTTGAGCTGTTGGAGTCTGACCCAACCAAAAGTTTACTTCAGTAAAAGTATGTGTACTCGTATAACCCTCATCATATATTTTTCCCGATCACAATTTGCCTCGGAGGAGTCTTGTTCCAATGAATCCTCAAGCACCCATTTTATATGAGTTACCTAAAATACATAAAGAACATGCTCGTATTCGTCCAGTTGTATCTTATATAGGTGTATCAGCTTATTTGCTTGCTAAAAGATTAAACTTCCTCCTTCGGGAGAAATCTCGATTTAATTATTACATTGCTTTTTCTTGTCCTTTAAGTACTCACGACCACATATCTATTGAATCTTGAATTGAACAAGGCCTGAATAGTTTGATGTCTAAGCTTCGATACTTCAACTCAAGATTTCACTCAAGGAATTATTTCTAGATTCACTATATTTACTAGACATAAAAACACATGAGACAACACAAAATTTACAGCATTATCATACATGACATAAATATTACAACAAACAAATAATTTACTCAACTCATTGTCTGGATGTTTGTATCAATTCCTAGGTATTAATGTCTCAATAACTTTTATTTTGTTGTCGCCCGCCTGACAAGGACAGAAGGCTTCTGCGGCGCTAGCACCCTCAGATCGCGTTTTAATCGAAGGTGCACAATCCAGTTACTACGTTAGTAGTATGTAAATTTCTTGGAAACAGGCAACAACCTTGTAAAAACAAGAAGGTGAGAATAATATAGCTTTCTTATTTTGTACAACGAAAAACGTCATGTGCATGAAGAGTTCAACTACAAGAATTTTGGTCTTATTTTAGGATTCCCTCTATGCTAGTTACTCTGAGACTAAAATAATAGAGTATCATATTCACAACGTTTTAATTAAAACTGACGTTTGTATTTTTATACTTTACTAGCGTTCTGGACGCCAAGCACCTACAGCATGGACGGTTGAACAAAGTGTAAGATAATATGTTATCTGCGTTTGGGGATTGGTTGGAGATTGGAAGTGAAAAATATATCGATATTTATCGTATCGATACTTTTAAACAGTATCGATCATTAGAGCGTGATAAATATCGACATATTGTATTGTTTTGCATGATTTAGAAGTTTTTGATGAACTTTGCATTTTTATCATTTGCAAATAAGCAAAATGATGCTTAGTTTTTTAGATGAATGGGCAAATTGGTTGTATTATCGCATGTTTTGTACGACTTGCTGCACAAATTGCAAGGAGCTGACTCATTGTTGCCTTCTGTTTTTGAAGAACCTACTGCACACACAATACGTGTTTGATACTTTTTACACTGTACACAAACACATAGACAAAACAAAAGCAAATAAATGCTTGTTGGAGGGTTTTTACAAATGAAACATGCCCAAAGGGCAGGGAGTATCGTAGTAACATAAAGTACAAAACCAGAGTTTCGTTTTAAAATATATCGAAATTGATACGAGCTTGATACACTAAAATAAATATCGAATATTGATTTTTCACGATTAAATATATAGATGATATATAGATATTTTTAACCCAAGCCTATTTGCGTTTATAATATTCCCAAAAGAATAAATTAGCCATACGCTAATTTGAAACCATATTTTAAAGGCAAAAATATAATTGTTTTGTGTCTTCATTAGTTAAAATTATATTTTTAAATGGCATTAACATAATTATAATCAAACCAGTACAGCAATAAGAATTATCACATCAGGTAAGTAGGCAATTAAATAATATAATCCTGCAGAGGCATGCATGTGGAACAAATAAAAAAATTACAGTAAAACTATTATAGTGTAATGTTTGTAATACTTTTTGTTAACGTACTTTGTAGTATAACAGCATCAATAAATAGAGCTCTATTACTCTCCCAAAATTAAGGTAAGCGTAGAAAGGTGTCCCAAAATAGGACATTACATGCTAATTGAAATATACAGACAAATCTTAATTTTTAATAGTGACGGTAAATTGATGCTAATATGAAAATGCAAAAAATCGCTTAAACATTGTGACTGGAAATCGTGTAAAATTATTTTTAAATACAGCCATTTATTACCATTTTAACTGTTTTCATTTAAAATAATAATAAAAAAAGAATATTCGATTTCTATTTAAGACTTTTTGAAAATGGGGCATAAGTCTGTTATAATTATAATTTTCTAAATTACATGTTCGTAATAAATAATAATAAACTACCGAACGCCTTAAAAATAATATAAAAGGATGGGATGAAAATACTTTAAAATATTTGTTTATGACCACGTTGTGATATATCAAAAATTTCAGAATAATTTTTAGTAATACTTACAATATTTTGTTTAATATCTTGTACTTTTTGTAGTGACGGTTCCGTAGCGCAATGACTAAGAGTTTGGTCGCGGCGCAGCAAGACCGCGGGTTCGAATCCCGCACGGAACATGTGTATGGACTACAAATAATCGTTCCGGGCTTGAATGTGTGTCCTTGTACAATTTATGTGTATAAACCGACTCCACGATTTATCCTAATGTAAAGGGACTTTGGCCGTATTTAAACGAAAATAGAAGTCGTTTACTTCTTTCTATATTGATGGCGCTATTTGAAAAACGGCGAGCCCAAAATAAATCTTTGTCGTGAATCACAAACTTTTACTTACGCACTTTTTATTTCCAAAAATTTGCAAATAGAGTCTACATTGTTAAGAAATCCAATTTACATAAACTATAACTATTAGAAAGTGGTGCAAGGATTATGCAAAATAAACACTAAACTCCTTTTGATTTTTGCTTCGCCATAATTACAACAACACAAGGTTATACAATACAAGCAAGATCTGACAATATTCGATGGTCTTCCTAACATTGTATTTAAGTTTTAAATTTGTGCAGAGGTTTTTTTTAAATTTTTTAACTGGCTTTACGGCTCTGGGTACCCTTCTGAGCCTATCATTTCTTTCAGAATCTTCATTTTATATATTTTTTCTTCACAATATGCTGATACGTCACATTGCGAAGTTTTTGGGAGATTTTGACGACAACTCAACCCAGCGGACTGTTAAGACGACAGCCACTCAAGTTCATAAGGCGCCCAAGCGATCAAATTAACTTGAAGTTTATATCAACATCAAAGCACTTGTTTTGTCGTTTTCTCTAATAGTTCACACGCGCAGACAATTCACAAAATCACATCACTTTTACGAATTAGAATCCACTTCAAACCATTATTCAAGCGACAAAACAGGAGCGACAGTCCTTCGACAGCCGAGTTCCCGCCAAAAACCCTGTGCAGAGGTTTCTACGTGTCTAAGTTAAAATGTCGTGTGTAATAATATTTGTTTTTTTTTTCTTTTTATTGTGCACAGAACATTCATGATAAAACTCCAACAAGATTATCCTTTAAGAGTTTTATTATGATGGTCAACTTTGTCATTTTTGTAAACCAATTTTGAAAACATTTGTTTACCACACTATTACGTTAATAAGCGTTAAAAAGATCTGTCTTAAAGTTATAAATATGCTTAATTTCAGCTGAAGAGGTTGGACGGTAACGGTGAAAACATTGCCTGAAACCGCGCATCACTGGCGTCGTCGCACGGTCAAGGGACTTACCGCGGAGACGGAATCTCCGTGCCTAGCGACGTCCGCCTACCTAGACCATTGGCATATGGCCACAGATCATATTATGAAAACTACAGTTCGAACAATAATATTAATTTAATTCATAATTTCTAAGCACTTATGATTAAAAAATATTTTGATTGTACACTGCCTCCCATATTATGCATAGCTTTAGATATAATGTACATGTTTATAATTTAAATTTGACATAGAGTTTGCTAATAACTCTTTTATAAATGTTAAGTGTGAAATGTTGTTAACTCTTAAATTAAACTCGGCCGTTTAAAGGGTTTTTGCTGAATGTATTCTTCTGATGCCAAAATGACTTGAACTGATTGAATCAAACCAAGTGCATAAATAAAAAAATCTCATAGAATTAAAACAAGCTCTAATCACTATTTTGCTTTACGTAATTGTTATGAATAAGATGTGTTAAAGTTAATCGCTGTATGTATCATACATGATATAGTAACTACAGCAGCATATTCTGCATTTATTGTCAACTGCCCGGATAAAAGATTAAATTTTGCAACAAAAATGAAAACTATGTATGCGATTTGTGATGTTTGCGGTAAATTTTACTGACAACACCTAATGCACATTTTACCTTTTCAAAATTAATTAATTACAAGCATTTAGTTCACTATAAAATTAAATAAAAACGACGTAAATTATTCTATAATATATTTTTTTACTATTTATAACAGATACCTGTTACATATAATGTTTAGTGTTTTAGATATTTTTATCTATTTACAATTTTTAAATATCAATCTACTGTCCTTTATACCTGAGCCCTATCTAATAAACATTATAATCCGACACACATTCTACAAGCATGTGCATTTGAATAATAATTAATTATCGCCAGTTTGCCTGTCAAGATAAAACTTTCATATCAAACCTGTCAAGTTAGTACAAAAATATTGCTACTATTCTACAATGTTATAAATTTTCCACCATAATAATTGTTTAATTTTTATTATACAGAAATATGTAGAAATGTAAATCGTAATTATACATAGTTCCCTGATCGAGCGATAATTGCTACGTAATTTAAAATACCTTTAAATGTTTGAAAAAAATTGTATGTAAAGCTATCTTTAAGAAGAATAAATCTCTGTTTATTTTAAAGCAACTATTTTTATAATTATATCATGACTATTTCAACATAATATACGTTTGTATCTTGTATTTTCAATATAAATGTAAACTGTTGTATATCTTAGTTAAGAAAGTGAAGAAAAAAACGACTGCTTTCTTACGCACTGCTGGCAACAAACCAGATTTTTCAAGTCTGTAACCTTTGAATGTCAGTTATCAAAGCACTTTTAATGTGTCACCCAGATTTCATAGCTGACAAAACCACCGAGCCATCAGTCATGGGAGTGTAGTCGTAATTTTCTGAAGTGTGAGTAACAAATTGTTTAATAAATATATTATTTATCTACCAAACTTTTCATTACTAAGGAATTCGGATGCCATAATGTTTCAAGGCCACTCGTACTTGTAAGTCCATTAAGGAAAGGTGAATCATGAATGAAAAAAAATGTTGTAAAATTCCAGTCTTTAATGTGTGTGCTTTAAAAAAATAACTGAGGAGAGAACAGAGACGTTCAAATGGAACTATAGTCTGTATATGGCACTACTAATATTAGTATTTATTGTTAATAGTTATTGAGTTACTTTATGCATTTTATACAAAGTGCACAAAGTAACTCAATAACCTGAATCGTCCTCCAGAAATTAGTGTGAATTTTTCCATCTAATAGACGTTCAGACAAATATTGTTTAAAATATAACAAAATAAGCTATGTATCAAAATATACACTGAAAGGCGGCCCCTCACTAAATGAAGTGACGACTTGATAAGACATGCAGCAAGCCGATGGACGAAGGTGGCTCAGGATTCCTCTAAGACGTGTATTCAAAATTTTAATACCAATTACCATAGGGAAAATACCATACCTAAGGTGTAGAATAAATCTTTAGTGTCTGAGCTACACGAAGCCTAAAGTGAGGTTTAGACTAGCAACAAAACTTGCAGAAGTTGACTTCTGCAAGCTATTTCTACCGTGTAAACAAATCACGTTCACGTCAAGCTCACTTCCGCAAGTTTTATAACTTGCAGGACTTGCTGTGGGTCGCAAGTGTAAACACTATTTTTAATCTTCTGGCAGTAATTTGCAGTTTATTTTGCTTGCAAATAAAAGTTTAAAGTTGCCGAGCAAGATTTCAGGTAAAAAAGTTTGGATGATACTCTGCGGCTAATAGAGAAGTATGAACAATAGATGATTGTGGATACCAACATTCTCCGTTAATATTCAATTCTTAACTCACTTTCTATTTTTCCGTTTTTTTAATATGATAAGGTGAAAAACGAGCACACAGTCCACCTGATGGTAAGTGTTTGCTGTGGCCCATAGACTACATCTATCTTCGATTACGAATCAAAATACAGATGCGTTGTCACCCGTGAGGAATAAGATGGAATGCCTCGTTTCCAGTAAAAAGGGTCTCTGGTACACTCATTAAACTACTATTTTATGCTAGTATTCTGTGAGAGCGTGGTCCTTCTCCAGTTGAGCTGATCCATTCGTGCTTGTACTGCCAAAATGGCTTTACCACGTATGTTTCCTTTTTTAACTACTAAATAAGACTACTATAGCAGCAGCACGTATTTTCTACAGCTTGGCGTGATGATTGATTTCAACTCTCTGAATTTGAATCCTTCGACTTGCATGCGAAAAATATTGCCCTTACTAGTGTAAACTTTTCCAAGTACTTCCACAAGTTATTTTGCAGGTCGCTTGCAGAAGCAAATTGCGATAGTAATATTGCTGGTAGGGTAAACGGTTCTACAAGTACTTGCGCAATAACTTGACAGAAGTTCTTGAAAATCTAAACCCCGCTTCAGAGCCGGATGGAGCTTTCATTGGGAGCCCAACCCAGAGATGGTAAAAGTATTGCATGTGAGGCCGAACCTGCGCCTTGAAAAGTTGCACACGGTATGGCGGCATGAAATGCTGTTCCGCCCTGCTGAGCACGCCAAGCTTTTTAGAGGCCAATTTTGTCTTCTCTTCCAAGTAACTACGAGTGCCCTGAAACTCAGAAAATACGACAAGTTTGTTACGGTACTTGACGATATTAGCATAGCAACATAAGTTACCGGTTTGCAACGTACCATTGATATGCAGAAGAAACAGCGTTGGTGAAAGCACGCAGCCTTGTGGAACACCAGTTGGAGACGCCAGTAACTTAAGGTATCTTCGATAAAGATTTAGTGGACTGTAATTTTGGTGCATACGGCAAAGGGGAAAATAAATAGGTGGGATAGCACGCACTGACCTGATGAGGGCTGCCGCGCCTTCCTCCTGGAGTGTCTGCTATGCAGCGAGCTCGCCACGTGGTTCGGCGCACACGCACTCTCGGAACAGTCTCGTGAAGTCCCACACTCTCCACCTTTGCCCTTACGGGGGCGTCTCACACTTTTATGAGTTACAAAGACACAATGTCTGATGCGGTGAATATTAAACATAAACAGGAGAACTCAATGTTCATCCTGCGCGGTTTGCAGTTAATGTACATAGGACGCGACGGGTGGCCGTGCGTTGCGGATGGCGTAATATCACTTAGTATAATGACGCGCGCCGAGATCCTCTTTTTCACCTCGGCGGCAGCGCGTGCGGTAGGAAAGGGAAGGAAGGGAGGAAACAAAAAATATGCACTAGTCATGTTGATAAAGTAGATATAACTTAGGACGAACTCAATGCGATATGTAATGTAATGTTGATAAAGTAGATTGTTAACTGGCGTTACCATTTCCTCCCGCCCTTAAAGGGCCACCTTTAAAAGACAACCGTAATATAAAAGTAAAAGGAAAACAAATAAATAAGCGGTATATAAAGTAAGAGGATGCGCTCAATGCGCATGTCTCATCTACTAACCTTACTTGGTAAGCGAGAAAATGTATACATAAATATAATATTGCGGTTTAATACTTTTTTAATATATATAAATATAAACTTAATTCCTAATTTAGATAAATAATTATAATCAAAATAATCGTGATTTATTGTCTTGGGAGAGGGCAAATACGAGCAACAGGACGGAGATATGTTCCCTTAGTAGTTCTCACGGTCACTACTCGAACTACGCCATCCTTCGAAGGATGAACAGACTCGACAATCGCTAATGGCCAAGCAAGGGGCGGTTCATTATCATTTATCACAATTACAACCATGCCTGGTACGATAGCCGTAGACGGGGTGTTCCACTTCTGACGAACTTGTAATCCGTGAAGGTATTCCGTCCTCCACCGGTCCCAAAACGACTGAACTAATTTATCCAGTAAAGAATGCCTGTGTAACAGACTGGTAGAGTCAGATTTGACTTTGGGTGCGGGTAATGACAATAAAGGTGCGGTATTCAAAAAATGACTCGGAGTAAGAGCTGAAGGCTCTGCAGGATCAGAACTCAATACTGTCAAGGGCCGCGAGTTTAGCAAGCACTCAATTTGCGCAAGAACAGTATTAAGCTCTTCGTATGAAAGTAACTGATGTCCGATAACTCGGAACAGATGCGTTTTTACGACTTTGATCATACTCTCCCAGGCGCCTCCAAAATGAGGAGAGTTGGGACAGATGAACTTCCATGTTATACGATTCTCAGCACACTCTTGCTCAAGCTTTGGGCGGTATTCAACGTTTAGAAATTTATAGAGATCGCGAAGATACGAAGCGGCACCTTTAAAATTCGTTCCATTATCCGAATATAAAAACTGAATCGGCCCTCGTCTAGAGAGGAAACGTTTAAGCGCAGCGAGGAAACTAGAACTACTAAGATCTGTAGCGATTTCTATATGTACAGCTCGAGTCGTGAGGCATGTGAAAACACATAAGTACGCCTTCTCGCTGCGTACACCACGACGACGTACAGGAGTGTATGCGATAGGAGGATAGGATAGCGGCATAATCGCAGCCCGTGTGTGTAAATGCCTTAATAGCTTGTCTTACACGACTATGGGGAAGATCAGCCATCAAAGGGTAAGTTGGACGGGGTCTAAGCCGGAAACATATATTACATTTGTAGACTCTGCTTCTCACAGTGCGGCGTGCGGAAAGTATCCAAAATTTTTGACGGAGCAATGACAATAACAATTCAGGCCCAGCGTGTAAATTTTTAATATGATAATAGTCAATGATCATGTTCACTACATGATCACTGCGCGGGAGTATAATTGGATGTTTTTGCGTGTAATCTAATGCGGAGTTCGAAAGACGACCACCAATGCGGATTAAATCATTCTCAATAAAAGGCCTTAAACGATTGAAAGCGGGCGAGCAAGGTTTGTTACCTTCAATATTTAAATATTCCACTGCAAAATGCTGTTTTTGCAGGGCGCGGAGGATTATAACCTCAGAGAAACTGAGATCATCAGCAGTCACTACAGTAGTGCTGCGGCGGGGCAATAATTTAGCAAACTTACACACGTACGCAATTATACGTAGAAGTTTACTCCAAGAAGAGATGCGGAATGCGAGCTCATAAATCGCAGAATTACAGACGGATGTGCACACAGTGTGCGACAAAATCTTCTTCTCAGGCATATTTGCAATAACCTCATTGTCTAAAGTACGAAGAGGCCATTGAGATGGATCTAACGAAGTCCACTGAGGCCCATGGAGCCACAGGGGGTTTGAAACTAATTTATTTGGCGTAACGCCACGTGAAAGTATGTCAGCGGGATTCTCAGTACCTGCGACATGATAAAAGTTATCAGCGCGAATATTGTCGGTAATCTGAACAACGCGGTTTGCAACAAAGGTCTGCCACTTGTGTGGCGAACTCTTTATCCAGTACAGAGCTACTTTTGAATCTACAAAGGCATAGACTGATATTGCAAGGTCAAGAGAATAATTGTCGAGTACTCTGCGAAGCAATTTTGAGAGTAAAACCGCTCCACAAAGCTCAAGGCGTGCAATAGATAGTGGTTTCGTCGGTGCGACTTTAGTCTTTGCACAAATCAACTGGACGGTGTTACCATTGACGCTCCTTACATGTATGTAGACTACGGCACCGTATGCGTGCTCGCTGGCGTCGGAAAACCCCAGGAGTGACGCAGTACAGTTTTTGGATACACCAACATGTCGCGGGATACGTAAATCATTAAGAGCTGGTAATTCAGCACAGAATTGCCTCCACATCTTAATAATTGGCGGTGGTGGTATGTCGTCCCAATCTAAATTAAGTTGCCAAAGCTGCTTTATTAACAATTTGGCGTACGCTACTGTGGGAGCAACGAAACCCATTATGTCCCACACACAGGCGAGCGACAGTGATAAGATGGCGCGCTTAGTGCACGTCACATCAGCGGGAACAGATATCTTAAAATAAAAGGCGTCACTATCGGTAGACCAATGCAAGCCTAGTATTTTATGTGGCATTGATTTATCGAACTCTACTTCTCCTGTAATTTTATGGGAAGTAGGGAGGTCATCTAAAACAGATCGACGGTTGCTATGCCATTTTATCAGGTCCCATTGGGCACCCTTGAATAAGTCTATCAGCTGCCGAGAGGTCTCACTGGCCTCGGATTCACTGGGCATAGAGAACGCGATGTCGTCCATATATAGCGAAGTAAATGCGATACGACTCGCAAGCGGATACTTTGCGCCGTCGTCATCAATGAGCTGTCTTACCGTGCGCAATGCATGGTATGGACTCGAAGTTAAACCGAAGCACACGCGATTGAAGTGGTATAACACAAGTGGGTCTTGTGGACGGAAGCGGTATAAGAAGCATTGGTAACGACGATCAGAATCGCGAACAACTATTTGCAGAAATTGTTGGCGACAGTCGGCTGTCATAGCGATTGGATGTAAGCGGAAAGTTAAAATTATATTGAACAAGTCGCCTTGCAAATTTGGTCCTGAATGCAGAATATCATTTAATGATCGCCCAGTGCTAGTCTTACTGCTAGCATCCAGGACGATGCGCAGACGCGTTGACTTCTTATCTTCGCGTAAGACTCCATGATGCGGTATGACATATATTGGAGCGGGTTCATGAGAGTCATACGGCGGTGCGGGGGATATATAATTTTTAGCTAAGTATTCCTTTATGACGTCATCATATGCTAACCTTAATGTAGGCGAGGCTTGAAGTTTCCTCTCCAAGCACATGAATCGTCGTCGAGAGGTTTCATAAGAATCTCCGAGAGAGTAAACGTCATCTTTAAATGGCAGGCCAACAATATATCTACCAGTAAAAGGATCGCGGGATGTCGTAGATTTATAAAACTCTTCACATTCAATGTCTGAAGGACACTGAATGGGCGGTGCGGAGGGTGGCTGTTCAAGCTCCCAAAATCGTTGCACTAATTTGTCAACGATAGGAGACTCTAGAACTGAGCAGCACGTTAAAGAATGATTTACCTGAAGTGTCGGCCCTGAGCCCATAATAACGTAACCAAATACCGTATTCAAAGCCGAGGGCCCGGACAAGTCGTTAGACGAATAAATTACGTCTGGACATAGTAAGTGCGGGAAAAGGGATGCGCCTATCAAAACATCAATTTTATTAGGCATGCTATAACATTCATCAGCGAGTCTTATGCCATGGAAGTGTGATAAGACAGATGTGTCTACCACAGCGGTGGGCAAAAGGTCGGTGATTTGATCAACAACTAGCGTTGAAATATTGAAGTTAATATTCGAGTCGAATCGTGAGAAAATTTTAATATCAATCGATTTCGATTTTACAATTTTTTCAACTCCACCGAATCCCTTTACTACAGTACATTCGGTATCGTGTTGTTGAACGCCTAAACGATGACAGCACTCTTTAGTCATAAAATGGCTTTGAGCCGCGGAGTCTAATAATATACGAATAATTTGTTTCTCTCCCTTAGCATCGTAAGCAAATACTTGAGCGGTTGATAATAAAACAGTTCTCTGCGAACGACTTGCGCGCGCGGGAGGCGGTGAACGTTGGGAAACATTCTTGAACGAAGTACACAGCGCGACGTCTGAACGCGCACCTGCGGTGAGGGGTGGCGAGTGTGCGGGCGCGGGGGTCGTAGACTTCAGTGTAACTGGCTGAAGCGGTGGAGAACGCGCCAGCGCAGGGGAAGCATTATCGCTTCTGCGGTGGAAGTGCAACAATGTGTGATGTTTAAATTTACAAACTCGACAACTATAATTTGAAGAGCAACTAGACACTCGATGACTTAAACTGAGACAATTCACACATGCATTGTTACTCTTTACGCATTTAAATCGTTCCTGCGGCGTCATTTTATTAAAGTCTGCACACTTAAATAGGTGTTGATGCACAATATTATCGCACAGACACTTTGAGCAACTAGTCGTCGTGCTTACGTACGCCTGATACTTCGGCGACGAAGTATTATTACAGCGACGATTATTACCGTTACCTCGTCGATTGTTTGGTGCGCTATTAGAATTTGTACTAGAATCGGTGCGTTGCAAAACTTTGGAGCGGGTCTTAATAAAATTTACTAAATCATCAAAGGTAGGTACCATCGAGTTATGACTATATTCGAAAGAGCGAATGGTATCCGGGTCCAGCTTCTTAAGCGCGATATGAAGAACAATCAAGTCCGCGAGATTATCTAACTTTAAGTTTTGTAAAGCGCGCACTGCACTTATAAAGTTATCAGTAAATAAATCAAAATTATTTGCGGTGGCCGATTGCAATGGCTTAAATTCGAACATCTGATTAATATATGTAGATGCTAGCATACGCCGGTCTTCATATTTGTCAACGAGTGCTTGCAATAAAATTTTATAATTTTCAGCGCAAGGAGTTATACCTGAGCATACAGATAGGGCTTTGCCCGTTAGTTTACCTAGCAAATAGTATAACTTTTCAGCGTCGGTAAGCGATGTGTTGTCATGGACGGTTGATTTAAAGCTAGCATAAAATAAAGGCCATGAGCGAATGTCACCCGAAAATGGCATAAGTTCGATAGGCGGAAGTGTGAATCTGGCTTTAGATGGTGTACTAGTACTTTGTGAATTAGATTGCGAATATTGTAAATAAAGCCTATTTATTCTACCGCAAAGAGACTCAAACGCAATGAGGCTGTTATAATCAGGTTTAGCAATAGGGTTTATTTTTAATAAATGTGAATTATAATTATCTAAGACCTGTTTAAACTCAATACGTAAAGCATTAATATTAGAACTTCCATCAAGAAAACGCTCCATCGTGGAAGTGTTTGTGAGGATGTCCGAGGACATATCATATATTTTTTGCACTATTTCAAATAAAGCATCTCGTTTAGCTAACAATAAAACTAACTCAGCATCAGGTGTGCCCTCATTATCCGAGGAATCGCTATTATTCGATGCTATTTGTTTTTTAGGCGGCATTACAACTTAAGTTATGCGGCAAAAATAATATAATTATAAGCGGGTAGTCTGTAAGCGACCTCGCTACGCGGTTGAATTATTAAATATTAGTTTTGTTAACGATGAACTTTAATTGTTAACTTTTATAATAATTATGAAGTTATTTATAACGAATATAATGCTTAAATATATGTGCAAATAATAAATGTAATTTAACAGTATAATCTATAGATGTAGTTAAAAGTTGATGACGTGATGTGAACATACAACAAATAATTTATATAGATAATTATATGCTTATTCATTCTATGAATATAGTTTTAAAATTACTATGAATGTCACCTATTAGGACCTATTCTAGTGTTCTAATAAGGGCGGGGTTAATCCGAAGTCGGATTAAAATATAAATAATTAATTATATAAACGCTTATTACGATAACGATCTAATAAGGGCGGAAAGTCAAGGTCAATCCAGCGAGAAGTGACCATTAAAAATGGAAAGTCAAGGTCAATCCAGCGAGAAGGACCATTAAAAATGGAGACGCCAGTAACTTAAGGTATCTTCGATAAAGATTTAGTGGACTGTAATTTTGGTGCATACGGCAAAGGGGAAAATAAATAGGTGGGATAGCACGCACTGACCTGATGAGGGCTGCCGCGCCTTCCTCCTGGAGTGTCTGCTATGCAGCGAGCTCGCCACGTGGTTCGGCGCACACGCACTCTCGGAACAGTCTCGTGAAGTCCCACACTCTCCACCTTTGCCCTTACGGGGGCGTCTCACACTTTTATGAGTTACAAAGACACAATGTCTGATGCGGTGAATAATAAACATAAACAGGAGAACTCAATGTTCATCCTGCGCGGTTTGCAGTTAATGTACATAGGACGCGACGGGTGGCCGTGCGTTGCGGATGGCGTAATATCACTTAGTATAATGACGCGCGCCGAGATCCTCTTTTTCACCTCGGCGGCAGCGCGTGCGGTAGGAAAGGGAAGGAAGGGAGGAAACAAAAAATATGCACTAGTCATGTTGATAAAGTAGATATAACTTAGGACGAACTCAATGCGATATGTAATGTAATGTTAATAAAGTAGATTGTTAACTGGCGTTACCACCAGTGTTAACGGGCTTGTAATCGGAGCATGCACCGTCTACTACGACCTTGATGCTCCGATACGCAAGAAAACTGGTGATGCAATTGCACAATTTCTCGGGAAGCCCATGGGAAGAAAGCTTCGAAAGAAGCGCTTTGTGCCAAACCCGATCGAAGGCCTTCGCAATGTCCAAATTAACGGCCAGTGCCTCCCCTTAGACTCTACTGCCTTCGCCCGTCTGATTTAGGTAACCCAGAAGATCACGGGACGGGAACCGTACTAGCGGTCACTAATCAGCTGGTGATCCTCAAGGTACCTCATGAGCTGGCAGTTTATAATTGTTACGGATCTAGTTGGACGGATCTGAGCGATCGCCTTTTTTAGAGATTGGGTGCACCAAGGCTGTATTCTATGAGTTCGGTACTACGCTTAGGAATTAGGAGTAAGTAGTTACGTTGTACCAGTTCTGGCGCACTGACTCAGAAGTTGTACCAGTTCTGGCGCACTGATGGAGATGAGCAGATCAATTAACTCTTATCTAATTGATATCTGGTGCGGGGGCTCCACCGTCATTAGCGCTCAATTGTTCTTATCTACTTATCTATTGTTCGTTCAATACCGTCATTATCTATTCTTCCTCAGCGTGGTGCTATTGTATTATACTCCTTTGTTCCTATCTACACTAATCTGACTCATTAATAAAACACATTACCCAATTTTGTTAAAATTTTTATTTATAAAATACAAAATCTTATTACTTATTATCTATAAAATAGGAGCGAAACATCTCATCCACTAAAATATACTCAATGACTAATATAGGAATGATCAATTATAGTGATTTCTAAATATTAAATTGCATTCTTTGTGTTATACAAAACGTATTTGAGTCATCAATACACTGAACAAGACACGACAGGAAGGACGTAGGAATGTAGAGATAAGCAACAGAATGTAAGATAAGCTTGTTGACGCATAAAGTTACTATCAATTCTACTGCAGAAATTCTTTAGATTAGAATTATTACTCACTGGTACTATATAAGACCAAGCAACTGCAGTCATGGAGTTAGTGTATGGTCGTTTGACCGCAGTGGATCTATCAATACTACATTTGTGTTACTTCAACGCATCAAAGGCCATGGATGTAAGTGTTTATTCTATTGACAAACTTACTTTTCTTTCTGTTATTTTCTTACGTGTGTATGATTTAGTGTTAACAAATTATATTTAAATATTATGTGTGTATATGATTAAGCCGTGGTAGCTCAAATGGTTAGCGCAAAATGTAAATTTCACAGTACGCGACCCGGGTTCGATCCCCGCCGGCACCAATTAAATTGTTAATTGCAATTTTAAGTGCTGATTTACCACGTGCTCAGCGGTGAAGGAAAACATCGTGAGGAATGCATGTCTGAGAAAATTTCGAAGGCATGTGAAGTTTGCCAACTTTACCAAATTGAGGTAGTGGAGCGAACATTTCCTTGCCCTAAAACCCTCTCAGAAATGAGAGGAGGCCTATGTTCAGCAGTGGACTTTAATAGGTTGTAACTTTAACTTTTTTAACTTTTATGATTAAGTGTTAACAAATTGATATTAACATGATAACTGTGTTGTTGCAGAAATCATTGAGCTTCGATGAAAATACCTATAAACAGTATTACTACTCGCCACTCTCCCCTCAAGAAGAGAGTGATGACATCGTCATTAATAATAACACATGCGATGGTGGAAAAAGAAAATCGCAATCGATTGATCATTTTTTTGAAGCTGAATCAAAAATAAAAAAGAGGAAGCTGTTATCATCAACCGTAAGCACGAGTCGCTAGAGATGGTGTATCATACATTTCTACTAATTCTGACGACGGAGACCAAGCGGCGCATCTCATCAAAATTGAAATGTACGATATGAAGAAGCTATCCAAGATTCCAACTACTGATCATTGGAAACATGCTTCCACGAGGATTAAATATTACGTAAAGACTAATAAGGATAGCATCTACGACAACACAAACGCCCTCGTATACAATATTACAAAGACAATTGCAGAAAGTGAAAAAGTTAAAAAATACTTTTTTAACAATGACAGTCATTAGCTGATCATTAGTGAATGTGATTCTGTTTACTTAAATTACAGGAAGACAATAGCAGAAGAAAGAGATGAGTGTGGCATACGTGTACAGAACACATCATTGAAGAACAAAACTACAACACTGAGTGGAGATGAAAACGAGAAGAATATGCAAGTACTCAAGAGCTGAATATCCATTCTTCAGTTCAAAATCTAGCCGGTTGCTCAGTTTCGAAAACTGGCCTCTCGTTATGCGACCGAAACCTGAAGATCTTGCAGAAGCCGGTTTCTTTTATACTGGCCATGCAGACAGGACCAAGTGTTTCCATTGTGGTGGTGGCTTAAAAGATTGGGAAGATGATGATGATCCTTGGCAGCAGCATGTTCAGTGGTTTAGTCAGTGTGCTTATGTAAAATTTAAACTCGAACAGAGTTTTGTATTAGATTAAATAGAATATTTATAAAGAAATAAAAAATATTATATTGCATACAATTTGTTTTATTTAATTTTATAACGTTTCACGTAGTTACATACACACAAAATGCATTACACATAACTCATAAAATCTAACACACAACACATACTACCTTAACTACTATAGTCTACAGTGTAACGTTGCACGTACATGTATGCATAATTATAATTAAACGGTTTATTAAAATTAAATAAACATTTAATAAACTAAATAAAAATAAAATAAAAGTTATTAACAAAAATAATTCTATAATTAACTTAGGTATCCTATTAATAAAACAAATCAGTAAACTAAAAGAACGAATTAAATAATAAATCAAATATTAAAATATTGTATTTCGAACAAACACCCTGACGCTTCGTTACTCTATGCGCTTTGCAACTCTCGCGTCAGAGTTTTACCCGGCCGGTATTATTCCACGGCGTCGCGCTCCCGATCATTCTCCGCCCGAGCGCCCTGGGAGGCGCACACTACCACTGCAGCCGCGTTCACAAGCTCTGCTTTGTGTCCTCGTACGCGCTTGCAAATTTTAATCCCATTTTGGAAAAAGTTTAAAATAATATAATAATTCCGGCACTGTGGCCGTATAGTTTTTTCGTTAATTCTCGTCACCGAGACCTCCGTATCGTCTTGCACCCCGTAAGGGTAAGTGTTGAAACGTTACCTAGTTTTAAGTAGTGAAAGTGTTTTATAGGTAGTGTAATTTGATCATGCCAGGCTATTTGCTTTTAGCTATTTAATTGCCACGTTATTAGTGTTATTTGCATGTAAGTAATGTATGTAGCCGCTGTGCGCGTTGGAAAAAGTACCGTTACAAAATGGCGTCTCATACATTTCGCACCGCGATCAAATATCGCAAGTCACCATCATGTTTCAACCAATGCACAGCCTAATTAGTTATCCTGGTACATTTAAACAGTATTTTACACTTGCCGTAATTTTAATTCATGTGTATTTTAATTTGCGCCTCACCGCTATGACGCTTGCCTTCCATTCCGCCTTGTAACTCCGTTCTGATTATGAACACCCGCCAGCTACTCTATGTGCTCCCATCTACTGCTAGCCTGCGATATACCGGGGGTTCATAATCGGCGGCATTTTATTACCTGGACCTAAATGTGGACGACGTTGTTTCCAGGGTGCAATTTTACGACTACAACCGTGGCGGTCGTCCTTTTTAAGAGGGCCTAGGCCTCCCCTCGACGCCGCCACCGCCACAGCCAGCTGCCCACGGCGCTCCCCGTGAACAGTCCAACCCCCCGGCCCTGCTCGACCACCTCGCGGCCACATAGGGGAGTACCTGACCCCGCCAGTGAAGCCAGACGGGCATTTTTTTAAAATTATCGGAACCACGCCCACGACCTTTCTTTTACCAATATATAAATTTTTTTTGTCTGGTTGTTGCCTTATTTTAAATCCGAACCGTCACACTGGCGCCCAACGTGGGGCCCGAACCCACGACCCTGAGATTAAGAGTCTCATGCTCTACCGACTGAGCTAGCCGGGCACACTGGCGCCCATAAACGTGGTAAAAAAGGTCTGGTTTCACTGCGTAGGAGTAGTTGGTGTTTGTGTCGTTTTGTGTTTGTGAAACGTTTTTTTTTTGTTTTTGGTTGCAGCAACTAATGTGTACGAATTTCATTATTGTGTTTGTTTTAGGAATTTTATTGAATTTCAATTGATTTAATTATTTACTTTTATTATTTGAGAGATCATAAACTTTAATTCCTAACTAAGAATTTGTTTAGTTTCGAACAACTTTTCGTAATCACTCTATGCCGTGCACTACCCTATGTTGTTTACGTTCTATCATTGTACAGAGTAGTTAGCGTGCAGAGTGGTCACTGTGTAATCTGTGATAGGGTAAAATTAATATTGTTCCGAGGTATTACTATTCTATTCTGCAGTAGGTTTTTTATCTCGTGGTTTTTTCTTTTCTGTGATATTATTATTATTGAAATTTTATGAATTGTAACTATTGCCTATTGTTGCTGCAGAACTCTAGTTCAGTGAGTCACGCATGCGTTGGTAGTATTTTAAATTATTCAATCAATTGTTTTTTATTTTAATTCTTAGGCATATTATTATTATCTTGTTGTTGTTTTATTTAATTGTTCGAGTACATATTAGTTGCGTATTTTAATTTTTTGTTGCGCTGCTTCTTTTATTTTGGTGGCAGTTGCTCTATTCTTTTTACTGCTTCTTTTATACGCCAATCGTTTTAGTCAACCAGTACGTTCTTAGTACCTGATATTGTAATTGTAACGGAACGGAGTAGATTAAGTCAGCAACGACTCAACACTTACTTCTTTGCGGTTATACGCGTGTTATAATGGCGCACCCGGTTAAATTCCTATCGTTGCAAAAGTCGGAGTTAGAATACGAAGTTGCCATTAGAGGTGCCACCCCGGCTGACACAGTCAGAGAGTTACGCGAGCAGATTGCTAAATTAGGTCCACTCTTTCCTTCGGAGGACATTCTCGAGAGCGTTTTGTCTGTCGGCGATGATTTAAAGGGAGTCAGCGATGCTTTAATTAAGCTAAGAGCATATATCGAGGCGCCTAGCGATGGGAATGCGTTGCTTCGTGCTCGCAACCTCATTAACCACCTCTATCATCGACTCAACCGTATAGTTTGTGATAGCACGACCCAGCAAGGGGTGGTGGATACGTGTGTTTCGGAATACAGGCAACTTTTGGAACGCTATAATGCTATTACTGCTACTGATTCCACCCCTTCTCTGGCATCTAGAGACCCTCAGTCTACTGCTGCTTTACCTCTCAACGTTAACGTAACTTGTGAGCGCGGCATGGCTAGTGAGTTCACTAAGTTTAAGTTCGACGGCAAATCTTGCGTTCGTGCATTTATCCAGCGCATCAATGAATACAGCCAGTCGAGGAATATACCGGGGGAAAAACTGCTGTCTTACTGCGCTGAGATTTTTACAGGCGATGCCTTGCATTGGTATCGTGCCATTCGGGACCAGGTATCTAATTGGGACGAGTTAGTTTCCCTTCTCAGAGAAGATTTCGACCAGGCCGATTATGATTACAGACTCTTGTCGGAGATTCGGGCCAGAACTCAGGGCGAGTCTGAAAATATAACTATTTACACTTCTATTATGACTGGGCTATTCTCACGTTTGTCCAAGAGCCTGTCTAACGAAGACAAACTTGAGATAATTTTACATAACATCCGCCCATGCTACGCCAGCACCTTAGCTTCTGTCCCGAAGATCTCAGACCTCGACACCTTGCGTTCGCTCTGTCGTAATTACGAGAACATTCAGGCTCGCCTAGTGGGATTCCACGAACCTCCGAAGGTCTCTTCAGGAACACTGGCGCCAGAGTTTGCTTACGCTGGTCAGTCTGCAAGTAGGTTTAATCAAGGCAGCGGCCAAAGTTTCAATAAAAGACCTTACAATAACTTTTACAATAAAAGCAACAGTAATTACAATACAGGTAATAAAACGTATACTAAAAATGATAATTATGTGCATGCGGTGCAACAGCAGTACCAAAAGTCTCCTTATTGTCCGAGGTGTCGTAATAACACCCACAACCTTCGTCAATGCAAAGCAAATAGGGATAGAATATGTTGTTTTGTTTGTGGCCAGGAAGGCGTCAAGTCACCAGACTGTCCGAAGTGTGGCAAGGATAAACCGAGCACGTCAAAAAAACTGATAGACCAGCAGAATTGTACTGAAGTCCTGCCACCCAAGTTTGACCAAGAGGATTGGCAGAGCTGGCTTAACGCTGTTAACGTTTTCTTCAATTCTTATAAAGTTGATACAATTCTGCTGGACAAACCATTGCAGGATCCTAGACCTTACGCTTGTGTACAAATCAATGATTTTAAGCTATTTGGCCTCTTAGATTCAGGCTCAGCTGTGTCCATTTTAGGTGATAAAGCTTATAGGAAGCTAGAGGAACGGGGCTTACAGCTGCATAGGGACAACTTAATTACAGTCACGGCTGCTGGGGGTCAATCTATGACCAGCATTGGCTATATGTTTCTCCCTATAAACTTTGAGAATGAGTACCATATAATTAAGTCATTTGTTGTGCCAGACATCAATATTGATCTCGTGTTGGGGATCGATTTTTGGCGCGAGTTTAACATTTTTCCTAGACATTTCTCAAGCATTACATTTTCTAATGCCGCAGTATTGAATGCTAGCCTTAGTACCGATTCTACCACTTTCATACAAGCGTATGACCACTTAACTGTTTCGGAGAGATCAGTGGCGGATGACATCATTTCTCAATTTAGCGACATTTCCGCCGAACGTCGGGGTTTGGGCGAGACGAGTTTGGTCACCCACCGTATTGATACGGGAGATGCTGAGCCAGTTCGTCAAAGGTACTATAGGTTGTCTCCAGAGAAGCAGCGGATCCTTGCCGAACAGGTCGACGAGATGCTGGCTCTGGACGTAATTGAGCAGTGCGAAAGTGCTTGGTCATCACCAGTTCTCATTGTTACGAAGAAAAACGGTCAGCCTCGGTTTTGCCTCGACAGCCGCAAGCTCAATTCCATCACGAAGCGCGACGCCTATAGTCTACCCTACATTTCCGAGATCTTGGATAATCTTCGCGATGCTCGCTACTTATCTAGTATCGATTTATCCAAAGCCTTTTGGCAGATACCTATAGCACAGGAGGACCGGGACAAGACTGCTTTTTATTTGCCTAATCGCGGTACCTATCGTTTTAAGCGCACTGCTTTTGGTTTAACTAACGCCCCGGCTACACAGCAAAGGTTGGTTGATCTGTTATTTAGGGAATTTGACCTCAAAGTCTTTGCATACCTAGACGACATTATTATCGTCTCAAACGACTTCCATTCCCATGTTTCCCTGTTACTTCGGGTTCTTAATAAGCTGAAACAGGCCAACCTCACTGTAAACCTAGAGAAATGTCAATTCTTCCGCAGTCAGCTCAAATACCTGGGTTACGTCGTTGATAGTAGTGGTTTACGTACCGATCCTGAGAAGGTGGAAGCAATCCTCAATTACCCGACATCTACATGTCGTAAGGACGTTAAGCGCTTCCTCGGGACTGCTACTTGGTATCGCCGTTTCGTCCCCAATTTTAGTACCATTGCAGGCCCCTTAAACAAGTTAACTTCGAGTAAGAAGGGCGGACCACCTTTTGTCTGGTCTGCCGAAGCTGATGCTGCCTTCAAGAAACTTAAGGAGTGTTTAGTTTCCGCTCCTGTTCTTTCCTGCCCTGACTACGATAAGCCATTCGAAGTACACACCGATGCCAGCAATTACGGCGTGGGTGCGATGCTGACGCAGACTATAGATGGTAAGGAGCACCCCGTTGCTTATATGAGCAAGTCGTTGTCAGCAGCAGAGAGGAACTACAGTATAACGGAGCGTGAGACATTAGCTGTCGTCATCGCCCTGGAGCACTGGAGGTGTTACTTGGAGAACGGTAGGCCATTCACTGTCTATACTGATCACAGTGCGTTAAAATGGTTTCTGTCTCTCAGGAACCCTACCGGTAGATTAGCTCGCTGGGGTGTAAGATTGTCCTCATTTCATTTAGAATTCAAGCATCGTAAGGGTGTGGACAATGTGATCCCCGACGCCCTCTCTAGAGCTCTTCCCGTCTCGGCGATTAGTACTTCCGGTTCGAACATGGTGACATCGGATTCTTGGTACAAAAATATTTATAATTCTTGCCTTTCTAAGCCGCAAACTTTCCCGAATTTCATTATCAAGGATGGCAAGTTATTCAGGCGTACCAAGAATAATCACTCACTTTCATCCGAGTTCTTATGGAAGGAGGTGGTACCTTTTGAGCTTCGCGAGCAGGTGATCAACGAGAATCATGCGGAACCCACGGCTGGACATCTCGGCGTTTTTAAAACATACCATCGTATTGCCTTGCGCTACTTTTGGCCTGGTATGCACCAGGACGTGGTGAAGTTCGTTGCCTCCTGCGAGAAGTGCTTGTCTTACAAGGCTCAAAATCACCAAACCTTGGGAGAAATGGGCCGCCCGAAGCAGTGTTCTAGGCCATTTCAAATGATTTCAATTGATTTGATGGGCCCCTTGCCTGTCACTAGGAAGCAGAACACTTATATCTTCGTAGTCACATGCTGCTTCTCGAAATATTGCCTAATTTTCCCATTAAGAAGTGCTACTGCCACTACAGTCACGAAGTTACTGGAAGAGTCTGTTTTCCTCGTCCATGGTGTCCCTCAGACCATATTTTTGGACAATGGCAGCCAGTTTATTTCGAAGGTCACTGAGTCACTTTTCCATCGTTATAAGGTCCCTAACGTGTTCTTCACGCCAAAGTACACCCCTCAAATTAATTTGGTAGAACGACATAATCGTTCAATTATCACGTGTATCTCAACTTTCGTGGACAACGATCATCGCAGTTGGGATACATATATTCCGAAGGTTCAGTTCGCCCTCAACAATTCGGTGAGTGAGGCGACTGGTTTCACTCCATCCTTCCTGGTGTTCGGCAGGGAGCTCGTTACATGTGGCTCGCATTATTTAGATAACGATTTAGGCGATGAGGTTTTATTCCTTCCCCGTGACATCTACGCGGAAGATTTGGGTTGTCTTAAGGAAGTTTTCGATACTGTAAAGGCCAAATTGTGGCATGCTCATGCTAAAAACTCAACCCACTATAACCTTCGGCGCAAGCCTATGGAATTTAACATTGGTGACACTGTAATGAAACGCGCATATGTTTTAAGTTATAAGGATAAGTTCTTTAGTAAAAAACTTGCGCCAAAATTTATTAAATGTCGCGTCATCGGTAAAAAGTCACCCCTAGTTTACATCCTGGCTGACATGTCTGGGAAAGATATTGGCACCTGGCACATCAAGGATTTGAAATTAACAGGACACAATACTTAGTCATATATGTATACACTTTTTTTTAAAGTGTGTACCTCCCCGTGTGGTGTCGGGTTAGAATAGCACCACCCCATTTTTTCCTGTGGGTGTCGTAAAAATCGACTAAGGGATAGGGTAGTAGTGTGTTGTGGGAGATGGGCTAGCAACCATCACTGCAATATCACAAGATCTCCATGTTACACCTACAAGTACACTTAATTAAGTTGCATGTGTTCTGCTTGTTACTTAGGAATACACTAGCGTTATATTTATATATATACATGGTGCTCGTTTTACCCTGGTCACACTTTTACATCTTTAGCTCTAGGTATTCGTATGGGTCTTCCAGTCTAGCCGATGCTGGAACACCTTGCCAAATGACAGGATGCGTCAACTACCCTATTGATGTTCGTTGACGCTGATATAATCGCGTGAAGTATGAGAGATGTTGTATAAAAGGATAATGCGAATACATAACAATTTAGAGCGGATTTTATTAATTAAGAGTAATAAAATCCTTATGTAGCGCGCGGGGTACTGTAACGTTGCACGTACATGTATGCATAATTATAATTAAACGGTTTATTAAAATTAAATAAACATTTAATAAACTAAATAAAAATAAAATAAAAGTTATTAACAAAAATAATTCTATAATTAACTTAGGTATCCTATTAATAAAACAAATCAGTAAACTAAAAGAACGAATTAAATAATAAATCAAATATTAAAATATTGTATTTCGAACAAACACCCTGACGCTTCGTTACTCTATGCGCTTTGCAACTCTCGCGTCAGAGTTTTACCCGGCCGGTATTATTCCACGGCGTCGCGCTCCCGATCATTCTCCGCCCGAGCGCCCTGGGAGGCGCACACTACCACTGCAGCCGCGTTCACAAGCTCTGCTTTGTGTCCTCGTACGCGCTTGCAAATTTTAATCCCATTTTGGAAAAAGTTTAAAATAATATAATAATTCCGGCACTGTGGCCGTATAGTTTTTTCGTTAATTCTCGTCACCGAGACCTCCGTATCGTCTTGCACCCCGTAAGGGTAAGTGTTGAAACGTTACCTAGTTTTAAGTAGTGAAAGTGTTTTATAGGTAGTGTAATTTGATCATGCCAGGCTATTTGCTTTTAGCTATTTAATTGCCACGTTATTAGTGTTATTTGCATGTAAGTAATGTATGTAGCCGCTGTGCGCGTTGGAAAAAGTACCGTTACAAAATGGCGTCTCATACATTTCGCACCGCGATCAAATATCGCAAGTCACCATCATGTTTCAACCAATGCACAGCCTAATTAGTTATCCTGGTACATTTAAACAGTATTTTACACTTGCCGTAATTTTAATTCATGTGTATTTTAATTTGCGCCTCACCGCTATGACGCTTGCCTTCCATTCCGCCTTGTAACTCCGTTCTGATTATAAACACCCGCCAGCTACTCTCTGTGCTCCCATCTACTGCTAGCCTGCGATATACCGGGGGTTCATAATCGGCGGCATTTTATTACCTGGACCTAAATGTGGACGACGTTGTTTCCAGGGTGCAATTTTACGACTACAACCGTGGCGGTCGTCCTTTTTAAGAGGGCCTAGGCCTCCCCTCGACGCCGCCACCGCCACAGCCAGCTGCCCACGGCGCTCCCCGTGAACAGTCCAACCCCCCGGCCCTGCTCGACCACCTCGCGGCCACATAGGGGAGTACCTGACCCCGCCAGTGAAGCCAGACGGGCATTTTTTTAAAATTATCGGAACCACGCCCACGACCTTTCTTTTACCAATATATAAATTTTTTTTTGACTGGTTGCCTTATTTTAAATCCGAACCGTCACAACAGTAACATTTCTGTTTTTATCTATCTCAATAATATTATCAAACTCAGCATAAACTATACAGTTAATTGTTTGTATTAGTGAGGATTCAAATCGTACTTCTAATCTTACACTACCATGCTTTATGAGATTCCAATGAGCTGATGAGTTGGCTGATAAATCAGGAGTTAAGTCAAATGCTAATAGACAGTAACCTTTGGCATACTGTTCACAAGAGATTCCATTTCCTTCATTAAGAAAGTGAATACCAGTTCCCGAGAATAGAGTATGATATCGTCAGTGAAGTTCTAACAGTACGAAAGTCAAAAATGACTACTTTACAGGAGAGTGAAAAAACTGTATGAAATGGATGTAACTTACGCATAAGGCCATATTGTGTTTAATTATTAATACAAATGAACTCTGTGATGATTTGAACTCGTGAAAATCGCGAGAATCTTTTCCATTGAAGTAATTTGGTGAATTCCGCAGTGTTGCCAGTAGTTGTCTCTGACTTACGTCATGTTTCATCTAATTAATATAGGTAAAGGAGATAAAATGGAGAAGGGAAATGATAAAATTGTTTAACAAAATGGTGTTAAAAGTTTATTTTATAAAAAAAGAAAAAATTATAATTTGTATTATAAAACATGTTTTGCTTAAAACGTATCAACTTCTTATCTATAATCAGACTTTTATGAGATCAATAGGGTAAGGAATCATAGTACCCGTGACAGTCGAAGGAATAACAGTTTTTAACTCCTGTAAATGTTTCCATTTAGTTACTGATATTTTGATGCGACTTTGGTAGAGTTTTGGTCTAGGGGGTAAAGTTTCGGGCATTACTACTCTTCGTCGAATTCTGCGTGGCAGATCTTGATAATCCTCCTCAAAGTTCAATTTATATTTGGGCATTTTGGTAACGAATCGAAGAACTGTTTGAGGAATGTCATGTCTTTCTTAATAACGCGTTCATCATTGTCGTCGTCTGGTCGTGGTGTTGTTTTAGCAATGATATGTTCAGAGCTATCAATCCAGCATCTTATAGTCGACTCTTTCAAACCCAGAGTGTTCAAAAAAGTCTTCAGACAAACTTGGGTACGTCCCTCTGATGTACTGAGAAAGTACTGTTTACTCTCACTTCTACGAGGATTAGATTTTACTTTTACTTGCTTTTTTTCACAAACGGAGACGTGAGATACAACGTACTGCTGCCCGTTGCTCCCAAGTCATGCTTTTCCAGAACTTGCCAAAAATGTTCTCTCTTTCGATGTCAGACAAGCAAAATGTGGAAGTGCAACGTGAACCAATTGAACGTGCTGGACGTGGCGCATCATGCAGTACATTAAAATTCTCTTGCCCTGAAACTTTCCTGTCCCTATGGTACCCCACATATTCTTCACCTTGCATACGCTTCAGTTTTGTTGTGTTTTTATTCCATTTTTTAGGTTGTGCGAATCCCTTCGATTTCCTTTTTGTATTAGAATTTATATCTTCGATCTAGCTGTCAGACGGTAGCTGCTCCAATAGCGACGGTGAATTTTCGGCAGTCGTGGAAAGCGGCTGTACTTCTTCATTTAAACAGCTAAATGGAGCTGAAGGTAAGAATGTCTCTTCAATGTCATTTTCAGGTGGTTGTGTCGCTTCTAATGGCGGTGAAATCTCAACAGACGAGGACAAAGGCTGCAATTCTTCTCTTGGCCGCAAATTTACTATGGTAACTTGTTCAGATGACGAAAAAGGTATGGTATTATGAATGTTTTGAGGGCTCAATAGACCCAGTAAAGGCGGCGATGGACGCTCGGAAACTATTTCTATTGATAAGTTATTAATATCGATATTTTCTAAGTCAGTCAATGTTACCGGTAATATCTTCTGTTTTTTTTTGTTGGTACTTGTATCTTTAAGTCGCTGCAAAGAATCAACATGCCATCATCAAGTTCTTCGCTATCACTTAATAGAAAATCTATCTTGTATTCCTATGCAATCACCTTGAAAAAAGAGAAAGAAAGATGATATTATTAGGAATAAAACATCGAGATAAATTGAAAATAATACCTTAAATCGGAATCACAACATCGGAGCACTTGATGCACGATGAGTTTGTACGTGAATAGCTGACATACGCAATGTTGGCACCACCAACTGAGATACGCTATGTAACTTAATGAAATACATAATAACTTTAAAGATACAAAAAAAGTTTATAAAATCATTAACCAGATGTTAGGACGAGTAACATTATCCATTGACGAGGCGATACTGAAGGCTTTTGACGGACAGGGCCTTACCACCAAAGCGATAGCTAACAACTTCGCAAACAGCTTTGAAAAGGCGGTTAAAGACATTGTTCCTCAATGCAGCTTAAAATTAACCAATCCACTAACTTATCGGAGACCGGTGGATTCAAGTATTTTGTTCAAAAAAGTTTCTCAGAACAATGTTAACGAAATTATTAAGAGACTGAACTCACATAAGGCTCCTGGACCTGACGGTATTAGAGTAACTGATCTAAAAATGGTTGATAAACATATATCTTTACCCATTGCCAATTTAATTAACTGCAGTCTTGCGTCTGGAGAATATCCCGACGACCTCAAAATAGGCTGTGTGAGACCTGTTTTCAAAAAGGGCAAACACGATGATTACTCCAACTATCGACCAATCACTCTGCTTTCTAATATTGATAAAATAGTTGAAAAAGCTATCTGTGAGCAGATTCATAATTTTTACCGCAAGCACGAAGTAATAAACAAAAACCAGTACGGATTTCAAGCAGGTAAAAGTACTACGGACCTTCTATGTAAGTTTACAGATGAGGTAAACGAGCATTTGAACCTTAAAAAATGTGTTCTGGCCTTGTTTATTGATTTTTCTCGTGCCTTCGACACGCTGCAACATCAACTTTTAATCCATAAACTGGATGATTGTGGTATCCGGGGTCCGTTACTTAATTGGTGTAGAAATTACCTCCAAAATCGTACATTTACGATTAAATTAAATAACGCGTTCAGTGACCCTAAGAATGTGACAGAAGGCACGGCCCAAGGATCAGTACTTGGCCCGTTGCACTTTTTATCTTATGTCAACGAGATGAATAACTGTCTGAAACACAGTTCCTGTTACCAATTCGCAGATGATACGTGTCTTCTCGTTTCGGGTAAGGATATCTCAAATGCGTGTAATGCTCTCCAGGCCGATTTAGACATGATGATACGTTGGTGCCATGACGTTGGTCTAGTGTTAAATGCCAATAAAACCAAACTCATGATTATCAAATCTCCGTATATGAGGTATCCTACTCCAAAACCATTAATTGCTCATAATCACGACTGCCTCCATCGACTAGGAACTTGCAAATGCCCTACAATCGAAGTTGTGACCACACAAAAATACCTTGGCCTTATAATTGACTCAAAGTTTAACTGGAACTACCACATTGAACATGTGTGTAATAAGTTGCGTCAGTTTCTAGCCAATATAAAAATCCTAAAAAATCGCATACCCTTCAAAGTAAGACTTATGCTTTACAACTCCCTGGCTGAATCTTATATTCAATATGGCTTGTCGAGCTATGGTCGGACGTACAAATCATATTTAAAACAGATCTATGATCTTCAATGTAGTATTCTCAAAAATATTATAACCCCTAATATACGTGTCCTAATTGATAATGACGAAAATGCGATTTTTAAACATTGTAAAATCTTACCAGTTTATGACCAAATTAAATTCATGTTATTTAAAAAATATTTCTTTCGCGACAGTTTAAAATCATATATAGAACATCCAGTACGTACGCGCGCTATGACACAAAACCGACTCCGGCATATCACTGCTAATAATGTGTACGGGCAACGGACGGCTGCTTATCTGATACCGCATTTAATAAATAACTTACCTTTCGATATACGCGAAAAAGTATCACAACAAAACATTAAAACTAAACTCAAAAGCTTTTTCCTATCTAAATTATAATTACATACTATATCTACTTAATAATACTGTACTACCTGCCTAGCTCTTACTTTTACTTTTACCTTTTACCTTGCTACTTCTGACTTTAACTAAGTTGTTAACTTACCTTTTTAGTATTTATATTCTTGTTACACCTTCTACCTACTCATATACCTAACTATTGAATTAGACTGTGTTTTGTACATAATTCGCTTACCTAAATTTAATTATTTAGCATCAAGGTAAACCTCTGTGGTTTTTAGATGTTAATTAAGCCTATATTGGAATGTAATTTTTGTTTGATCCGATAAATAAATTGAAAAAAAAAAAACTATTTTTCAAATAACGCGTTGGTATTGATCGGGAATCGTGTTTTGATTGGTCCACACGATGCGCGCCACAATGCTTTATCCAATAACATTCAAATCTCAAAACACTCACAAAATGACTTACGCACTGTTAGAACTTCACTGACGATATGCTGATGTAAATATACTATTATTAAAAGATGGTTGCAAAGCTTTTGAAGGTATTTGTTGACCATCAATATATAAGCTGAAAGAATTAATACCATAGTTTTCAAAGTTAAATGGATTTTTAGTAAGGGAACCATTAAATGCAGAATTGTTCACAAATCCAATTATACATCTTTTGGGTACCTGCCCTAAAAATATATTAAGTATCAAGAGTTTTTCCTTGAACACCCGATGGAATTGTTAAAACTTTTACTTCAGCTCGAGTAATAGGATATTTAGCAGTGGTAGAAGCTAAAACTTTTTGATGTGCGAGTAATACACTTGGATTAATTCGTGCTCGTCGAACAATAAGAATTGCATCCGTAATGCAAACTTTAAACTTTACATCGTTTGACCCAGCAATTAAATTAAAGCTCTCTCTTGATCGAACCAATTTGACACTCATTTCAACACCATTTACTAAAAATTTTTCTTGGTTGAAAATGTCACCGTGAAGATGACCAATCATTTCTATTTCCTTACTTTCACTAATCAATTCCTGTCTTTTAACAAATCCTATGTTTTTACCATCCGTAGAATCCATTTTTCCTGCTGTATCATCATACCAAAGACTACAAGTAAGATGAGATTGTTTAGCAGCAGGAGCATAGTTTAAAAGGGTTTCCATGTATGCTCGATATGCATAGGTATTATTAGGTGGTGATACAAGTTTTTGGTTTAAATAAACATCAAGTTGACTAAAAAGTGAATGCAGCCAATTATTTACAGGTGCTACTATTGTAGTAGATATCAAGTTAGTTGAATCCTGATTTAATACTTTTGCCTTTATGTGGAGTAATGTATGAGACAAATCTATGTAGTCATCGCCTGTCCCAGGAACTTGAAACTCGATAGGTCCATCATCACCAAGAGATGAAATTGGTTTATAATGAATCCATTTTCAATGCTAGTTTGTGTAGACAGTAGTGCAAACAAATCCAATTCTGACTTAACGCACTCGCAAGAATGATTATGAAGGAAAGACATATTTAATTTGAAAATATATCTTTGTTATTTTTTGGTTTTAGACCAAGTTTTTTCGCAGCTTTCACTTTAGCAGTTAATGGTGGAATGAACGAGGTCAATCGTTTTCTTTTAGTTTTATACCCAGATCCTGTCATGTTAAATTGATCAATTTTCTCATCAGCCTTTCGTTTTAAATTCGTACTAACTTGCTTTAGACGATCTTTTATTGAGGCTTCCATAGGACGCGCTTGAACCATATCCGATAAAAGTCCTACTCCAACGCTTAATGCCTCCTTACCAATCACTCGAGCACCACTTGAAAGTAAAGGTAAAACTGATCTAAATAACCCCCCTAAGAAGCTCCCAATACCATGACCGCGTTGGTATGGTGCACCCTTATAAATTACTCCAACTCCTGACCCAGCTTGATGTGTATAATAATTTTCATATGGACATTTATGATGATCACGAAGAGAATTCATTATTATAATTTTCGGAAATGTAGTTTAATACACACGGTTCCAAACTGGAATGGTATTTTTTGTCCTGTGCTCGATCTTATAACTATTTCCAGCGTATCGAACTCTCTTCGCATAACTGGTAAGTAGTGAGGTTGAGAGAAAACGTGCATTTTATTTGCACCATAAATGTATTTTGTAGGATCTAATGAAATGACTCTTAGTAAAGGAGTCATAACATCACCTGAGGATCTGAGGATCGATAATGTCGCAATATAGAAAGAGTTGAGATGGTAACCCTAAGTGTAAATTAGCAGGACACTTTCCAAAATTTCTCTCTAGGAGATTTTTATTTGGTTCATAACCTAGTTGTAAACTTAATTTGGGTGATAATGTTACAGATGTTATATTTTTATCCAAAACAGAAATAGACACAAATTTTGTTATTTCATCATAGCGAAATTTCAAGTTTTCTCCGATACCATTTAACACTCTTAAAATATGCTCATCGTTATCATAGTTGGTAGCTGGAATATGTTTTTTGTAGTACACTGTGGATGGTTTATCTTCATTAGGCATTAACATAGATTTTGTAATGTATATAACATTTTCATGATCTTGAACAGTAAACATGGTACATGGATATTGAAACTCGACAACTCCAACCGACCATTCACCTTCTAATTTAATAGCTTTCGGTAATTTCGTTGAAAAATTTGTGGTCTTGTTATCAGGAAAGTATTCCATTGCACTATTGCTGAGCAAAGTTAAATAAAAACTTTCTTTATTCATATTTCTTTTAAACTAGAAGCTAAAATGCAACTGTTAAATTTATCTGGATAACCTTTCCACTTCACTAATACTTCTTTTCTGTTACCTGAGTAACGAGTATCAATTTTTTTATCTATTTTATATTGTGAGGTGGGGTTGTAAGTGATTTTCAGAAATTCCCTTTCATAAAAAGTACCAACTATTGGTTGATTTTGTAAATCTGTTATTGTATAAACAACCCATGGAGATCTATCAATTATTGAAGATATAATAAATACTTCATCACTCCAATTTGATTCATATCCTTTTTGGAAAACATGTTTATATTTAGTTATTCGAACAAAATCACCCACATTGAAATTTGGTTTAGGATTTTCTAAAGAAAGTTTGTTTGACCGCCTATCATAAAGATTAGTCCAAATTGTCATAATATTGTTGGAATTTACATCACATAGGCACATCTTAATACTAGAGTGAAAGCTGTGATTGTAAGAGTATATTAATTCTTGTAAAACATCTATATATCTATAAGTATTATTATAAGTGAAATAACGCCACATTTTCATTTTGAGTGTTCTTTGAAATCGTTCAACAATACTGGCCTTAATGTCAGGATTGTTAGTGTTATAGTAATTAATCTTTTTGGATTTAAAGTATTGTTACGAGCTTAGGGTTCGTGACAATAAAAATTGCCGATAAAATTACCTAAATTAACACTTTAATTTACTTTACACAAATTAAAGTTAAAATCACTAATAATTAAACACACCAATTCACTTAATTCCGCTCCGAAGCTTCGCTCGTATCGCCAATTCAATACCGCTCCGATCGCATCTTGCAGCGCCTATTTATATAAATTAGCAAAATATCCAGAATGTTCAAGTAAACCACGCGCAAGGTACCGAGAGTTCGAGTTTTAAACTTCAAGAAGTTTAGTTCTTCGGTTCGAGACTAGATGGCGCTAGTGCACCGATTTGTGCGCGTAACAGTATTTTTGTACATCTTTTGAAACAAATTCTGTACCTTTATCAGATTGTATGTGAGTAGGTGTTAAATTACTTTCAGTAAATATACTTTCAAAACATTCTTTAGTTGTTTCTGAGTTTTTCTTTTTCATTGGTCTTGCAAAAGCATATTTACTAAATACATCAATAACACAAAGTATATACTTGAAACCATCATTATATTGAGAATAAGTTCGCATATCACTTAAATCAGCTTGCCACAAATCATTAATATTTGATAGAATGTACCTATTACGCGGGAACTTTTTTCGAATGGGTTTATGTAATGTGTATGTTTCTTGTGATTTTAACCATTCCTTTACTTGCTTTTTATTCATTTTACCCTTCATGGCTTTTGATAATTTATCAATACTACCAAAACCAGCGGGATTCGATGGATCATAATAAATCCTGTTAATTTCTTCTAGTACGGGGTCCATTTTTCCCACTCAAGCCTTTTACGTATTTTAGTTGTAGACTTTTTATCTCTACTGCTCGGTGTAGAAAACTCTAGAAATTCAATCTCAGAGGGTTTGTTTAGATCTTTTGCTTGAAGTTGGTTAATAAACTCACATCTCTTTGGATTTCCAATATAAGTAAGTGGTACTTTAATATCTTTTAATGCTTCAGCAAATCTATCCCACCCTACTGGATCACTTCTTTTTAAGGGTCTTAGTGAATCATTTATTAAATCAACAATATTTCTTCCAGGAATTTTTTCATTATCAATTATGACTGTACCTTCATTATCCCAATGTATTTTACCTTTACTTGTTTCTACTAAGTTTAATAATAACTGTCCTTTTTTATTATAAGTTTTTGGTATTAAACTGAGTATTTGAGCTGGTGTGTAAAGTGGATTTTCAACATTTTCTTTACTTTTAATGGATCGATTCTCCTCCAACAAAGATTCAGCATCAACTGAAGTTTTTAGATCTCTATCTTTATTTTTAAAACCAATTTTAGACTCTTTTAAATCTTCATTAGATGTATCAGAATAAATTGGTAATCTGAGTGGTTGACGATCCTCTTCGGTAAAATAAAGGTATCTTTGCAGTGTTTGTAAATATAACATCCATTTCTTTCGGTCTTCCGTCTTACTATTCATAATATTTTGCATTTCAATATCTAATCGAGATAAACTACTATTAACCTTATTTTCTTGTTTTAATTTTTCAATCAATCCAGGTTCGATAAGTATCATTTTCTTTGCATTTTCCATGTTAACTGGCTAGTCCACTCACTAATCCACTCAATATTGCACCTAATATTATTGGTAAGAAAGCCCCTCCTTTTTGTATAATTATATTTTTTCTTAGTTTATGTTTACACTTACGCACTAGTTGACGGAGTATATTTTTGTGTTTATTCAATTTTTGTTTATCTTGATCTTTAAGAGGTACTTTTCCTTGTAAAACGTTATGAATACACTCACAAATACAGTTAATTTCTTCTTCATCACACGTTTTAAGTAATGCTCTTTGATATTTTGGTTTAAGCGTATGCAAAGCGTTTAGGAAATGTTTATGCGTTGTGAGTCGACGATGCATCATTTAGCAATGATTTGAAATGTTTGATTCTTGGTGTATTTAAACTCTTTTGTGGGGACGTAGACTGTACAGAAACCATTAAATGGGTAGACATTTGTCTTGATACGACAAAAATCATTGATATTCTGTTTTAAATCTACCATTAAATATCCATGCGCCTCTAGAGTTGAAACCCTGTAGGCATCTTCAATAAATTTTGGGTTATCTGGTAACACTTGTCGTGCTAAATATCTTATTTGAGTTTTATCTCGAGGGTTTTTAAAATATATTATATAACTTGAGTTTAAGGATATGTCTCTTTGCCCTTTACCCTGATGAAATAAATTTTGTGTTAAATAAAATACACTAAGATTCCTGTGATGACTACCTTTTGTAAATATATCCACAATTCTTCCATCGGACTCTCTCATTAGATCATCAATAATAACAAGATGTGGGTTTTCACCGTCAAACATATTAACATTTGGAATTCCTTGATGGTAGTTAACATTTGGTAAATTATATAAAGGTTGCATTTCATCAAAGCACCATGTGATCTGATTAAAATCACAATTACATATTTCTGTAACTGATTTTATGAAATTTGTTACAAAATTTGACTTCCCACATCCACTTGGTCTCGCCACAATAGCAGTAAACGGATGGATAAAATGAAACATTACACACGTCTAAAGTTCTAAGGGGTGAAATAAAAAATGAAAGTGTTGGTGTTAACAATTAATATATATTGCAAACATTATATGAAACAGAATGATCTGTATACTATTTCTAACACAATTAGTACATCATAATTTTACAATCAACTCAACCTCAAATAAATGCACACACACACACACACACACACACGCGCACACGCAAATATAAACAACAATTAACTTAAATTATTTACAATAAAACAACGATTAAATATGTAATAAACTCTACGTCATATTATACTATTATCATTATTTTACAATCAATACAAATTTTATTTACATGCAGACATAAAATTAAAAACTATCAACACTTAACGCAGTTTATAATGACTCCAAGCTAATGTTTCAATATTATTATCTAAAATATGCCTCTTTGTGTCATTATATGATAAACCAATCTTATTTAATTTTTGTGTAAAAATTGTGTGTTTAATTGATTTAAATCTAAGCATACTATAATATTGCACTTTTTTATTAAATAGAGAAGACTTATAATTATCCATGGTCATCTTTTTAGTGATACATTTATTTACCCCTTTTGCCTTGGCTATATAGTCTTATTCTCTTTTTTTTATTCTTTCATGATTTTACCATTATTTTCATCTTTAAAAAAAACCTAATTTCTTTTTATTTAATTTTGGATATTCAAAAATATTATTTGCATCATAAGCTGAGGTATCAAAGTATGATGAAAGGTCAGGTTTTATATCAGAGTAAAAATCATCTGTAAATATATGATATATTAAACTATCCGTATCTGTATACAATATTTTGATTTTACTAAACTTTTTAACCATATAGTTATAATGAAAATCATACATTAATGTTTTTGAAATATCTAAAATGCAAAACCCTAAATAAATTGGTTTGTTATATTATATTAACTTTGTTTTTCGCAACTGAACCGCAACTAGGTTTTCCGAAAATACTGAAAGACTATGAAATTGTGGTTTAGCGATTAGATCTTGAGCACCTAAAGCTTTGCCCTGGTTCTCCCAGTGTGTAACTAATTTTATGTTAACCCTTTTTTCAATATTCTCCATAGTCTTACCGAAGACTGAATTATTCATTAATTTATAAAAATCTTTTTCGAAATCTGATTTTGCTAACGTTCTAAATTTTGTGTTTAGATCTATGTACATCTTCAACCAGCGAGACTGTTTAAATTTTAAAACTCTATGAATTTTAGTTAATTTAACCCCCATTTCTATGCACTGCTTTAAATTTCTGTAATGAATTACATATTTATCTTTATTATTTAAATTTGGGACTAGTTTATTTTCATTAATATTGCCCGCACAAATGTTTTCGGGGCATAAAGGAAAGTCCGAATGTAAATCATGAAGTTCATCTGGATATCCCAAATCAACTTCTAAAATAAAACCGAAGTTCGATGTCTCAGACACATTAAATTCTGTATTCGGATTTACCCATTCGAATCCACCAGTAGGCAGACATTGAGACATAGCCCAACCATATAAATTGTTGGCATCAAAATATGTGATGTATGAATTTGGTTTCCCTGCATCATAATCCCCCATATATTTGTTATTAGCTCTAGCATAACGATTACTACATTGAGATACACCACCCCTGATACCTGATCTAATAAATGCAATTTTTTAATAATCTGTTAAAAGTTCTAATTCTATTTTTGTATATTTGAACATTGCATCCCAACTTAAACCGGGTGCTGTGTATTAATGGGCAGGGTCTAAATCATAAGTATTAATACATAACTTTCTAAAGTTTTCAAATACATCGGTTAAAAGTAAAACGTCTGTTTTTAAATACAGGTTTGAATAATCTAGCATATTACAACACCCAAAGTGTTCCCAAATATCTTTAGCATGATTGTAATCATCATTTGAAATATGGGAATCTGTGAGCGAGCTATAAAAAAATTTTTGTTCGGGGAGCGATGTTAGGCTTAAACTATCATAATTAGTCATAAGTTCATATGGATAAACGCCTTTCCGTTTTAAACGAAAGAAATCTTCATCATTAGGATAATTTCTACGTAATTCTTGAAATTGATCATTACTGAGATTTTTGGCCAATTCTTCTACATGATACACTTAAATGAATCTATGAATCTTAATATAATATCGTGGTTATTCATTTTTAATTTTTTGGAAAAGGATATTTACATGATAAAAACTTAAATGAATCTATGAATCTTAATATAATATCGTGGTTATTCATTTTTAATTTTTTGGAAAAGGATATATATTTTTCTTTATTTTGAGGGATAACTTCGACTTCACCATCACAAAAGCTTAACGCGTGAACAATAAAATGAGCATCATAGTGACTAAGGTTGTGTAAAAATATTGGTATATAACGAGGTTTTCTGAACTTCGAGCTACATGATTCGTGAGCAACACCTATAAAACTACCGGTGTACCAATCAAAATCATAAAAATGTTCTGCTAACTCTGTTTCACAAATATGACAAATGGTTGCATTTGAAAGGTTTTTGTCTTCATTTGTTAGCGGAAGTGGAGGATATTTTTGAAGTCTATTTATTTCTTTGAGATTGTTAGATAAACTTTCCATAAACACTTGTGCACAGTTGGGTCCGCTATATGTTACATATTTTGATAATTTATCATCATATGAACATTTTATATAATAACCAAAACTATGTACTTCATGTTTCTGAATATTGTGTGTGAAAGGTTTGGAAGGATCGTTAGAACATGATTCTATTGGTTTTAAAAATGCTTCAAAATCAGCATATTTTTTTTTATAGAATAGGCTGACAAACGAGCACACAGTCCACCTGATGGTAAGTGGTTGCTGCGGCCCATAGACATCTACATCTATCTTCCATTACAAATCAAAATGCAGATGCGTTGTCACCCGTGAGGACTGAGATGGAATGCCTCATTTCCAGTAAAAAGGGTCTCCGGTTCTCTACACTCACCATACGAAATACAGCAGCATTAAGCTACTATTTCACGCTGGTATTCTGTGAGAGCGTGGTCCTTCCCCGGTCGAGCCGACCCATTCGTGCTACAACTATACTACTAATATAACTGCAGCATGGCTCTACCACGTAACAACACAATTAGTACATCCATAAACTACGAATGGTATCTTTAACTTTTTTTCATAACTACCTAGGTGGATTGAAAAGTACTCGGCCTAACACAGATCCATTCAATTCTAAAAATCAAATCTACCCACATTATTTGGTTCAGTTCAGACTAGTTCATTGTGTGAAGTTCGAAACGTGTGTGCGATAATTAGTTGTGATTTTATAAATTTATTAACAAAGTAATCGGACATAATTTCCGCGAATGGAGCAAATCGAGCAGCGTGCCGTCATTAAGTACCTCCATAAGAAGGGGCTATCATCAAAAGCCATCCATGATGACATGGTCAGTATATATATTAGGCGATTGTGCTCTGTCATATTCATCCGTCAAAAAATGGATAGCAGAATTTAAGCGTGGTAGAGAGAGTGTGAAAGATGAACCCCGCTCTGGAAGGCCTTCGACGTCAACTACTGACGAAAATATTAAAAAAGTACTTGATTTAATAATGGGAGACCGCAGATTAAAAATTAGAGAGATAGCCGAGATTATAGGCATCTCTTATGAACGAACTCAAAACATCATTGTCAACGAGTTGGGTTTCCACAAGGTGTCTGCGAAGTGGGTTCCGCGACTGCTTTCAGTTGAACAAAAAAGGACGCGATTGACTATTTCACGCGACTGTTTGGAGTTATTTGAAGCCGATGCAGATCATTTTTTGAATCGTTTTGTTACTGTGGACGAAACATGGGTTCATTACTGTACACCGGAAACAAAACAACAATCAAAACAGTGGAGTCGATTTTGTCGGCAAATAAGGTGATGGCTTCAGTATTCTGGGACTCGAAAGGTGTGATTATGATTGATTATCTTGAAAGGGGTCAGACTATAAACTCTGATTAATACTGCACCTTACTAGGTCGTTTACGAGAGGAAATAAAAGAAAAACGTCGAGGAATGCTCAGAAGAAAAGTCCTGTTTCATCAAGATAACGCCCGTGTTCACACGTCAGTACAGTCAATGGCTGAAATTCACAACTGTGGCTTTGAACTGTTACCGCATCCGCCGTATTTACCTGATCTGGCACCATCAGACTTCTTTCTGTTCCCTAACCTAAAAAAGCACTTGGGAGGTCAAAGATTTTCGACAAACGATGAGGTCAAAGCAGCTGTAGACGCATATTTTGACTCTAAGGAAGAATCATTTTTTTTAAAGGTCTAAATGCTTGGAAGGGGAGGTGGCAAAAGTGTATTGAACTTGATGGTGATTATGTAGAAAAATAAAAATATAACTGATTTAGTATGTGTTTATTTTCTTGGTTAGGCCGAGTACTTTTCAATCCACCCTCGTATCAAATTTAATTTTATCATTTGAAATAGGTTGACCAAACCAATTCTTTTTTTTTTAAAGTTTCACTGTTTGGTAATTCTGTACAAATGTGGGCACAATCGTATTGTTCATGGTTATTTAAACTTTCCTTAGATGGAAAGTGAAGTAGACATGCTTCGCAAATGTACATGATGTGACCGTCTTTTGAAATTTGTTTACTAACTAACCGCGATAAATTTTTTATGCAACAATAATGATTTTTTTGTATCCTTGGAAAAAAATAATAAATCGATATATCTATCTTTACGACACTTTGTTAAAAATAATGGACCTACTATAGAATTACATCGTTTTTCTTTATTATATTCTAACCCAAAAACATTAATACTAATATCATTTAATATCTCTACTTTTGCTATGTCAGAAATTTTAACTGGAAAGGTAATACCATCAAATTTAAGTTTATCTGCATGTTTAGCGTACGATGATACACGATCCGCGTCTTTGTTTACGGGATATAACGCCGAGAGTAACGCCCATTTAAAACAAAAATAATCCTTGCTTTTTACATTTATAACAGCCTTTTTTAATTTTATGTCACGAGGAAGATCTATGTATGAAGTACCGCGTAGGGGGTTAAATTTATTAACATTCATGTCTATAGATTTTATGTTTTTTAGACTCCGTCCACTATCTTTTTTTTCAAATGCACTAATTTTAGTAGTAATTGTATCATTTAAAGATGAAAAAAAATATTTAAGTCATCTCCTTGACAAATAATATAGTTAAGCGTTTGAAAATCGAACGTATCATGAATATCTTTAGTTTGTTGAACAAAATCAGCATGCAATATGAAGTTTACTTTAAAAATGATGTGTTGATGAATACACTCTTGTATTAAAAATAAAATATCATCTTTAATAGAATTTAAAAATAGTTCAGGAGTTTCAAAATTTACCAATGTCGAACTATCTACTCTACTCTTGATTTTATAAGTTAAAATCCTATTTCCAAAAGCAGATTCAATAACACTAACATTTGATAAAGAATTATATGAATTTAAAAGATTATTTTTGTGAACATTACTTTTAAAATGATTAGCTAAATACCGTTTCTTGATAAATATATGACACGTTAGACATTCCACTTGATCATCGTTACTGATACTGTTCCCTGCAGAGGTAGGCGCTTCTGCTTTCGTTGTTGGTTTTTTGATGATCTTGGGTTCTTTGCTGCTCGTTCGCTTCGTTCCTCTTCCAAGTTGTAGTGGTTGACTACTAAAATGTTTAAATTTATTAAAAACTGTACAAGACATTGTGTAAATTATGACCGAAATGAATGTTTATTTTATTTACTTAATCTGTGTTTCAACCATCGCACAGTGATTATACAACTCATCATCATACGATGAATCGAACAGTTCATCCTTCTACATTTCATCACAAACTTTAGACAACTCCTGATTTAATTCGCTGTTGAATAGTTCCGTATTCTCTTCCATGGTTGTAGAGAAGAAAGCACTGGTGCACACTTCACTGTTTATAGGTATTTTCATCGAAGCTCAATGATTTCTGCAACAACACAGTTATCATGTTAATATCAATTTGTTAACACTTAATCATAAAATTTAAAAAAGTTAAAGTTACAACCTATTAAAGTCCACTGCTGAACATAGGCCTCCTCTCATTTCTGAGAGGGTTTTAGGGCTAGGAAATGTTCGCTGCGCTACCTCAGTGCGTGTTGGCAAACTTCACATGCCTTCGAAATTTTCTCAGACATGCATTCCTCACGATGTTTTCCTTCACCGCTGAGCACGTGATAAATCAGCACTTAAAATTGCAATTAACAATTTAATTGGTGCCGGCGGGGATCGAACCCGGGTCGCGTACTGTGAAATTTATATTTTGCGCTAACCATCTGAGCTACCACGGCTTAATCATATACACACACATAACATTTAAATATAATTTGTTAACACTAAATCATACACACGTAAGAAAATAACAGAAAGAAAAGTAAGTTTGTCAATAGAATAAACACTTACATCCATGGCCTTTGATGCGTTGAAGTAACACAAATGTAGTATTGATAGATCCACTGCGGTCAAACGACCATACACTAACTCCATGACTGCAGTTGCTTGGTCTTATATAGTACCAGTGAGTAATAATTCTAATCTAAAGAATTTCTGCAGTAGAATTGATAGTAACTTTATGCGTCAACAAGCTTATCTTACATTCTGTTGCTTATCTCTACATTCCTACGTCCTTCCTGTCGTGTCTTGTTCAGTGTATTGATGACTCAAATACGTTTTGTATAACACAAAGAATGCAATTTAATATTTAGAAATCACTATAATTGATCATTCCTATATTAGTCATTGAGTAGATTGGTACTGTAATAATCTACTAATAGCAGTAATATTATGGATACACTAGATGTACAACAACATCTGAAAAAGATTCACCCCACTCTAGAAAATAATGTTTATGCTGCCAATAAACTACCCATGTACACCCACGTACCAACGTATATAATATGCAATTTGGATACAGATGATAAACCAGGGTCACATTGGGTAGCTTTATATATCGATACGAATGACGTCGGTCAATATTTTGATTCATTCGGACGGGCACCTGTACGATATCATCTAGAGTTTTTTAAAAGAAATTGTAAAAGATGGAACTGGAATGTTGATAGGATTCAGAATGAGTGGACTTCAGTTTGTGGCGAATATTGCTTAATGTATTTGCTATATAAGTTTCAGGGATGTTCAATGCATAGTTTTACGAGTATATGGAGCCCCGCACCGGATATCAATTAGATAAGAGTTAATTGATCTGCTCATCTCCGGAACCGTGCATCCTACGCAAAAATGGACCGCAGATTCGTGATCAGAGCATGCCAAAACCGTTTTTTTTTTTAGGATCGTGAGTCGACGAACGTCTGACTCAGTGCGCCAGAACTGGTACAATTTCTAAGTCAGTGCGCCAGAACTGGTACAACTTCTGAGTCAGTGCGCCAGAACTGGTACAACGTAACTACTGGAGTACCGGAAAAGAAGCATTAAAACCGGTGCCAACTCCGGAGCACATGTCTTCAGCACAAAAGGTGGGGCTCCATCAGGCCCATTTAACTTGTTGACGTCCAGGGAGAGGAGTGCTTTGCGCAGCGCTGTCTAAACAGTACATTCTGCATGGAGCACTCATACCGCGGGATGATCGGCGGTGTGTTCCCCTCGTCATCGAGAGTCGAGTTGGACGCAAAGAGAGCGATTCAGGTCGGCTTTCTCCTTTGCGACATCGGCCATTGACTCATCCACTCTGTGCAGAGATAGCACGTGTTCCCAAAGGCAGTCGAACTCGTTTCTCGCTAATTCTGCCGATGTGCTCTGACTTTGCCTTGGCAATGATACCTTTTAAGGACGCGAAGGCGGAATTATACTCATTTTTAAGAGCGCTAGTGTTTGCATCGTGAGACGTTGATGCGCCAGTCCAGGCTCAGTAGTATTCTTGTTTAAAGCGTGATGCAATTTTACAGGAGTGACCAAACCCTGGCTGAGTTTTGCCTCCGACAGGCATCACACAATCATGGAATAAATAGTTACTACACCAGCGACATAGAGCCGTGGTAGCTTAGATCGTTAGCGCTCGCCGTAAATTAATACGCGAGCAAACCGGGTTCGATCCCCGCCGGCACCAATGAAATTGTTAATTGCAATTTTAAGTGCTGATTTACCACGTGCTCGGCGGTGAAGGAAAACTTCGTGAGGAAACCTGCATGTCTGAGAAATTAGAAAAAAAAGTTTCGAAAACATGTAAGTTCGCCAACACGCACTGGGGCAACGCGGCGGACACTTCCTTGCCCCAAAAACCCTCTCAGAAATGAGGGGAGGCCTGTGCTCAGTAGTGGCGTGTGTATAGGCTGTAACTTTACTTTACACCAGGGACAGAATCTGCAACAACGTTGAGATCATCCGACGTGACGCAAACCCGGCCTCAAGAGTAGGATGCGAAAAAATACCGCATCCTGAAACCTATAGTGCCAAACACGGCGGCAGCATGCAGAATGCAACCGCGACTTTAATGTGAGTGGCATCACACTCCGGTCAGGTGATTTTCCGACGAGCCTAGAGGGATCGCCGACGGAAACCTGATATCCGTCCGGATGAGAGGTCAGCAGAAGGTCCAACAGGGAAGGTGTATGATCTTCCACATCTGGAACCCAAGTAGGGGAAGTAGCCAGTTGTGTCAGACCATTACACAACCGCGATGGGATCCTGAGTGGCACCATACTCCGGATCGACAACGGTCCGAAGAGCCAAGAGGGGCATCGACGTATACCTGATATCCGTTCGGATGATAGGTCAGCAGAAAGTCCAAAATAATGATCCACTACATCTGGGATCCGCGTAGGGGAAGTAACTAATTGTATCAGACCATATGCCAAGGCAAAGTCATAAACAGATTAACCTCCTTGATCGGTTAAACGGGAGCCAAGCCATTGAGCGTGGTGGGCGTTAAAATCACGAGCTCTGATAAACCAATATACAATACAGAAGGAAGTTTTTAAAATATAAAAATTAGAAACTACACAGAGACGCATTCTTTATTAAAATGGTGATAAAATTAAAAAAAAATACCTTTTTATAAAAGAAGTATAATTCAATATGTATCTATTTATTTTATACATTAACATATTTCATATGTCTGCCACTCATAGGCATACTAAATACTCATTCAGGTGAAAGCAACACAAAAGAGGTTGAAATATATTCAATACTAGGTGTGACAGACATTACATACGCGCAAACATGTTTCATTTACGACTAATCTTAGAATAAAGAATGAACTTAAGAATTATCAGCTAAACTCCGGTTTCGTGGGTTTAGTTCAGTATGTAGGTTTGACATAATATCAGTTTGCAATAAACTTTTTTACATTTAGCCGGATAATTATTTATTAAATAAATATTCAGGGAAGGTCCCAGCTGGCAGCGCTACCAAACTAAAACCTAAGCTATATACTACAATATTAAGAATAACTCAAAAACTACTGGTCAGATATTATTTCAATTTATATGGGAACACATTAGAAGCACCAGCTTTCTAAAAAAAAAAAGAATCATTAAAATCGGTTCACTTAGAAAGAAGTTCGGACACATAAAAATACAGATGCTTAGACTAGCTAGTTATTTTTTTAAATTTTAATAGTGTTCGTTTCCCTCACATCTAAGCTGTTACAATTTTTCGCTTTATAAGGTTTGTTTTGATCAATAATTCAAACTATTTATATAGAAGAAACGGCAAACGAGCATGCGGCTCACCTGAATATATTGTTAATGGTTGCTGTCACCCATGAACATCTACAAGTGTGATGTGAGAAAAACAACACATTAGCTTTCCTTATTGAGAACATAATTATAAAAAAGTTTATCTCCTCTTATTTCTCTTTTTGTTGCGTTCCTCTAAATATGTCCTTTACTATATCTAACACGTGTCCAAGTATTACAACTAAACACTATTCGATATCAAAGAACAATTATTTTTTCTACTTTCAAAACTAATGATATACAATTACGCTCAAATAATATGTAACAAAGGACTTTCATCTATGAATATTAAAATTTAAAATATAATTCACTTTACCGTTAGTGGAAAATTGTATCAGTCTTAAATAATATTTATACCGTAATAAAAATCAACTGTGAGAATGTTCATTTATTGTTCAAAAAATGTTTTGTAGAAAATGATCGTCCTCCCGCTGACTGTCCTAAATTATGAATTACGCGGGACACACAACCCAGTAGCCATTTAAATCCAAGAAACAAATCTAAAACCAACAATTTTCAGTTTTCTTATAACCTTGGAAAGGTTTACTGGCGCCGATGACAGAATCAGGTTCCTCACATTGTAAATTAAAGATAAACGTCCTGAGCTACAACAGCTGTACACAAATGATTTTTCTTTGAACAACTGTTGCCACTGTGCTGACTGACATTTAAGCCTCTGACTGACTACCTAGCCACGCAGTCATTAAGTAAAGTATATAATACATAAGTAATAATAAAGTGCGCTCGTTAACATTGTAAAAAATACTTTAAAATTAAAATTTTAATCTTATATTATAATTAAGGGCTGATTTTTAATCACCAAATATCAAATTATTTATACAACATAAACAAATTCAAAATTACGGAGGATTACGTAGGATGGATAAAATATTTTTCAATTATTATTTTATATTCAGTCCGATTATAATTTATTTGATGGATAACTATTATCCCCTTGAAAAATCAACCCTAATTCACGTATTAGGCTCAAGAGGTCTGTTCTAACTTAAAATATATATATTTTATAGAATATGATTAAATCAATATATTATTTTTTTAAGTACCTGAATTATTCTTTGCGTTTAACTAATTTTGCGATTTCAAATATTTATCCCATTATCATATTGATTATAAACGCTGTACAAATATAAGAAAAAATGTTTAATAAGTAGCACATAACAAATGGTAAATAAATCTTTACAAAATGTGTATCTTATTTTAACTATTACAGGCATTCACATAGGTGACAATTTCATTACACGTATAAAATAAGTGCAACAAGTGAAGGCACAAACGCAGTTTCCTTGCGTAGAATGCAGTTATTTAGAGTGAAACCGCAAGCTCTACATCTACGAGTAAATGGCGTAATTAGAAAAGTAACGCAGCTACGGTGGACTATGTGCAAGACGCTAATGCACTGTAGGTAAAGTGCTATATTGGTTGCGTTTTTGTATCACATCATGTCTGCGTTCTTGCTGATATGAAGCTAAATAAAATATAAAAAAAATTAATTTAACTTAATCTAATATTTATTATATGTACAAAATAAAATATTAAACAATTGATTCCAAAAACACTTTGGTTTGTGTCAATCAATTGATGATTTGAAAATATTTTCACAACTTAGTATGCAAAGTTTTTTTACATGTATATATCACGGCTAACAGCTGTAGTGCGGTTATACCAGAGATTCAGGCGGCTACAACTAGATACAGCTGAATGAGGTCGGTTAAATTTAGATGTATTCGATTTATTCACAGCTAAAACTAGGTGTGACCGGTTGCTTGCATGAAACTAAGTATAGTAAAGTTCGAATAATTAATTATCAAATAACTACCGATGACTTCTATTAACTTTGTCAGAAATACAAAACGCGTATTAAATATTATCAGGGAAAGCAGGTGCAGGTGGCCCTCGGGCCATACTATTTATATATTATTTGAACTTCACCCAATTCTCTCTTAGGCTTAGACTTATTACTTCTACTGGCATCAATCGCACACACCGTGAATAAATCGAACACCAAGTTAAACCGATCGCATTGCGCTGCACATATTTAGTGCAGTTGTAAACAAAACTTGTCAGCACCATTCAATATACGTTAGTAGACGTGCTTTTCATTTACCTATTTTATACACATGATTTACCAAACAACAAAATGTAAAGACTAGCACAAGTAAATTATTATTAAAAAAATAAAGAATGATCTCTTATTATTTACAAATCAGCGATTCAGTCCGCCTTCGCACGGGTGATTTCTGGATCTCTACAACAGCGCCACCTACCGTGTCTCAATAATGTGAATCTAAACCATTCAAACATAATATAAAAAAATCATCAAAATCGGTCGAGCCGTTTTAGAGTTTTGCGAGACTAACGGATAGCAATTGATTTTGTATATAGAGATAAAAATCACGTTTGTCAGACAATAAGCAATTGCCAAATTGTTTCTTGTTTCCGACGGTCCTATTGGTATCACCACCCTTACTAAAGTAAAGAGAGTTGATAAGAAGCAAGGTTCCTAAACTGATTATAAATTGCAAACCGCCAATTATTTTTGCTGATACATTTTTTAAAGATCCGCCGCGTCGCCTCGGTCGCCCGATCTCGCCTGACACTGTGCTTGCGACGGTAACCGACGTCCGTCACACTGATCTTTTTTTTAATAGTAAAGTGTAACAAACGAGCACACAATCCTCTTGATGGTAAGTGCATGCTGTGGTCCATACACATTTATATTTATCTTCGATTAATAATCGAAACATAAGAATTAAAATGCAGATGCGTTGTCACCCTTGAGGACTAAGATGGAATGCCGCGTAACCACTACAAAGGGTCTCCGGTTTTCTAAACTCACCTTACGAAACATAGCAGCATTAAGCTTCATTTTTACGCTGGTATTCTGTGAGAGCGTGGTCCTTTCTCGGTCGAGCCGACCAAGCTACAACCATAATATAGCTGCAGCATAGCTCTACCACGTAAGCGCTAGTCACTATTGCGAGACGTTTTTATAATGTTTATCAAGTAGTCGATTAGACTTTACGTTCGTCTGTACAGTTGGCACTGATCACCCCGGAGATGAAGACTAATGTGATGACATCAGTACTCATCTGGTAACATTACCTTCTAGAGAATTTAGATAAAAAATGCAACTAATCACACTGTATAACGTTCATTACAAATAATTATTGTACTTAGAGTAAATATACAATAACGCAAATCAATTAATTTTTCAAGCAAATTATTCTGTTCCGTCACAATCAAAGTAGTCACCGGTATATAAGGCGGTGCATAACTCCAAATTCGCAAGAAAGTATGGTTATAATTAGTCAAATAGACATATTAAACATGGATCTCAATAAAATACTATATACACTTAAACTGTCTAGACAAAGGTAACAAAAGTCTCATATAAACTTGAAACATTTCTGCTTGTCGTGAGGTATCCGCGTCTTGAATAGAACGGAGTCAGCTCTAAACTGTGTTGACAGCAGGGGCGTGTAGCCCATAACCTGCAAGCAAAAAATATTGTGTGGAACACTTATCCTTACAACTGCAACTACTCTAACAATGACGGCTAATAATCTATAGATGCCCACCAGGTGCCGCTAGTTGACACTGAGATGTTTTAAGTTTTTGTTACACAATGTCATTTAATTGAGAAGTTAGTTTTAAATAAAAGTGTGTCAGTTTCTAGCTTTAAACGATCAATTCTTATATATATATATATATATATATATATATATATATATATATATATATATATATATATATATATATATATATATATATATATCTTATATATATAAAGTACGTGTCACTCGCGATGGACTCCTAAATTACTTAACCGATTTTGATCAAATTTGCACAACGTGTGCAGTTTGGTCCAACTTGAGAGATAGGATAGCTTACATTTCAATTCATATTCGCAATATTATTTTATTCCAAATTATATTTGTATATAATTTGACAGTCACAATACATACGCCTTCAAGCGCATCATTGACGCATGCGCAGTACGTACGCGTACTGCGCATGCGTCAATGCTACGTTTGAAACGGTTCCTTTAAAAAACAAAAAAGTCTCAATAAAGCAATTTATATTTTTGCAATACGTTAGCGATGACATGTTTTGTCAAAATTACAGGAATAATATTTTGATTATTTGTGACATCTGTCTTTTTTATTCTTTACAATTATTTAAAAAATTAAAATAAAAACAAAACATACAAAAACTCCACGGACATTCTCCTTCTCTCTAAACTCATGGTTGCTACTTAAGTGAGATATGCGAAAATATGCCGTTTTGTGGATTATCTTAATATATATAAATTACGTTTCACGTTGTTTGTCCGCGATAGGCTCCTAAACTACTTAACCGATTTTAATGAAATTTGCCCACCGTGTGCCGTTTGGACCAACTTGAGAGATAGGATAGTTTTTTTTTGCCCATGCCCCACCCACAATTTACGAATTTAAGGATTCTCAATGGGACATGACAGGGTCGTAGAAAAGGGCAGAACAACGTCTGCCTGGCAGGCTAGTATATATATATATATATATATATATATATATATATATATATATATATATATATATATATATATATATATATATATATATATATATATATATATATATATATATATATATATATATATATAATCGGAATCTCGGACACGGCTGCAACGATTTTCATAAAATTTAGTGTCCAGGGCGTTTCGGGGGTAATAAATCGATCTAGCTAGGATTTCTTTTTCGAAAATGTCGTTTTGTCCGTGTTTTCAGGCAATGAAAAACGGCTATAATATAAGAAGGTAAATTTTGACACTGTATTAATGATCGTAATAGCTCAAGTGGACATCAGGCCGTTGCGAAATCGTAATGCCCTGATTCGCGTCCTGTCATTGGTCCGCATTTTTTTCCTTTTTTTTTTCAAGTTCCCTTCTTTTGTAAGAAAATCTATTATTTCGAGCCTTTTTCTTAATATTTTTTAAAAATACGAAAATTTAATTTAAACTAATTGCACTCAGGATTTTTTATTCAAATAACCAGTTCAGTTTTTTCTATTATGTCAATAAGATCAAAAAATATTATTCATGTTTCATCAGTATGTAATTTGTATCTAAATATAATTACCAAAATACACGATTTCCAAAAAAAAAAAATACCGAGGAAAGCTCGGTCATCCAGGTACTATTAATACACAAAACAATACCTAATGGTTTGCTCTTTAATTTTTTGCATATTTTTAACGCTTTTTAGGGTTCCGTAGTCAACTAGGAACCCTTATAGTTTCGCCATGTCTGTCTGTCCGTCTGTCCATCCTCGCTTAATCTCTGTGACCGTTAGCACTAGAAAGCTCAAATTTGGTACCAATATGTGTATCAATCACGCCGACAAAGTGGTAAAATAAAAATTGGAAAAAAATGTTTCATTAGGGTAGCCCCCCTATATGTAAAGTGGGAAGTGATTTTTTTTTAATTTCAACCCTAACGTGTGATATATTGTTGGAAAGGTATTTAAAAATGAATAGGGGTTTACTAAAATCATTTTTTGATAATGTCAATAATTTCGGAAATAAACGCTCCAAAAGTAAAAAACAATGTGTCCCCCCCCTCTAACTTTTGAACCACAGGTTTAGAAAATATGAAAAAAATCTGAACAGAAGAACTTTATAAGGACTTTCTAAGAAAATTATTTTGAACTTGGATGGAAAAAGTTTTCGTACAAAAAAGACAAAAAGTTGTACAAAATAATTCAAGTTTGTAGTATAATCGTATATGCAAGTATTTTTTTAACTTCGTTTACATATTTTATTATCCTGAACGTATCTTTTTTCAAACAAAAAAATAATTGTTAAAATCGGTTCTCGCAATCCAAAATTACCACCGAAAACTTCTGGCACATCTATGTATTAATTAGTAACCCAATTCCCCGAGAGATGGCGCTGTAGGTACTTATTACATTGGGTCGGGTGTTATCGAATTGTTCGGTTGGTCTCTTCTTGGCATCGCCTGCCGCGGAGCGTGCAATATTGCACGCTCCATGTTCGCGCACGTACCCACTACCGGGAGCAGTTGCAGGAGCGCGGAGCGCTGCTGGAGCGCGAACGTAATGGATACCCACCTTTAAACTCATAAGTGGGAACACTTATTGTGACGGACGGGATTCTACCGAACCCTACACTGAGCGTGGCCCGACACGCTCTTGGCCAATTTTTTTATTTATTTTACTTTTGTGAATGTGTGGTTTGGTTTATTTATTTTTAGCCTAGTTATTATAAAATTAAAATAATGGTATAGAAAGAAATAATGAACTACGTTTTCTTTCCCCGCTAACGACATCTATCAAATATTACACCTCATTATAAGTGGCGCCGCCCTGGTGACAAAAAAGTCCATGACTTTGCTCTCATTCCAATCTCAGTTATGATTTGCGATTACGTTACTAGACGTTTCGTAACTTGATTGTGGCGGCCAAGCATTCACAGCGAGGTTACTTTTGACCCATTGATGACGGCTCTACCTGTCATCAAGAGCCGTGGTAGCTCAGATAGGTAGCGCTCGCTGTAAATTTCACAGTACGCGACCAAACTCGGTTGGATCCCCGTCAGCACCAATGAAATTGTTAATTGCAATTTTAAGTGCTGATTACCACGTGCTCAACGGTGAAGGAAAACATCGTTAGGAAACCTGCATGTCTGAGAAATGAGAAAAAAATGCGAAGACATGTGAAGTTCGCCAACACGCATTGGGACAGCGTGGCGGACACTTCCTTGCCCTAAAAAACCCTCTCAGAAATGAGGGGAGACCTGCGCCCAGCAGTGGGACGTATATAGGCTGTCCACTTTACTACTCGTCATTACGGAAGCAAATTACGTCAAGGTTCCGGATCTTATCCATCGACGTGTTTGTTCTACGCACAGAAATCGTAATAATAAGACAATAGAAATGAATTAGCGCTCGATTACTTGCAAAATCAATGTCGCCACATTTTACCGTATTATAAACATACGCACAATGATATCTATTGTTCCACATTAGAGTTTGCAAAGGCCAATGTCATAGTAAAGTATTCATCTATATGTGAATTAATTAAAACAATGATAATTATTAAATAATCAACTTACTGATGAAATGTTATGCCTTTATTAGTTTAATTACACATCCTTGATGAGTTTTTACAACGGATTATGCTGCAGTGCACCATTATAAATTTATAATTAAAAAAATCACGTACGATGTTCCCCGCACAACTAAATCACAAAATGGTGAATTATGTTCGTCAACCCATATAAGCGTCGACAAGGTCACGCATCTATGCAACTTCTTTTGTCTTATTATTACGATTTCTGTGGTTCCACGTCTAGTAAAGATACAAGATAATACTCATACAGCCATCTATCGGAAATCATGACTTCTTCGTCTTCGACATTTCTTTAAGTAGCCCCAGTAAATCCCACGGGACGAGATAGAGAGAAAGATTCTCTTATCCCTCTTATTACAGGAGTGTTTCAAGTCTAACGGTAGACTGTTACCGAGCTGTGTGAACTTCTAACAATAAATTAATCAGTAGTATAAACAATATTTAAAATGTTCCACTGGACTGGACCGGGTGGTTCTTCCCAGGACAGAGGATTTTTCAAAATATATTTTCAATAAGAATTACTCGTTTACTACTTTATGCATGTTGAATAAAAATATTCTATTTCATAAAAAAAGGTAACAGAAACAGAAACTTTTTTTATTAAATATGGATTATAAGAAATACTTTACAATTAACAACACAAGACAAATTAGAAATAGCTTGGTAGCGATCACCCTTCCCAGTCGGTAAAATTCAGAATTTCACTTTGGCACGCACACATACTTTACAGCCTATTAAAGTCCACTGTTGAACGAAGGCCACTAATATAGATTGCCGCACACACACATACACACACACACACACACACACACACACACACACACACACACACACACACACACACACACACACACACACCTCACACACCTCACACACCTCACACACCTCACACACCTCACACACCTCACACACCTCACACACCTCACACACCCTCACTCACACACACTCACACACCCTCACTCACACACACTCACACACACTCACACACCCTCACTCACACACCCTCACTCACACACACTCACACACCCTCACTCACACACCCTCACTCACACACCCTCACTCACACACCCTCACTCACACACCCTCACTCACACACCCTCACTCACACACGCGCGCTCACACGCACGCTCGCACGCACGCTCGCACGCACGCTCGCACTCACGCTCGCACTCACGCTCGCACGCACGCTCGCACGCACGCTCGCACGCACGCCCGCACGCACGCTCGCACGCACGCACGCTCGCACGCACGCTCGCACGCACGCTCGCACGCTCGCACGCACGCTCGCACGCTCGCACGCACGCTCGCACGCTCGCACGCACGCTCGCACGCACGCTCGCGCTCACACACACACTCACACACACACACACACTCACACACTCACACACACACACACACACACACACACACACACACACACACACACACCCACACGCACACGCCGCCGCACACGCACACGCACACGCACACGCACACGCACACACACACACACACACACACAAGTAATTAATTACATTTACAAACAACAAATTACAGTTACAAACGCACTTCAAATAAAGTATGGCCGGAAAACAACATGCTTACCATGCGATACAAAAAAAAATTACGAATTAATATAATTTTTTTTTTTACTGAAAAGGAGGTATTCCATCTTAGTCCTCAAGGGTGACAACGCATCTGTATTTTGATTCTTAATCGAGGAAAATGTAGACGTCTATGGGCCACAGCATCCACTTACCATCAGGTGGACTGGGTGCTCGTTTATCACTTATTCTTTGAGTAAAAAACAAACTTCTCCGTATTATTAGCTTAGAAGAAAGTCTCTAATCAGTAGAACACTATTGAGTTCTAGGAGCTCTTAATATTGGTGTAGTAGTAGTAGTAAGAGTATATAAAAGTACACACACACGAGTGTAATAATAATCCTATATAATCAAATTTATTAATACAATAAAGAGAGTCTTATATCATCATTCGTTTGTTTAACTCCTCTCCTAACATTCGCCCTACATGGCGACCCTGCCGAAGTAATTCGCGACGCGAATATGACACCCTCCGCCGTATTTGGAGTGGAACATTTTTTCTTTGTGCAACTGATGAACTATCATGCTGTCTATCATTGTGCTGGTACTTCTACTGGGGTCCCTATATTGCTTGTATCGGACATATAGGCGATGTCATATAAAGTGAATTAATACAGAGATAAACAGAAATACCCCAAGAAGGTCTGTTTTTCGGCAACCACAACCCCCCACAAATATGGAAGAGGCAAGTCAACCAAGGGCGTATTATAAAGTATGACCGGCGCTGATCAGTGTTTCAAAATGGCGTTTAAGTGCGTATAAAATGAGTAAAAAAGTGCGTGTCTATTAATAGTGCAAAAATAAGGGTATTGTGTTTATAAATCAACGACGTAAATCTGGGACTCTAGCCTGTATTACTGAACTTTATATTTTAAATTAAATCATGTATTCGTTGTACTGTCTTTAATCGTCATTTAACCGTATTATTATTATTTATTTCTATTAAATATTTCGTAAAATTATTTATAGTATACTCTATTCTACGTATTGGTGGTAAGTTATGAATATTTCTTTAGAACAGTTATATGAGAAATTAAAAGAAGTGAGAACATATTTAATTAAAATTGGACCGAGTAGACGTGAAGGAAAAGTTTTAGATACTAAACTTAAAGAGGCCAATGAAGTATTTAGTGACTATTCTAAGTTGTTAATAAATTTTAATAGTAAAGTAAAGGAAGGTAAGATTAAATCTACTGATATTCCATCTTATCAAACCTATTGTAAGAATTTTGAATCATTATATCAGGATATTATAAAATTGTGTAAGCCCGAGTGTGTACAATCTGAAAATCCGAGCAATATGGATACTTTCGATTTGAAAACGGCTTTGACTTTATTACCTGTTATGTCAGATGACGAAACAAGTGTGAAACAATTAGTAGACAATATTCAGTATTATAATTCTTTGTTAACAAAACAGGAATGCAAAAAGAATTTAATTAAATTCATATTAAAAAGTAGATTATCTCAATCTGCTAAATTACGTCTTCAAGACGATTACTCTAATGTTGAAGACTTGGTAAGTGACATGCAGAAAGAGTTGTTGCCAAGAAAAGGAGCAGCAGCAATTCAAAATAAATTGCAAAAATTACGCCAAAATGATATGTCAATTGCTGATTATGGAAAACAAATAACTGAGTTATTTGTGGACCTTACGATATCGCAAGCCAACGGTAATACCGAATATTACAATATTTTGAAAACTGTTAATGAAAAACAAGCGATCAAGCAATTTTCCGATGGCTTACGAAATCGTCGAATCAGCACAATAATTTCTGCTAGAAATTACAGCTCTCTGAAAGATGCCATTCAAGCAGCTCAAGATGAAGAGACTTCATCATCATCGGCCGCAGGAGAGGTGATGGGTATGTCGAGTAAGAACTTTTATTATCCTAGGAATTTTCATCATAATTCTAGGTATCCACGCGGCAACGGGCGTAATCGGCAAATGTTTTCACAGCGAGGACACTACCATGGAAACTCGCAGCGATCGAGTTCATGGAACCACTCGAACTCACGTGGCCAAGAACAGCGAGGACGATATAATCGAGGTACGTTTCGTAATTATCGCGGAAATCAAGGGATAAAAAGAAATGTAGTCAATCTAATTAATGAAAAGGAATCAACTTCAAATGAACCCCGACTAGATAAGTTTTTTCGAGAATAAACAAAATCATTTAATTTTGGCTAGTAGTAACAGCAATTGTTTTGTTCATTTACCAGTTTCATCATGCAATAAAACTTATTCTTTCTTAGTCGACACGGGCGCATCTTTATCCGCCGTAACATATAAACATGCTATCGAATTAAGTGTGTCATTACATAAAGAGAATGTAATTATAAACGGTCTAGGTGGCGAGGTGCAAACAATCGGATATGTTTATGTTCCATTAATGATTCATGGATCTGTTATTAATCACAAGTTCTTTGTTTTTAATTCGTTACCAATTTCGTCGCATGGAATTCTAGGTAGAGACTTTTTGAATAGATTTGGAGCATGTTTAGATTTCGAGAAAAATATTTTATCTTTGAAGTTAGGGTCAGGCCACACTTGTTTCTTGCCTTTCACTAATAATTATAATATTAACGTATTGGAAATTCCCCCAAGAAGTGAATCTATACATTATATTCAAACCGATTTTCAAACCGATTGCATTATTTGTTCACAAGAATTACAAGATGGTGTTTATTTGGCTAGCTCGATAGCGACACCAATTAGGGGAAAAATACCAATAAAAATATTAAATGTTACCGAAAAATCAGTAACATTGTCAGGAATAAATCCTGCAATTCATGATCTTAACGATTATAATATTTGTAGTTTTGAGAAAAATGAGAATAATTCAGACCGAGTAAAACGATTATTTTCCTCATTAAAATTAAATAATTTAAATGACTTAGAAATTCAAAGTATTCAAAATATTTGTGCAAAATATGCAGATGTTTTTTATTTAGAGGGCGATAAATTGACAACAACAGATATTTACACTCACAATATTTTTTTGAAACCAAACGTTAGTCCAGTGTTTTCAAAACCCTATAGGTTACCAATTAGTCAGAAAAAGGAAATTAATCGTCAAATTAGCAACATGCTTAAAGAAGGGATTATAGAACCTAGTAAAAGCGACTGGTCTAGCCCAATATTATTGGTGCCTAAAAAATTAGATGAATCGGGTAGTAAAAAATGGCGATTGGTAGTGGATTACCGTAAATTAAATAACTGTATAGAGGACGATAAGTACCCCCTCCCTGATATCACAGAAATCTTAGAATCTTTGTCTGGAAGTGTATATTTTACACATTTAGATTTATATCAAGGGTATTACAATGTTAATTTAGATAAAAGTTGTCGAAAATTTACTGCTTTCAATTCTGGTCAATACCAGATGACGAGAATGCCCATGGGATTAAAAACAAGTCCCAGTTCTTTCTCGCGAATGATGAATTTAGCAATGTCAGGACTAAATAATGAAAAATGCTTAATTTATTTAGATGACGTCATTGTTTTTGGTAGACAACTAGACCACCATAATAAAAACTTACAGGATGTTTTTGAAAGACTTCGTTCAGTAAATTTAAAATTAAATCCTTCAAAATGTACATTTCTTAAAAAACAGATTTTATATTTGGGACATTGTATATCTAACGAAGGGATTTTACCTGATCCTGAAAAAATAGATACAGTAAAAAACTATCCTTGTCCGCAGAATGCCGAAGAAGTTAAAAGATTTGTGGCGTTCACAAACTTCTATAGAAAGTTTATACCCAAGTTTGCTGAAATTGCGCAACCATTAAACCAACTTTGTAGAAAAAATATTAATTTTGTTTGGACTGAAAAATGTCAAAAGTCTTTTGAAACACTCAAAAAACGTATTATGTCCCCCCCAGTTTTGGATTACCCTGATTTTTCAAAAGAAAATTATTTCATTTTACAAACCGATGCATCTAATAAAGCAATTGGAGCAGTTCTGTCGAATAAAAATGGAAGACCAATAGCATTTACTAGCAGATCTCTGAACAAGGCTGAATCAAACTATCCAGTTATAGAAAAAGAGTTGTTAGCGATAGTATGGGCCGTCAAACATTTCAGACCGTACCTGTATGGGCAATATTTTAAAATCAGGACTGACCATAAACCTCTAGTATACCTATTTGGCATGAAAGATCCATCGAGCAGGCTTATGAAGTTTCGTTTGGTATTAGAGGAATATAATTTTGACGTAGAGTATGTAAAGGGTTCAGATAATGCAGCTGCAGATGCTTTATCTAGAATCTGTTTGAGTTCCAAAGAGTTAAAAGAATTAAATGAGAACATCGTTAGTGTCATGACACGAGCAAAATCGCGAAAATTAAATAAACCAGGATCCTCCTCGTTGGACATGATACACACAGACTTGAGGCCTGATCAACCAAAAGTCGTAAGTAATCATGTCAAACCAGTAGAATCAGTGGAGTTGCGTATGGTTAATAAAGATGATTTGAAAACATTAAGAAAATTAAGAGTTATTAGTAAAGAAAATAATGCATTTTGTTATGTAGAAAAGGAAAAGATAATTTATATTAAATATCTAAGTTCCGACTCACGAATGACGCGACGCGAATTTGTGAGGGAATTAGATGATTTTTGTAAGTTAATAAATATTAATGAAGTATGTATAATAAAGAAGGATGGTAATAAGGAATTTATTAAAAAACTAGTTGAAGAAATCAAATCTATGAATGATAGGACCGGTCCACGTGTACATATAATAAGTAATGTAAAAACGATATATAATAATGATGACAGAAAGGTGATATTAAATGACTTCCATCTCCTACCTAGCAGTGGCCATGCAGGTATGAGAAGGATGGTCAACAATATAAAAAAGTATTATTATTGGCCTGGATTAGATAAGGATGTAAAGAACTTTGTTAGGCGTTGTGACAAATGTCAGCGTCAGAAATTTTCGTTACCCGTAAGAGAGCCATTAGAAATAACAACGACAGCTAACACAGCGTTTGAAAAGATATATTTAGACTTAGTAGGTCCATTTGAAGTTGATAATAATAATAACTCTTATGCTTTAACGCTACAATGCGAACTCACTAAGTATGTCGAAGCATATCCCTTAATTTCTAAAAAAACCAACGAAGTAGCAAAGAGTTTTGTTACTAACTTTATTCTTAGGTATGGAGTACCGAAAGTAGTAACTACTGACAGAGGGAAAGAGTTCACCGCATCATTATTCCAAGAGGTATGTAAATTGCTTCAAATAAAGCAATTAAATTCGACTGCTTACCACCACCAATCACTAGGTGCGTTGGAAGTGTCACATAAAAATTTAAATGCTTTTCTTCGCATTCAAATTGATAATCACCCTGAAACATGGAGCGACTGGTTACCATTTTGGTCGTTTGCCTATAATACGACAGTTCATACAGAGACGAAATTCAGTCCTTATGAACTAGTCTTTGGTAAAAAATGTTCACTTCCTAGTAATTTGTCAATAGATTTAGAGCCACTTTATAACTACGATCATTATCCTTGTGAGCTCAAATACAGGTTACAATTGTCACAAAGAGAGGCAAGAAATAATTTGATAAAGTCTAAAGAAAAAAGAAAAATTATATTTGATAAATATACCAAGCCTATAAAATACAATGTAAATGATTTAGTACTCTTAAAAAATGAGTCAGGTAGTAAACTAAGTGACCTATACTCTGGTCCTTATAAAGTTGTTAAAGATGTAACACCAAACGTAGAAATAATTAAGAATGGTAAAAATGAATTAGTACATAAAAACCGCACGAAATTGTATATCCAATAATAAATAAAACATATTTTATATGCTTTGTCTAAGTACATTTATTATTATTTTTTATTATTATTATTTCTTTCTGTAGATTACTTAATATTATGTAATTATAAATATTCTAAATTAAATAATCATTAAAAAAAATGTTCTTAAAATAAATACCTTATATAATTTTATAATGTAACTGTTCTTAATATTTACAAAAATAAAATCTTTTAATGTATCGATGACTAAAAGAAAAAACAAAAAAAAATGTATCCTTGTATTGTCACATTTTTTTTTTTCTTTTGGATGGAAGGTGTAGTAGTAGTAGTAAGAGTATATAAAAGTACACACACACACGAGTGTAATAATAATCCTATATAATCAAATTTATTAATACAATAAAGAGAGTCTTATATCATCATTCGTTTGTTTAACTCCTCTCCTAACATTCGCCCTACATTGGTGATGTTAACAATTTTTCGTCGTCTTTTTAATGAATCGAAAAGTTTTTTACCTGAGAAAAGAATTGTATGCATTTGTGTCGCTCATGAAAATGCGTTTCATCTGCAGATAAAGTAACTGGACAGCCCGGGCATCGAAAAGTCCACCGTGACGTCACCTGGAAACATTTTTTGAAGTGAAAGCTTCTTCAGTCAGAATTATACGTTTGAATTTTTTTTTGAACAATTACTTTGCCCTTGAGTCTGTGACCCTGAGAAGTGACAAGATCAAAAGATGCCTACTAAATGTATCGTTTTATTGCCGTTCGTAAAGTAGGGTAGATATGATTTGAATATCCATAGATTTTAATTAATTAATTTATTTAATAAAATTTATTAATGAAATAATTTAATGCACACATGTTCTTTTATTTTCGACATTCATTCATTCATTCATGACAGTATATCAAAGTGCACGGCTGAACATAGGCCCGCCCAAAGATTACCTGCCTGGCAACCGCAATACTTTCTAGTTATCAAGAAGACGCTGCTGCCGATTTCCTTGTTTGTTTCAGTCAGTCACCTCTCAAGGACACCCACGGAACGGTAATGGGATAGTGGAGTTTTTTTATACTCTCACTACACTCGTCTTTAAGATTTTTTTAAAACAAAGCAATAAAATTATAGCACGGTCACCCGTTGGACCAGATAACCGCTGGGTTGGACACGTTATTTTTAGAATAATATTTAATTATCTACGTCACAAAACCATCACAAAACATCTGTGGAGATTGACAGGTCACATTTGATACCACACGAAACGATCACGGCGCAGTTTTTTTTTTCCTTTTTGTATATTCGTATTTCCAGAGCTATTCATAAAACTCATCAACACCATCTTCCTGATAATCGCTTAAAATAATAAATTCGATTGTCAATCTGCCTTTCAGACGTGGCAGCTCTGGTGAATATTGCACTGTAGTGGACATTTAATAGGTTGTAATGATGATCATGATGAATTGCATAAAGGGATAATGTAAGATTGAAATTTAGAACATGGTAGAATTACGCTGCAGCTATATTATGGTTGTAGCACGAATGAGTCGGCTCTACCGGGGTCCAGGACCACGCTCTCACAGTATACCAGCTTAATGCTGATGTGTTTCGTATGGTGAGTGTAGAAAACCGGAGATCCTTTTCACTGGATGGTTGGCATTCCATCTTAGCCCTCAGGGGTGACAACGCACCTGCATTTCGATTCTTAATTAGGATATAAGTAGATGTCTATGTGCTACCATATACACTAACTTATTAGGTAGGCTGTATGCTCGCTTGTCAACTTTATTCTATAAAAAAATCTAAAGAAAAAGGTATGGAGATATTAGGGAGGTGTGGTACTCCACCTTGACCGGCGGCTTCCTGGTGATGTGCGCGACGAGGAAGTTCATAGCGATGTCCTCGCAGTTCATGTACTGGTCGACGTAGTCACGCACGGCGGCGGGCAGCGCGCGCCAGTAGGCCCACAGGTAGTAGCGGTGCACGAACGCCGCGCCCGTCAGCACCATACTCAGCTCGCAGCTGAACCACATATAATCATTACTTATATTCACTATTATTGATATTATCGTGTTTAGTTTAACTTTTTTAACCTTATTTCTCATTCCCGATATATCGCACCCGAAACGAATTGAAAAAAAAGTAAATCTAAGCGCAATACAATCCGTAAAATTAGTTTCATTCAATGTATGAATATTTCATTATTTAATGAATTTACATTTATTTATTCAACGCAAGAAAATATTTTTTTAATTATGTTTGGGTATTAATGTATTTTTTTTAGATTTACTGAATTTATTACATCTACTGTTTCGAAATGAGATTCCCCTGAAGGAAAAAAGAAAAGTCTTAAGAAACTCCGCGGGTATCTTTTTTATACTTAGAATAAGTTTGAGAAACGAACACACAGTCTACCTGATGGCAAGTGGATACTGTAGACCCTACGAGCACTTAACCCTATAGAGAAGTAATACATGCGAATTTAAAAGAAAACAATTTTGTCAACTAGTTGCGGCGCGGGGGGAGCTGTGATCGCTGCGAAGTACTCCGAACCATTCCGAACACGATCGCTAGGGCGTGCATTGTAATGAATTTATGCTTTCTATCGATATTGATCAATTTTTTCGCTTTTTTAATACATACTTTCAGTATCAGTAACTAGCTTTCGACTGTGACTTAAATTTTTCTGTGCAACTAAGAAATGCAATTTTAAATGTACTAACTTTTCAAGCAGTATACTCAGGTAAAATATAAATGCCAACTTTAAAAAACTTTAAAAATTCAAGATTAAATTAATGGAGTTTAAAATAAACTTTTAGTGATTTGTTGAAATTTAACATAAAATTACTTTAACATAAAAATTAAAATATTTAATATGTGGTATGTGTATATGGTGTATGCCATTCTGCAGTTATATTACTAGTATAGTTGTACCATGAATGGGTCGGCTCGACCGGGGAAGGACCACGCTCTCACAGAATACCAGCATAAAATAGTAGCTTTATGCTGTGTTTCGTATGGTGAGTGTAGAGAACCGGCGACCCTTTTTACTGGAAAGGAGGTATTCCATTCCCCATGGGTGACAGACAACACATCTGCATTTAGATTCGTAATCGAGGATAGATGTAGATGTCTATGGGCCACAGCAACAACTTACCATCATGTGTACTGTGTGCTCCTTTGTTACCCTATCCTATAAAAAAGGCCCCAGAGATACGCAAGATAGTTCGACTCAAGGTCCAGGCACTACGAGGCAGTACGGAGAGATTGAAAAGAGAATAAAAAAGATTTTCATGATTATTTATTATATTTATTTTATTAAGTGCTGTTATTGATTTTTAAAATGAATTAATTTTGTATATATTTTCCTAACTTCACATTTTCCTTCCAATTTTTGATTTTTAAGTATAAATGTCATTCTTGTGTCAATATATTTCTTCATTATACTTTTCGTTAAATCAACAATATGATTACTTTCTTCGGCGTAAAATTGATGATGTGTACTCCGGGAATAATTGTTCTTCTGTAAAGCTGCTAAGAGCTTTATGGGTCAACAGTTCAGCGGTGATTTTTCTTTTAGAGTCACTATTAATAAAGTCTTTCTTGATTACGGACTCGCAACGCCGACATATTTTAACGACCATTTGTGAGGGATAAATTAACCCTCCATTATCTTTGTAGAATATGAGACTCTTTTTATTTTATTTTAATGACACTAAAGCCTTTATACAGGTATTGCATCTGAGGCAAAAACAGCGTAGGTACTGCACTTCTCTTTAGTCGCCGCTTCTTGTTTTTTATCAAAAAACAATTCTCAGTAAAATGTATTGAGCACATGACGCTATATTTGATGGAAACCAATTTTCTCTTTTTATAACGTTTATCCATTTGTTTTTCATATTATCATCTTCTGGAAACCTATAGGGAAAAAATTATACATTTTAAATAAAATAATACTGTTATCGTAATTATCCAAAGATCATACAGGAAAAGAATAATTATAATTGATATTATAAAGTGTTACTAAGAGTAGTAAATAATAATCTACTACTCTCGCATCCGAAGCTGGAAGCTTCAGGAAGCGGATACTAGGGACAAATATCACATGAGGGTAGCCGAAAAGCTTGACACCATCGATGGCAGGAAAGAATGTGTGGAGAGAACATGGCAGAACCTTAGGGATGGAATGGTAAGTGCAGCGGAAGAAGTATGTGGTACGACAAAAAGAGGTAGTAGTAAAAGAAGAGATGCATGGTGGAATGATGAAGTGAAAGAAGCTGTAAAAAAGAAGAAAAAAGCATGGTTAGACTACTTGGCCTCTAGTAACGATGAGCATATGAGAGAGAAGATGAAAGAAAGATATAAGCTGCAGAAAGTTCATGCGAAAACATTGATTGAGGAAGTACGTGAAAGGTGTAGAATAGAAGCGGACGAGAGGTTGTCGCACAACTTTAGGGAAAACTCCAAACTCTTCTGGAAAGAGGTTGGAAGGTCCCGGAGTGGTGCGACAGCTTTAAGAATGAACAAAGTGCTTTCGAGAACCAATGACGTCCTCTCAGAAAAATCGGACGTCATGCAGCGATGGAGTGAATTTTATAGAGAATTGTATGCGTGTCATGATCTTAGTGAAGGATCCGGGGGTGACGCCGTGACTGGCACGCCAGACACGGACCTCGATGACACTGAGGTCATCAGCATGAAAGAGATTGAACGTGCGATTCGAAGTTTGAAATGTGGTAAGGCTGCGGGACTAGACAGAGTTACTGCTGAAATGGTCAAGTACGGTGGGCCTCGCGTCGTGGACGGCTTTCATCTGCTGTGCAATTTGTGCTGGCGGACGGGAGATGTCCCGGATGATTGGCGATCCGCGGTCATTGTGCCTTTATATAAAGGTAAAGGTTCACATTTTGACTGCGGGTGCTATCGGGCGATCAGCTTGACCAGTTTAGCAAGTAAAGTTTATTCGAAGGTTTTGACACGCAGGATGCAAGAGAAATCGGAAAGATTCTTATGGGAGGCACAATGCGGATTTAGACCTGGAAGAGGATGCACGGATCAAATGTTTTCTCTCCGCATGATCACGGAGAAGCTTCTGAGTGTTAACCAGAGGATTTTCTGTGCTTTTGTGGATCTGGAGAAAGCATTTGATAAGGTTATAAGGAAGAAAATGTAGGAACTGTTGCCGGGATATGGTGTGGATGGTCGATTGTTAAGGGCTGTGCAGTCACTTTACTATGACTGTAAAGCCTGTGTGCGGGTAGGGCATGACCTGTCACCCATGTTTGGCGTCCAAGCGGGCGTAAAACAGGGTTGTGTCATGTCTTCCTGGCTGTTCATACTGTATCTCGACAGCTGTTTACAGAAGCTGAAAGATAGCTGTTTGGGTGTGAAATTGGGTGACATAAAAGTTAATTGTCTGCTGTATGCTGATGATGTAGAGCTTATTGCACCATCAGAAGCAGAACTGCAGGCATTAGTCACGTGTATGAAAGAGGAATGTGAAATTAAAGGTCTCCGTTTGAATGCTAATAAAACTAAGGTTCTGGTATTTGAAAAGGACGAAGAGAGAACGAAATGTGAAATATGGGTAAATCAGGAATGTCTAGAACAGGTAAATGAAATTGTATACTTGGGAAGTGCTTTCAGCCGGGATGGAAGATGTGATTTAGATGTGGATAGGCGTGTCGCTGCCGGAAACAAAGTCAATGGTGCCCTGAATGCATTAGTAAAAAGGCAAGGCGTGGTGAAGAGTGCACGCCTTGCAATACATAACGCAGTGTTGGTACCGACTTTGTTATATGGCAGCGAAACCTGGGTATGCCAGAAGAAGCATAAAAGCAAGTTGAATGCAGTGGAGATGCGATCTCTTCGTAAAATGTGTGGCGTTACCATAGCCGACCGAAAGCGAAACGAAGAGATTCGCAATATGGCAGGATTGAAAGATGACCTTATCACAAAAATTGATAGGGGCGTACTCCAATGGTTTGGGCACGTTGAACGAATGAGTGAAGACCGAATGGTGAAGAAAATATATAGAGCGAAAGTAAATATTAAAAGGTGTCGAGGTAGACCGAGACTAACTTTCGAAGACCATGTGAGCAAATTGCTCGAAGAGGGGAGGGTCAAGAGTACTCGGATACCTAGACGTGCATGTATGAAGAAGTTAATGAACCTGAAAGAAGCGAAAGAGGTATGTAAGGATCGTGACACTTGGCGATCTGTTCTCTCTGGCTACCCCGTTAGGGATTGTGCGTGACGATAAGTAAGTAAGTAAGTAAGTAAGTTAGTAATACTATATATATATATATATATATATATATATATATATATATATATATATCCAAAACAACGATATCTAAATACCTACAATAATCATTTTGTAGACAATTATCGACAATACGAAATAAATATACCGCACTGCACTTGTAATTAGCCTCGTTTGCAGTAATGTTTGCAGTAAATGCAAAAAGGACGGGGAGTGACGCGTGGCGGAACCGTCCAGTTTAACTTGACCCTCGTTGCGTAATAAAAATATTGAAAATATTTTGGTAAAATAAAGAAATGTACTTACCGATGAAAAGTAATATTGTTTGTTGTTACACTACATGTTTTACTGTTGTTTCCGCACCATTTAACGGCAAAACAAGACATGATGCCGTAAATTGATTTTAATTTATATTTTAAATGTAAGCCGTCGGTTCTAGTTTTGGTCGATACTGGCGGGAGACAGTGTTCCGATATATATCAGTGACTAGTCACTGACGAGTTGACAGGTTCGGGTCGCCTTGTATTACGTCTCTATAGGGTTAAGTGCTCGTAGTGTAGACCATAACAACTACATCTCTTATCTATCCTCGATTAGGAATCAAAGGAAAAGGAATCTAGGACCAAGATGGAATGCCTTACTCCAAGTAAAAAGGGTCTTAGATTCTCTACACTCACCATTCGAAACATTAAAGTGTTTCATCCTGATTATTTCATAATACAAAATAAAAAAACGATAACAAATCCACCGGTAACTGAAGTATGTTGTATTAAAAAAAGGGCGTATCAAAGTTTGAAGCTAGTACATAGTATAAAAAAAAAACGAATCAAAATTTGAAGCTTATCAATACACGGCAAGGCAGACAGGCAACTATTATATATAACTATATTGCACTACAGATACCTAGGCTGCACTAAAAGTATCGGGAATGGAATATTTCCACTGTTCCTGACATATTAAAATCTTTTTAATTGAAAACTCCTTGGTTTTAAAAATCGAATACCATTTATTTATTTAAAAAAAGATTCTCAGTCTTGTCACAAGGTTTTGTCAAACTTGTTTAGTCGTTGAGAAAATTGAATTGACACGAGAAAATTCAAGAGCAATGATTTATTATGACTTTCGAAGTGGTTTAACACAAAAACAGTGTGTTGACCGGATGATTTCTGCATTTAGTGTTAAAGCCCCATCCAAAACTGCAATTTATCGCTGGTTTGCTGAATTTCAACGTGGACGTGTCAAGCTCAGTGATGATCCTCGTGAAGGTCGTCCAAAAACTGCAGTCACCCAAGAAAACGTTGATGCTGTGCGTAAGCTGATTGAGGAAGATCGACATGTGACATACCGCGAAATTCAGGCAACTTTAGACATTAGCATGAGTCAAATACAAATAATCTTGCATGAACAATTAGGCGTCAAAAAGTTGTTTTCCCGATGGATACCGCATTCGCTCTGTGAAGAGCAAAAAGCGGCTCGCGTTACTTGGTGCGTCAGAACTCTCGAAAGATTCCACGCAGGATCCTCAAATGCTGTATACAACACCGTATCAGGTGACGCATCCTGGATATATGCGTACGAACCCGAAACAAAAAACCAGTCACGAGTTTGGGTGTTCGAAAATGAGTTAAAGCCAACAAAAATTGTTCGTTCACGGAGTGTTGCAAAAAAAATGGTGGCCACGTTTGTCTCTGAAACCGGCCATGTTACGACTATTCCTCTTGAGGGACAAAGAACGGTTAATGCAGAATGGTACGCTAGCATTTGTTTGCCACAGGTCGTTTCTGAACTCCGTAAATAGAACTGCAACCGCCGCATCATCCTCCATCACGACAATGCGAGTTCTCACACCGCACACAGAACAAAATAGTTTTTAGAGCAAGAAAACAGAATTATTAGATCATCCGCCGTACAGCGCCGACCTAAGCCCTAATGATTTCTATACTTTCCCTAAAATAAAGAATAAATTGCGTGGACAGAGATTTTCATCACTTGAAGAAGCTGTGGATGCCTACAAAACGGCCATTTTGGAGACCTCAACTTCCGAATGGAATGGTTGCTTCAATGATTGGTTCCACTTCCATCGTATGGAAAATGTGTCAAATTTCGCGGAGAATATTTCGAAAAGCAATAAATACATTTTTAAATAGTAATGTTGTGTCACTTCCTTGCTTCCCGAAATTTTCAGTGCCGCCCTCATACACAACTATTTCCTTTCTTCGCCGCGTCAACATTCTATTTTCGAGCGATTACTAAATATATATGGATATAAAATTATAGAGCATATTATATAAATGATACAGCGTGTTTGTAAACAAGATTTACCTGTAGTTTGAATTATAGAGGAATCCATTATTAAAATTGAGATCCCATGCGTGGTACCGCCCAGGGAATCCGACAATTCTATCGCGATGCTCCCTCCAAACTCTGTAAGATACAGAAAAAATAAGAATAATAAAGTAATGCGGCCGTATTGTCGAAAGTAACACCACACTTCTAGAGAATAAAATTACACTATATTAGGGCTTTACCTATGAATTTGCTGCTTTGTTGTACTGGCTATTGTGAACTGTAATAGCTATTATAGTTTGACTTAAAATCCTAAATTGAATTATATTTTGAAGCCCCGACAAAAAAAGGGCTGTTATATGTTTAACGTGTGTATCTGTATACGTGTGTTTCTGTGTACGTGTATATCTGTGTACGTGTGTATCTGTATACGTTTGTATCTGTGTACGTGTGTATCTGTATACGTGTGTATCTGTATACGTGTGTATATGTATACGTGTGTTTCTGTGTACGTGTGTATCTGTTTACGTGTGTATCTGTATACGTACGTTTCTGTGTACGTGTGTATCAGTATACGTCTGTTTCTGTGCACGTGTGTATCTGTGCATGTGTGTATCTGTATACGTGTGTTTCTGTGTACGTGTGTATCTGTTTACGTGTGTTTCTGTGTACGTGTGTATCTGTGTACGTGTGTATCTGTATACGTGTGTTTCTGCGTACGTGTGTATCTGTGTACGTGTGTATCTGTGTACGTGTGTATCTGTGTACGTGTGTATCTGTGTACGTGTGTATCTGTGTACGTGTGTATCTGTATACGTGTTTATCTGTGTATGTGTGTATCTGCATACGTGTGTTTCTGTGTACGTGTGTTTCTGTGTACGTGTGTATCTGTGTAGGTGTGTTTCTGTGTACGTGTGTATCTGTATACGTGTGTTTCTGTGTATGTGTGTATCTGTGTACGTGTGTTTCTGTGTACGTGTGTTTCTGTGTACGTGTGTATCTGTGTATCTGTATACGTGTGTATCTGTGTATCTGTATACGTGTGTTTCTGTGTACGGTGTGTATCTGTATACGTGTGTTTCTGTGTACGTGTGTATCTGTGTACGTGTGTTTCTGTGTACGTGTGTTTCTGTGTACGTGTGTATCTGTGTATCTGTATACGTGTGTTTCTGCGTACGTGTGTATCTGTGTACATGTGGATCCGTGTACGTGTGTATCTGTGTACGTGTGTATCTGTGTACGTGTGTATCTGTATACGTGTGTATCTGTATACGTGTGTTTCTGTGTACGTGTGTTTCTGTGTACGTGTGTATCTGTGTACGTGTGTATCTGTATACGTGTTTATCTGTGTATGTGTGTATCTGTAAACGTGTGTTTCTGTGTACGTGTGTTTCAGTGTACGTATGTATCTGTGTACGTCTGTTTCTGTGTACCTGTATCTGTGTACGTGTGTATCTGTATACGTGTATTTCTGTGTATGTGTGTATCTGTGTACGTGTGTTTCTGTGTACGTGTGTTTCTGTGTACGTGTGTATCTGTGTACGTGTGTATCTGTGTATGTGTGTATCTGTAAACGTGTGTTTCTGTGTACGGTGTGTATCTGTATACGTATGTTTCTGTGTACGTGTGTATCTGTATACGTGTGTTTCTGTGTACGTGTGTTTCTGTGTACGTGTGTTTCTGTGTACGTGTGTTTCTGTGTACGTGTGTATCTGTGTACGTGTGTATCTGTATACGTGTGTTTCTGCGTGCCTGTGGCATCGTAGCTACCAAACGGATGAACCGATTTAGATTTTTTTTTTGGTTGAAAGGTGACTTGATCACTCGTTCTTAGCTATGTTTCAAGAAAATATTTTCTGCCGTTTGAAGATCATCAGCTCTTTTTTTTTTCGGGGGTTTTTATATTATGTATTTAAGATTAAGGCATGTTAGTATTCCCTTGCAAAATCAGTAATTTATTTGTTTCTCTGGGTTTTGTTCTTTCTGCAATATTTCATTGTTTATTCCTATGGACTCTAAGAAAAATCATGTTATATTTTAATTTACGTTCCAATGTTCCCCCCACATTGGAACGTAAATTAAAATGAAACAATGAAAACAATGAGTCTCAACCGGCACTCAAACAATCCAGATTGGTGAACTGCTATTTGCCATTACATCCGTCTGCATGAAAACATCGGACCACTTTTTCAATTATCTCATACAACGTGGCCATTTCATAAGTAAAGACCTAATATATTTAAGTTCCTTGTTCCTTAGAGAATATACATAAAGATAAAAAGCAATTTCAAATATATTATAATAGTTATGTGAACAACCCAAACTCAAGAGCATTTCTTAAATTTACTCAGATTTTTAAGAGTAGAGCCGGTTATCTGTAAGCTTACCTGAACGCAAACACGATCTCGTCGTGTCTGAGATGGGCGTCATCGTCAACGCATAGCACAGCTTCGGTCTCGATAAGGTTATAAGGAAGGAATCTGTTGTTAAGCGAGTTCCGCGAGGACCGAACCACCGCTACCGGTGCCCCGCAGTCCGGCCACGCCTGCGCCGGCGTGGGCGGCGTCACACCATTCCACACCACTACCACCTGAAACAGTAATCATGATCGTCTCCATCAACAGTCTACAGCCAAACAAGAGCATGAGCCTAGTATGGACGATTTATCCTAATTAGTAATCAGCTGGCAGACGTATAGTCTGCCAGTAATGACTTACGGATCTGAGACGTGATCCTTCACTGCTGGCCGTATGAGGACGCTCAAGGTCGCTCAGCGAGCTATGGAGAGGGCTATGCTCGGAGTTTCTCTGTGTGATAAACTTAGTAATGAGCATATCTGCAGTAGAACCAGAGTGACCGACGTAGCCCAACGGATTAGGAAGCTGAAGTGGCAATGGGCCGGACCGGCCATATAGCTCGATGAACCGATAACCGATGGGAAAGAAAGGTTCTCGAGTGGCAGCCTCGTACCAGTAGGCGTAGTGTAGGGCGACCCCCCCACTAGATGGAGTGACGAGCTGGTAAGACATGCAGGAAGTCGATGGATGCAGGTGGCTCAGGACCGTGCTTTTTGGTATTACTTGGGGGAGGCCTATGTTCAGCAGTGGACTTGTGAAGGGTTGTAATGATGATGATGATGATGATGCCAGTCGTATTAGCTACTCGCAGTACTGAGTAATTTATATCTGACATATTGGAGATAGCATTATTTACAGTAATTAACAACTTTCACGACAGAAGACGTATTGTTTTACGCTGTGTACATTTAAATCAATGTTATCAACTCTATAAAAACTGCTGCACCATTGCTAAATCCGACAATACCTAGTACTAAACGAAATACTGTATGTATCGATTTTATAACTGACACTCTCACAGAATATCAGGCTTAAGTAGCTATGTAATGTTGCTGTGTGTGATGGGAAGCAGTGTCCTTTTTACTGGTACCGAGTCATTCTATCTTTGGTCTCAAGGGGACAACCCATCTGCTGTTTAATACTTAATCGAGGATAGATGGTGTCCAAGGCCCACACCATCCACATATTATCAGGTAGACTGTGTGTTCGTTTCTCATCCCGACATGTTCTAAAACAACTTGGACTATAAATTTGTTAATTTTACACCATTATTCTTTACATATGATAAATTCACAAGTATTTTTTTAATCTTTAAATATAACTTTACTGTGTAGCGGCTATGGAAGAACATCCACTAAACCATAACGTCCCCGGGTGCCGTTTGAGGCAGACAGAGGATAAAAACCTAGAGGGCAGCAGTGTGTTCAACTAAAAAATAAAAACCTGCGATTGCCAACCCGCAACTATGGGCATCATCATATAAGGGGCAATCTACGGGTAGGCCCATAGAATACTATAATACACAATAGAATGGCTGCCAAACTTATTTTGTACGAGATTCGGCGTCGCCGGACAGACATATATCCTCTCAACTGCGGACGTCTAACACTTGGACACGAAAATATCTCCGTTGACTGCGGGTGTCCAAGTACTGGACATTTTTTACCCGCTCTTTTAATGTCGAAATAAAGCATTACGCACTATGTCTAACTTATTCTACCATATGTCGATGTGTACAGGATAAAAAAGATTACCATAAAAACCCCACAGCTTATACACTTTAGTAGGATTTTTATATATACCATCTTAATGCCGCATCTGGTCCGAACTACATTCTACATCTGCGTAAGTTGATTGTTGGTTCTTGTAAGCTTACTATTAATGCGTTTTATGATAAAAAATTGTATTGTAGCCTACGGTTTTGCGCATAAAATATTGGGTGCGTTTGGCAGAAAAAAGCGCTAGCAAGCGCTTGTAAGCAAAATGGCGATCGTAAGCGGTAAGCGCTGTCAAATCGTAAGTAGCTTTTCTTCCAGAACACGATGTTAGTTTTAAGCGGGGAATCTTACCTAATTTAAATATATGTTTGTAAAGTATTCATATTAAAAACTTACCAATCATGAATTTTTAATAACATGTATATGTCTATCCATAACATTATATTACTTAAAACTAATATAGCACAAAACAAATTATAAACTCTACTTCAAAACAAATAAATTAAATAAGAAAAATGGCGGATTGTGTCAGCGCTACTGAAGTAGCATCGTGTCCTGGCCGAAAACTATTTTAGCGCTCATAAGCGCTTGCTAGCGCTTTTTTCTGCCAAACGCACCCACTGTAAACAATAGATTTAAAATTAAATGAAAATAAAATCGAAGTATTAAAAAAACTTTGTTTCATCGAGAAATATGACAATTTTGTCTTTATTCAATATTTGCTTACACTTATTACTTTGGGACTTTATTTAATTTATGTACTCGTTTATAGGAAATTTCATAGAGAATTCAGAAATGTATACATATTATAGTATTTGATATACCAAAATAAAGAAATTTGCGTTTAAACGGATTGCGCCCAATGCGCCGTCAATTTTATTAAACAGCTCCGCAGTCAACGGAGTATGACGGTTAGAGTCTCCGCAGCTGAAAGGATAAGCAATTAAGTCGTATTATAACTACTACAAACCCGATTCGCTGTGTTGACAGACTGAGTAAATTTACACATTTTAGACATTTGATTAATGTTCAAAACCATCATTAAAAAATCGTTTAAATTTTAAACATATTGATATGTAAATAGTGCGCAATTTTGTATTTTCTAAATAATTTGCATGCGAAATTTGGAAACGATTGTTACGTCAAAACACATCTCGTGTTTACATTTATACGTGTGAATTGACATGCTAGTGAGATTTTATTGGCTACACGGGTTCCGACAACTCCGCCGTTCTATTATGTATGTATTATAGCATTCTATGGGGAGGCCTATGTTCAGTAGGTAGTATTGCAGTGGACCTTGATAGGCGGAAAATAGACAAGACACCCATCTTGTGTATTGTACCTATTCTCTTCAATTGAATAATTCAGATTAATTATTGATATTTAATTTATCTTAACTGACATATTTATTTTTTACAATTGCTCTTCTATAGTCGGATATTCACTATTCATTTAAATGAGCAAGTGTTTATAAAACGTTAACATTGCTTAATTTTTTTTTAAATAACAACCTAGTTCTATGAATGAATGAAATATACTTTATTGTATACCGAATAATAGGAAAAAAACAAACAAAAACAAAGGTATAAATAATTAGCGGCCTTATCGCTTACAAGCGATCTCTCCCAGGCAACCACATAGTAGAGGATGTAATGACCTGTGAGAAAGGGTAAGGGTGTAGGCGAGTTTCTTTTTATTTAGTTCAGTTATCATGTAATACAATTTTGTTCATTGGTCAATCACCATTTTATTTCGCGCTTGTCGGTTTGTTCCTTATTATTACTTACTAATATATTATATTTTTTTATTTCAGTACATGGCCTAATAGCGTTTTTGATTCGTTATGTTTGTAAAGTATTTACTAATCGAGATGATAAAAGTATCGCATGCGTTTTATAGAGATATATTAAATTCAAATATCATGTTGGTTCCCTCTCATTACATGTAGTGGGTTAATTGTACCGAACTTAGCCCCTTTTTAATATTTATATATTTGGATAAGATTAATTATAACTAAAAGGGTAAGTTTACATTAATGTTGTACCCAATGTTGTTGTGGACTGTGAAAAAAGAATATATTAATATAGCTTCAGTTGTAGACGAAACCAAAACCTACCTTATTCAAATAAGGTAATCCGCGAAGACGAGCTAGTGCTGCTGCTAGCACTGATTCCCGCTCATACGTGAGTATGACGATGGTGAATTGCTCCCTAGGCCGATCTCCACCCAAAGCCTCACTGAATTCTTTGCCCGAACCACCAGCTCCAGCACCAATAGGTCTGAAACCCGCCGCAGAGCCCATAAACCTCGCCTCGGACGTCACTGGGGGATCCCATGGTAATTGCGGGTAAAGGGAAAATGGTTCACCCCACTCATTCCACATCTCATAACCATGCAGTAATGCCAATGAGTAATTCCGTCGATATGCTGGACTTGGATAAGGGGCTTCTAGTGGACCCAAAGTTTCTTCGGGCTCTGCATCTACTGCTGGTGGTTCAAGTTTAGGCGGGGAGAACGAGTCGTTGAATGCAGGAGTACCCACAGTCGGCGAAGCAGGAAGCGCTGGTATATTAAGCCGCGTTCTAATTGTTGCCAGCAATGAGTCTATATTAGCTTGCACAGAACTCAAATACCGCTCCCATAATACTCTCCCCTGTCTTCGAAAGGCTAACAAATCTGAGTCTGATAATGCTCGCAACAAAAAGTGCAGTTCCGTAACACGTGCCTTTGGCAGAGATATCACTGCGCGACGCCAATCAAGCACTTCGTCATATGGTAATCGAATTCGATCCCCACCGAGAAGCAAGGGTACAGCTCCAGAACGTAACGCTTCATAAATCCTTGCTTGTAGTAAAGCTGTTGTAGTATAACTACTGTCACCTGGGGCCAGAATTAATACAAAAGTTGAATCTCTTAATACTGATCTCCTTGATCTGTCAGTTCCACATAATGACCAATCACCAATGGGTATAAACGCGTGTCTTTCAACAGGCGGATCACATTCGAACTGCAAGTAGAATAGATCAGATGCAGGGTCGGCACTGGCCATTTTTTGGAGAGCATCTATTAAAAACGTGTCGTTATCTCGGTAAATCGAATTAGTCGTTGACTGAGAACCCTGAAAACTAAATGTAGCTTATGAACGTACACAAAAACTCTTACATGCTCTTTAATAGAAAAATACAGTTTACATACCTGAGAAGATATTTTCTTCGGGCCGGCGCAATAGGCGCACAATCAGCCCATACATCTCCGCCTGGCGGACCGAGAGCGGGCGGTGTCACTAAGTCAAATTCTGGACGAAATTGATTTAACTTGTATGTAGACTGAGCAATCATAGCCCTTCCAATCGAGACTCCAGTGAAAGCATCACCCGACCCAACAGACAACTCCCGTCTAGCTATATTTAGCAGTACATGATTACGGCCATCTCCTCCCCAATATGGTAAACTCTTTATTGCAGTCTCATTCAACATCAATTTGTAAAGTTCTGTAGATGGCCTGCAATCACAATAATAATTACAGTGCACAGTTGTAACAAATACGAAAAATATTAATTAAACCATGGTAACATAAAACTTACAAAACAGATTTTTCAAAAGGGAATGACTCTCCGACCAGAACAATATACAAGCATGCTACATTGGGGTTCTGCGTAAGATGAGCGTTGTAACCAAGGGTCTGACGCAATGTAGTCTTAAGGAAGCCATCCACTTCAGCACCAGCCAGGGGTGAAAAGATATCAGGATCATAAAAGTATATGGGAAAACCAGAAGTCAAGGAGCAGCGGGAGTAATCGAAACAGGAATGCATACGGCAGTGTATTTCGGATGAAGGATTTATAGGCGAAAGAATTGATGGTGGTTGGGTTGGAAGTATTTGAGCAGGGGGAGCTAGTTCGGGAGTATCACGACGTATAGCCTCTAATTGCGCAAGCCGAGCTTGGTCTGCAGATACGCGAAGCCGCTGTAGTTCTGCTGTCGCCCGTGCATATTCAGCTTTGACATTATCGGCCTTAGCGCTTGCAGCTGCAGCCTCCCGTTGTAATCTGCCGCGTTTTTCCTCTAATTCTCTGAGTTCAGTTGACACAGAAGCCTGTTATAAGAATTTTTTATTTATAGTAAATAACAGATACTACAAAAGCTATAGTACTATATAATAAGCTATAGTCCCGACGTTTTGGGTGCTTTCCAGCACCCATGATCATGGGAGAGATTGAGATGGGTGCTGGAAATCACCCAAAATGTCGTGAATTAAAAATCAATTAAAATTAAACGCTATAAAATCCGTAAAAGTAGTTTTAATCAATGTGTATTATTTGCGCGTAAATATAAGAAATCATTAGTAGTTAGTTAGAGGCAACGATGCAGCAGATGAACTGGCCAGAAGGGGATTGGCTCTGGCAGCTATAGGTCCGGAACCTATTATACCAATCCCCTTTGGCTGTGTTCGCTCACTGGTACGTAGATACTTCAATAATTTACATGCTCAGCTTAGCAAACATTTAGAAGGCTGTAGACAAGCTAGGGAGGCCCAGCCTGAAATAAACAGTCGTCTAACTAAGGTTCTAATGAGACTGAACAAGCCACAAATCAGGATAGTAACAAGTGCTATCACAGGACATGACTCTTTTAACAAACATTTGTTTACCATAGGTGTTACTGATAGCCCCCTGTGCAGAATGTGCATGGGAGAGGAAGAAACGGCGGCTCAAGTGTTGCTGACATGTCCAGAAGTCGCTTCATACAGGGCTAAACATCTCGGCACGCCGGGATCGTTCTCCGAAGTTGCTTGCAACATCAAAGGACTGTTAAACTTCTTTGGGGAGATATTATGGCTCAAATAATCACATTATTTCTGCCCACATGCAAAATACACGCTTAGACATGGAGTTGCAGTAAACAGCCCTTCGTAAACTAAACTAAACCAGTAGTTAGTTAATCCTATAGTTTACATGTTATATACTCCTGGTTTATGCGGGCGACACTCAGGATAGTTAGGGGCGGTGGTGGTTTAGGGTAATGTTCATTACAGTCATGTTTATCTTAGGCTTGCAACTCTGCCTGCAACAGGAAGCACGGGCAACTAACTTTGTCAATGCTTTTTTATTGCTGCCGGTCCCAAGCCCAAAAAAGAGGAGGGAACGGTTCCGCCGGAGAGAGTGGGTGTATCCGGTGGACTAACACACCCACCTGCGCTAGCAACTAGCGCAGTTGAGCGCCGTATGCGGGGACGAAGGAGTCCTGGAGGGTTGAGCCGATCGTCACTGGGGTATATAGTGTCGAGAGGCAACACGCCCTCTTTGGTCCGGGTTTCAAGCTAAACGGTGGCCTTATCTGCTAGCCACAGATAAGGAAATGGCCAAGCGTCCCGTCAGAAGGTCGCAGGCGAGGGATGTGGGGGCTGCCTAGTCTCCCTGAAAAGGGCTAGGTGGTGGTAAAGGCCATGCTGACGGGGCAAGTGAAAGTCAATTCGGGCAGTGGGGATGGGCCTTTTTCAGCCCTATCTGCCAACTGGATCGAGCTCCTGCTCCTCGCGCTGTAAGCCAACTCTGCGTCACGTGCTATATTCCCCCGGTAATCCTAACGCCTGAAATTCTTTTAATAAAGTAGGGCGTTCCCAAAGGTGCGGACTCCAGCTCTAAGAAATCCGCCAGGAACCAGAGAGCAGCCAAGCGTCCTGGAAAGAAGGAAAGAGCAGCCAAAAGATTGCTGGAAGAGTCCACCTCGCCGAGAGGAGAGCACAAAAAAGGGCGATTCGAACAGCAAACAAAGGCTGCAAGAACAAGCTACGCTTCTGCTGCTAAAGCAGATTTGGGTGTGACCTTAACGTGTGCGCGTTCAGGTCACATAACAAGGGAGATAGCTAATGACATCCTCGTGGCCATACAGAGGAAGATGATCAACGAGGCCTGGAGTAACCAGGACCCTGATGCGTCGGGCCCGGTTTTTAGAGGCAAACCCGTTTACACGGAGGGTGTCCTAAAGCTGTGGTGCGATGACCAGAAGGCTCTGGACTGGTTGAAGGGGAATATTAATACCCTCGACCTCAAATCCAACACCTCCCTGACTATTAAGAAACAGTCAGAGATACCACAAAGAATCAAATGTGGTATCCTTATCCCTGATGCCCAAGGTGCCTGAAAGGACTCACGCGACATTGGTCGTGTGCTTGCGTACCAGAACCGCTGGGTAAATATCAAGGACTGGCTTCTACTCAAAGCGGACAAACAGACGGACGGGTGGTTCCTCGTTGTTTCGGTGCCGGAGGATCATATCCCGACCCTGATGAAAGCCGGGCGCCATCTCGCATGTGTATGTGGGGCGGTATACGTTAAATTCCAGGGTCGTGGAGGAAAATTCGTTGATTCCCCACCTAGCAAAGAGGCAGAAAAGAACCCGGAAGTCATGGATACCGTGGCCATGGTTGCCGGAACATCGAAATCACTGGATGTCAAGTCCATTGAAAAAACTGCCTGCACAACCGAGCAAAAGCCCCCAATGGAAACTAGCTCAGCGGCAGCTCACTGAGCGACGAAGAGGACTGCATCTTGCCGTCCAATTCCGACTCGGTGGCTGGCAGGCTTATTTTTAGGCGGGGACGGGGATGACGCGATCGATGATGGCGTGCCCTTCGTCCAATACTAGCCTAGTGCAGGCCAACCTCCACCACAGTGAGACAGCGTCGGCTCAATTACGCAAGTGGTTGGAGGCACAAAGGACGGCCATAGCCCTAATCCAAGAGCCATGGGTTGGGGCCGATAAAATTAAAGGCCTAAACAACCTAAGAGGTGAGTTATTCTACAACTCTGAGCACGACAAGCCTAGAGCGTGTATTTATACTACTAAAGATATCTGTGCAAAACCACTAACAGATTTCTGTTCCAGAGACATGTATGCCGTAGCATTACAAAACACACAGGAGGAAAGGTTAGTCGTGGCCTCGGTCTACATCCTTGAGGAAGACACCCCTCCCCCTCACGACCTCGTCAGGCTGGTGAATTTCTGTGAGAGGGCCGAACTAGAGGTTGTGATCGGGACAGACTCCAACGCTCATCATCCCCTTTGGGAAATGGAAAAACCTAATGAACGAGGTAAGCTTTTAGTTGAATATTTATTTAGCACTAACCTAATCATATTAAACACTGGTTCTGAACCAGCCTTCATAAATAAACGCTGTCGCACAATAATCGACCTCACAATTGCAACAGAAGGAGCAGCTAAGCTAATAACGGGATGGCATGTGTCGAAAGAGGCCTCATGCTCAGACCACAGATGGATCTGCTGCATACTACAGGTCGATATCCCCGCTATACCACCATGGAATAATCCACGCAAGATGGATAAAAAAAAATACCTCAATAGGCTGACGTCTTCGCTCGCGGGTGTTGGGAAAACTAATACCATAGCAGATCAATCGCTCCTAGAAGAACAGGTAGCAGCTGTCACTAAAGCCATGATCGATAGCTACCATGAATCATGTCCAGTAATCACTCCAAAACATGCTGAGCAAAAGCAACAGTGGTGGGGTAAAGAACTAGACAGGAAACGTAAGAAGGTAAGAAAAGCCCTAAATAGGGCAATAAATACCTCAAAGGATGAAGACTGGCCTCCATATAAGAAAGCTAAGTCTGAATACAAAAAATGTATCTGTGTCTAACCTGTGAACAAGCAAATCAGATAAGGAAAATCCTAGCTAAACAGAACACGCCGGGATCTATCTCTTTAAAGAAACCCGACGGAAGCTACTCAACATCGCCGGATGAAACCCAACGCATCCTAATTGATACTCACTTCCCAGGTTGCTGTGTAGTTGAAAGGGTGAACCGGCATGAAGATGCACTGACACCAACAAAAGAAGACAGGGAATTAGCACAAAGAGTGGTGACAATGGACAAAATCCATTGGGCCATTCATAGTTTCCAACCCTATAAGGCAGCAGGACCTGACGGCTTATTCCCGGCACTTCTTCAGTGGGGGGGTAAAGTCCTAATAGTCAGACTTGTTGCCATAATGAGAGCATGTCTGGCTCTTAAATATGTTCCTAGGGGATGGAGGGAAGTGAAAGTCACGTTCATACCCAAACCAGGTAAGAACGACTATACAGACCCTAAATCCTATAGGCCTATTAGCCTCACATCCTTTCTCCTAAAGACGATGGAGAGGATGTGTGAACGGGAGTTGAGAGGGTCGGCGCTAATTAACTTACCGCTACACGAAAAACAACACGCCTATAGCTTAGGTAAATCAACAGAATCGGCACTTCACCAGGTAATAACAAAGATTGAAGAGGCCATTAAAAACAAAGCAATATGTCTAGGCTCCTTCATAGACATAGAAGATGCTTTTGACAGAACAAATTTCTCCAGCATAAAAGGTGCCCTAAGTAGACATAATGTTGAACCGGTGCTGATAGACTGGATAGTAAACATGCTCAGTACACAAACAATAAAGATTGCTGGTGAATCTCAGACAATTCAGATCATGAAAGGATGCCCGCAGGGTGGGGTTCTTTCACTTCTCCTGTGGAATATGGTCATTAATGAGCTCATCAGCAAATTAAATGCTAATCATTTCTACACAGTCGGTTATGCAGATGATCTGACAATACTGGTCTCTGGTAAGACAGCAAGCATTGTGTGCAACCTGACCCAAGCGGCTCTCCGTATTCTGGAGAGATGGTGAAGGGAATATGACCTAACCGTTAATCCAAATAAAACGGTTATAGTAATGTTCACACAAAAACTAATGCTGAATAACTGTCATCTTCCAAGTCTTTTCAGCACGAAACTCCAACTTTCTTCCGAGGTAAAATACCTAGGTCTTACTTTGGACAGTAAACTTAACTGGAACAAACACATAGAAAACAAAATCAGCAAAGCTAGTTTAACTCTTTGGCAGTGCAGAAACATGATTGGCAAACAATGGGGTTTAACGAAATCTGGTATGGTGGACCAAAACCAATGAAACCACCACTATACAAAAGCTACAGCGTTACCAGAGATTAGCTTGTATGGCTGCCACGGGCTGCATAAGGACAACACCAACAGCAGCTTTGGAGGCTATGCTGGAGCTAACACCGCTTCATCTATATATACAACAAGAAGCAACTTTAGCTGCCATTAGACTCAAGACCCTAAATCTTTTAAGTAAGAGTAGAGTCCCCCATACAGATATAATCGATAGAATTTACTCAAAAATTCCTATCTTACAAGCCAAGTATGGTAGGATCCCAAAACAATTTGTATTTGATAAGAAGTACAGGATACAATTGAAGGAAACTGACCATCTGGAAGGATTGGGTCCAAGAGAGCTCAAAGTTTTCACGGATGGCTCTAAGACAAATGAAGGTGTGGGGTCTGGGGCTTTCTCTGAAGACCTTAATATCCACATATGCACACCGCTGGGTACCCACAACACAGTCTTCCAGGCTGAATGCATGGGTATCATCCAAGCGGCCATAGCAATAGATGCTAGGAAGGTGAAAGACTTCTCAATCAGAATACTGACCGACAGTATGGCGGTACTACAAGCTCTGAGTTGCAATGTGACGAACTCGGGACTGATATACGAGTGCCATCAACGATTGAATGAGGTATGTAAGCACAACAATGTGACTCTGCAATGGATCAAGGGACACAGTGGATCTAGAGGCAACGATGCAGCAGATGAACTGGCCAGAATGGGATCGGCCCCAGCAACTATGGCACCAGAACCAATAATACCAATCCCCTTTAGCTACGTTTGTTCACTGCTACGTAGATACTTCAATAATTTACACGCTCAGCTTTGGAAAAATTTTGTAGACTGTAGACAAGCTAGGGAGGCCCTGCCTGAAATAAACAGTCGTTTGACCAAGGTTCTAATGAGACTGAACAAGCCACAGATCAGGATAGTTGTTCGCGACGGCCTAACAACGTTAAGAAACAAAGTTATAAAGAATATTGTTTTTGTATTAATAATGAAATTACCGACAAAACTGAGTGAAAACGTGTATTAATATAGATATTTAGCATGTTTATAACTCTTAGTATATTTGTATAGAATGTCGTTTTGATAACAAGTAATATTTAAACAACTTTTATTATATACCAAAAAATCGACCAATCACAGCGCGTCTTATCGTGGAAAAGTTTTTAATTAACTGCGTAATAGTTCATACTAAAATAAGGAAAATAATTTTATGTTCTAAAAGAGTTATAAATATGACATTCAATTAGCATGTGGCTTATAGATTAAGGACGCGTTTACAAAATTGATAGGTATAGAATCGCACTACTACATTGACAAAAGTCACACACACAAGTGTAGGCACGGTTAGCTGTGAGAATCGTAGTCAAATGAAATTATTTTGATAATTTGAAAGATTGAATTTGTTTTTTATTTCTTATACCTCAGAAATATACATAGATACGAAATACGAATACCTGCTCCAGAGACTGCTTGGCACTGGAAGCCCTCTACTGGTAGTGGGATGTTAGCTCTGGACTTTGAACTGGTTTTGTCAGTTATAATAAGACCTTACCTACCTGCGGACTTGATGGAGTGACCTGAAGGTGTAATTCGGTGATTACAAGTGGAACTCCTAGACTAGTAGAACTAGGTGTGCCGAGTTTGAGTTCGTTTTGTTAGTTACAATGAGACTTTACCACCGGTCTTGATGGAGTGACCTGAAGGTGTAATTCAGTGATTACAACTGGAACTACTAGACTAGTAGAACTAGGTGTGCCGAGTTTGGGTTCGTTTTGTTAGTTACAATGAGACCTTACCACCGGTCTTGATGGAGTGACCTGAAGGTGTAATTCAGTGATTACAACTGGAACTACTAGACTAGTAGAACTAGGTGTGCCGAGTTTGGGTTCGTTTTGTAGGTTATGATGAGACCTTACCACCGGACTTGATGGAGTGACCTGAAGGTGTAATTCGGTGATTACAAGTGGAACTCCTAGAGTTGTAGAACTAGGTGTGCCGAGTTTGGGTTCGTTTTGTTAGTTATGATGAGACCTTACCACCAGACTTGATAGAGTGACCTGAAGGAGTAATTCAGTAACTACTGCTGGAATTTCTGAACGAGTAGTTATTACCACCTAATTACACCTTCAGGTCACTCAATCAAGTCCGGTGGTAAGGTCTCATCGTTACTAACAAAACGAACCCAAGCTCGGCACATCTAGTTCCACTAGTCTAGGAGTTCCAGTTTAATCACTGGATTACACCTTCAGGTCACTCCATCAAGTCCGGTGGTAAGGTTGCATCATAACCTACAAAACGAACCCAAACTCGGCACACCTAGTTCTACTAGTCTAGTAGTTCCAGTTGTAATCACTGAATTACACCTTCAGGTCACTCCACCAAGACCGGTGGTTAGGTCTCATTGTAACTAACAAAACGAACCCAAACTCGGCACACCTAGTTCTACTAGTCTAGTAGTTCCAGTTGTAATCACTGAATTACACCTTCAGGTCACTCCATCAAGACCGGTGGTAAAGTCTCATTGTAACTAACAAAACAAACCCAAACTCGGCACACCTAGTTCTACTAGTCTAGGAGTTCCACTTGTAACCACCTGATTACACCTTCAGGTCACTCAATCGAGTTCGGTGGTAAGGTCTCATCATAACTAACAAAATAAGCCCAAACTCGGCACACCTAGTTTTACTCTGCAAGAAGTTCAAATAGCGGTCACGAAAGTACACCTTCAGGTGACACCATCAAGTCCGGAGGTAAGGTCTCATCATAACCAACAAAACGAGCCCAAACTCGGCATACCTAGTTCCACTCGTCCAGGAATTGCAGTAGTAGTTACCTTCAGGTCACTCTATCAAGTCCAGAGGTAAGTTTATATATCCTACTTATTTTTAGCTAAATAAAAAACTGTGAGTATAAAAATAATAATTTCATCATTTGTCAAGTACCTACTATGTTTCCAATTTGTTTTTTTCTAATATTTTATGTATGTACAGCGATTTTTTCAGAATGAGCCGCTGCAAACAGGCGATACAGTGTCCACTCACGACGGCGGCCGAGCGCGGACTGTGGTTTCATCGAAATCTTTGTACAATAAATCAAAGCAGGCACCAACAATAAAATAGCCCTTATTGCAATACATTATGATTCATCCATATTAGCAAAATATGTGAAAAAATGTGTATCAGTTTTTATTTTTTCTACGACTATTTGTGACATTTTGATAAAAAATAAATACAGATTTTTTTAATTGAATATGTCTGTCATCCTATAGTATTTTTTAAATTTTTTAAATATGTTGATAATAGACCAAAACATGTACCGAAACTCAAGCCGGTATCGTTAATTTTGTCGAAAATGGCAACGAAAGTTCGTTTTTACAATATAAAAAACTACTATTTTCAACAAAAGAGTTAAAAACTTTTGCAGATGAAGAACCAATCTATACATGCTAGTTTTTACTTATATTTGATTTGGTTTAGTTTTGTCACAAAACGTACCGAAAAACACCCTAATTTTGGTTGATTTGCAAACGCGTCCTTAAAGAAGTGTAGGGATATTTTTGTATAATTAAACGCATTTCGTAGTTATAGAAAAATCAAAGAATTAATGTACTCAAATATTATGAAAATTTTGGACATTTCGTTTAATAACTTTTTACAGTGTTAATATTTTGAGTAACCTTTATGATATACTAATAAAGTACCAGACTACCGATTTAATGATGTATAGCATGTTAGTGTAGCAATTAGTTTTGTATAGAAAATATTGCAATTTATGCCATTTGTATAGTGAAAAGTTTATGCAATAAAGAGGCAAACGGAAAATGGCAAGCGGCTCACTGCAAAGTATTGCCCAAGTCTACCTTAGGGGCTCGGGACCCAGTACCCGTAGTAGTGTGAAGAACTACCAGTGACAGTGAAGTGAAGTGAGTGGTATCCGGTGGTAGCTGAAGTGACTAGTAGCAGTATATAGTGAATAGTGAAAGTGTTAGCTAGCCGAAAAAGGTCGTAACTGACATTCGCAGTTACATATCGTGAAAGTGTTAGCTAGCCGAAAAAGGTCGTAACTGATATTAGCAGTTACATATTATAGTGAAAGTGGTAACTGATATCCGCAGTTACACAAGTGATAAAATCAACTAGTTTAGTTGATAATAGCTGCTAGTCAGTAGTGTTAGAAAACCAGCTACTACCAATAGATCTTTGATACCACCGTACAATTTAAAGAAATCTTTCGAAATATACAGTGACCAACCAATAAGTGAACAACCGTAGTTTAACAACCGTGATCAATAGTTATAAAATTTCGCGACTAATCATTCAGTCGAACCGCTGGCCACTACCTTGCTATTTATATTTGTTAATCGTGCATTTTGATTTGAACCACAGTCCACAATATTTCAGCGGCACCCACAAAGACGGCGGTGAAAGTACCCACCGGAACCTATAGGTGTAGGACGTGAGCGACTCGCGAAGTATCTTCGACAACATTTACTCCGGAGAGTTTCGCCCGTCCGGCACATTCGTTGGTCCTTCGAGCAGGATATATCCGTTTGTATTTCGGAACCGGGTAAATAGTCACCACCGTATTAAAACGGCAGAATTTTTCAGATTCAAGATGCCGATCACCCGTTCGCAAGGAAGGGAAGCCAAGGCGTGGACCGTCGGTCTGGAAGGAGGTTCGTCGGCCAGTAACGCCGCCGTCCACCACCAGATGCCACCACGCTCACCGTCAACGGTAGAGGGCGCTGAGGCGCCACGCTGCCCCCCCGAGGGGGGGATACCCCTGCCCGCGCCGACCACTACGGCCCGCACAACGAAGCAGAGGGAACATATAGAAGGCAACGATGACTTTAGCCGTGCATCATCGCCAACAGCCCGGGAAGACACCCACACCGAAGAGCCACCGAGGGGCCACACCGATTGCAGTACGAAGTCAAAGAAGACTGTTCGGCCCAATAGAAGAATTTTGAAGGCTCGTGAAGAAGTATTTAAGATCAAACTAGAACTTGCGCAGATCTCTTTACAGATGGCTGAAGAAGAAGACGAATCAGACGACTATGATGAAGATGGTCACTCCAAAAGTGAGTACGTTCGATCTTGGCTCGAAAACTCTGTAGCCAAACAAAAGTCAAATCAAGGCGCAACCACCGGAGGGAAGGCCCCATTTAATAAAACCATCACAAAGCCAACCCCGGATGTTGTCGACCTCAGTGAGCCCCAAAAGGAGCTCACGAACCAGGATTCCTATCCAGAAGACGTACAAAGGGATCCCATGCCACAGAAGCTCAGCCAGGAACCCATCGTTAATGAAGACAGGGGGCTCCTACCGATTGTATCAGAGCTCACATACCAGGATTCCTATCCAGAAGATGTACAAAAGGATCCCAAGCCAAATAAAGCTAGCCAGGAACCTGTCATAAGTGAAGACAGGGGGCTCCGTCCATTTATATCGGAGCTCACGTCCGCTATAGCCGCGCTCACTGACAAATCAAAGTTAGAGAGTGCGCCACTATCGTCGCATACTTTCGCAGCGTCGAAAGCTATAATGACACTGCCAAGCTTTAGCGGAGCACATACCGAGTGGCTTTCATTCCGTGCCATTTACGAAACAACCCGAGGCTACTTCAATGACATTGAAAACACTGCTAGACTAAGACGAAGTCTACAAGGAAGAGCCTTGGAAACAGTCAGCTCAGAACTCATCGGGCATGCTAAGCCAGATGAGATTATGCGAGAACTGGAGCTACAATTTGGGCGTCCAGATTCAATTGCGCAAGCAGAAACCGAGAAGTTACGAGGATTAGCACGCTGTACAGAAGCGCCCAGAGACATCTGCACATTCGCGAGTAAAGTGAGGGGAAGCGTCGTCACTCTTCGAGCCCTAAAGCGAGATCATTACCTCGTCAACGCAGAGCTGCTACGACACCTCACCGACAAACTGCCAAACTCTATACGTGCCCAGTGGTATAGAATCTACACTGAAAAATATGACTCTAGACCAGACCTCGGCTGCTTCAGCGATTTTATTACCGAGCAAGCTCGCTTCTGCAGTGCATTTGCGCCTCCAGAAATTATCAACGAAGCACAAAGCAATCGTACAGTACATAGAGCACACGCGGCTACTACTAAGCCGTCTCCGAAATGCAGAGTGTGCGAAAAGGAGGGTCACTACGGATCCGAATGTAAAAAATTTAAGGAAGCAGATATCAACAAAAGATGGGAACTCGCAAAGAAAAATAACTTATGTTTCCGCTGTTTGCGTTATAGAAATCAGACACACAAATGCAAAACCAATAAGTGTGGAATAGAAGGATGCACTGCGACACACAATCGACTTCTCCATAACAATACAAAGGAGAAGACCGAGGTCAAACAAAAAGAACCTCAAGAAACTGTTGCTAACTCATTCGGTGTGTCAAAGCATCAAGCCTATTTAAAAATAATTCCAGTGCGAATAATTGGACCGGCGGGAGCTGTAAACACACACGCCCTGCTAGATGATGGGTCAACAGTTTCACTAATGGATGAAGAGATCGCCAAACAAATTGGAGCTAAAGGGCGGTTCGACCCGTTTAAGATCACCGCTATCGGAAACACTACCCTCGATTCACCGGAATCTCGAAGAATCAAAGTATCGCTGAAGAGTCTCCACAGCAAAAGGGTGCCATTCAGAGCACGCACGGTCGCAAGCCTAAACTTGGGGCCACAGACTGTGCGTGCGGTAGACATAGCCAAGTGCAAACACTTGAAAGACCTAAAGGAGCAGCTAATATATGACTCCGGCAACCCAAGGATCCTAATAGGACAGGACAATTGGAGACTTCTGATAGCCACTCAAATCCGTAGAGGTCCACCGCACCAGCCAATCGCCTCGCTCACAGAATTAGGATGGGTGCTACACGGGGCACACACTAAAGCCCCGTATCAGCGCGTCCACGCGGCCAATGAGCTGCACAAGAGCGAGGAAACTATAGATGACCAACTCCGCGAATATTTCGCGCTGGAATCTCTCATTATCAATCCGAGAAGACCAGACTCCGACCCAGAGAGGAAAGCTGAAGATATACTAAATAGCAGCACCCGTCAGTTACAAGACGGGCACATAGAAACAGCGCTTCTCTGGAAGGAAAAGGATATCGAGATGCCTGGTAATTATGAAACAGCAATAAAACGGCTCGTTTCCATTGAAAGAAAGTTAGATCGAGACGAAGATCTAAAAAGGAAGTATGATGAACAAATGAATTCCCTAGTACAAAAAGGATACGCCGAGATAGCACCGAAAACTAGCACACCGGGAAGAACATGGTACCTACCCTATTTCGACGTCCATAACCCAATGAAGCCAGAGAAGTTTCGAATAGTACACGATGCCGCAGCCAAAACAAAGGGGGTGTCGTTGAACGACTTCCTGCTCACGGGTCCAGACCTACTGCAATCACTACCAGGGGTCATGATGCGTTTTCGCCGCCATAAAATCGCTGTCTCCGCGGACATAGCCGAAATGTTCATGCAGGTTAAAGTCAGACCCGAAGACAGAGATGCCTTAAGATATCTCTGGAGAGGGGATCGACGTAATGAAGCTCCACAGGAATATAGAATGACGTCGATCATTTTCGGTGCAGCCAGTTCACCCTGCACAGCCATATTCGCGAAGAACTGGAACGCTAAAAAACACATAAACGATGGATGACTATCTCGACAGTTTCCAGTCTCTGGAAGAGGCAATGCGAATATCGAAGGAAGTACGCGGCATACACAAAAACGCGCACTTCACCTTAAGAAAATGGGTTTCCAACGCACCAGAAATTGTAAAAGAATTAGAACCTGACCATGAAGCATCTGAGTCAGTCGATCTGGGAAACAAAGGAACCGAGGAAAAGATACTCGGATTAATCTGGAAACCGGGTACCGATCAGCTGAGCTTCAACCTAAAGCTCGCTCGACTTCCAATCAATTTGCTGCATAAAACACCAACCAAGAGAGAACGTCTCATACGGTGCGTGAAGACGGCACTATACACCGTCCTTCATGAGAGATATCCGCATGAGGAAGTATTAGCCACGCTGCTCTGCGAGGTGGAGTACACAGTAAATAGCAGACCATTGACTCACATCTCTGTAGACAGCGACGATGACGAATCCATCACGCCAAATCACTTCCTTTTAGGAGGATCTGCGAGATTGCCGACACCTGGAGTATTTGATGAAAAGGATATGAATAGCAAAAGACACTGGCGACGCTCCCAGATACTCGCTGACATGTTCTGGCAGCGTTGGGTCCGAGAGTATTTACCGGAACTTCAAAACCGGCGGGAGGCCCATGGGCGAGGTCCCAATCTCCAGGTGGGCGATCCAGTCCTCATAGCTGACGGCCAGTTACCTCGTAACACCTGGCCACGAGGGAGGGTGGAAGCTGTTTACCCCGGTGCGGACGGACAGATTCGCACTGTGGAGGTACGCACAGCAAACGGCCTAATCAAGAGGCCAACCAGGAAACTCGTGCCGCTGCCGAAGTAGAAGCAACGTCGCTCACCGAAATGGATGCAGCGCCGCTGTGAGAAAATCGTCACGACGCTGCACGGCGGGAGAGATGTTCGCGACGGCCTAACAACGTTAAGAAACAAAGTTATAAAGAATATTGTTTTTGTATTAATAATGAAATTACCGACAAAACTGAGTGAAAACGTGTATTAATATAGATATTTAGCATGTTTATAACTCTTAGTATATTTGTATAGAATGTCGTTTTGAAAACAAGTAATATAAACAACTTTTATTATATACCAAAAAATCGACCAATCACAGCGCGTCTTATCGTGGAAAAGTTTTTAATTAACTGCGTAATAGTTCATACTAAAATAAGGAAAATAATTTTATGTTCTAAAAGAGTTATAAATATGACATTCAATTAGCATGTGGCTTATAGATTAAAGAAGTGTAGGGATATTTTTGTATAATTAAACGCATTTCGTAGTTATAGAAAAATCAAAGAATTAATGTACTCAAATATTATGAAAATTTTGGACATTTCGTTTAATAACTTTTTACAATGTTAATATTTTGAGTAACCTTTATGATATACTAATAAAGTACCAGACTACCGATTTAATGATGTATAGCATGTTAGTGTAGCAATTAGTTTTGTATAGAAAATATTGCAATTTATGCCATTTGTATAGTGAAAAGTTTATGCAATAAAGAGGCAAACGGAAAATGGCAAGCGGCTCACTGCAAAGTATTGCCCAAGTCTACCTTAGGGGCTCGGGACCCAGTACCCGTAGTAGTGTGAAGAACTACCAGTGACAGTGAAGTGAAGTGAGTGGTATCCGGTGGTAGCTGAAGTGACTAGTAGCAGTATATAGTGAATAGTGAAAGTGTTAGCTAGCCGAAAAAGGTCGTAACTGACATTCGCAGTTACATATCGTGAAAGTGTTAGCTAGCCGAAAAAGGTCGTAACTGATATTAGCAGTTACATATTATAGTGAAAGTGGTAACTGATATCCGCAGTTACACAAGTGATAAAATCAACTAGTTTAGTTGATAATAGCTGCTAGTCAGTAGTGTTAGAAAACCAGCTACTACCAATAGATCTTTGATACCACCGTACAATTTAAAGAAATCTTTCGAAATATACAGTGACCAACCAATAAGTGAACAACCGTAGTTTAACAACCGTGATCAATAGTTATAAAATTTCGCGACTAATCATTCAGTCGAACCGCTGGCCACTACCTTGCTATTTATATTTGTTAATCGTGCATTTTGATTTGAACCACAGTCCACAATATTTCAGCGGCACCCACAAAGACGGCGGTGAAAGTACCCACCGGAACCTATAGGTGTAGGACGTGAGCGACTCGCGAAGTATCTTCGACAACATTTACTCCAGAGAGTTTCGCCCGTCCGGCACAATAGTAACAAGTGCTATCACAGGACATGGCTCTTTTAACAAACAATTGTTCACCATAGGTGTTACTGACAGCCCCCTGTGCAGGGCATGCATGGGAGAGGAAGAAACGGCGGCTCATATGTTGCTGACATGTCCAGAAGTCGCTTCACACAGGGCTAAACATCTCGGCACGCCGGGATCGCTCCCCGAAGTTGCTTGCAACATCAAGGGACTGCTGAGCTTCTTTGGGGAGATATCATGGCTCGAATAAGCATATTATTCATTATATAGACGAGGAGTTGCAGAAAACAGCCCGTCGTAAACTAAACTAATCTTAGGCTTGCACTACCGGGAACTAATTGATAGATAGGGAACTATGACCATTTTTGCATGGACTTGGCATGTGAATGATTTGATGTGGATTCTATTATTTTGAAAATAGAAAAGCTTTTAATCTTTTTTGAGTACCACTCCCTGAATAAGTCTGCTTAGAAAATAAGTCCATCAGTATGATGGTCATCCTATTTGGGCCCATTTTTAGTTGTTATAGTATTGTTAATTTTATTGTTTAGCCGCCACACCATAATATGCTCATAGTATCTATATGAGTAATAATAAACTCATATGCTCATAGTATCAATAAGGCACGTTCTAAGTTCACATATATCGAATGGCAACTACAGAACCCTGCATAGTATGTGGCTCGACACACACTTACCCACTTTTTTCTTAATGAATAAGGCTCATAATAATAAAAAAAACACAATACTTACTTTAATTCTAAGCATTTCTTCAATTCTCAGTTTAAGATCAACAACATTCATTGTTGAAATATCTCCAAGAGTTTCCAAAGTATGTTGCACAGAACTACTCCCTAAGGAGATGGATGATGTTTCATACTACAAGAAAATGCAATAACTTATTACATAAATGCTAAAATATGAATTAAGGCGGCAGGTAAACCATAACCAAAAATAATTCTTTGATGTACAACAGAAATTATAATTACACAAATTTATTTAAACTTAAACAAATTACTACAGAACAACTGTATAATTTATGTTTAACATAAGGGCTTACCTTCGATAAATAATAGTGAGTAAAAAGTGGCACTACAAAAAGTATTACTGAAACCATAACTATAACTCGAGATAATTTTAAATGGCCCAACCATTGGCAAAAACGTTCGTACAGAAACATTGCTTCCACTTTTAATCTTTATAATTTAAAATAAATTAATATGTTTATTACTTATTATTCATTTTAGTATATATTCGATACTTCGGTTGAAATTCGAATGAAAATATTCCAACATTCACCATCCTTCAACATCAACATGATCACAACATGATCAACATCTTCTTCTTCTTCTTCTTTCTTTTGTGGCGGTTTGATTAAATTCGCCAATGACGTATAGAGTAGAAAATGAAAGCTTATGAGTTTAATTAAAATAAGAGTCTGTGATGATACAAGGATTCAGTTTTCCTCCGAGAATTTTGACAAATCTATTTGTTGAGTTACCTAGAACAAATATGACAAACACAGGTGTTAGACTCTTACCCGTATGTTAAAAGTGACAAGGATTTAAAGTTTCATATTATTAGTATTAATAAAATCACATAAAATATACACAAAAGGAGTACTGGTATATGTTAAAAGAGAATTAAAATCTATAGGTCGAGGAATATAAGGAGGAAGGTAATCATAAAGGGAGGAGGATAATTTGGGACAGTTGAAAAAAATATGGTTTGTGGAACCTTCATCTAAGCCACATTCACACAATGAGCTATCCCTTACTCTGATTTTTGCCAGATGTGCATGTGTACAGGCGTGTCCAATTCTTAATCTACAAATGATTGAAGTTGCATGTTTATTTGCTTTGTTAAATTTAAAGAACCAAGGCTTGGGAGGAATAACCTCTTGGATGGCAGCATAGTGCTTACCTTTAACATTTTTGGAAACTTCCCATAATTTATTCCAATTTTCATTCAGTTTCCTTTTAGCTAGCAAAATTAGGTCATGTGAGTAAATTAAATTTTGTAGAATGCCATTAGCAATTGCATTTTTAGCGAGTACATCAGCTGTTTCGTTACCATGGATACCACTGTGGCCTGGAATCCAGGCCACTGAAACATGGATTCCTTTAAGATGGCATCTGAATAGGGTATTTTTTATTTTAAGAATTAGTGGAAATTTATGTTTGTTATGGAATTGATTGGACAAAATAGCTAACAAACAACTTTTTGAATCTGTGAAAATAACTGTTTTATTAAGATTATGTGACTCTACATATAACAAAGCTTCACTGATTGCAGTTGCTTCACCGGTAAAAGTGGAGGATAGTGAGGGGCATTTAAAGTTAAGAATGATTTTGAACTTAGGAATCCAAACAGCAGCTCCAGTATAGTCTTCATCAGACTGTTTTGAAGCGTCTGTGTACATGACAAGCCAATCTTTAAAGGTGTTTTCTATAATTTCTTTTAATTTCAAATTTGCCATCGGAGAATCCTTTTCTATACCTAGATCTAGATGAATGTCGGGTTGGAAAACAATAGCCTCGTAAGGAACATCAAAGAGTGGATTTATTTTACATTGAAAGATTGGGTAAGGAAGCTGAAGAAAAATTACAAAACTTTTAAACAAGCAGGGAGAGTCCTTATGGGTCCAGTATCGGTCAGATGAGATATACTCTGAAAGAAGGTGCAATTTAGGAATTAGGGGATGATCTGAAAGCTGGCATATCTTAAATAAGAATCTGTCTGAAAGGTATTGCCTTCTTAATCTTAAAGGAGGATCTACGCACTCAACCTGAAGAACATTTATTGGTGAGGATTTCATTGCTCCTGTAATAATGCGAAGGCATTTCGATTGAATTTTGTCCATTACTTTTAGGGATGATTTATTGCAAGGCTCCAACAGAAAACATCCATAGTCAAGGTGGCTTCGTATTAAAGCATTGTACAGTAATTTCTGAGAAAAAGGATGGGACCCCCACCAAACACCTGACAAAGACCGAAGAATATTTATGTTTTTTTCGCATTTTTGTGTTATATATTCAATGTATGGACCAAAGGCCAATTTCGAATCAAGGATAACTCCCAAAAATTTAACATTGCCTCTAACTGGAAAAGGTTGCTTATCATATACAACGGATATATCGGGAATTCGCCTTTGGCGGGAAAAGATCACCACACTACTCTTGGCCACAGATAAAGAGAGGCCATGATTAGTTAACCATTCTTGTAAATAATCCATGGATGAGTTTAGACGGGAACATGCCACTGTGAAGTTGTTTGAGAAGATGTATAGAGCTAAATCGTCTGCATATTGAAGAACATAACAAAAAGAATTTACTGAAAGTTCTAAATCGTGAGTATATATAGAATAAAGGAGAGGACTAAGAACTGAGCCTTGTGGAAGTCCTTTCCATATAGTTTTTGGGGGAAGCAGGAGATTTTTAACATTTATAGATATTGATCTAGAAGAGAGAAAGTTAGAGACGTAATTGACTATCCTCACTGGAATGCTCAGATTAAGCATTTTCTGCCTGAGCACAGGAAGTAGCACATTATCATATGCAGAAGAAATATCCAAGAAAACTCCTATGAGAAATTCATGTTTTGAGAAAGCAATATGAATATCTGTGACCAAAGTACTTAGGCTATCCATGGTACTTAAACCTTTTCGGAAACCAAATTGGCTTTTAGGTAAGAGATTATTCCTTTCCAAAAACCACTCCAAGCGATTTTTTATTAAATGTTCCAAGATTTTTGCCAAAGTACAAGAAAGGGCAATAGGTCGGTAACTGGAAGGGTCATTGCTAGACTTACCTGGTTTGAGAATGGGCAAAATAATTTGGGTTTTCCATTCAGCAGGAGGATTACCAGTAATATAAATAAAATTTAAAATGGATAGTAAGACAGTTTTAGTGTTCTCACTACTATTAATTATAAATGAATAAGGAATCCCATCAATACCTGGTGAGGAGTCTTTAAGGCCATTGAGTACAGTAAACAATTCTTGAGAAGAAAAGGGGGAATCAAATTTATCATTTGTTTTTAAAAAAGCAGAATTAAAAACTAGGCATTCATCATAAGATGGGACTGTTTGTGGTGCAAGTTTATTAGAGAATTCATCTATCCACAGGGAAGGATCATTAGAAATTATATTTTCACTAGAAACTGCACAGCGATATTTTTTAACATTTCTCCAGACCAAAGATGGGGGAGTCCTAGGTGACAGTGACTCACAGAATTTAAACCAACCAGTTCGCTTTTTGTCTGACAGTAATTTTAAGGTTTCTGCAGCAATTTTTTTATAGGAGATATAATTCTCTGCAGTCATAGAACGGGAGTATATTAATTCAGCCTCTTTTCTTCTCCTACAAGCTGCTGAACAATCTTGGTCCCACCAAGGAGGGGAAGGATACTTATTTTTGAAAGGTTTTTTTAAGGGGATTGACTTATTAGCAGCAGAAATAATTGCATTTCTGAACTCTATATATACAGGAGCAATATTATCATTGTTAATTGGGGGAAGATTTGAAACCTCTTGTTCCAAAACTGTAGAATATAATTGCCAATTAGCTTTGGATAGATTATACTTTAGTCTCGGGCAAAATGTAAAATTTATTCTAGGTGAAGTAGGAGGAGTGATGAATATAGGAAAATGGTCACTGCCATAGCTAGAAGGTAATATTTGCCACAAAAGAAGGGAAGCAATATCTGGGGAGCAGAGAGTTAGGTCAACGGCACTTCTAACATTTTGTAATGGGGATACTCGACGGGTAGGAGATCCGTCATTTAGAATACAGAGATTAAAATTATCAATAAGATCTAAAAATAAGGGAGCCAGTGAATCACACAGATGGGAGCCCCAAACAGCAGTGTTGCCACCTTAGTGGATTTTCCACTAAATCTGGTGGTTTGGAACCCCCTTTTAGTGGCAAATTTTTGCTTTTAGTGGCTAGTGGTTTTTTTAGCGGATTAGGAATTTTATAATAAATTATAAGAAACGAGTCGTTTCATATAAATAGTCGTTTCAAACGTCTATTTAGCCATATTTTATACTTTCAAATATAAACCTATATATTTTTAGGAGTATATTTTACTACGCAGGCAACACCAATCCACGCATTCACGGGGTTCCCCGTTAAATATATTTAGTATAAGGCAACTAATATAAAACGATGGAATGCAAGGGCGAGATCTATCTGTATCTCGCTCTCCGGAATACTAAATAGTTGAGAGGGATATAATTTCCGCTTTCTATTCTATTTGACAGCATTTTACAATACTTAGTCCAATGTTTTTGAACTCGGTCACGCACGATCACTCGGATTCAGTGCCTCAATGTGCGTTGTTGTTTGTTTTTGTTTCGTTTTGCGATTACACATTTTTAAATAAAAATATTATTCATACGACGTCATGCCGAAACCTCAATATTCCCAAAAATTTAGGGATTCTTGGCTTCAAGATCCCGATTTAAAAGAATGGCTTCAAGCAGTTGAAAGTACCACTGGCCAAGTAGCAAAATGCAAGTTTTGTGGAACGATATTAAGAAGTCACTACGGAGATTTAAAAACACATGCTCTTTCGAAAAAGCACCAACAAAATAGAAAGGTAAATTATAGCTTTGTCTTTGTTATTTATAACGGTTCGAACTTGGTCAATTAATGAGGTTGCATTTAAATTTTTCTTATATATTTCATTATTTGTTTATAGGTTATCACCAAACAACCTAAGCTGACATTCAAAAAGGAGTCTACTGATAATAAAAAGAAAGATGAAGCCAGAGTTGCCTTATTTACAGCAATGCATACAAGTATACGAACAGTTGATCATTTAGGAGAAGTTATTAACCATAGCCATGAAAAAGAAATAAATAAAATGCAGATGCACCGAACTAAGTGCACGTATGTAATAAAAAATATTTTAGCATCTCATTTTACAGAACTTATAAAAAACGACATTAAAGATCAACCATACAGTTTATTAATAGATGAATCCACAGATATTGCTGTACAAAAATATTTGGGTTTAGTTATAATTTATTACAGCACTACACATGAAAAAATAGTTTCAACTTATTTGGACCTTGCTGAACTCGACGCATGTAATGCTGAAGGTATTGTTTCTGCCATAAAGCGGACGCTTAAACATTTCGACTTGCGAATTGAAAACTTAATGGGTATTGGCACAGATAATGCATCGGTGATGGTTGGCGTAAATAATGGAGTTTTTTCCCGATTGAAACAAGAAATACCGCACTTAGTTTTGGTACGTTGTTTATGCCACTCCTTGCAACTGGCTGTTTCAGCAGCAGCAAAGGAATTTCTTCCGCGAAATCTTGAATTTTTAATTAGAGAGACATATGATTGGTTTGCTCGCTCGTCTTCCAGACAAGTTATCTATAAAGAGCTATACAAATCCATCAACGATGGACAGAAGCCTCTTAAAATTGTTCAAGCCTGTCAGACTAGATGGTTATCCATAGAGTCTGCTGTGTCGAGAATTTATACGCAATGGCTGGAGCTTAAAACTCATTTTTCGATTGCTAAGTTGCACGAAAGGTGCCACACGTCAGAGCTATTGCACTCTATGTATGCGAATGATATAAACTATGCATATGTATCATTTATTTATCCAATTTTGATTGATATAAACAGAGTTAATAAAATGTTTGAGTCAAAAAATACGGACCACACCTTATTGTGCGGTGAATTAACAAACTTGATTGATACGCTTGTCACCAAAGTAACGTTGCCTACACATAAGATAGATATCTTTACTCAAAATATTCGTGACTATTTGGACCAAAGATGCTACCTGGGATTCCGATTCGAAAAACATATTCAAGAAATGAAAGAGAAAGGTTTTCCCCGGGAAGAGGAAGAAGTATTGCGGAATAGGTGCATACAGTTTATAGTTTGTCTCATTGACGAAATAAAAAACAGATTGCCGGAAAATATTACTCTCATGAAACAAATATCCCGTATAAGTGTCGAAAAAGCCCTGCATCACAACAAAGAAAATCTTGTTGATATAATGGCTCGGTTCGTAACAAGTACAGAATTAATTGCAAAAATTGACGATCAATGGCAGCAAATTCATTTACTGAGATGGAATGAAACAAAAGATACAAAAATTTTTTGGAGCGAAGTCTTGAAATTCAAAGATGCACAAGGTGTTGCTCGATTTCAAGAATTAGCAACATTTGCGATTACACTTTTGGTATTGCCACATTCGAATGCCGATGTGGAAAGACTTTTTAGTAGCATGAATATTATAAAAAACAAGCAGCGAAACAGAATGAAGCTAACTCTTTTGAAATCAATTCTAAAAATACGCTGCGGTATGCAGTTAATGGGAAAGTGCTGCAACAATTATGAAATTCCTTTAAATCTTATAAAACAAATTGGGACGAAGGAGTCATATCAGTCCGATAAGGATAACAGTAAGGCTGAAAATGAAAATGCAGATTCATCTGAAGACGATTTATTAATGTAAATAATATCTTAAGCAACTTTATTTTTTTAATTACTAAAAGTAAAAAAATTATATTAACAACAATGAGATTTTTAATAATAAACGTACTTTTACTTTTTTTTTGCTTTAATCATATTCATATATCTTAGTGGAAATTTTAGTGGTTTTCAGAGGGGGACATCTTTTTGTTAGTGATTTTCTGGTGGTTTGAGGAGCCTTGTCTGGCGGATTGCTATTTCATCCGTTGGCAACACTGCCAAACAGTATGATGCATATTAAAATCTCCCAAAATAACCATAGGAGGTGACAGAGAAGAAATAAGTGTTGCAAGTTCTGTTAAAACATTTGCATCAGGATTAGGAATGTAAACAGAGAGAATAGAGACATCAAGGGCCTTAATAGCAACAGCATTTACTGCTGGACTATGAGAAGGGAGAGGAATTTGTGAAAATGTAACTGTTCTTGAAATTAAAATAGAGGTGCCAGCACGACCATCACTCCTATCATCCCGGAGGCATGCATAGCCTGAAACCCTAAAATGAGACTCAGGTCTAAGCCATGTCTCCTGGATGGCAAGAATGAAGGGATGAAATTTATTAATGAGGTAAATGAGTTCATTTTTTTTATTTCTAATGCTCCGACAATTCCATTGAAGAATTGGCGGGACTGCGAATGTTACGGGCTAAAGAGGAAAGCTGAGTAAGTTTTTGGTGTAAGCTGAGAGGAAGTTCCGTGTCATTAAAACGGGAGATCATGTTAATTAGAATTGATATCATAAGTTCGCAGAAATTATCATTACTAGAGGAGTTGTTGTCATTTCCCAGTAGAGCACACCCATTAGGAAGGGAAGAATTAGGATTCTCAACAATTGCCTGATGGGCTGCCATATCATATCCAGAATTTAATGATTGGCTATAGGTACGTTGAGGGATAAAAATTGTTTTTTTGTATGATGCAGTTTGTGAGAGCTGAGCCGAAGGGGTTGAAAGACTGTCAGTTATGGTATAAGGGGTCTGTTGAGAACAATTACGAGGCTGGATTCTTGTTGTATCAGCAAAGGATCTTTTTGTCTGAGGGAATCTAGCTGAAGCTTCTAAATATGAGATATTTTCTTGTGACATAACAAGTTTAATAGATTTTTGCCTTAGATGTTCAGGACAAGTAGGGTCTTTTGCGGTGTGGGGACCTGAGCAGAATAGACAAGTAGGAGTTTGTCGAGAACAAGCTAAACCTTCATGATTCTGTGCACACACAAAGCAGCGAGGAGATGATCGGCACTGGGAAGTAACATGGCCAAATCTACAACATTTATGACACTGAATTAGTGGCAAAATATATTTTTCTACTGGCATTGAAGTGTAAAAACAGTAAATATGGGGAGGAAGTTTTTGTCCAGAAAAAGTTAGAACAACCGTCTGAGTTGGAACCCATAAAACGCTATTGCTGTCACTAACTGATCGTCTATTAAGTCGCCGTGCTTTAATTATAGAACCGTAGCCAGAGGGAATTTCTATAGCTGCTATTAATTCTTCTAGTGTCCACTCTATGGGAACTTGTCTAACTAGCCCCATACGAGTGATACTATATGAGGGGATGGTTGCTTCATATTTGGAAATTTGGAGAGCTGGGTGATCGATAAAGGTGTTTGCATCTGCAGCTGTTTTAAACTCCACTGATATTCTATTTCGTCCAACTTTTTTGACTCCATCATGGACTATATTTTTAATATTGTTATGATACAGAAAGTGACCGAATTTAATTGGTTTAAGAGTTACTCCAGACAGCTGATCATTTGAGATTTTACTTACGTGAACTAGAAAAGGAGCGGCATCATCTTGAGAGTACTTAACTTTTTTATTAATAAAATCAGGATGGGTATATGAGGATTGTATTGAAGGAAACTGTTGTTTTGGATCAGTAATAACTATTTTTTGTGGATGGGCAGACTCGTTACTTACTTGGGCACGTTTACGGTTAATTAGTTCTACATTATCAATGTTAATGGGTAAGGAAAAGGAATCATTGCGACCCCTTCCGGGATCGGGAGGTTCGTCCTCCATTATATTACTACAACAAAAAATTACATAAAAACGGCACAACTACAAACACTTACTAATTTACAGATATTAAAACCTCCACCAAGACAGAAAAATTTACTATAGTAACTCAACAACACTTAATAAAATAATAAATTTTAAGCAAAAAAGGCACGACACTTGTATCTCTCACTTCCTCAGCTTATCCTCTCCCGCCTAGCTTGCTACATATTTATTTATCTATGCTCCCGCCTATGAAGTCCTGAATTTCTTATACAGAGTACCATGATCAACATCATAGATTAGTGTAATATATACGGAAATCAACATTCATTGCCTGTCAGTGTCAGTCTGTCACACTGTCAATAGTGTTGCCAACAACTTGGTACCTGATATCGCCATTTTCCACAGCTTTAGCAGCCTAATTTGGGCTGAGGTAGCCTAAAGTAGGCCAAACGTCAAAACTTCGCAATTTGAAGAAATAAAAACGTAATTTTAACAATTTGTTTATTTATAAGATCAAATTAAAAAAAATCATCAATAATCATCTGAAGCAGCAACAACAAAGCATTATAATGTAATAAGTTTAAGTATACCTAATATAATTGTTTTTGATGATGAATTAACGGAGCGACATATTCACATTGTGATTAAGCTCATTAATAAAGAAATAAAAAAAACATCAGCAAGACTTTCATCGTCAAAATTTTCTGTAGCCTTTGCTGTGCTGGTGCTAGCGCAAGCTTCGCTGGAACTGGAAACGTACAATTTTTCTCCCAGCATGTAAACTGATCATGTGATTGCTTAGTTGAAAATTTTTGCAGCAAATATTTCGGACATTCATATGTGTACGGATTCTAAGAATTGCAACAGAATGGGTAGTTGCATTCCGTTACTTAATTATGTCTTTATCGTACCCATCAAGCTGAAAATTCTTTCTACAACAACGTTATTAAAGTTAACGAGAGACATCCCTATCAAAAATCGTCTAAATCTTTGAATATGGGATTCTTTCCAACATTTTGTATTTTCAATACCTATGTTACGGCCCTCAGCTGCCCCGACAAAAGTCGACTGGGCTAGGGCCCATCGTAACTCAACGCGACGAGCAACCGGGGGTTCGGGCCCAAATGACCTAAAAAAGTAAAGTAAAGTTACAGCCTATAATACGTTCCACTGCTGGGCTCAGGCCTCCCCTCATTTCTGAGAGGGTTTAGGGCAAGGAAGTGTCCGCCGCGCTGCCCAAGTGCGTGTTGACGAACTTCACATTTTTTTTTTCTTATTCCTCAGACATGCAGGTTTCCTCACGATGTTTTCCTTCACCGCCGAGTACGTGGTAAATCAGCACTTAAAATTGCATTTAACAATTTCATTGGTGCCGGCGGGGATCGAACCCGGGTTACTCGCGTTCTGTTATATTCACAGCGAGCGTTAACCACTGAGCTACCACGGCCAAATGACCTATGGATAATTAATTTATAATGGCTGGATAAGCAAACACAAACTTACCGAGTCCCGGAGGTAGGGTCGACCACAAGGTACCGTCAGGGGCAAGTAAATGGTATATGTGAGTGGTGTAGGAAGGTGTGTAACGTAACCTGACGTCACCGATGTAATCGGCTAGCAGACCCACACGCGTTGCCCAGCTCCACAAGGTGCAATCACTCCAGTGGGCATTCACCGTTATATATAACTCAAGTCCGACGTCACTTAGCACCAACTATAATCGAATAGGGACGCGATCTCATCCCGGGTCACAAAGTTTAGCGTTCCACCCGACAACGCAAAAATTCCTTCGTACGATATTAAGATACTACACAAGCCACTCGTCGACGCAAATTAAGGGCAATCGAAGTTACATTAATCACTTAAACTCAAGGAAAGCCTCGTTGTCACGTATATGTACAAAATAAGACAACGCAAAGGAGGCCGTCGTAATGCGACGTAACGGTTCTAACGTAACTCCCGACCTCTAATCGACACGGCCGTCGTGTACAATCGAATATCCTAGACTAACTGACGCGGCCGCAGGCCGCAAAAAACGAATGCCCCCGGCGCACCGCCATACCGGTTCCCCGACCGAGACGAGCGCCTTTGCCAGTTCCAGTGATTACGATTTGGCCTAAACAAACCACCGTCCCGGGCATAAGGACTTCTGTCCGCGAGTAATTTGGCAAACGGGATAAGGTCGCGACGGCACGATGCAAGACCGAATCTCCAACCAAAACCTCGGCCACCCTAAGCACGCCATCCGGTCCATACGACAACTTAACAGTGCGCCCACGGCGCTAATACGAAGGCTAAGCGTTAGGTTCTTTAACTAACACGAGGTCTCCAACCCGAGGAGGATCCGTCTTGTCAGACCACTTAACAAGCTGCTGCAAAAGATGTAGGTACTCCAGAGACCATCGGTGCCAAAAACTCGGAGTCATTTGTTGCAGCAGGTCAAATCTGCTCAACCGCGAAGAGCTTACTTCCCTGAAGGGGTACTCGGGCAGGGCGTTAATCAGCTGGCCAATCAGGAAGTGGCCCGGTGTTATAACCTCCAAATCATTCGGATCGGACGAGAGGGGACAGAGGGGCCGAGAGTTGAGTACCGCCTCAATTTTACAGAATACGGTGGCAAGCTCCTCAAATATCAAAATAGTTTCGCCAATAACACGACGGAGATACGTTTGTGCAACCTTAACTACCACCTCAAAAATACCGCCCCAGTATGGGCAAGCCAGGGGGTCGAATTTCCACTGGATGCCCTTCTTGAACATCGCAGTACCTAAATAAGTCCTGTTGCTGGACAGAAATTCGACGACCTCTTTCAAATATCTATCCGTGCCCTTACGATTCGTACCGTAATCAGACCGGATCAGGTCCGGCAAACCACGACGCGATACGAAACGGTCCAGCGCGGCCACAAAGGCTTCAGTGCTGAGGGCACTTATAAGTTCTAAGTGAACGGCCTTAGTGGCGAGGCACACGAAAACGCACATATAGGCCTTATATGAACGCGTGTTGCGAAGGTTGGAGGACTTGACGAGGAAGGGGCCAGCAAAGTCGGTTCCGACTCCAGCGAATGGTCGGATAGCCCTGACGCGGTCGGGTGGTAAGTCACCCATCATCGGCTGCGATGTGGTGGCCTCCAGTTTATAACAAGGTATGCACTTAAAGATGACGCACCGAATGGTGCGTGGGCCAGCCAAAATCCAAAACTCCCGCTGCAAAATAGCTGAAAGAGCGTTACACCCAGCGTGGGCATTCTGAACATGATGGTGAGTTACCAGCAACCGAACAAAGGCGCCGTCCTTAGGGAGCAGTAACGGGTGCCGAGCCCCGTACGGCAGTTGAGAAATTTTCAAACGTCCGCCAACGCGCAGCATCCCAGCGTCGTCCAGGAAGAGGTTCAGGCGGGCCAGAGCGCCCTTGACAACGGACAAATCGACGCAACCAAGCAGTCACCGTTGCCGTGTAGTGGCGGTTGAGAATATCCACTACCCCATATCTTCCTATGGGTGTCGTAAGAGGCGACAGAGGGAGACAGGCAGGAGATGGGCAGCAGCATCTTCCTGATAACAGCAATGATATAATAAAAAGCTGCGGTTGCCAACTCGCTCGCCAAGCGTGGCAACTATGGCAAATACCCCCCATGAGTAACGACGCAAACAAACGGCCCCCAGTCCCCGGCGGCCCCGTTATTCCTGGCTACGGTGGCGACCATGGTAACGGCGGGGCAGGGGGTGCTAAGAATCTCCGGTGGAGGTTCGGTTGCCACCTCACCGACGACTCGACCTGGCAACATATAACGCACGCACCCTGAGGACTGACGAGAAAATACTGGAGTTGGAAGAAGAGGTAGACAAGTTGCGCTGGCATATTATTGGGTTATCCGAGGTCCGAAGAGAGGGGGAGGACACGGTAATCCTCGAGTCCGGCAACTTGTTCTATCACCGGGAGGGCGACCATCTGTCCCAAGGAGGTGTCGGATTTATCATCCACAAGTTTCTCGTCAACAACATTGTAAAGATTGGAAGTGTGTCGACGAGGGTCGCGTACCTGATACTCAGAATCACCAAACGGTATTCGCTGAAGGTCATACAGGTTTACGCACCAACCTCGGCACATCCCGATGAGGAGGTGGAGGAAATGTATAAGAATATTTCCAGAGCCATGCATTCCTCCGAAACCCATTACACGGTGTTGATGGGACTCCAACGCAAAACTAGACACAAGAGAAAGCGGTGAGCTGAAGTTAGGGAAATTTGGAGTAGGGCAACGGAACCGTAGGGGTTAGCAGCTGGCCGACTTCATGGAGAAAGAGGGACTATTTATGATGAACTCTTTCTTCCAGAAGCGGCCCCACAGAAAGTGGACCTGGTCGAGCCCCGACGGTTCGACAAAAAATGAGATTGACTTCATTATGACGACCAGACGCCAACTGTTCAGTGATGTCTCAGTCATCGCAAAGGTGAAAACTGGCAGCGATCACCGAATGGTTAGAGGCACACTGAACCTAAACGTTAAGTTGGAGAGGTCTCGTCTAATGAAGTCAACGCTCCGTCCCCCTCGTGCTCTGATCCAGAATCCCGAAACTTTTCAGCTCGAGTTACGTAACCGCTTTCAGTGCCAAGAAGATTGCAATGCAGTGGACGATATGAATGACAAGTTCGTGGAAACTGTCCATGCGGTCGAGCTAAGTTCTGCAAGACCGGCCGCAGAAGAACACAAAAGCTCTCCGATCACACTCTTAATCTCATGGCTGTTAGACGGGAGATGAGGCTGCAATCGTCAACAGATTTGACAGCATACAGGCATCAGAACAGACAGATCTCCAAATGCATGCGGTGAGACTTACTTAAATTTAATACTGCTCGTATTGAAGAAGCGATTAAGCGGAACCAAGGCTCCAAAGTATTTGCCAGAGATCTGTCTGCCAGTAAGAGCCAACTGTCAAAGCTGAAGACTGAGTGTGGCAGCATCGTTTCCGGGACACCTTAGATTCTGAGTGAGATTAAGAGGTTCTATGGGCAGCTGTACACATCATCGTTGGAGCCACACGCAAGTGTGAGTAACGATCCAAGATATCCCTGACGTCAGTCTGAGCGAGATTAGAATGGCTCTCTAGCACCTTAAAAATGGCAAGTCCCCGGGCGAGGATGGAATTACAGCGGAGCTTCTGAAAGCGGGTGGAAAACCGGTACTTGAAGTACTTCAGAGGCTCTTTAATTCCGTCCTCCATGGTGGCACTACTCCGGAGGCGTGGAGTAGAAGTGCGGTGGTCTTGTTCTTCAAGAAAGGTGACAACGCCCTCTTGAAGAACTACAGACCGATATCTCTTCTGAGCCGCGTCTACGTGCTGTTTTTGAGAGTCATTACGAATCGTCTCGCACGCAGACTGACGACTTCCAGCCTCCCGAACAAGCCGGTTTCCGAAAAGGCTTTAGTACCATAGACCACATACATACCCTTCGGCAAATTGTACAGAAGTCCGAAGAGTACAATCTGCCACTTTGCCTGGCATATGTGGACTATGAGAAAGCCTTTGATTCCGTCGAAATTTGGGCGGTGCTACAGTCTCTTCAGCGGTGCCAAGTTGACTGTCGGTATATTGAAGTGCTGAAGTGTTTGTACAGTAGGGCTACGATGGCTATCCGAGTACAGAACCAGAGTACGAAACCTATCGTACTCTGGTTCTGTACTCTATATATGCAGAGAGGTGTAAGACAGGGTGACGTTATTTCCCCGAAACTCTTCACCGCTGCATTGGAAGACGTTTTCAAGCTACTGGACATGAAAGGAAACGGTATTAACATCAATGGCGAGTACATCACTCACCTTCGATTTGCCGACGATATAGTCCTTATGGCAGAATCGCTGAAGGACTTAAGCACTATGCTCAATGACCTCAATAGTGCCTCCCAACGGATAGGTCTTAAGATGAACAAGGACAAAACAAAGATCATGTTTAATGTCCATGTCACACCTATGCCGGTAGTTGTTGGGAGCACTAAGCTCGAAGTTGTTGACGAGTACGTTTACCTGGGACAAATAGTCCGGCTAGGTAAGTCCAACTTCGACCGAGAGGTCAATCGACGGATTCAACTCGGCTGGGCAGCGTTCGGAAAATTACAACGCATCTTCTCGTCAGGTATACCTCAAAACCTGAAAACTAAGTTGTACAACCAGTGCGTGTTGCCAGTGATGACATATGGAACTGAGACGTGGTCCTTCACTGCTGGCCGTATGAGGACGCTCAAAGTCGCTCAGCGAGCTATGGAGAGGGCTATGCTCGGAGTTTCTCTGCGTGATAAACTTAGAAATGAGGATATCCGCAGTAGAACCGGAGTGACCGACATAGCCCAACGGATTAGTAAGCTGAAGTGGCAATGGGCCGGCCATATAGCTCGAAGAACCGACAACCGTTGGGGAAAAAAGGTTCTCGAGTGGCAGCCTCGTACCGGTAGACGAGGTGTAGGGCGACCCCCCACTTGATGGAGTGACGACCTGGTAAGACATGCAGGAAGTCGATGGATGCAGGTGGCTCAGGACCGTGCTTTGTGGTATACCTTGGGGGAGGCCTATGTTCAGCAGTGGACTTGTAAAGGGCGGTAATGATGATGATGAAGCAGTCACTCCTAAGAGCTTATCGATAGAGCTGCACCGTTCTAGCAGGGAGAAATCCCTAGTGGGCTTATCCTTGCCCACTCCTACTCGGGCTCGTAGGCCAGGTAATTCAATCGGTTCTGAGTATTTATTCTGGGGCCAGAATGACTGAGACTCAGTCAACCAACTGGAACCCCATGACAGGGGGTGGTCAACTAAAGAGGGGGCTTCACATCCGCGAGAAGCACAGTCTGCGGGATTCAACTCCCCTGGGACATGTCTCCAGTTTAGAGACATGCCAGAATTCTGGATTTGAGACACGCGGTTCGCCACAAAGATCTCAAGATTGTGAGATGCAGCTCTGAGCCAACAAAGTACTATCTCACTGTCCGACCAAGCGTAGACGTCCGTAATGTCGATTACAGACTTCAATGACGAGTGAACGTGGTTGAGGAGTCGCGTGAGAAGAGCGGCTACGCACAGTTCCAATTTAGGGATAGTTAAGCGGGACCTAATGGGAGCAACCTTGCTTTTAGCAAGTACGAGATGGACGGAAGTATGGCCAGAAGAGCTCACAGTCCGCAAATATGTGACAGCAGCATAGCCTTTCTCAGAGGCGTCGCAAAATCCATGTAGGGTAGCCCTGCATTTCTCTGGAGGGAGGAAGCACCTTGGCATGGAGACCCGGTTAATGTCCGGAAGGGTGGACACAATGGAGTTTCTCGATACGTGAAAGTATCCTGAACAGGCCTATATTAAATGCCCAGCACAGCACAGTGAACAAATTAGGATTTTCAGGGTGCTCGAATAGATGAGGGTCTTGTTGATTTTCTCCTGGGAGGTCCTTCAAAATATGAGGGGAGTTCGACAACCATTTGCGCAACTCATAACGTCCGGACTTCAGGATGGCAATCAATTCGTCTCGCATACCAAGAGCCTCTTCGACGGTAGAGGCACCCGTGCAAATGTCGTCCATGTAGACCGAAGTCTCCAAAATAGAAGCCCCCCGAGCATATTTTAGACGCTCTCTCTCAGCGAGTTCGAGGAGGGTTTGTATGGCGATATACGGGCTGGACCGGAGTCCATATGTGGTGGTGTTCAACTCAAACACCTGTATCGGATCGCTGGGCTTCTCGCGCCACAATATCAGCTGATATCGACGGCCATCACGATGGATCACTGATTGTCGAAACATCATCCGAATGTCGGCTACAAAAACCACTTGGTGCCAACGGAAGTGGGTCAAAATGTCGGATATGTCCTTGATCAATTTAGGACCAGAGTGGAGACACTGGTTCAGGGACACACCATTTGACGAGGGGGCGGAGCTGTCAAAAACTACCACAACCTGGTAGTATCCTGGTCACAATTTCTTTAACGGACAGCCGACAAGTATCACAAGAGCGCAATTTTTCTAAAGGATTCTCGCCACAATTTATTGTCTCATAAGTATATATATCCTGGTACTCATCGCAGCGTTTGGGTGAATGTGAGAACCAATTATAAGTTTCTCTAATGGGAAAATCTATATTTCGTGCTAACGTTTGCTCTGACGCATGTGAAACAGCTTATTGCAACGAGTGGTAACAATTGGCAAAATTCAATTAGGTAGATACGCCATTATTGATTGGAGTCATGATGGAGACTTTATCCACCCCAATTCCAATTAAGTTTTCTATTAGAAGACCATGTAAACAGTTTACCAAGGTAGTAAAAATTCCACGAGATACGTGTTTCTAAGTAGTTCTAATGCTAGAAATGCTCTCTCTCTCTCTAGTCGGTCTCTCATGACTGAGGATCGTGATCATCATCACGGAGAGTAAGTTTATTGTTTATGATTTCTCTCCACCGGGCCCTATCGCTGGCCATACGGAGAGCGTCGTAGAAATTTCACGCACCAACTTCTTTGACTTGGTCGGACCACCGGGTTTGAGATCTACCTCTGGGCCTTCTTCCCTCTACGTTTCTAACAATTATCAATTTCTCAATACTTTCGTCCCCGCGGCGAGAGATATGACCAAAATAGCTGAGGATGCGCTGAAGACATGTGGTGGAAAGACGCGTCTTGATCTTGAGTTGTGATAGGATTGACACGTTTGTGCGCTTCGCAGTCCACGGTATTCGCAGCATTCGCCTCCAGCACCACATTTCGAACGCATCAATTCTCTCCCTTTCTCTGACGCGTATAATCCATGTTTCCACTGCATAGAGAAAAATTGGAAATATAAGAGTATATACTAGGTGTAATTTAGTATTATTTGTTATGCTTCTGTTCCTCCAGATGTTTGTCAGCCTGGTCATTGCATCCTTAGCTATTGCTATGCTACGTTTAATTTCGGGAACGCAAGTACCCTCATTTGAGATCAGATATCCTAGGTATGTATAATTCTCCACAAAGTCGATCCCTTGAATGCTGCAAGTGTTGGAAAGTTTGTTAGCCCGGTCTATAATCATGAGTTTCCTTTTATTCCTGTTGATTGACAGACCTAGCTCTTCGCTTTCTTTCTACTTCTAGCTTATGCAGCAGCTCCTCCATGTCCTCATAAGATGTTGCAAGAAGCACAGTTTCGTCCGCATATCGCAAGTTTTTCCCCCTTTTCACTTTATCCCCCAATATGAAACCCTTTATCCCAGACTTCCATGGTTTTCCGCATGATGTGCTCCCCATATATGTTAAAGAGCAACGGAGACAGTATACAACCTTGTCTTACGCCTTTCATAGTCATAAACTCATTGGAAAGACTGCCATCGAGTCTCACATAAGATCGGTTGTTATTATACAGGTTGGCAATTAGGCTGACTAGGTGTGTTGGTACTCCCATTTCGATCAATATTGACCATAGTTTATACCAACGGACGCAGTCAAATGCCTTACTGTAATCGATGAAGCACAGTAACACTGGATTGGCAAATTTGCGACTCCTTTCAATAATCTGCCTGATATTTAAAATCTGTTCTCTTGTACCCTTGCCCTTTACAAAGCCAACTTGCTCCTCGGGTATCTGCCTGTTTAGGAAATTCTTAAGACGTTGATTTATTATATACAGCCTGACTTTGCTGGCGTGCGAAATTAAAGAAATTGTCCTGTAGTTTTACAATTACTTTTGGAACCTTTCTTATGCAAGGGCACAAAAACAGATTCAGTCCATTCTCTAGGCCATATGCCTGTAGTCCAAATCGAGTTGCAGATGTTTACCATAATTTTCCGGCCTATTGGACCCATGGCTTTTAAAAGTTCTGCTGGAATGCTATCTTTACCAGGTGATTTGTTCGTTTTTAATGACTTTATTGCTTGTTCTACTTCGTCGTCTAAAATACTAGGTTCTGGGTAGTTCATAGTATTCCAATTATTGTTAACACGAGCAGGTGTGTCCTGTGTACAGTACAGTTCGGCACAGTATTGTCTCCAGCGTTCCAACACTGTATCTAAGTCGCTCAGTAGGTTTCCGTTTTTGTCTTCTATGGCCATGTTTGAACGATCTTGGTCTTGCTTAGTTCGCGCACCCTTTTAAAAAGTTCGTGGGTTTCCTTCTTTTCGGCGTGCCGTTCGAGTTCGCAGCATATATTGTTAGTGTAATCATTGATGTCTTTTCGGCACCATCTCTGTATTTCCTGACTCAATTCTGAGTAGCGTTTATGATCTTCTTCTGAAACTAAACCCTTTTCCTTAAGCGTGCGCCTTTCCAAGGTTATTTTAGATGTTTTCATCCTAAAATGACCTTTCATGGTTGCTGCTGCGAGAATTTTATTTTTGGTCGCTTGCTCTATAATCGCATCTCTTAACTCTTCCCATGATGCTTTGCAGTCGTCTTTGTTGGTACTCTGTGCTGTCATCGCCGTAAGTGAGTTCTCCAACCCAGATCTAAAGTTGCTAATGTGAACCGTTTTAGAATTCTACAGCAGCCCAGAAACATCTACATCTATCCTCGATTAAGAATCAAAATGCAGATACAAATAAATAAGACAAAAACATTCGGAATTGAATAATTTCAATACTAAAACTAGTCATCGTATTTTGACCTACTTCTGCGAACGAAGAGTAGCAACTAATTAACTACAAGCAACAGTATTCAGCATCTCTGGAACAAATTTAACATAAACGTTAGGTTCTCATTATTATTCGGGAAATCCCCAAGGTATGTTAGCATAACCTAACAAAGGCGTCTTGCGTTTTTATAATACGAAAAAAGGATAGTGCTATTTTGACATTAAACTGGAGAATTCACCGACAGGTAAAGAGAATTGCCAATATATTTTTTCTAAATTCTTTAAGATTTGAATAAAATATCACTAAAAGTTATCAAATGACTTCACTGATTATTTTTTCAGAATATCACTATCTAACTCCAAAAATTCACTAAACCTAGCAATGACTTCAAAAGGAAGAATAGGCCCTTCTAAATATTTTACTTACAACTTTTTCATATAAGAAAAAGTCTGTCATAATAAAAACGCATCTGTCATAATAAAAACGTCATATCAAAACACGATGTAACCAGGGTAGGATTTCGTAGTATAATTATCCTAATTGTACCATTATTTCATAGTTTGTAGTACATAGTATCGTACTACTACTAAGCGAAAATACCATAATTTTACCTAAAGGTCGACTTGTATTATTATTGGGTCCTTTTACATTTTTATATTAACCCTACGATATCGAGGATTTCTGTATTGTACATGAGTAGGTACCGTTTTTTTTAATAAAATTAGAATTAGCTCCCTTTCTGGTCAATCGGGCACGAGGGGGGGGGGGGGGGCAAATCAACCGAAACGCTTCCACCGGGCAACGGTCACCAATTCACTCACTCTTATCACTAACATTCCGTTTTATTGATGCTAATTAGGAAGTCAAAGTTTCGATACGAGGCATCCACAGGTGAAGTCTCTGCAGTGGCTGAAGGCTAAGTGGGCGGCGAACCGAAACAGTTATTATTTATACAACTCGCTGATCAACGAATTGTGTAAATCAGTGCGTGGAGAGCGAAGAGAGTGCTACAGTGAAGCGAGTGGTGGTGATGGGAATAGTGGTGACGAAGATAGTGTCAGCCTCGGCAGAGTCCACTTCATCAGAGGATCCCTCGTGTAGAGGCGAAACACAAGTCGTATTATCAAGAGTGGTGTGCTGGAAGTGGTAGTGAAGGGGATAGTTCACGCCACTGAGGGCAGTTGGGAGGTGGATGCTCTTCACACTAGACAGCACTCATCAATGTATTTTATTGCGTGGAAATGAGCAAATTAAGTTCTGGCAACTTCAATATAAAGGATTTCCACAAAGTAACGCCTGATTCTTTTAATTATGGAAAATTTAAGTATTTGGGCGTAACAATCGACCGAAAACTAAGGTGAAACTCTAACCTTAGCAACGTATGTCATACGGCTAAAATTGTTTTAGGTACGTGCAGTCGTATGACTGGCGTACAACTGGGGCTTGCGTCCCAGTATGATCCTATGACTGTACAGTAGAATAGTGAGGTCGATTATCGCCTACGCCTCCAATGTCTGGTGTAATAAGGCCAACCGAGAGACGACTGAGGTCAGACTAAATGGTCTACAAAGGACTGCCTGCTTAATGGCAACTGGAGCGATGTGATCGCCCGGAGCAGCTCTTAATGCAATTCTGTGCCTAACGCCCCTTGATCCTTAGACGCTACGGGCTACGCTTAAGGCTAGTTTATATAGGATTAACGCCCAGGGCACTCTGCGCTTGCTTTCGTAAAAATTGAGATCCATGCTCGACTCAATTAAGGAAACACGGCCCTAAGCATGATTTCGGATATCATGCGTTTTTTTATTCGTAAAATATATTTAATTAATCAAAGTAGTTGTTATCTATACTTTTTTGCCATCTCATAGGTAGTTCATTGATCCCTTTACTAAAAAAAAAACACGGGGGCGAGAATCAATAAACTCTTTGAAGGCGGTTTGGACTGCCGCAACAGAGTAGATTTTTTTTCCTTGTAAGAAGTTGTCCAAACTCCAGAAAAAATGGTAATCTGTTGGAGCAAAGCCCGGGGAGTACAATAGATATCGCAGACATTCCAATTGTAGCTCATCTAACTTAGTGGTTGCTTGTTGTGCAGTGTGTGGTCTTGCGTTGTCGTGAAGCAGTAGTGGCCTAGAGCGATTGACCAATGTCGGTTGTTTAGCAGTTAGTTCTTCCTTCATGGTTTGTAGTTGCTGACAATAGATAACTGCCGTAATCGTTTAGCCAGATTTTAGAAAGCTTTAGTGAACGACACCGGCGCTAGTCCGCCAAACACTCACAAGTAACTTTTTATGAGTCAATTTTCGTTTAGGGCATGATTTGGCTGGGTCCCCAGGGTTCAGCCACTGCGACGAGCACTTTCGATTATTGTGCTGTATCCACTTTTCATCACAAGTAATGATTCGATTTAAAATCCCTTTATTTTTGTGTCGGTTAAGCAAAGTAACACAGCAGTTGACGCGTGTTTGCAAGTTCGATTCACTCAATTCATGGGGTACCCATCGTTCAAGTTTTTTTACTTTCCCGATTTCCTTCAAGTGGACTAATACAGTTTTATCACTTACCCCGAAGCCTGCAGCTATCTCTGAAGTGCTTTGTGATGGATCCGCTTCCACAATAGCCTTTAATTCTTAATTTTCCACATTGGTCTCCGGACATCCACGAGGTTGTTCTGAAGGTCGCAATTTCCAGAACGAAAACGTTGAAACCGAAAACCTACCGTGCTTTCTTTTGCGACACCAGCGCCGTACACATCATTAATCCTTCGAGTAATTTCTGCAGCACTGGTGCCACGGTAGAACTCGTACTCGTAAATATACCGATATTTCATATTTTCCATCGTGCGGTAATAAGCGACGCCAAAGAAAAAAATGAATTTGGAATTCTTAAACAAAGAGGAGATATTTCAGATCAAAGTGGTCAGTACGACAAAATGCTAATTTCATACGTAAGGATGCAATATTTTATCAATATATTACAATAACATAAAACTACATTAAAATAAAAATAATATAAAACTACATCCCCGCTCACTGACTGACCACCTGTTTGTTTAGTGAGGCATGATGACTATGGGAATACTTTCAGATCTTCAAAATCTGGTTCGCACCAGGGAGACACCCTACTGCTTGCTGAAAATATAACACTTAAATTGGTACTGTTTGCATATTACGTATCTACACCTAGGTGGAATGCTATGGGTAATATCTATGTTTTTATCAATTTCGAGATGAAGCATGTTTATTTTGGGCACGAACATAAAACTAAACTAGTACGCTGCGTGATTGCTAAGCATTTATTAATTAGGTTCCACTATATTGCTTATAGAAAGTAAAAGGCAATCTTACAAGAAATTGTTTCAGCACAAAGATTTTTAAATAAATACACAAACAATTTAATATCCAGTAATTTTATTTTTGATAGACTTCCAATTTTCTTCCTGCTTCTGCCACTACTTTTTACCTACACTTCACGTCAGAATGGCTGACCCAGACACTTTCGTTTCCAATATTTATGAATGTTAACGTTATTCGTAACGTTGTTTTTCTAACTTTGTGATAGGTACTATGAACAATGATGGCAACACAGGCTCCTGTTAACCTTGCGTTAGGGTAATACCGGACGGATTTTCGACTAGTTGAAAGAGTCTGGCAAAAACTCTATTTTCACGACATCCATATACGTAAGATTTCTGGTACATGGCGCAAATCGTTAATGGTTATACTTAGTTTAGCTGTAAGCTTTTGCTTATTTTAACTCAAATCTTCTTAAATCGTGTGGGAAGACAAGACATAACTTTTTATATGCATGATTGATGAAGAATTGGCCATCAAGGGGTAAGACCGGACGTAAATTAAATTTGTCCTATCTTTACCGCTCAATATATTTAAATATAATTACTAAATTTTTAGAATAATTACTAGAGACATAAATGTTCCAAACGATTCTCTGTATTTTCGCTTCGTGGCATCAAATCTTTTCCCTGATACAAAGAAATTGTAATTTTGTGGTTCTCAAACTATGTTATGACATAAGATGCAATTACGCAATATACGGAAAGATCGTATGCGTTTGATTTTCTTACTGGGAAAGAAAATTTTTGAATTTCCGCTACTATATCTTCTTTCTTCGACATATTAGTTTATTATTTAGTACCCGGATGACCGAGCTTTGCTCGGCTTTTTTTTGAAATTACATTTAGATACAAATTACATACTGATGAATAATATTTTTTGATCTTATTGACATAATAGAAAAAACTGAACTGGTTATTTGAATAAAAATTCATGAGTGCAATTAGCTTAATTAAAATTTTCGTATTTTTAAAAAATACTAAAAAAAGGGCTCGAAATAATAGATTTTCTCACAAAAGAAGGAAACTTAAAAAAAAGGAAAAAACATCGGGATCGGCTCGATATCTTGAGCTAAGCTATTACGATCATTAATACAGTCTCAAAATTTACCTTCTTATATTGTAGCAGTTTTTCATTTTCTGAAAACACGGACAAAAAGACATTTTATAAAAATAAATCCTAGCTAGATCGATTTATTGCCCCCGAAACTCCCTGGACACTAAATTTTATGAAAATCGTTGGAGCCGTTTCCGATTATATATATATACAAGAATTGCTCGTTTAAAGGTATAGCATAGTTATATTTTTAAAATTGGTGAAGTTCATCTAGCAATATTCAAAATTTTTAAATAATAAGGTTTTGACAGATTTTATGCTTCGACTAAGTATATTTACTATCTGGTTGTGTCTGTGTAATCTGCCTGCGTTGGGCGTGCCTGTGTTGGGCAAGCTCCTGTAATATGCCGAATGGTCTCGGGTTGTTTGTGACATTTTCAACATTTATTATTACTATTTCTATTGCTTTGACTGCATATTTAAATCGAAAAAATATTTTAATACAAATGGCCATGCAATTTAAATACCACATTTATTCATTAATAGAGTTGCTTTGTATTACATTGCTTACGCCTTCACGTCGGTACAAAAGCAGAACTTGTCGCCAGTTGAACGCATCCATTCCCCAGTTTGTTTTATTTCTACGCACTACTGTGCATAACAGCTAAGCAAACTTACTGAACCACGCGCGGTGGACAATCAGGTTGAGGAAGTTAGCACCCGGAAATGATTATTAAAAATGCGTTTTGTATAAATATAAGCGTACTAGGGAAGTTGCACTCAAGAGCGGACGCTGCGGCTGAGGTAATGGGATTATTTAATTATTTATTTATGATCTAAATAAATAACTTATGGAGAAACTAATATCGGGTGCTGATTGCGCATTTGAAAATCTACAAATTTATATTGTTTAATTATTCTTCTACCGTAATTTTTAAGTAAAAAATAAAAAATTACTATTTCACAGCACCCGCCTTATTTTTTCAAATATCCAAACAAATTTTTGACACGCAAACAAATAATTAAGTACCGATAAACATCATTTTTACGCGCAATCGATTTATAATAGTCGCATTTTTAATATTTATTTCCGGGTGCCAACTTCCTGAAGCTTGGACAATCGCCCTTAGAGCGATTGTCCACCGCCGCCGTATCCGGGACGTCAACGAGAACGAGATTATTTCTAGCAGAGATCAAGATGACGCGACCATTTGTCCACCGCGACGGTCTCGGTGGTTCAGTGTTGCCATATATACAGATTTCCCCGTATTTATACAGATTTTCGGTGTGTGATATAGATTAGCACTGGGTACAGATTTTTATACAGACTTTTCTAACTCTATTGATTGGATTACCATAATATTCAACTTAAAATAGAATGAAGCAAAATAAGTGACTAGATACTGCGTTACACACATTCATGATTCTATTCTTTACGGTTAATTTATTTTTTCACAACGTAATTAGTATGGCAGAATTACAAGTGTATTACAAAATATGTATATAAGGTGTAAGTGTGAACACCGTTGTCACTAAAACCATAAGTAGTTGGCTTTAATATAAAAATATTTATCCGAATTCTAAAAAAAAAACCTATTTTCTTTCATAAAATTTAAGAGGTTTCTGTCCGAAACCGTCCGTAAATTCATGGATACCCTATGCGCCCGGGTGACGTAATCACTGTAAAGATCACCGTCCGCGCTAGCTACCTACACTATATTCCAATAAAAACACAATAGGTACACATAACCTGAGATGTAACTTTTCCTTCATACTTTCACCATGGCTTAGGACAGGCAAAATTGAGGAATTAAGGAAAAATTGAGATTTTACTAAAAAAACTTTAAAAGAATGTTGTTATTTTTCATTGAATTTACGTTCTATAAGTGAAACCAAACCACTGGTTTCAAGTATAACGATGTTTACACTAACGCCCTGTGTATAAAATATGTATGACTGAAAATAATAAAGTAAATTATATGTTCATTTGGCAAATGTTTGAGTTTTAATATGTTGTTTGTTTAAATTAACCCGTGAGAAGGCGCGCTATGAGCAATTTGCTCACACAAAAATTTAATTCAAAAATTTTTTGTCTTTCCCTTGCCACACCAATTCAAGCACTTAAGTACCTTCCTAAATATTCACCCCCTCGCCCCTGACGCAATTCTCGATCCGCTCAGTGGCGTTGCGACTGGAGGTGGGCAAAGTGTATCATTTTTGCGATTGGAACATTTGCATCTCGATCACTGAAATGTTCCGAAGCACTGATATGTTTCATTTGGCTCATTTGGATCATCGACTCAAAAGATATAAAATACAGAATGTTACGAATACATTAAGTTGCGTCGCGGGCGTTTATTACTGACCGATTCAGTGAAATGTTATGTGGCAACAATGCTGAATGATATAAGTGCTTAGGTTATTTTTATCATATATTTAGTTATTGTTATGTATTGTGTACCGTAATAAGGTTGTATATAAAATCAATCCTCCTTTATATTTTATCCAGCCATAGGACTGGCGGCTAGTCCTTAATTTATGGCAAGCTGGCGTATTATTTATGATGAAAAAGAAGAAAGTAAGTCACAATAATCACTACGCAAAGAAATCCTAAACAGAACTCAGTATGTTTTCGTAAACAGGCGCAAACGAACCTAAACAATTTGACAAGTTAGTGCCGGATCAACGTAAAAGGACAACTTGTTAATGTAAACATTATATGCAAAAGACGACCGTATAGTATTTGATACGTAAGCGCCTTAGTGGTCATTTTTACGTGCATGAATAACTATAGCTAAAATCCGTACGAGTTGAATTCACTTCTCACACACTTCTCATTTGTTATCTCTTTCTGACTTGTATAGATTGTTATTATTTCGCGCACTCACTCGCCACTCTCGCTTGTGGCTCAGTCGCCTCGCGAGCGAGACGCGTCGCACTAAATGAGCAAAGTAATGTTCCAGATCCAAATGATGCATTTGAAACATTGTTACTGAACCAATCTTTTGAAACATTTTAGTGATTCGAATCAGTGAGTCAGTTCCGTAAAGAGTTACACACGCCTAGTTGCGACCGCGCAGCAAGGCGTTTGTGTAGGCCGTGTACCAACTTGCGGCAATTTGCTCATCACGCGCCCATCCGTGTAAGTATTTATTTTTGTGGTTTAAAAAAGTTAGATTGTTATTTCTGCCATATTATTTCTTATTATTAAGTTATTATTATTATTTGTTTGATTTATATTAGTTGATTATCATGTAAAAACTCTTTAGTAATAATGTTATTATTTTTATTTTTCTTCTAGCCACACTACAGATACAAAATGGACGATCGAATGCAAGCACAAATTTGTTCGTGATTGGAAGAGGATTCTGGTGATGAATTGGATGCAGATCTTGAAAATGGGGAACAATATCGTGTTGACACCATAGAAAGCGATAGTTCTGTCATCCGTAGTCCTCACGAAACTGATACAGAGCAATCGTCGGATGAAAACGATGCTGATATTTCTACTTCCGCGACTCTTGTTGAGTCAAAGAGGTAGGATCCCATACTATATTAGCAAAGATCGTTCCATAAAATGGCTTATCCACAAGCCTTTACGTAACGTACGTACTAGGAGTTATAACATAGTTATCCACCTGCCAGGAGTAAAAAATGTAGCTAAGAATGCCAAAGAACCTTTACAATGTTTCTCATTGTTTGTGGATGATACCATGATAGACAAAATAGTCCTGTACACGAATGTGTACATAACTAAATACAAGAAAAGTTTTCACGTGAACGGGATTGCAAACGTACAGATGCAGTTGAAATAAAAGCATTGATCGGAGTTTTGTACATGGCGGTCTTGAAAAAGATCTGTCATTTAAATGTAAAAGAAATGTGGCTAGATGATGGAACAGCATGTGATTTTTTTAGAGCAACCATGTCAATAAAAAGATTTTTATTTTTGTTAGGGGTTTTGCGATTCGATGACATAAATAATAGATAACAGAAAGGAAACCGACCACCTGGCACCAATCCGAGAAATTTTTGAAAGCTTTGTTGCTCATTGTAATCAAAATTACACACCCGGGGAATACTGCACTGTAGATGAAATGTTGGAATCATTCAGAGCCCGCTGTAAATTTAGTTTATATATCCAACAAATCCGCAAAGTGCGGCATCAAAATCTATGCACTTGTAGATTCCAAAACCTTCTACACAAGTAATTTGGAGATTTACGCCGGGAAACAACCCGCAGGGCTATTCAGTTTGAGTAACTCCGCTGCTGATGTAGTGAAGAGAATTGCACAACCCATATTGAACACGGGAAGAAATCTAACTATGGACAATTATTTTACATCCATACCGTTGTTTGATGAACTGAAAAACACCTACAGAACAACTGCGGTGGGAACACTGCGAAAAAATAAAAAAGAGATTCCGCCTTCTTTTTTGTCAACAAAGGATAGGCCAATGCCAAGTTCAATTTTTGGTTTCGGTGAAGATAAGATAATCTTAACATATGTGCCAAAGAAAAAAACAAAGAAGATTGTCCTTATGCTATCAACACTTCACAATGACGACGCTATAGACCAAGAAACTAGAAGTGAAGCTAAACCTGAGATTGTAACATTTTACAATTCCACAAAAGGAGGTGTAGATGTTGTAGATCAAAAATGCCCAAATAATAAGTATACAAAGCCAACACAAAAACTCTGATTGAGAGACGAACATTCTTGAAAGAGGTGGCTCTCGAGCTGGTGAAACCACATATTTCACGCCGGATTCACATGGAGAACATATCCTCAGACCTAAAATTTCTAATGAAGCGATTTGTGCCGGCTCCTGTGCCTGTTGCGGAGCCAGGACCAAGCGAATTTTGTGCAATATGTCCTAGACGTAAAAATAGAAGGTCAAAAAACTATGTACTTCGTGCAAGCAATTACTTTGCACCGAACACGTAAAATACATGTGTTTAGTGTGTTTCGAGAGGCACATTAGTGTAGATTTAATGGATGAATAACACTTTTTAGTTTTTGTTATGTAACAGTTTTTATTGTGATTTTTATGAAACGTGCCAAAAATTTAATTAATACTAGGTTGTTTTGTTATTTGCGTTAGAAGTTGCTATTATATTTAATAGTTTTGATTAAAATACTTGTTTTCTTACTTAATAAACCTTGTGTTATTTATTTAAATACATTATAAGCCAATAAATATAGAAACACTAAAAATATGAACATTTATGATAGTGTGAGCAATTTGCTCGCGCGCGCCTACTCGTGTAAGAAAATTAGGCGCGCGTTCTCACGGGTTAATGTTTTCAATTTTGCTATATAAAAAAATTTGTATATATTTTATACGTGGTAGAGCCAAGTTGCAGCTATATTATGGTTGCAGCACTGCAACCATAATAGCTGACGCTCGACCGGGGAAGGACCACGCTCTCACAGAATACCAGTGTTAAATACCAGCTTAATACTGCTGTGTTTCGTATGGTGAAAGTAGAAATCCGGAGACCCTTTTTACTGGAAATGAGGCATCCCCTCTTGGTCCTCAGGCGTAACAACGTATCTGCGTTTTAATTAGGGTGCTTTGGGGTAACTTCGAAAGGATTTATATGAAGTTAATAGACCATTTGTGTTTTCTATCAAAGGTCAGAATCTGTACATATTTTCCTGAAACAAGCACAAGTTTTATGTAGTTTATGTATTTTGTGAAGAAAAGCTCATTTCAAAAGTATTCTAACATAGTTGCTAGATATCAAAATTTAATTTTTACTATTAGTTAGATTTTTTGATCCTCAAGTGTAATTTCGAAATACTGTAGGGCAATTTCGAATTACAGTCAAAAATGGTCTTTGTGCGATATGGCTTTAAGGTACATATTCTTTTTTGATTCTAAATTCCCCCAAAGTTTTTTTTCTTTCCTAATGGCCACACAACTTTTGTTACAAATTTTTTAAGAATTTATTTTCGGAATTACCCCATGGCAAGTCAGTGTTTCTCAACATTTTTTTACATTATCGGTAGGCAGGGAAAACAAAACAATAAAAATATTTGAATCAGTTTATTTATGATTTAGTATGAGATCACATTGAGTTTTTGTCGTAAATCAGCTGCTAATCAAGATATATCAATTATTTTTAAGTATACATCTTCACTTATTATTAGACCGTACCAATTATTATAATGGACCATCTTATCTTAATCAGCCTTGAGATTGACATTTTGAAAATACAAAAAGCGTATAATAAATTTATAAAATTGTACATCATAAACAGTTAAGAAAACATGAAATAAAACTGGTACCTATAGCAAAAGGTAAAAAAACGACTTATCATTAAATATCTGCTCACATTAATACTTATAACTACAAACAAGGACTAAGAAATATTCTTAAGCATATGCAAAAAAAAAACAACTTAGAAAATTGAAAATACGAAGTTATAGAAAGACATACTTCGAAATTGTTCATAATTAAGTAGTTTAAATTAAAAAGCAATTCTACGATTTTTTTAAGTAACCACAACCTTTTTTTAATACCAACTCGAATCGCTACCTAATTTTAAATTATTTCGAAAAAAGAAGTATTTTAATTTAGTACGAGATCACATCAGTTGTCATAACCTAGCTGCTAATCAAGTAGGTAATAATTACCTAGTTATTTTTAAGTTTGCAACTTTACATTAGATCACGTCATTTTCATGGACTATCTTATCGTAATCAGTCTTGCAATTGTCATTTTGAAAATACAAAAGACAAATAATAAATTTTTAGAATTGTACATAACAAACCGTTAAGACATTACATGAAATAAAACTGGTACCTAAAGCAAAAGGTAATAAAAAAACAACTTTACATTAAACACATCACATTTCACATTCACATCAATACTTTTAACTACCAAAAAGGACAAAGAAAATATTCTTAAACAATTGCAAAAAAAAAAAATACAAATTAGAAAATAGAAAATACCAAATTCTCAAAAGATATACATCTGGGGTCATATATCTGGGTTTAGGAAATGAAGCGTTAATGTACCTAAAATGGTCTGATGCGTTACCTATTAAGTTTATTATTCATAAAGTTATTCATTAAACTTAGTAGTTAGTAGGTAACACATCAGACCATTTTAGGTAAGTATATTAACACTTCATTTCCTAAACCCGGAATATGAAAACGTAACGTAACTCTGTGTTTAAAAATGGTTACAAGGGTTTTTGTTCCTTCGCTCTCCTATGCTACTACAAACTTAAGAAAAGTAACATAATTAACTTAAAAATATATGTTGTCGCTCTCATTAACCAATCTATACATTTTATCATTCATTCTTTGCAAATTTATTTTCTTTACTATAGATATATTTGTAATTTCATGATAATCTAATTTTTTAGTTTCTCTGAAACAAAGTTGGGGTGCTTTCATAGTTTTTAAATAAGCGATACAATATAATATATTTCCGTCTTTTTCTTTTATTCCTTTTATAAATCCAATATAGTATTTCCATGTCTTTCTAACGTAATATCTGACTAACACGGAATCATTTATGCAGTAATTTTCTTGTAGTGTTTCAATTTCTGTGGTATTTGTTAAATTTTTGTTAATATTACCTACTACACTAGAGTTATCATCAGTCTTATTAGTTTCTTTTGAGCCTTGGTTATTTTCTTTTGCTTTACTCTTTTTACCCACACTTTTATTTTTAGTTTTAGTATGAGGATTTCCATTTTCGCATTCTTTAACTTCATTTGAAATTTCTTTATTCTCATATTTTTCCAAAGAATTTAAAGTCTCCATCTCAAAATTTAAATCATCTGGCCAATTTTCTTCTCTGAGTGTTTCATCGTTATAATATTGATCAATGTCTATGTCGTCACTGTAGAGGCTTATAAAATCAGAAATATCAGACGAAGATTCATTCGAATCTATTTCCTTTTTATGTTTTTTCTTACCCTGTTTTTTTCTGTTTACTCACTTTTTTATACCTGAAGGTCCCGCATCTGCGAAATCTATATCTTTTATTGACTTCCTTTTTTTCGGCTTAGCTTTTTGTGACGCTGTTTCGTTACTTTGCTTTTCCAAGTCTTCTAATTGTTTAGAAGTTATTATTTCAGATCCTTTAGCAACACGTGTTTTCTTTGTTTGATAATTAATATCCTTCTTATCCTGTTTTATTTTGTCGAGCAGCAATTCTTCAAAATTGACCTTTACATTGGATAAAATTTTAATTTTTGGCTCAGGCTTTACATTTTGCTTGCATTTTAGACAATCTGGTAAACTGGAAATATTATTTGACAAAAAGGACTGCGTCTGATTATCTTTTCTTGAAAGGTCTGATAAGAAGGTGACATTTTGAGTATTCGTGTGTGTAACTACTCGTTCCATTTGTTCTTCTAAGTCAGGTGCAAACTGTAAAATTTTATTAAAAACGTCAATATATAAATTTTGCATTTGTGCGTAGCTTTTCTTTAAATCGTTTGTAGGCAATTGGTTCAAATATATCCTGTGTTAATACATCAGGGTTGAACGGATAGATTCCAGTTTTTTTGAAGCCGCTTTTTATTATCTCGGCATTTGTTTCTTGCCACGTGTCTGCAAACGTTTGAGAAAAAACATTTTTAGGCATTTTAAGTCCCACATTATGGCGCCGCCATATAACTAATTTAGCATCCCGCTTACACTTAAATGATCTAAAGACCGCCACATCCAATGGTTGTAATAAGTGGGAGGTGTGAGGTGGTAATTTTAAGATTGTGATTCCATGTCGGATAGCCAGCCGATATCTACAGTCACATGAGATGAATGGCCATCGTAAATAATCAAAACGGGGCGTTCTCCACCAAGCGCCGGAAATAATGCTTTTTTCAAGTAATTCACAAATATCGTACCCTCCATCCAACCTTTGCTGCTTGATGCGTAGGTCAACTCAAATTCATAATCTTTTTTATCAGTCGTCCACTGTTTCCATACATATTGCCCCTTAAATACTATTAAGGGTGCAATTTTTTGGCCAGCGGCATTTGCGGCCGCTAAAACAGTAATATTTTCTTTGCCACTGCCAAATGTTGCTCTTGAACAAGGCTTGTTAACCGCACCTACTACTTTCGTCTTTGAAGAATAGACATAGAGAGGTCTCGTCTAAGTTCCAAATTAAATCGGGACGGTCAAACAAATTGAGATCGGCTAATGTATTTCCTAGTAGCTGAAAATACTCATGAATAATAAATGGGTCTGTCATTTTTTTTCGAGTATATTCAAGAGGTTGAGGTTTTTTAATTGACAATCGGTGTCTTTTTTTAAAATTAAGAAACCAATCTGGGCCAGGTCTGTTGTTATGAAACGGAGTTTTAAGGTTATTTTTCGCAACATAGTCAGTAACTACATCAAGCGTTTCGTCTCTAGACAGACCAAACCCCCATTTCTCCATAATTCGAAGTTCATTTGCCAATTCTTCTTCTTGTTGGATAGCTTGTGGTCTACCAATGTTTTGGATGTGATTTAGTTTCACTTTATCAAAAAGAGTCGTTGTGGGAATGCTATATTTTTTTTGCAGCACCGTAAATTGAAGATATCCCCTGGTTGACTTCTTCCACTGCTTTTTCAACATCTTCTTGGGAATATTTTTGCACTTTCTTTTTTATATATTTTCGAGGCATCACTGAAAAATGAAATTAAATACTTAGTATGTAAATGATACTTCACACTTGAATTTCAGTAGGTAGGTATATTCCACAGACATAATTTCTAAATTTTTGCATTATCTGTTTAATATGATGAACTGATATCAAAATACTAATTAAAAAATAAATTGACTTCAAAAGAGTAGTTTTATTACTTTACCACAAATTGTTTACCTACTTAGTAGAAAAACCTTAATTCAAAAATTTTAGCTATGTATATTTTTGTGCTAAAATAGTATTGTGATATTTTTAATATTAATTTTTTACTTTTGTAAAGTTATAGCAAAAATTTATTAAATGCTAAATTGTTAAAGCAGTTTGTTGACAAGCAGTTTGGCACATTCACTACGTCATTATCCCGGTCACTTAACTAGCCAACTTTCGATTACATGTATAAGAAAATATCTTGAATTTACTTACCAGTCTCTTCATCAAATAAAACTTTAGTAGGTAGGTATTAACTCCTGCAAACAAACAAAATAAAAAATTATTTTCATTTAACTGTTAATTTTTGATTTCACAAAATTATTGCACCTAACATCAGCTTTCTTAATAATTAAACTCTTACAAAAAGAAGTACAAAACTTGTTTAATTGTGATTCTATTACATTTTTATTATAGCGCAATAAAGTACTTATAAAAAAATGTTAGTTTGAGAACCACTGGTCAAAAGCATAATCTTTCGAAATTTACCTATGGGGCAATTTTGTAAGTATTTTTAAAACTGTAGCTATAATGATAAAGATAATCTAAAAATGCGTCAAAAACGTCAATCCATTGATAAAAAAGACAATCAATCGTTTAACTTACCAAATCACTTAATAAAATGATGTGGGGTAACTTCGAAACTCCACAAAATCCACGAAAACGCACTTTTTTTATAAAATGTCACACCCAACACACGTACCTGCTGAGAGCGAACAGAGTGAACTGAAACCCGGGAATAGATCAACATGGCGTCTAAGTCAGTGCTGCCAGGAAACAATATAACTTTCTGTTTTGTAGTAATGTTTGATTTTTGAAATTACCCCAGATTCGAGGTTACCCCAAAGCACCAGTTTGTAGGTTTCTCGGTTGGTTTGGTCGTTAGTTTGTCTGATTGACAACTATTTTTATAGAATGAGTGTGACAAACGAGCACTCCATTTACCTATGGTCAAATGGATGGTTTATGATTCGTTCGTGTCCGTCCGTTAGTTCGTTTGTAGGTTTCTCGGTTGGTTTGGTCGTTAGTTTGTCTGCTTGACAACTATTTTCATTCGGAATAGTGTGTTTCTAGGTCTTCGAAAAGTACAAATTAATCGGATGAAATACGGGTGTTGCTAATGCCATTTTCATCGGCTCAGCTCGGACATCGGCCAAAGACAAAATGAGCGGTTTGCCGATTATTGGCTGATTGCATCCGTACGGCGCTAAAAGTAGTTGAATGTCCACTTAGGTTAGGTTCCCCCCCGAACGGGTTCCCGCCTTGTCATGGCTCGGGGGCTTAGTAGCCGTGGCTTGGTCACACGCAGTGAACAAAGAGGAACCCACATGGCCCGAGTTGAAGGGGCGGCCTGAGGTGGCCACTACGAGTGGGGTTGGCGAGCCCACTTCGGATGTGTGTTGGTGTACTGCGGCGAGAGGGGTGTCCTCATCCCCTACCGCTGCAGCCGAGGTGGAGTCGCAGAGAAAGGGAGTGTTGGTATGGCGATGCGCCACTCGCCCAATCCTCCGCGACTCAAATGGGGCCGCACCGTTGATGCGGTGGTGGTGGGGCTGCGGGGGGAGAGGATTGTCAGTATTGCGAGGCGCCGCTATTCCTACCCTCTGAAGCCGAATCTTGGTTGGCGGCGGAGCCATAGACCAGATCCGCCGCTAGGGTCAGGAAGGCTGGTACTTCTGAGTGCTCGTTTTTCCTGGATACTGGGGCGTCTGTTGCGCAGGTTTAATTGGAGACCGTGGAGGAAGGCGCGCCTTATTTAGGAAGGAAAAAGTTGAGAGTAGTCCTCTTCTGAGGAGGCGCCGCCATAGGCGGCCGGCGATGGTGGGGCCGCGGATGTGTGCGAAAGCGTTCCCGTGGCCCTGTCAATATGCGACGAAGGTGGAACACCATGGGGTTTTAGTCGGTGCGAGTCCGACATAACCCGTCCTTGCCCCCGCGAGGCGGGTATGCGTAGGCATTTCCCCATGTAAAAAAATGTTAGGTTAGGTTAGGACGGGTTTAGGTTTCCGACGGCAGCTAAATGGCACCAGAGACGGCCGAACGGCTTTGGAATGATCCGCTCGCATGATTTCATTTCCAACGGCAGCCGAACGGCGCAGATCCTCCACGGGGTTAAAATTTGTAAGTTTTATAAATAAGTAAATAGGGTGATAATAAAATATCATTGAAAAAATCATTTGTTTAATTTTTGATATTACTTATAACTAAACACTTTTAACATTTTCAAAACAAAAATTGGTCTGAATACTAATACTATAGTACGCGAGGATAATATGATCATCCAGTTAATTATTACGTTTTAATTTCTTATAACTCAAAACTTATGTAGCCTTGGTTGCAAAGATGGTGTTGTGATACGATAACTCTTCATCAGTCTATAGAAATAATATAGGTTCATAAGGGCGCTGCTTTATCGACGCCATTTAGACAGTTGTTTTTAGACAATTGTATTTTAGCCGATTTTAGTATTGTATAGTTAGTTTTTTAAGTTTATTTTTGCGAAGTGTTTCTTTATTGCCAAAGCTTGTTTGCTATTGTTTTCTTATTCTATTAGTTATAGTATAAGACTTTGTTTTTATCTATGTCCTCCTCCTAGTTTTGGTTTTGTAGAGCGACAAATTTTAAGGTGACTATATTGTCCTCTCGTACCTTAGATATCTAGAGTAAGTTCTCTAAATATGAACTACTCGCATAACATAGATCATAGTAATATTCTGCAAGATGGCGCTGCTATCAAAGCAAAGTTAGCTGCAATCGAGGGCCTTGCCTTGCGACGTCTCGCCAGTGAATTTAGCAAAGCTGCATGTCCGAACGTGCTAGCAGCAGACAAATTGCGATTGTAGCACTGTTTGATGTAATTTTTCGGCAAGCTTTGTAACATTATTACCGTTACAATTACTGGAAACGTTATAGTGTGACAAATTATTCATAAAGTAATAAAGAAATTATAACTTTGATATGCATCATTTTGTAATATGGACCCATTGAATACTATAATACACAATAGAATGTCAACTTTATTTTGTACGAGGCTTGGCGTCGTCAAACCCGATTCGCTGTGTTGACAGACTGAATAAATTTACACATTTTAGAATTTTGAAATGTTCAAGATCATCATTAAAAAAAGTCGTTTAAATTTTAATACATATTTGATTGATTAGAATAGTTAATTAAAAAGGATGTGATGATGGTGATGATTCGCTATCAAAAAATGTGTGCTCCATATTAGACACCCTAGTTCCATATTAAAAACCTAGTGGTCCGTATTGACCTACCTAATTTGAAATTTGTAACATTTTATAAAAAATTTAGTTTATGAATAGTTTTGTCGTTTTAAGACATTTTAATCATAGTTTATCATTGTGTTGTATTTCATATACTTACTGATTCAATTTAAAAAGCCTGATTTAGCTATAATATTTTGTGTTTTATTTAAATAAATCACTATGGTAATCCACATTTAGAGCACTTACTCTACTACTTATTTCTAAATCATTGTCAACTAAAATAGTTTTTAATGAAAATGTATAAAAGTATGTCTGAAGTACATACCTACTTCAAATAGTATGTCCTTTATTTAGTACCTTCTACACTCTTACTACCTACTTACGGTTTATCTTCGTCTTTCAATACATCAATTATATCAAATTTATAGACTACACCCTTATTTCCGTGATGGGAAAGCATATGAGTAAACAACACATTAGGACTAAAAGTAAGACCACATTTTGAGCATTGTTGTCGTGAAATTCTATTTTTTGCACTACATATATTAAGATGTGCCTTAACAGAATTATCCAAGAAATGGAGACCACAGGAGCATTTATATAATTTTGCCGTTTTTTCTATTATTGGAGAGTCTTTTAATTCTTTGTTGTTGTGTAAATTAGCGGGCGAAGAAGGTAAAACCTTAACTCGCTTAAATGAATTACAAGTTATTTCGTCTTTATCAGTCTTATTTAATTTAGATGTTAATGCCATATCAAAGCTTCCTTTCTGAGATTTAGTATTATCAAAATCATTTATGGTTATATTCTCAGTTATAAAATTACAATCTGTTTCGTGTAATATATAATGATGCTTTAATTTTCTAGCTTCGAAATAAAACCCACAGTAAGAACATTTTGATTTAGGAATTCCAAAAGAACAATCGTGCTTTATAGTATCCCGGGCGTATCTCATGCATATTTCGCACTTTGTGCATTTATAAAGTGAATAATCATACACTTTTCCATTAAACGATGACACTAAATTATCATCTTTTAAGTTTTTGCAGTTTTCGTTTTCAATTTTCCTGCCAATCAAAATTACTTTTATATTCTTTGCGTTAAAGCTTTCAAATTCTTTATGTTTAGAAATGTGCGCATTATACTCTTTACTATATAGTAGTAACCCGCAGTACGAGCATTTTTTTAAGTCGTTTTTATTACATATGTGATGTTTATATTCAGTTTTGCCCACAACACCTTCACAGTTTCTACATGTGTATAAAGTAAACCAATTTCCTGAACTAAGACCATCATTAAACATTTTGTCCTCGTCCCTGTTAAAGAGTACTATTCTATACGATTTCAACCCCTTGAATGGTCGTTTATGTATAGCCTCATGTTGCACTTTAGATGTAGCTGAAATAAAAGGTATTCCACAAGTTCTACAAGTATGTTTTCGAAGAGATAAGCAATTATTTCCAAGATGTTTGTACAACGAGTATGGGTCGATGAAACAACGGCACTGATCGCACTTATAAACCGTTAATTCCGGAGAAGCTTCTTGAATAACTTTCATTTTTATTTTATTCTCATATTTGTATATTGATTTGTTAATAATATTTTGCATCTGTTCCTGGGGTAAAGAATCAAACACTCTTTTCATCCACGCATCATAATCGGTTGTAAAATAAAATATGTCAAATTTAATAATTTTAAAATCTTTTTTGTTAAAGTTACATAGATGCAGTTTTTCGTGGTCTTCATAACACCCAACATCAAATATTAGATCACATAGTTTACATATTTTCGTAGATGATTGTATTCTTAAAGGATTATAGTGCTTTTGACAATGTTCTACTACCAAATCGTAAGCATCTACAGAAATATGGCAGTTTTTACAAGTATAAATAATAAACCTCTCAATTTCTTCTAGATCGGAACCTGGCATTTTTCGGGTTAAATTTGATTTTATATTACCTATATTTTTAGCTTTAGTTTTAGACCCGCTTTTGGATTGTGATAGATGTTTTGAATTAATATTATATTGTAATCGGTAGTTGTGATAATTCATGTGCAATTTGTACCCTAACTCAGAAAAGTTCATCTCACAATCAGAACATGTAACATAATCATCAACACCACATTCATGTCTTATTTTAGCTATTTGATTAGCAAAATATATACCACAAATACTGCAATGTGGAAATTCGGGTATCGGAGGAGCTATACGCTTCCTACTCTTCAGGTCATAAAACTTGAAATCTTGTAAAGTTAAATTCTTTTTTCTCTGATGCAGCCTTCCATGTGAAGAAATACTTGTCTGTGTTATTATAAGTCCACAAAGTTTACAAGTTGCTGGTACAACATGAGAGCAATGAGATTTTTTATGTATTAATAGTGTACTATCATTAACAAAACATTTACAAGTATTACAGTAGTATACCGTAAAAAGGCAGTCCAAATTATTATTTTTTATTTGTGATTCATAAGAATTAGAATCCACTGTCACTCTTGATTTTAATTGCCTCTTATTATTATTATACAGATTCTCATCAATGATATTACTTTGTATGACTTCTGTTCGAACAACATTAAAATCCTTATAATTTATAGATTTGCTTCTATGTTCATTTTCATGTTCACTTTTAAGACTACAGTCAATTAAAATATCACAAAATTTACACTGTATGTGATTAGGAATAGTAGTCTCACAGATTGGAAAATGTTGAATAAACATATTTTCATCAAAGTGCACAGTGCATTTTAGGCATTTGTATAAAATTAAAGATTGTGTAGACTCACACAAGCCATATACAGTAAAATTATTTGTGACCAAATGTTGTTGTCTATGAGATAATTCATCATTTTTCTTGAAAATCCTGTTACACAGGGAACATTTCCAATTGATCAAAAATTCCATATGCTTAAAATGATTAACTGCAATTTGTGATTGTAGAAAATGAATATCACATTTATTACACTTAAACAAGGCGGATTTTAAAATTCCACCTAAGGCAGACTCGTTTGTGCTTATAGTGGAAGTTTGGCTTACATTAGGAATTTCTTCCAATATTGCGTCACCTTTGGAAGATGATATTTTATTTTTCATTCCAATGACTTTGTTTACACCACTTGCTTTTGAAGGTTTATTTGAAGACTTGCTTATAGTGGAAGTTTGGCTTACATTAGGAATTTCTTCCAATATTGCGTCACCTTTGGAAGATGATATTTTATTTTTCATTCCAATGACTTTGTTTACACCACTTGCTTTTGAAGGTTTATTTGAAGACTTGGTTTTGATTACACGTGTCAGTAGATTTTTATGTACTTTACGTAAATGCCTATTGTAAGACAGAACACTCTCAAATTCAGATGAACAAAATTTGCATTTTGGATCATACAGAACTTTTTTCAATGGAGTCTTTTTCGTAAATTTATGTTTTTTAAGTAAATGTGTTGAACTAAATTTTACATTATTAAAATAATGTGAGCAAAGTGGACATCTGTAAACGTAACTATTAAGGTTGTTACTAGAGATTTTCTTTCTTCTAACCTTCTCAGCTTCAAATTTCTGTTGACGAAGTTTTGATTTGGAAATAATATCCTTTACATGAGATTTATGTATTCCTAGGTTCTTTTTGGATTTTGAATGCTTCTTGTCCTGCTTTGTTTCAAGCGTGTCATATAAATGCTCAATAAGGGACTGCATATTTGGAAATAATTTATTACAATGGAAACAAGAATTATTGGAACTCAAGGAAATTTTTTCGTTCTTATAACCACTAGCAATTTTTACTGCAACATTTTTCGTTTTATTAACTCTTCGTATTTTAACGTGAATAAAATGAATATTTCTTTTATGTTTATATAGACTTGATCGAGATGCAAAAGTTTTAAGGCATATATTACATTTAGGTTTATTCAAACATATATTTTCATATTGTTTTTCTGGATCCATATTAGGAATATCAGTAGAAATTTTTTCAGTACTTAAGCTACAATGTAAACATTTCTTGTGACTATCCAAAGCTTTACTGTTTGGAAAAAGAATAAAACAGATTTCACAATACTTATTACAATTATCTAAAAAAGGTCTGAGATTATTCAAAAGAACGGTTGCAGTATTTAATTTGGGATCACTATTACACCCTACATTTGTTTGTATGAGTTCCTTACTAGGCTTTGATCCTAATATTATCTTATTTTTATGAATTGCCACAGTGCTTGATTCATCCACAACTGGTACTTTGTCATTAGTTACTTTTCTCTTTTTTCCAAATCTTAACATCATATCTCGGTCAGAACATTCTCCATTTACTTTTGGAACAGATATAAAATTAATATCATTTTCTGAATTAGAGTTCAGACTTTCCTCTTCTTTATTTAAGGTTTCTTCTATTGTTGATACTGAAATGGATTAATTTTTGAATAAAAGTAGATTAAAGTTACGTGAAACTGGTTTCCGCAATATATTAATTTACTTTGAGGTCATTCTGACTGCAATTTATTTACAGTCTAGCTATATGGACAGTTCTCCCGGTGCAGGAATATGCTTGTTAAATTTTCTGACACAATGATACTTCATGACATGCAATAACCATAAATCTTTTTCTTATTTTAAAATGGAGTCTGTAATAGCCACTGCTGTTGCTGCACTTGATAGCTGATGAAAAATAAAAGAGTAGTACATTATTTTGATGGAGGTAAAGTTTAAACTTAAAATATCCTTTAAAATTTATCCGTGCCATAATAAATGGTTATTAATTGCAGTTTGATAGTTCATGTAATGGCTTACTATGGCTGCATGTGATGATGACTGATGGTAAAAACTTTGGCAGTTAAGTGTGCATAATATACTTACAAATTAAACTATATTCCTATAGTGAGAGAAATATCCACATAGCATGATCCTCAGAAACATAAATCAGATTTAAGTACCTAACTAACAAAAAAAATCCAACTTAATCTCCATATATAAAAAAATATATTGGTGTCTGTTAAACTCATAAAAGGGTTGGACATGTTTTGAGGAAAGTTAAAGTTTATGTTGTATAATGTGTGTATAATGATATATGATCAGCGATTGGTTTTGGAATTTTCCGTAAGTTGAATGTCAGATTTCTTTTATTTAGAACCCACTTGTAGCCTTATAATGTGAACTTCGATGATCTGCAAAAGTTACAGCCTATATACGTCCCACTGCTGGGCACAGGCCTCCCCTCATTTCTGAGAGGGTTTTATGGCAAGTAAGTGTCCGCCGCGCTGCCCCAATGCGTGTTGGCGAACTTCACATGTCTTCAAAATATTTTTTTTTCTTATTCCTCAGACATGCAGGTTTCCTCACGATGTTTTCCTCCACCGCCGAGCACGTGGTAAATCAGCACTTAAAATTGCAACTAACAATTTCATTGGTGCCGGCGGGGATCGAACCTGGGTTACTCGCGTTCTGTTATATTTAAAGCAAGCGTTAACCATCTGAGCTACCACGGCTCGATGATCTGTAAACAACCTATAAATGTTTTAAACACAACACGGCGAGAACTATTTTTAATACATTCTTTTCAAATATTTTCTCTTATAATGATATAGCCTTATTAGTGGATTTCACTATTGGTTCGGTGCATATTACCAGTACGAACTTGATGAGCCGCTATTTTTAATCCCATTCTTTCTATGTACGACTGTAATCATTATTATCAATGCGTGCCTGTGCTTTGTGGTGCAGCCAATCCCAAGCCCGGATAAAAAAAGAGGGATGGTTCCGCCTGAGAGAGTGGGAGTATCCGGTAAATTAACATACCTGCGCTAGGACATGCGCAGTCGAGCGCCGTACGTGGGGATGAAGGAATCCTGGAAGGTTGAGCCGATCATCACTGGGGTATATAGTGAGAGGCAACACACCACACCGCACGATTTCCAGCTACACGGTGGGCCTATTTGCTAGCCACAGGTAAGGAAATGGCCCAGCGCCCCGTCAGAGTCGCAAGCGAGGGACGTGTGGCTGCCTAGGTTCCTGAAACGGGCTAGGTAGTGGTAAAGGCCATAATGACGGAGCAAGAAACAGTTATTCAGGTAGTGGGAATAAGCCTTTTCAGCCCTGTATGCCAGCTGGATCGAGCTCCCTATGTCGCGCTGTGAGCCAACTTTTCGTCCCTATATTCCCCCTATAATCCTAACGCCTGCAATTTTTTTTATTTATAGTGGGGCGTTCCCAAAGGTGCGGGCTCCATGGAGGGTGGGAAGACGCGATCATTAATGGCGTGCACTTCGTCTAGAACTAGCCTCGTGCAAGGCGAACCTCCACCACAGCGAAACTGCGTCGGCTCAGTTACGCAAATGGTTGGAAGCTCAACGGACGGCTTATAGTGCTAAATCAAGAATCGTAGGTTGGAGCTGGTAAAATCAAAGGCCTAAACAACCTAAAAGGTAAGTTATTCTACAACTCTGTGTACAATAAGCCGAGCGTGTATCTACACTACTAATCTGTGCACAACCATTAACAGATTTCTGTTCAGAGACATGTATGCCGTAGCATTACAAAACACACAGAACGGAAGAATAGTCGTCGCTTCGGTCTACATGCCGGAGGAAGAAATACCTCCCCCTCATGACCTCGTAAGGCTAATGAATTTCTGCGAGATAACTGGACTAGAGGTTGTGATCGGGACGGACTCCAACGCACTTCATCCTTTCTGGGGAATGAAAGAACCGAATAAACGAGGTAACGTCTTAACTGAATATCTTTTTAGCACTAAGCTAAACATTTGAATACAGGTTCTGAACCAACCTTTATAAGCAAACTTTGTCGAACAATAATCAACCTTACACTTGCAACAGAAAGAGCAGCTAAACTAATTACGGAATGGCATCTGTCGAGAGAGGCTTCATGTTCAGACCATAGATGGATCTGTTCCGTACTACGTCGCTACGTTACGGTCGATATCCTCACTACACCACCATGGAGAAACCCCCGCAAGACGGTCAAAACAAAATACCTTTATAGGCTGACGCCTTTATTCGCGGGTTTTGATGGGACAAACACTATAGCAGAATGGAGAACATAACCATTTTTTGTTTTATATGCCAAAAAATTCTACAAAAAATTATGAGAATAACTGTGTTTTTAAATTTTTTCTATCTTCAAAACTGACCGAGATATAAAGGCGCAAAGTTAACATTTTCGATCTAAGCCGCGGGCCGAGCGCGACATCGTTGATGACGTCACAAGTTCCATCTTCGTGCGAGCGACCCGAAGCGCACTTAGAAAATCAAAACATTTACTCGAATGTGCCCGTCGCATGCGGATCTATCTATCTATTTTTAACAAGAAACATTATAGTAGAACATGACACCATCTATTAAATATTGTGCTGTGCCTCAATGTAAAAATACGGCCACAAAAACACCTGAAAAGTTGTTTTTTAAAGTGCCTAGAAACCCAACCATCAGAAAAAAAATGGACAAATGTTATGAGAAGAGCACATCCTTTAGGACCGAACACGGTAGCATTTTGTTGTGAGGATCATTTCGATGTAAGTATTCAAATAATAATAACCTTCACATGATAGGTCTTGGTTATTGCTAGTAAATGCTTTCTATTAGGCATGTAGGTAGGTACCTACTCGAGTCGCAATGTTTAAGTAACTAACGATTCATTGAACCTTTCCACGCTTAATGATCATTATAATTTCAAGAAGAAACAATACCTAATACCTACATATTTAACTAAAACTACTTCAGTGTAAATAAACATCCAAACTTGGGTAAAGTACCTATGTAATGTAGATAAGTCAACCTGTCGTGAGTTCGTAAGTTTAGATACCTACCTATGTTTGCAGTAAATTTTAAAATGTTTATAATGCATATAAAGGTTAAAATATGGAATATGTTAACAAACGTTTTTATATTTTTACGATATTTCGAGCAAAAACTAAACACGCAGAGCTGTTCAACTTTCATACTTTGCGGGTCGCAAATAATGGAATAAGTTTTATTATGAGTGGAGCACTTAAATTTTTTTTCGTGTTGTATTTTTATGTATTACATAGTTGGTACATATTTTAAATATTGATGGAATACAATTTACGAGGTTCCTTATTTTTTTATAGACTTTAAATAAGTTTGTATTTTGTTCTAGGTCGAAAACGATATGGAAAACTACGTGAAATACAAACTAGTTGGTGGTCACCTCAAACTTAAAAAAGATGTTTATGTAATTCACAATTTTAAAAGCAAAATTATCACACGTTTATTCAACGATATCAACGGAACTTCAATGACAATGACAAGATTCTTTTTATTTTTTCTATAGACGTTACTAGTATTTTTTTTGCGCCCGAAGCAAATATAGGCAACCCTCCGGAAGCGGGGGAGGGAGGTTGGGAATGCTCATAGCATCTGCGTGGTTATGTGGTGACTTTTACCCACTAAACCCAACCTTTTAGGAATTGGCTTAACGATCTGACTAGAGATCTCTAAGCCGTATACGAACGCGACCCTCCTTGGCAGAAAGGAGGGCGCAGGGTTACTAATAGTAACGTATATCATACAGCCAAGTTCATAATGAACATAGTCACGGTCTTATTCCACAGAGAAAGATAAAGAAATAAACGAATTTAGCCGCGAAATGCGACCTTGTTTTAATGACGTGTTTAAATAAATTTAATTTTAATTTTTTAATTATTAACCTCACAGACGAGACAGAGAGGCTGAACCTATTCTTATCATTAGTAAATGAAACCCAGAAGTATTAATGTAATAATGGGTACCTAGGTTATAAAAATATTATCTTATCTTATACCTACCTTTCCATTTTGACTCCGCGTATTTCAGCCGCGACAAAATCTTTTTTTCTTAGAAAATATTCCGCCACCATCATGTCACGGACTATTGGAAGGTTGTCAGATTGACCCTTTTGAAACCCTTCTTCCATCATTAAATACTTAAAAACACCAGAGCGAACGAGGGCAAACAACTCACTCGCGAAATATTACTACAAACGTATGATCGGCGCGCAGGAACGGTATGGCGACGCAGCCGCATGGAACGAATGACGTCACGCGCTACTCGCGGGCACGGGCGAGATTTTAGAAATGTACGTAAACTTTCCACGCTTATAACTTCGGTAATAGTGCACCGATCGATGTGAAATAAAAACTAGAATTATGTGTTTGGTCTAGACTTTTTACCTACGTACTTAAAAGTCTAATATTGTAACCTTGTTATCTTCTCCATTGTTGCTCCTAAAAGAACGGGTAGCAGCTGTTACTAAAGCCATGATAGATAGCTACCATGAATTATGTCCAGAAATCACTCCACCAAGGCATGAATATTATATATAATATTTAATAAAGCCTTTAATAGTCCCATGAATACCAATGGATGAAGACTGGCTACTATACAAGAAAGCTAAGTCTGAGTACAAAAAATGTATCGGGTTCGACGCTCGACAGGGTGGCGTAAATTCTTTGGTCACATAGAAATCTATGAATCGGATAAGGCAAATCTTAGCTAAACAAAACACGCCGGGTTCAATCACTCTAAAGAAACCCGACGGAAGCTATTCAACATCGCCGGATAAAACCCAACGCATCCTAAATGAAACGCACTTCCCAGGTTTCTGCGTAACACAGGGGGTAAACCGGCATGGTGATATACTGACAACAACTGCAGAAGACTGGAATTTAGCATAGAGAGCGGTAATGATGGATCGAATCCATTGGGCCATTCACAGTTTCCCCTCCTATAAAACGGCATAACCTGACGGCATATTCCCTGTAATCCGACAGTTGGGAGGTAAAGCCCTAATAATCAGGCTTGTTGACATAATGAAAGCTAGTATAACTTTCTATCAATGCAGATACATGATTGGCAAACGATGGGGTCTGACGCCAAAAATTATAGTGTGGCTGTACAAAACAGTAATTCGGCCCTGATTAGCAAATGAAAAATTATACTGTGGCTGCATAAAACTGTAATTCGCCCCATGATTACATACGGAGCTCTGGTATGGTGTACCAAAACAAATGAAGGCACCACTACAAAGAAACTTCATCGTTACCAGAGACTGGTATGTACGTAGGACACTCAATAAGTTTTGATATATACAGAAAGTGTTCTAGATACTATTAATATTTATTTTACATTTTTTCAAAATATTCTCCATCATGCTCTATACAAAGTTACATTCGCCTAAACCAACTCCGAAAACACTTTTGCCAGTCTTGATCTGACAGATCGGAAATCGCTTCTTCGTAGGCATATTTTTTCTTTGACTATTGGAGACAAAAAGAAATCAAGCAAACAAAAAGGAGCTAAGACAGGGCTGTAGAGTGGGTTTCAACAACGAGTTTCAATACCAGATTCCTCAATAAATGCTTTTGTTTTAAGGGAGGTGTGTGAAGAGGCGTTATCGTGATGCAGCATCATTCCCCGAAGCCCGTTCTTTAGTCTTCTCTCCCGCATAACTTGAAAAGATTTGGGTAATGCAACTGTAGTATAGCATTCAGAGTTGACTGACCTACAATTTTCCAGCATTGACGTTGACAAATCTCCACTCCGCGAAAAAAAAAATCGACACCGTTTTTACCGACGTTGCGAGGTCTTTGCAGTTTCGTCGGTAACTGTCCTTTTGAGTAGACCCATACCGATAATTACCTTTTATATTCCGGATCATATTGATAGATCCATGTCTCAACACAATCTGTTTTTCGCTTTCGGAGGGTAAACAAGGGACCCATCGACAACAAAGCTTCTTTACTCCAAGATGTTGATGTAGGATGGTATGAAATATGAATACTCCCCGAACCAATGCCCACAATCTTTTCGATGTCCGTATAGGTGACTCGTGGGTCTTCTCGCACCAATATTTCAGTAGTCCATACATTTTCTGCCCTTATTACTGTTTGCGGGGCCCCGGTTCTTTGGTCACCTTTAAGGTAAATTTTACCCCTTTTGAATTCAGCAAACCACATAAAAATTGTTGCGCGTGATGGAGCTGAGTTCCCTAATGCTGATTGTAGCCATTGTAAACATAATTGTTCGGTTAAACTGAATATAAATTATTATAGATCATAGCGCGCAAATGTTCACGATTAAGATGCATCGTTTTAAATGAAAAGCGCGGGAAGCGTTGCAGGAAAATTAATAGAACTTTGTTTCTTTACAATATTGAGCAATTGGCTTATAGAGTTCTATTTTTAATTAAATCTGCTTTTTATAAACATAATATAACATGGGTGCGTTCCGTTTTTAAATTTCGAGCATCTCCAAACTTATTGAGTGATCTACGTATGGTTGCCACTGGCTGCATAAGGACTACACCAACAGCAGCCTTAGAGGCTATGCTGGTGCAAATCCCGCTTCGTCTACACATAAAACAAGAAGCTACTTTAACTGCCATTAGACTCAAAATCCTATTTCTTTGGAGTAGAAGTAGAGTCCCTCATACAGGTATAATTGATAGAATTTTCTCAAAAACTCCTATCTTACAAGACAAGTACGATCAGATCCTCAAATAGTGTGTATTTGATAAGTAGTATAAGATACAATTAAATAAAACCAGCCAGCCAGAAGGGTTAAACCTAAAGAGCTTAGAGTTTTCACAGATGGTTCTAAAACAAATTGTAGGATCATGTAAAAATAAGTTGTAGGATCTGGAACTTTCACTGAAAACCTCAATATCTACATATGTACACTGCTGGGTACCCATAACACAGTCTTTCAGGGAAATGTATGGGTATCATCCAAGCGGCCATAGTAATAAATGCTACGAAGGTAAAAAACTTCTCGATCAGAATAATGACTGACAGTATGGCAGTACTACAAGTTCTGAGTTGCAATGTGGTGAACTCAGGACTAATATATGAATGCCATGAATGACTAAATGAGATATGTAAACACAATGTGACTCTGCAATGAATGAATTGACACAGTGGATCCAATGGCAATGATGCAACAAACAAACTGGCCAGAAAAGGAACGGCTCTCTCCACTATAGGGGCGGAACTAATAATACCAATCCCTTTTGGTAACGTTTGTTTACTGGTACGTAGAAACTTCACTAATCTACACACTCAGCTTTGGAAAAATCTAGTAGATTGTAAACAATCTAGGGAGGCCTTGCCTGAAATAAACAGCTGTTTAACCTATCTGAGCCGTGGTAGCTCAGATGGTTAACACTCGCTGTAAATATAAAAGAACGCGAGTAACCCGGGTTCGATCCCCGCCGGCACCAATGAAATTGTTAATTGTAATTTTTAAGTGCTGATTTACCACGTGCTCGGCGGTGAAGGAAAACATCGTGAGGAAACCTGCATGTCTGAGGAATAAGGAAAAAAAAATATTTCGAAAACATGTGAAGTTCGCCAACACGCATTAGGGCAGCGCGGCGGAGACTTTCTTGCTCTCAGAAATGAGGGGAGGCCTGTGCCCAGCAGTGGGACGTATATAGGCTGTCACTTTACTTTAACCTATCTAATAAGACTGAACAAACCATAGATCAGGATAGTAATAAGGGCTATCAGAGGACATGGCTCCTTTAACAAATATTTATTTAACATAGGTGGTACAAATAGTCCCCTTTGCAAGGCATGTATGGGGGAGGAAGAAACGGTGACCCACATGTTTCTGATATGTCCGCAGGTCGCTGCATACAGGGTTTAATATGTCGACACGTCGGGATCACTCCTCGAAGTTGCTTGCAACATTAAAAGACTGTTGAACTTCTTCATGGAGATTTCATGGCTCGGATAATTGCATTATTTATACCAACACGCAAAATACGCACTTAGACATGGAGTTGCTGAAAACAACCTGTCTTTATCTTGTTTTATGAAATGAGATATTATAATTTTCTGCTAAACAAAATTACAAAAGAAAGTAATATAGCAGCATAGCAATAGATGTAACTATATCTTGAATTGCCAACAAACAATGATTCAATTGACTTTCACGTAATCTCTCCTCAATTGGGTTGTTATCATTAAGTTGTACGTGCCTGAAAGAATCCTCAGCCAATTTGTTCTGATACTTATACGGTTTATACCACAACTGTGCAGCGTCACAAAGTGCACAAAACACCAGCATGATTGCAAACCAATGTCGCAACCGATGAGGAATTTCGCTAATACTTGCTTCTGACAAACCATCATCCCAATGTTGATCCCCATCCAGCAAGTGACGTGCCCGGCAAGCGGCTTGGTATGTAGGGTGTAAGATATTGTCAAAATTCGGAGATCGGCAAAAGAGGTAGGCCCTCGGACAACGTGCAGCAGTAGGCGCAGGTAAAGGCATTCGGAGTTATTTTGATGATCATTATAAACCCTACCAATGACATGATCTTTAAAAATACCTGGTTCACCTACTACAACTGTTCTACGTCTTCTGCGGTTAAAAATACCCTGTTGTTTATTATACGTATAAAACGATGGAACTTCGTTGTATAAGAGTATCTTAGCAAATGCGTCTGTTTCGCAAAGATTAAAGAAAGCGAGCAGTGGTTCGTCTTTGGTTGTCCAAACGCTCCGTTACATTATCAGAGTTGAAGTATATTCTTTGTCCACCTTCAAGATGAACGTCAAGGTGGATGACGGGTGGATGACGGGTGGATATCTCTCGTGGATCGAAAAACTTAAAATACGCCAAACTGCCTAAGAGGAGCTTATATACCGGCCCGACTGAAACCTTGTAGCTTCATGGTTATCATTATTAGCGAACTCTACTGTTGCTTGGTCAGAGCCCTTATTCACATATTTACAAATATATTTGATGGATTCAACACTGTTACAGGTCTCGACATTGGTGTGAACTTGAAAGGTTCGTGATAGTACCGGTGAATAAGGTACCATAATACATACATAAACACTCACGCCTGTCACCCAGAGGGGTAGGCAGAGACTACAGACTTCCATTTGGCACGATCCTGACACACCTCTCTCGCCTCCTTCACATCCATACACCTACGCATGCATGCTCGTCGGTTAAGGGTACTCCTAATTTGGCCCGTTTTCAATAAATCGCCAATTTGGTCGATAAATTTTCGCCTAGGACGTCCCTTTCCGACTCTGCCATTCACTTCTGCAACATAAATTTTCTTTGTCACTCTTTCCTCATCCATTCTTTCCACATGACCAAACCACCGAAGCATTCCTTTCTTAATCCTGGTCACAACATCATCTTGCAAACCACACTCTTCTCTTATCACACAATTTTTCACCCTGTCATTCAGATTCAGCCCTAGCATACTCCTTAACGACCGCATTTCTACTGCATTTATTCTACTCTCGTGCTTCTTCTGCCATACCCAACTTTCACTACCATACCTTAAAGTAGGGACCAACACAGCATTGTGAATTGCCATACGTGCCTTTTTTGACACATTTTGACTCTTCACATTAGAGTGCAGGGCCCCATTTACTCTGTTTCCTGCGTTCACTCGTCGTTCTATATCCTTATCATATCTCCCATCCCTGCTAAATACGCACCCCAAATATACAAACTCATCTACTTGCTCGATCAACTCCCCTTCTATTCTTATTTCACATATCGTTTTACTTTCATCTCTTTCAAAAACCATATTTTCGTCTTACTTGCGTTCGCTTTCATACCCCTTTCTTTTAATGATCTGTTCATTAATGTAACCATCATTTGCAACTCAGCCGCCGACGACGCAAGAATAACTTGATCATCGGCGTACAAAAGGCATTTGATGGTTAACTCACCCATTCTTAATCCGCATTCTTCAACTTTCAAATTTTGCAAACAACTGTCCATAAATAGGTTGAACAACCACGGGGAAGCCACACAGCCCTGTCTGACACCTTTTTGGATGCCAAACCAGTCCGAGTAAACCCCGTTGATCCTAACACAAGCACTAGAGTCCCTATAAAGAGATTCCAATGCCTGTATCAAACCAGCGCTCAACCCAAATGAGTTCAGTGTTTGCCATAGCACATTCCTATCCACTCTGTCATAGGCCTTCTCCAAGTCCATGAACGCACAAAAAACCTTTTGGTTTTTGGCCAAAAACTTCTCCGCGATCATGCGCATGGAGAAGACTTGATCTGTACATCCCATTCCCTTTCTAAATCCCGCTTGCACATCCCAAATTTTTCCATCGGTTTCTTTCATGACCCTTTCAATTAGTACCTTGGCATACAGTTTTCCCACGATGCTAAGAAGGCTGATACCGCGGTAGTTTTTACAGTCCTGCTGCGACCCTTTTCCCTTATATACTGGGACTATCACGGCTTTGCACCAGTCTCCCGGTACCCGTTTCAGTTCCCAGCATAAATTAAACAAGGTGTGCAGCAGGCCTGCCACCGCTTCCTCTCCAGGCCTTAGCATTTCGAGTGAAACTCTATCATATCCGGCAGCCTTACCTGCTTTCATGCTTTTCATTGCTTTCATTATTTCATCTATACTTATCTCGCTACCTCCTTCCTCTTCTTTCGGAGTTCCTATTTCATTCAGTTCATACGTTGTCTCCTCACTCCCAAACATGCTTTCAAAATATTCCTTCCATCTCTTTAAACTCAAAACTTCATCATTCAGAATATAGCCATTCTCATCTCTTATAGCATTCATTATAGGCTGTTTTGAACATCCCCTGGCCGTTCTTACGAGTTTCCAGAACATTTTTAATATTTACCTGGAAGTTATCCGATATTCTTCTATCATTTTTATCCGTTCTTTCTTGCTTTTTCCTTTCAACTACTTCTTTTACTCTTTTATTTAGATGTCTAAAGACTGCCTTTTTTCTTTCAAAATCATCATTCGTACCGCTAGAATTACCAGCCTTAGTCGCTAGTAAATCTAGCCATGCTCTCCTCTTTGCTTCAACTTCCGTACGTATCTCATCATCCCACCATAACGTATTATTTTTCCTTTCATTCTTTCTTTTACTAACACCACATACTTCGGTAGCTGCATCTACTAAACCTTTCTTAACATTTTGCCATACATTCTCCAAGTCTAACTCATTCATACATAATTCATCCAAACCACTTACGTTTTCTTTCAGTCTACATTTAAACTTGTTTTTCTCACCTTCATCTTGTAATCTTTCTGTTCTAATACGCTGTAACGCAGTGGTAGACACAGATGCCCGATGGCGCCACCGCCTGAATAGACCATTAATTCGGCATAAAACCAAAAAATGATCCGTTCCTACGTTTGACCCCCGGTAAACCCTTGTATCCACCACTGCGCCCCTCAATCTTTCATCCACAATTATGAAATCTATCATGCTTCTATCATCACCTCTTTCCCAAGTGTACATGTGAATCCTCTTGTGGCGAAAGAAAGTGTTCGTCACAAAAAGATTCTTTTCCACACATACAGTGAGGAGGCTTTCACCATTCTCATTTATACTTTCATCACCAAACGTTCCCAATATCCTTTCATAACCAAGCCTCCTCACCCCAACTCGTCCATTAAAATCTCCTAGCATAACAACATTTTCATTTCCCTTACATTTCATTAATACCATCCTTACCATTTCCCAAAACTGCTCTCGGATATGAGTGGGCTTAGACATGTCTGGGGCGTAGACCCCTAGCACAAACAACTTCTTTAAGCCCACTTTCAATCGTATCCATAGCAGTCTTGGGCTTACACATTCATACTCTTTCACACATTGCACCATTTTTTCTGATAGGATGATAGCTACTCCTACTAATAAGGTACCAACCATCTATTATCAACATCTATTTCCTGGCCATGTAATCTTATTTTAGCTGTGAAACCACCTTGTTGTGTTGACTTTCGACGGTATAATGGATACCCATTTTCTCCTGATATCGTTTGTTCTGAAAGGGCCCGAGGGTATCTTTTAGAGCAACGACCTTCTTGCATACAGGGAGAATTTCTGTTTAACGTGCCGCATGGTCCGTGAATCATATGAGTCCTAATAATATCGAATAACACGGGATCTTGGGTCTTATCGGGAAATTTAGCACTTTTAACAGTATCGATAGAATAAGGTCTAAGTTTTTTTTGTAACCACAGCAGAATATGGGCATGTGGCAAGCCCCGTTTCTACCACTCAACGCTGTACATAAAACACACTGATGGTCCGAAAACCTTTTATTTTGTAATTAGGTCAATCATCAGCGTTTGAGTTTAAGGTGAAACACTCTGGCTATTATGTCGTGCCGATCATGTGGCGCCTGGCCGGCAAAAAGCCCTTCCGAAATTTCATTCCACTTTGGGTTAGTGGTAAAAGTGATAAAAAGGTCAGGTCGACCGTACTTACGAACATAGCAAAAGGCGTCTTGAGGTACGCTCTTGCATGTAACGTGGACCTCCTATAAAGCTTGACGGTAAGATAACTAATCGTCCCATGTTCTCCACGTTATTATCTTGCTGCATTGCGTCTCGCAGATGCACATAATTCTCAGAACGTAATCGTGTCTGGTTAGTGCATATATAAATTAACCTCTTTGTCTCTATTTTTGCGTACATATCGACGATGAATTGGCTGAATAATCCTAGACATCGTTGCAGATAATTAAAACAATTCCATCTAATTTGTATCTATCTGGTAAGAATAAAAATGTAGGGCTGATATTTTTTATTGTAATTTGTTATTCTAGTCCTTGGATTAACTTGATAGAGTCCGAAATTGTACCCATCCTCACCATGAAAGTATATAAATGGATATTGCAGAGCGTCATAAGATGATCGATGTCGATCGATGTGTTTCGTAAATGCGTTGTAAGCGATCATCATGAGTACGTAATACTATATCACGTCTGTCACATTCCTGATCGACTAAGATTACTGCAACTTCGTCTGCAACAGGAACATTGTACCTTCCACGATGTTCTTCCACAGGACGTCTATCAGCCTTAATTATAACATTATAATTATTATTTTGGCCTTGTGGGATGGAATCTATTGCAGCTTTGAAACTTCTGACATACGGGTTTACTTGATGTAACATATTTTGAAGTTGAGATCAGGTTGAGATAAGGTCGATGTTCAATCGAGGAAAGTTATCACGTCGGATATGAGCTTGTTCATTGTAATTTGATACAAAATAAATTTGAAAAAATTTAGGCTCATTATGTGGAAGCAAAGATGCAATAAGGTGATAAACCTCGCCCTGCACCTTAAAAGTCGGCATGAAAGGGCCCTCTGAGATTTGTTTGGCCCCAAAAGATGTCATTTGGAATGCACTATTATACAAACGGCTATTGTCAAAAAAATGTTTTGACTGAGGATGTTCCCCATTTAGTAAATCTTTTATAATGTCTGGAGGCTCACGTAAATTTTCAATGAGCACTTTGCCATTGTCAATTGTCAAGTTTCAATTTTGTGATGCCTTAAAATGGCAAAAAGAACCAAATAACATATGCTGTTCAGGTGGCAAAGTGCTCGTTGAAAATTTACGTGAGCCTCCAGACATTATAAAAGATTTACTAAATGGGGAACATCCTCAGTCAAAACATTTTTTTGACAATAGCCGTTTGTATAATAGTGCATTCCAAATGACATCTTTTGGGGCCAAACAAATCTCAGAGGGCCCTTTCATGCCGACTTTTAAGGTGCAGGGCGAGGTTTATCACCTTATTGCATCTTTGCTTCCACATAATGAGCCTAAATTTTTTCAAATTTATTTTGTATCAAATTACAATGAACAAGCTCATATCCGACGTGATAACTTTCCTCGATTGAACATCGACCTTATCTCAACCTGATCTCAACTTCAAAATATGTTACATCAAGTAAACCCGTATGTCAGAAGTTTCAAAGCTGCAATAGATTCCATCCCACAAGGCCAAAATAATAATTATAATGTTATAATTAAGGCTGATAGACGTCCTGTGGAAGAACATCGTGGAAGGTACAATGTTCCTGTTGCAGACGAAGTTGCAGTAATCTTAGTCGATCAGGAATGTGACAGACGTGATATAGTATTACGTACTCATGATGATCGCTTACAACGCATTTACGAAACACATCGATCGACATCGATCATCTTATGACGCTCTGCCATAACCATTTATAGGGGGAAGTCCCCTAAGCCCGGACGGCTCCTAAAGCCGGACAGGATCTGAATCAGTGCGAAAAAGCGCGCCAATTTGTTGCTTGAGTCGTGGTTAGAAAGCGTTTCCCAAGTGAAGTGTGGGGGGAGCGTGTCAGTAGTTAGTGCTGACTCGTTCGACGTGGAGCGTGTAGCAAATTTTAAGGTAAGTAAAAATTTTGTTCGAAGTAATTTTTTGGGTTCTGTAAACAGTATTTAAAGTATGGGATGATAATCATTGTTATTAATTATTATTGCTATTGTACTAATCGGATATAACCCAGGTGTTTTTCTAGGATTCGTAACACATAATGTGAATGAGAATTTTTCTTGTATGTACCTAAGGGTCCCTAAGTTCGGACACTCTAAGAACCCCTTTGTCGTATCCCCTCAGTTTCAAGGCACTCCCCTTGTTGCCTCAGCCAGTATCGGAATCCTCGGCGTCGACATATCGAGTGACGTGCAGTTTCGTGGTCACTTGGAAGGGAAGGCCAAATTGGCCTCTAAAAAGCTTGGCGTGCTCAGCAGAGCGGGGCAGTATTTCATGCCGGCACACCGCCTGCAACTTTACAAGGCGCAGGTTCGACCGCACATGGAATACTGTTCCCATCTCTGGGCTGGGGCTCCCCAGTACCAGCTCCTTCCACTTGACCGCATCCAGCGCAGAGCGGCTCGAATCGTCGACGACCGAGTGCTTTCCGATCGGCTCGATTCACTGGCGTTGCGAAGAGATGTTGCATCTCTTTGCGTATTTTATCGCATCTATCACGGGGAGTGCTCTGAGGAATTGTTCGGATTAATCCCAGCCGCCAAATTTCGTGAACGCACGACACGGCAAACGTCCCGATACCATCCACACCATCTGGATGCTTGGCGGTCCACCACTGTACGTTTCACAAGGAGCTTTCTTCCACGTACAACCTCTCTGTGGAATAGTTTATCACCGGCGATTTTTCCGGACCGATACGACCTGGGGACCTTCAAGAAAAGAGCTTACTCCTTTCTAAAGGGCCGGCAACGCACCCGCAATTCTCCTGGTGTTGCGGTTGATCATGGGCGGCGGTAGTCACTTAACATCAGGTGAGCCGCATGCTCGTTTGCCCCCTCTTCTATAAAAAAAAAAAAACTCTCAAAGTCCCCTAAAACCGGGCAGTTTTACAGTAAGTTTATTTTTGTTGTAGTTATTATTTTTGTGTTTTGGTTTTCAGATTCAACATGGACAAACCCAAACCGAGTTGAGGGAACACCCCCAAACATGAAATATTTAAAAAAGCTCAGTTAGCTACATTTGTGATTTTTGCCGGTTGTACAATGAAAGTTTTGTAATTTTTTAGAAACCGTTCCTAATTATGACCAAAGTTAATTACAATTAAGAATAGTTTTCTTTATAAACAGCTGATTTGATCAATTTTAATAGATATTCTTACGAATTGATTGTTAAAATAATGTTTAGGTTTAAAATTGAACGAAAAGTTGGCTGTCCGTCATTAGGGGACCTTTTTAAAAACGTCTTTTTTTCAATGTTAAATGTTCCTTAGTACCTACTATATTTAAAGTAAGATTTCAGGCTGTTGATATATCTGTGTTGATTAAGTATATAGTTGTGAACTTATTAAAGTGAAATAAACAAATGAGACTATTATACGTTCTTTTTTATTTTTATTGTTCCTTAAGTGTCCGGTTCTCGGGGACCTCCCCCTATACTTTCATGGTGAGGATGGGTACAATTTCGGACTCTATCAAGTTAATCCAAGGACTAGAATAACAAATTACAATAAAAAATATCAAACCCACATTTTTATTCTTACCAGATAGATACAAATTAGACGGAATTGTTTTAATTATTTGCAACGATTTCGAGGATTATTCAGCCAATTCATCGTCGATATGTACGCAAAAATAGAGACAGAGAGGTTAATTTATATATGCACTAACCAGACACGATTACATTCTGAGGATTATTGTGCATCTGCGAGACGCAATGCAGCAAGATAATAACGTGGAGAACATGGGACGATTAGTTATCTTACCGTCAAGCTTTATAGGAGGTCCACGTTACATGCAAGAGCGTACCTCAAGACGCCTTTTGCTATGTTCGTAAGTACGGTCTACCTGACCTTTTTATCACTTTTATCACTAACCCAAAGTGGAATGAAATTTCGGAAGGGCTTTTTGCCGGCCAGGCGCCACATGATCGGCACGACATAATAGCCAGAGTGTTTCACCTTAAACTCAAACGCTGATGATTGACCTAATTACAAAATAAAAGATTTTCGGACCATCAGTGTGTTTTATGTACAGCGTTGAGTGGTAGAAACGGGGCTTCCCACATGCCCATATTCTGCTGTGGTTACAAAAAAAACTTAGACCTTATTCTATCGATACTGTTAAAAGTGCTAAATTTCCCGATAAGACCCAAGATCCCGTGTTATTCGATATTATTAAGACTCATATGATTCACGGACCATGCGGCACGTTAAACAGAAATTCTCCCTGTATGCAAGAAGGTTGTTGCTCTAAAAGATACCCTCAGGCCCTTTCAGAACAAACGATATCAGGAGAAAATGGGTATCCATTATACCGTCGAAAGTCAACACAACAAGGTGGTTTCACAGCTAAAATAAGATTACATGGCCAGGAAATAGATGTTGATAATAGATGGTTGGTACCTTATTCACCGGTACTATCACGAACCTTTCAAGTTCACACCAATGTTGAGGCCTGTAACAGTGTTGAATCCATCAAATATATTTGTATATATGTGAATAAGGGCTCTGACCAAGCAACAGTAGGGTTTGCTAATAATGATAACTATGAAGCTACAGTGTTTCAGTCGGGCCGGTATATAAGCTACTCTGAGGCAGTTTGGCGTATTTTAAATTTTTCGATCCACGAGAGATATCCACCCGTCATCCACCTTGACGTTCATCTTGAAGGTGGACAAAGAATATACTTCAACTCTGATAATGTAACGGAGCGTTTGGACAACCAAAGACGAACCACTCTGCTTGCTTTCTTTAATCTTTGCGAAACAGACGCATTTGCTAAGATACTCTTATACAACGAAGTTCCATCGTTTTATACGTATAATAAACAACAGGGTATTTTTAACCACAGAAGACGTAGAACAGTTGTAGTAGGTGAACTAGGTATTTTTAAAGATCATGTCATTGGTAGGGTTTATAATGATCATCAAAATAACTCCGAATGCTCTTACTTGCGCCTACTTCTGCATGTTGTCCGAGGGCCTACCTCTTTTGCCGATCTCCGAATTTTGACAATATCTTACACCCTACATACCAAGCCGCTTGCCGGGCACGTCACTTGCTGGATGGGGATCAACATTGGGATGATGGTTTGTCAGAAGCAAGTATTAGCGAAAGTCCTCATCGGTTGCGACATTGGTTTGCAATCATGCTGGTGTTTTGTGCACTTTATGACGCTGCACAGTTGTAGTATAAACTGTATAAGTATCAGAACAAATTGGCTGAGGATTTTTTCAGGCACGTACAACTTAATGATAACAACCCAATTGAGGAGAGATTACGTGAAAGTCAATTGAATCGTTGTTTGTTGGCAATTCAAGATATAGTTACATCTATTGCTATGCTGCTATATTATTTTCTTTTGTAATTTTGTTTAGCAGAAAATTATAATATCTGTGCTAGGCTTTGCACCCCTGTTTAAGTTTATTGCATACCTGTATAAGCCTGTATAAGGGATTATTTGCACAATGTTTATAGGTAAGTAAGGTACAGATATACAGCATTTGTGAAGCCCGATAAGAAACCAACAAACAAATAACTTTTTGAAAGGAGCCTGGCGAAGAGCATATTCTGACAAAATATTATAGTCGAAAAAAGGAGAGTAGTACTGATACCCCACTGGAACAAGTGCCGGCTCCACCCCAATTCTTCCAACACTCCACTTTGAAAAATAAGTTTGAGACGACATTGGTGAGCATGGGCCGAAATGTCTGATAGAGAGAGAAGTAGGGGGCCACAAGGGGAAAGATGTGGCAAGGGTTAAACTGTCAGCAAAGTATGTCTTCATCCTCAGCAGACAAAAGACACCAGGCTAACCCAGGATTGCGTGAGATTACTGCAAGCAAATCTCCATCATACAGCAGCTGCATCTGTTACTTAGTGCTGCTTTGTAGAGGATAACATTGACCTTGGCTTAAACAAAAGTATGAAGTGGTTAATGGACAAGCTCTGGAATTGGCTGCTGCTGATAACACAGTAGCAGTCCCATATCACTTGTAATATACAATAAAAATATTAAACTCCAAGCTGTTTCAGAGCACTGCAGATACGATCTAGTAACAGCTTTTATAAATCACAAAGGAATGACAGGGGCCTGAGTAATCATTTGCTCAGTTTATCTTCCTGGTAAGAAGTCAGATACTGCCAACGAGTTGGAATGAGTATCGGAAAACACCCAAAATCACTACTCCAAACTAATGATGGGATTAGATGCGAACGCTCATCACACAGCTTGGGGAAGTAACAACTTCAACAAAAGAGATGAGTTATACTAGAAGTTAGAGAGACAGGTTTAAACTTTGGGTGTAAAATAACCTTTGTAAAGTGAGGCAGATAACTGAGAACTTGATGTCTGATCACAAACATATTAAGTTTGAGAAAGAAACATCACATGAAATATGTTTTAGCATATAGACATGGAAGGTGCAGAGGTGAGTATGGGTACCTGCGATTTATTAGGCAAGAGCAGATTGGCTGCACCCAAGCAATTGCAATCTTATGTTGCCGAATAAGTATATTTTTAGGAGTAATAACCCCCCTAGTCTATGTTGTATGTTGCCCCACTTAACATTATTTAAAACAACTTGTGTTACAAAATATATGTTTTCATGTCAAACCCTCCATACTCTAGGGACAGGCCTTCATGGCCACAAATTATCTCACCCTTTCACACAGTGGGATTCTGCAAGTGCTTATTAATGTGCAACCTTCCTTTTTACAGGAATGGTCTGCTACCTCCCCTTCAAAATAGATAGGTAATAGGTTTTGTACATTCTTTCCTAATTAAACTAATGATATATCATGGTAGAATCATAAATAAGGGATAATTCAATATCATAGGCACTACAGGTACTTACTGTCATCATACTCGTCCAAAACTTCCTTTTTCAATATAGACAAATCCGGAAAAATGTTTCTTATTACAGGATTATCCATTAAATCATGCTCTTCAATGTCAATATCATCAGCCATTATTTCTCTGAAAATCAAAGCAACAAACTTGTTTATATAGTTATCAGGCGTATCCGAAACGATAATAATTAGAAACAGTTTTTTTTACTTAAAATGTTTGAATTTTCCAATTATTATTTTGCTTTCATTCAAGTCAATACATCGAAATTTCGTGGAAATGAAAACAAATGTTAAATTGGTGTATAATTTCAATAACAAACCCAAAAATAACAATAACGATAATAAATATCAAAAGTCAAAACGTCTAATACAACTTTATAATTTGTGACTTCTATTTCTAATTTCTATAGTCATCACAGATAACTATATACTAGTCAGAGAATAGTCATTAGTCAACCAAATGAAATACCCATAGATTACTGTATATATACTAGAGATGGAAATACCCACAGAAATACCTTTTGACAGCTGTCAGACTTTTTGTTATTGCACCAAGCATGCCAACCAAAAAATGGGAACGTAAAATATTCGATTCTTAAAAAAATCGATATCGATTATTTAGAGTTGGTAATCATTTACAGTTTGGTTTGAATAATACCAGAATAAATTAAAAAAAGGATAATTTATAACACAAGATTTATCAGTTTCTTCATATTTGTTGTTACAGCTTATTTATAGAGGCACAGTTATAAAAATTTAAGATTGGAACCAGATTAAAAATAAATTTATTCATTCACTTTCAGTACAACTTGTAGGGATGTCGTTGTGTATATTAATTATTATTGTTACGAGCTTGAGGTTCGTGACAATAAAAATTGCCGATAGAATTACCTAAATTAACATTTTAATTCACTTTACACTAATTGAAGTTAAAAACACTAATAATTAATCACACTGATTCACTTTATTCCTCTCCGAAGCTTCGCTTGTCTCGCCAACTTCAATACTCCTCCGATCGTATCTTGCAGCGCCTATAAATATAAATTAGCACCGAAATATCCAGAATATTCAAGTAAACACGCGCAAGGTACCGAGAGTCCGAGTTTCAACTTCAAGAAGTTTAGTTCTTCGGTTCAAGACTAGATGGCGCTAGTGCCGTCGACTTAGGCGCGTAACACTGCCCCCTCCTAAGACATGCTCGTCCCGAGCATTATCGGCCCCATAATAACGCGCCAGGCGATCCACATGGGCGAACTTAGGAGTCCTTCTTGCGCCTTTCTGTAACGGCTCCGCAATGTTAAGGGCTGTCCTATCCCATGGCGCACCAACATTTTACAATTTCGATGCTCCTATACTTCGTGTCTGAGGTCCCTTCACGGCCGCACAACTTGTACATGTACGACACCAATCCTCGACATCGTCACGATAATGGACCCAGTAAAACTGTTCTTGGACCTTCAGTAGAGTTCGTTTAACTCCCAGATGGACTCTTGAACGACCATTATGTCACAGCTGTAGAACATTCGGCACTTTAGCCTTAGGGACAACCATTTGCAAACGACAGCTGTCTCCTCTATCATTTTCCCATTTACGGCACAGGACTCCATCCTGAATCAGCAAGCTGTCCCATTGGGCCCAATAGCCTCTAGTAGTCGAACTCATCGCTGAGACGTCGCTCCACTTAGGCTTGGTAGGACAGGCCTTCATCCATTCCAGAATCGGCTTGATGTCCGGATCTTCCTGCTATGCATGTCGTAGGCTGTCCTTCCACTCGTTGCTCAGGTGGTCTGTCCTGAGCATCCTCACTGATACCACTTCCTTACTCTTTTGCCTACTACAATGGTTGCAATCTTCAGGACAAGGTCTTCTTGACAATGCATCTGCGTTGCCATGAGATTTCCCGCTGCGATGTCTGATAGTAAAGTCGTACCCCGGCTGCTGTTGGGCGGTGATGTTAGCCGCACTTCCCTTCTGAGATCGTTCACCTTCCCTTTCTAGGGTTCGCTTAGGGCAGCTGGATTGAATATGGCCCCTTTCCCCACAGCCATAGCACCTAGGGCTGTATCCTTTATTGTGGTCGCGAACCGTATCTGCTGCAACCTCCCTAGCGCGAGGAGAATGACGATCCTGCCACCGCCAGGCGGTGTCGTTAGCTGCACTATCCTCTCGAGATGGATCAACTCTCCTTTCTACATTTCGCTTAGGGCAGCTGGAGCGAAGATGGCCCCTTTCCCCACATCCATAGCACCTAGGGCTGTATCCTTTGTTGCAGTCGCGAACTGTAGCTGCTGCAACCACCCTGACGCGATAGGAACGATGATCCTGCCGCACGGCCTCCACCTTCAGTGCATGGGCCAAGGCGTCCTTAAGAGTCTCGTGGTGCCCGAGCCTCACAGCAGCTCTGACTTCCAGGTCGCGGATGCCGTCGGTGAATGTCTGCACCATGTTCCCTTCAATGAGCGCAGGTACAGACCGGTATGCTTTTCGCACCAGCTTCTCCACCTCTAGAGCCCACTGCTACAGGGTTTCATTGATGCGCTGCACGCGATCTCTAAGCTGCGCTCGAAAGACGTGTTCCAGGTGAGCGTCGCCATATCTAGCCTCCAATGCCTCAAGGAGCTGCTCGTAAGTCACTTCTTTACCGAGAGCTTTTAGAACAGTTAAGGCCTGGTCGCGTAGGCCAAAAGTGAAAGCAGTAATGGCCTGACTTTTATTCCAGCCGTTTACCTTCATAACGGCCTCGAACTGGATTTTGTAGGCCGCCCAGGAAGAAGTCCCGTCAAACGGCGGCACTTTGAATCCATTAAGCAATCTAATTTAATATAATACGTATTACTTGTGAGATACATTGTGGTTTCATGCGATGGCCAAGTCAATCTATATATTTAAAACATAAAAGACTTTTAAAATTGATGTGGTCACTGTAAAATGTTGTTAGGTTAGCTAATTACGTAATAACTTAAAACAGAAGGACCCTTAAGTAGGAACTGAATAAATTAACCGACTTGGTAATACATGGATCTCACAACTTTTTACGGCAGAAGAACTGAGTTGCGAGACTTGGTTTTTTTTACAAGTTATGTTTTTAATGGTATTCACTTTACACTAATTAAAGTTAAAAACACTAATAATTAATCACACTGATTCACTTTATTCCGCTCCGAAGCTTCGCTTGTGTTGTCCAACTTCAATACTTCCCCGATCGCATCTTGCAGCACCTATAAATATAAATTAGCACCGAAATATCCAGAATATTCAAGTAAACACGCGCAAGGTACCGAGAGTTCGAGTTTCAACTTCAAGAAGTTTAGTTCTTCGGTTCGAGAATAGATGGCGCTAGTGCCGTCGACTTAGGAGCGTAACATTATTATTTGATTTTAATAATGCAGTCAAAATTAATGTCTCTTTCAAAGTTATCCGTAATCAATTTTTTCGTTTTTTCTACCACTTTTGCCCAATCTTCATTTGTGACATGGGCACATGCTTCAACGAATTTTTTATAGCATTGGATGACAAACGAGCACACGGTCAACCTGATGGTATGTGGATGCTATGGCCCATAGACACACACATTTATCCTCAATCAAGAATCAAAATGCAAATGCGTTGTCACCCCTGAGGACAAAGATGGAATGCCTCGATTCCAGTAAAGAGGGTATCCAGTTCTCTACGCTCATCATACGAAACACATCAGCATTACGCTGGTATTCTGTGAGAGCGTGGTCTTGTCCTGGTTGAGCCGACCTATTCGTGCTATAACTATAACATAGATGTAGCGTTGCTCTACCACGTACAGAAAGTTATTACAGAAGAAACAGTCCAAAATGTTAAAGCCGAGTCACAAAATAAGACGACAAACACAAAATCACAAAACTACGCACAGTAAGCTCTCGAAACAGAAACAGAAAGTTTTTTTATTCAATATAGGTTATGAATAATACTTATTGAAAGTCAATTTTTTCATTTACCACTGGTTCGCAAAAAATACCTCTGTCCTGAGAAGAAGCAGCAAGAAACCTAACGGGACTAGTTTAAAAAAAAGTGCTTACAAACATGCGTGTTACAATTAACAACACAAACAAATTAGAAATAGCTCGGTAGCGATCACCCTTTCCAAGGCTTATTATCATCCATAAACTCCTTAATATTAAAATAACTCTTTTTATACAAACTTAATTTAATAAAGTTTTTGAACTATGTTTACTTACGTCAAATTTTGTATAATTTCTGGCATTTTGTTATAAAAGCGTATACATCGCCTCAAAAATGAATTACTGATTCTGTGGAGTCGAGTAACTGGTACTTAAATGGCGGGATACTAAAATTATGTAGTGGTTATTTTAGCACGGCCTTGTATATGAGTTTTTTTCCTACAAAAATTTACTTTGACAAAGTGAAAAAAATAAACTTGTTTTATTCATGATTCATGTACTTTAAGGAATTTTGAAAATAAAAATTAAATTAAACAAATAATACATTAAATAAATTAATGATTCGAATATTAGAATAGTTTTACCGTTTATTTAATTATTTTGCCGATTATTCATCCAAACACTACGGTAATATACATAGCGACATGTCATTGAAACGACGTCAAGTTAAAAAAGTGAATACTGGTTATTTTTTAACATTTTGCTTAATTTGAAAAATTCAAATTAAATTAGTGATAAATAACTATACACGTTGTAATGAAATATCGATAACTTCATAATTCTTCGGATTTACGTAAAAGGTTATTTTAAATCGTGTGAGTACGCTTGTGCAAAGTTGCTGAATGATTAATGTGAAACGTCAAAAGGTATTTCTTAGATTTGGTTGACTATAGATATGAAGTGTAGAGTACGGATATTAAAAAATAATCAATTTTTATTTAAATCGATTACTATTTTCTTATAATCGCTTTTTATAATTGATTTTTATAATAATAAAAATCGATTTTTAGTAAATCGATTATATAAATTACGTGCTAAAATCGATTTTCAAAAACAGCTATTAACTATGCGATGTATGAAAAAATCTTGCAGTAAGTTTCAATTTTATAAACATCACATCTATGCATTGGATGAAAAATCTCGAATTAAGTTCATGCGTATAAGTTGATTAAATGAAAACGGTGCCATCTGTAGGCATGTATGTATGCATGTAAATTCGTTTCAGTGTAGTGTCAAAGTCAAAGTCTCGGATTTAGGGCGACTAAATCTAGTCCAGTTTAACCCTCATAAGACGCAATTTTGCGCGTTAACCGCCAAAAAGAACCCCTTTGTCGTATCTCCTCAGTTTCACGGCACTTCCCCTGTTGCTCCAGCCAGTATCGGAATCCTCGGCGTCGACATATCGAGTGACGTGCAGTTTCGTGGTCACTTGGAAGAGAAGGCCAAATTGGCCTCTAAAAAGCTTGGCATGCTCAGCAGAGTGGGGCTATATTTCATGCCGGTACAACGCCTACAACTTTACAAGACGCAGGTTCAGTTGCACCTGGAATTTTGTTCCCATCTCTAGGCTGGGGCTCCCCAATGCCAGCTCCTCTGTGGAATAGTCTACCATCAGCGATTTTTACGGACCGATACGACCTCAGGACCTTCAAGAAAAGAACTTACTCTTTTCTAAAGGGCCCGCAACGCACCTGCAATAGCCCTGGTGTTGCCGATGTTCATGGGCGGCAGTAGTCACTTAACATCAGGTGAACCGTAAGCTCGTTTGCCCCCTCTTCTATAAAAAAAATATAGCGTAGTCGTTTAGTTTTCTTAATTCTCATTTTAAGTATTTTATTTTAAAACTAGTCAAATGTAAAATAGGACTGGACATTTATGGTAATTTTTGATATTTGATTTATATTTTGGTTTTTGAGACAATAAGTTTGTCATTTTGTTGGGATACTCATATTTATTATAATAAATAAAACGTTTAATAGTATTAAAATTTGTATCAATAATGATATTTGGTTTCCTAATTCCTTACCTTGAAATTTTAAAGGAACATTGCCTTTGATTTTTAGTTTCGAATTGGTTATTTTTTTTTCATATAATTTTATTTGATTTTTAATCTGATAAATTTTTAATATGAATCTCTTAGATTTATCATTGGAATATGAAAAGCATGTAACTTTAATCAATAAAATAAATTAACGATTTTTTTCGCAGAAACTAATTTTTTAATTTTATAATAATCTATTTATACAAATCGTTTAATTTTGAATAATAAAAAAAAATTTATCGATTCTTTTCCATTAATCTCACATCCCTAATGTAGAGGTAAGGAGTAGAGACCATTGAGTTACAATACCTATAGAGTCACAATCTCTAACTGACAATACTCAAAAAATGTCCGAGCGCCGTTCCATATACCTATATATTTTGATATTATATAGTTCAAAATAACATTTGCTCGAATTTAGACGTTAACCTGCTTGTACAATGTTCAAAGTCGCTCGTATGCAATGTCATCATCATTCACTCAAGGGCACGTTATCGCGGCGCCGCGCGGTCGGCGGTGAGTGATTTAGTTTGCTAATAAAATGAAAATTATTGAAATTTAAATGAAAACATGCACTGTGGATACATAAATACGTAAATTTGGTATGATACTTACCTAAAATATGAAACACCATCCTTTTTTCGCACGTGTCTGCTGTTATTTGGGCAGGAAATCACCGAACACTTTGGCATCGCGGACGTTGTACGAGGATTGTGGTCGCCTTACAACTAAACAAAAACTCTGCGCACTTCGCAGCGTGCGCCGAGTTTTGGCGCGGACATTTTATTTGTCTGTTTGTGACTCTATAGGTATTGTAACTCAATGGTAGAGACAGTATAAAAAAGTGTCCGTAGGAAACTTTGACTAGAGAAGAGAGAAAGGACATGACATACTTACGAAAAAAACGTGTATACCTAAACTGAGTCTGGCACAAAGATGGCGGCTTGACGTAGTGCTGCGTACTATACTTAATATCGATAATATGGCGCTCATTTAGAAAAAGATTCTTTCGTGTGATTCGTCTCAAACACCCGTGTGTTCTTAGATAAGTTTTTTAAATCAATGTGACGGATTTTTGGCGCCAAATTGTTAGTCCTTAATTTTTTTACTCAACATATCGATAGGGGTGTCAAAATAAAGGAAATTAAAAGGAGTGATATATATATATATATATATATATATATATATATATATATATATATATATATATATATATATATATATATATATATATATATATATATATATATATATATATATATATATATATATATATATATATATAAGTTATACCTATGTTTTCAGTTCACTACTTTTAAGCAGCAGTTTTTTTTTGTTTTTATAATGTAACTATCTATTATTCATGTTCCAATTATTTCCCGGTAATTACTATACAAGAAATACCTACTAATTAAGGAAATATACACTATTAAAAGAACCACTAGAGAGTCAAGAAATTTTAGATATCTATAAAGAGTTTTTGTGTTTGTTCATTCTTGTATTTATGGATTATTTCATTAGAAATAGAAATGAATTATCTCCTCAACACATAGGGCTGGAACAATTTGTTGGCCGCCATGTCCCAGGAAACCTGCATACCTTTGGATTTTCTAAAAAAAATATACATGCTACGAATTTTAGCAATTGTTAGAAATAATAATGAAAATTAAAAAATTAATCGAAAAATTCAAAAATATATAAGAATAAATTATTTTTAAAGGATAGTAGGTAATACTGATTATTGCGTACTGAAATACTAAGTGTTGGTTAGTTATTTAAGATTACCATTAACTGTCGTGCACATTTGGTTTTGTCGGAAGTTTTAATATTCCTCATTTAATAAAAGTTGATTTAAAATTGAACGTATCTTTCACTACCCAAATACATAAGTTTACACAATATATAGCGCATACCTACTATGTATCTTCTTTGGTACAAGTCTATAATATTCCATATCGGTTCGATATCAACCCTAGCGTTACACGCTTCGACTCAAGGTCACCGGCGCTTAAGCTCTCACGTACAGGGAGTGTCACCGCTGTGCCTGTACAGTGTACAGTAGAGATGGGCAGAAACACCTTTTGTAAAAAACGAGACGAAACAGTTTTTAGACTTAGGAAATGGCTTCAAGAAACTGTTTTTTTAAAAACGCGTTCGAACGATTTATCTTTACGTACTTTATCTAGTCTTGTGACTGGCAGTATACATACAAACAACATAAACACTCACGCCTGTCACCCAGAGGGGTAGGCAGAGACTACAGACTTCCATTTGGCACGATCCTGACACACCTCTCTCGCCTCCTTCACATCCATACACCTACGCATACATGCTCGTCGGTTAAGGGTACTCCTAATTTGGCCCGTTTTCAATAAATCGCCGATTTGGTCGATATATTTTCGCCTAGGACGTCGCTTTCCGACTCTGCCATTCACTTCTGCAACATAAATTTTCTTTGTCACTCTTTCCTCATTCATTCTTTCCACATGACCAAACCACCGAAGCATTCCTTTCTTAATCCTGGTCACAACATTATCTTGCAAACCACACTCTTCTCTTATTACACAATTTCTTACCCCGTCGTTCAGATTCTGCCCTAACATACTCCTTAAGGACCGCATTTCTACTGCGCTGATTCTACTCTCGTGCTTCTTCTGCCACACCCAACTTTTACTACCATACGTTAAAGTAGGGACCAACACAGCATTGTGAATTGCCATACATGCCTTTTTTGACACATTTTGACTCTTCACAATAGAGTGCAGGGCCCCATTTACTCTATTTTCCGCATTCAATCGTCGTTCTATATCCTTATCTTATCTCCCATCCCTGCTAAATACGCAGCCCAAATATACAAACTCATCTACTTGCTCGATCAACTCCCCTTCTATTCTTATTTCACAAATCGTTTTACTTTCTTCTCTTTCAAAAACCATAACCTTCGTCTTACTTGCGTTCACTTTCATACCCCTTTCTTTTAATGATTTGTTCATTAATGTAACCATCATTTGCAACTCGGCCGCCGACGACGCAAGGATAACTTTATCATCGGCGTACAAAAGGCATTTGACGGTTAACTCACCCATTCTTAATCCGCATTCTTCAACTTTCAAATTTTGCAAACAACTGTCCATAAATAGGTTGAACAGCCACGGGGAAGCCACACAGCCCTGTCTGACACCTTTATGGATGTCAAACCAGTCCGAGTAGACCCCGTTGATCCTAACACAAGCACTAGAGTCCCTATAAAGAGACTCCAATGCCTGTATCAAGCCAGCGCTCAACCGAAATGAGCTCAGTGTTTGCCATAGCACATCCGTATCCACTCTGTCGTAGGCCTTTTCCAAGTCCATGAACGCCCAAAAAACCTTTTGGTTTTTGGCCAAAACATGCGCATGGAAAAGACTTGATCTGTACATCCCATTCCCTTTCTAAATCCCGCTTGCCCATCCCAAATATTTCCATCAGTTTCTTTCATGACCCTTTCAATCAGTACCTTAGCATACTGTTCTCCCACAATGCTAAGAAGGCTGATGCCGCGGTAGTTTTTACAGTCCTGCTGTGACCCTTTTCCTTTATATACTGGGACTATCACGGCTTTGCACCAGTCTACCGGTACCCGCTTCAGTTCCCAGCATAAATTAAACAAGGTGTGCAGCAGGCCTGCCACGACTTCCTCTCCAGCCTTTAGCATTTCAAGTGAAACTCTATCATATCCGGCAGCCTTACCTGCTTTCATGCTAATCTAGCCATGCTCTCTTCTTTGCTTCAACTTCCATACGTATCTCATCATCCCACCATAACGTATTATTTTTCCTTTCATTCTTCCTCTTATTAACACCACATACTTCGGTAGCTGCATCCACTAAACCTTTCTTTACATTTTGCCATACATTCTCCAAGTCTAACTCCTTCATACATAATTCATCCAACCCACTGATATTTTCTTTCAGTCTACATTTGAACTTGTTTTTCTCACCTTCATCTTGTAACCTTTCTGTTCTAATACGCTGTAACGCAGTGGTAGACACAGATGATCGATGGCGCCAACGCCTGAATAGACCATTAATTCGGCATAAAACCAAATAATGATCTGTTCCTACGTTAGAACCCCGGTAAACCCTTGTATCTATGATACTGGCAGTATAATATTTTGTTTTAAGTGATTTTTTTTAACTAGGTGTATTGGATTTATAACTAAACGATTTATTACATGTTTTACAAAGGGCTTTACCGTCTTGACATCAAAATAATCCCATATTTCACTGCAAGTTTTTCTGTGTGACATTGTGAAACTAAACAATTACAACACTTGGCAAATCCAAGGAAGTCTAATTTTAAAATAAAAACCAGTTTTACACTATATAAGTTTTATATCTAAAGCACTAAATTTAAAATTAATAATACTTTACAAAACATATTTACAAACGCCTTACACTTAAAATTTTATTTCTTTATACTCTTCTTCTTCTTCTTCTTCTTTCTTTTGTGGCGGTTTGATAAAATTCGCCAATGACGTATTGAGTAGAAAATGAAAGCTTATGAGTTTAATTAAAATAAGAGTCTGTGATAATACAAGGATTCAGTTTTCCTCCGAGAATTTTGACAAATCTATTTGTTGAGTTACCTAGAACAAATATGACAAACACAGGTGTTAGACTCTTACCCGTATGTTAAAAGTGACAAGGATTTAAAGTTTCATATTATTAGTATTAATAAAATCACATAAAATATACACAAAAGGAGTACTGGTATATGTTAAAAGAGAATTAAAATCTATAGGTCGAGGAATATAAGGAGGAAGGTAATCATAAAGGGAGGAGGATAATTTGGGACAGTTGAAAAAAATATGGTTTGTGGAACCTTCATCTAAGCCACATTCACACAATGAGCTATCCCTTACTCTGATTTTTGCCAGATGTGCATGTGTGCAGGCGTGTCCAATTCTTAATCTACAAATGATTGAAGTTGCATGTTTATTTGCTTTGTTAAATTTAAAGAACCAAGGCTTGGGAGGAATAACCTCTTGGATGGCAGCATAGTGCTTACCTTTAACATTTTTGGAAACTTCCCATAACTTATTCCAATTTTCATTCAGTTTCCTTTTAGCTAGCAAAATTAGGTCATGTGAGTAAATTAAATTTTGTAGAATGCCATTAGCAATTGCATTTTTAGCGAGTACATCAGCTGTTTCGTTACCATGGATACCACTGTGGCCTGGAATCCAGGCCACTGAAACATGGATTCCTTTAAGATGACATCTGAACAGGGTATTTTTTATTTTAAGAATTAGTGGAAATTTATGTTTGTTATGGAATTGATTGGACAAAATAGCTAACAAACAACTTTTTGAATCTGTGAAAATAACTGTTTTATTAAGATTATGTGACTCTACATATAACAAAGCTTCACTGATTGCAGTTGCTTCACCGGTAAAAGTGGAGGATAGTGAGGGGCATTTAAAGTTAAGAATGATTTTGAACTTAGGAATCCAAACAGCAGCTCCAGTATAGTCTTCATCAGACTGTTTTGAAGCGTCTGTGTACATGACAAGCCAATCTTTAAAGGTGTTTTCTATAATTTCTTTTAATTTCAAATTTGCCATTGGAGAATCCTTTTCTATACCCAGATCTAGATGAATGTCGGGTTGGTAAACAATAGCCTCGTAAGGAACATCAAAGAGTGGATTTATTTTACATTGAAAGATTGGGTAAGGAAGCTGAAGAAAAATTACAAAACTTTTAAACAAGCAGGGAGAGTCCTTATGGGTCCAGTATCGGTCAGATGAGATATACTCTGAAAGAAGGTGCAATTTAGGAATTAGGGGATGATCTGAAAGCTGGCAGATCTTAAATAAGAATCTGTCTGAAAGGTATTGCCTTCTTAATCTTAAAGGAGGATCTACGCACTCAACCTGAAGAACATTTATTGGTGAGGATTTCATTGCCCCTGTAATAATGCGAAGGCATTTTGATTGAATTTTGTCCATTACCTTCAGGGATGATTTATTGCAAGGCTCCAACAGAAAACATCCATAGTCAAGGTGGCTTCGTATTAAAGCATTGTACAGTAATTTCTGAGAAAAAGGATGGGACCCCACCAAACACCTGACAAAGACCGAAGAATATTTATGTTTTTTTCGCATTTTTGTGTTATATATTCAATGTATGGACCGAAGGCCAATTTCGAATCAAGGATAACTCCCAAAAATTTAACATTGCCTCTAACTGGAATAGGTTGCTTATCATATACAACAGATATATCGGGAACTCGCCTTTGGCGGGAAAAGATCACCACACTACTCTTGGCCACAGATAAAGAGAGGCCATGATTAGTTAACCATTCTTGTAAATAATCCATGGATGAGTTTAGACGGGAACATGCCACTGTGAAGTTGTTTAAGGAGATGTATAGAGCTAAATCGTCTGCATATTGAAGAACATTACAAAAAGAATTTACTGAAAGTTCTAAATCGTGAGTATATATAGAATAAAGGAGAGGACTAAGAACTGAGCCTTGTGGAAGTCCTTTCCATATAGTTTTTGGGGGAAGCAGGAGATTTTTAACATTTATAGATATTGATCTAGAAGAGAGAAAGTTAGAGACGTAATTGACTATCCTCACTGGAATGCTCAGATTAAGCATTTTCTGCCTGAGCACAGGAAGAAGCACATTATCATATGCAGAAGAAATATCCAAGAAAACTCCTATGAGAAATTCATGTTTTGAAAAAGCAATATGAATATCTGTGACCAAAGTACTTAGGCTATCCATGGTACTTAAACCTTTTCGGAAACCGAATTGGCTTTTAGGTAAGAGATTATTCCTTTCCAAAAACCACTCCAAGCGATTTTTTATTAAATGTTCCAAGATTTTTGCCAAAGTACAAGAAAGGGCAATAGGTCGGTAACTGGAAGGGTCATTGCTAGACTTACCTGGTTTGAGAATGGGCAAAATAATTTGGGTTTTCCATTCAGCAGGAGGATCACCAGTAATATAAATAAAATTTAAAATGGATAGTAAGACAGTTTTAGTGTTCTCACTACTATTAATTATAAATGAATAAGGAATCCCATCAATACCTGGTGAGGAGTCTTTAAGGCCATTGAGTACAGTAAACAACTCCTGAGAAGAAAAGGGGGAATCAAATTTATCATTTGTTTTTAAAAAAGCTGAATTAAAAACTAGGCATTCATCATAAGATGGGACTGTTTGTGGTGCAAGTTTATTAGAGAATTCATCTATCCACGGGGAAGGATCATTAGAAATTATATTTTCACTAGAAACTGCACAGCGATATTTTTTAACATTTCTCCAGACCAAAGATGGGGGAGTCCTAGGTGACAGTGACTCACAGAATTTAAACCAACCAGTAATTTTAAGGTTTCTGCAGCAATTTTTTTATAGGAGATATAATTCTCTGCAGTCATAGAACGGGAGTATATTAATTCAGCCTCTTTTCTTCTCCTACAAGCTGCTGAACAATCTTGGTCCCACCAAGGAGGGGAAGGATACTTATTTTTAAAAGGTTTTTTTAAGGGGATTGACTTATTAGCAGCAGAAATAATTGCATTTCTGAACTCTATATATACAGGAGCAATATTATCATTGTTAATTGGGGGAAGAGTTGAAACCTCTTGTTCCAAAACTGTAGAATATAATTGCCAATTAGCTTTGGATAGATTATACTTTAGTCTTGGGCAAAATGTAAAATTTATTCCAGGTGAAGTAGGAGGAGTGATGAATATAGGAAAATGGTCACTGCCATAGCTAGAAGGTAATATTTGCCACAGAAGAAGGGAAGCAATATCTGGGGAGCAGAGAGTTAGGTCAACGGCACTTTTAACATTTTGTAATGGGGATACTCGACGGGTAGGAGACCCGTCATTTAGAATACAGAGATTAAAATTATCAATAAGATCTAAAAATAAGGGAGCCAGTGAATCACACAGATGGGAGCCCCAAACAGTATGATGCATATTAAAATCTCCCAAAATAACCATAGGAGGTGACAGAGAAGAAATAAGTGTTGCAAGTTCTGTTAAAACATTTGCATCAGGATTAGGAATGTAAACAGAGAGAATAGAGACATCAAGGGCCTTAATAGCAACAGCATTTACTGCTGGACTATGAGAAGGGAGAGGAATTTGTGAAAATGTAACTGTTCTTGAAATTAAAATAGAGGTTCCAGCACGACCATCACTCCTATCATCCCGGAGGCATGCGTAGCCTGAAACCCTAAAATGAGACTCAGGCCTAAGCCATGTCTCCTGGATGGCAAGAATGAAGGGATGAAATTTATTAATGAGGTAAATGAGTTCATTTTTTTTATTTCTAATGCTCCGACAATTCCATTGAAGAATTGACGGGACTGCGAATGTTACGGGCTAAGGAGGAAAGCTGAGTAAGTTTTTGGTGTAAGCTGAGAGGAAGTTCCGTGTCACTAAAACGGGAGATCATGTTAATTAGAATTGATATCATAAGTTCGCAGAAATTATCATTACTAGAGGAGTTGTTGTCATTTCCCAGTAGAGCACACCCATTAGGAAGGGAAGAATTAGGATTCTCAACAATTGCCTGATGGGCTGCCATATCATATCCAGAATTTAATGATTGGCTGTAGGTACGTTGAGGGATAAAAATTGTTTTTTTGTATGATGCAGTTTGTGAGAGCTGAGCCGAAGGGGTTGACAGACTCTCAGTTATGGTATAAGGGGTCTGTTGAGAACAATTACGAGGCTGGATTCTTGTTGTATCAGCAAAGGATCTTTTTGTCTGAGGGAATCTAGCTGAAGCTTCTAAATATGAGATATTTTCTTGTGACATAACAAGTTTAATAGATTTTTGCCTTAAATGTTCAGGACAAGTAGGGTCTTTTGCGGTGTGGGGACCTGAGCAGAATAGACAAGTAGGAGTTTGTCGAGAACAAGATAAACCTTCATGAATCTGTGCACACACAAAGCAGCGAGGGGATGATCGGCACTGGGAAGTAACATGGCCAAATCTACAGCATTTATGACACTGAATTAGTGGCAAAATATATTTTTCCACTGGCATTGAAGTGTAAAAACAGTAAATATGGGGAGGAAGTTTTTGTCCAGAAAAAGTTAGAACAACCGTCTGAGTTGGAACCCATGAAACGCTATTGCTGTCACTCACTGATCGTCTATTAAGTCGCCGTGCTTTAATTATAGAACCGTAGCCAGAGGGAATTTCTATAGCTGCTATTAATTCTTCTAGTGTCCACTCTATGGGAACTTGTCTAACTAGCCCCATACGAGTGATACTATATGAGGGGATGGTTGCTTCATACTTAGAAATTTGGAGAGCTGGGTGATCGATAAAAGTGTTTGCATCTGCAGCTGTTTTAAACTCCACTGATATTCTACTCACGGGCAGAGGAAGGCCGAATAAAAGATGGATCGATTGTGTGAAGAGTGATATGAGAATGAAAGGAGTAAGTATGGAAATGACGGCTGATAGAGAGGAATGGAACAAGAAGGTTTACTGCGCCGACCCCAGATAATGGGAAATGGTTTAGAGAATGATGATGATGATATTCTATTTCGTCCAACTTTTTTGACTCCATCATGGACTATATTTTTAATCTTGTTATGATACAGAAAGTGACCGAATTTAATTGGTTTAAGAGTTACTCCAGACAGCTGATCATTTGAGATTTTACTTACGTGAACTAGAAAAGGAGCGGCATCATCTTGAGAGTACTTAACTTTTTTATTAATAAAATCAGGATGGGTATATGAGGATTGTATTGAAGGAAACTGTTGTTTTGGATCAGTAATAACTATTTTTTGTGGATGGGCAGACTCGTTACTTACTTGGGCACGTTTACGGTTAATTAGTTCTACATTATCAATGTTAATGGGTAAGGAAAAGGAATCATTGCGAACCCTTCCGGGATCGGGAGGTTCGTCCTCCATTATATTACTACAACAAAAAATTACATAAAAACGGCACAACTACAAACACTTACTAATTTACAGATATTAAAACCTCCACCAAGACAGAAAAATTTACTATAGTAACTCAACAACACTTAATAAAATAATAAATTTTAAGCAAAAAAGGCACGACACTTGTATCTCTCACTTCCTCCCACCAAGCCAAAGTCAGTTTTTCTACTCTTCTTTATACTCAAGGAAAGCTTAATAATGGCGCGAAATTATTACCGGCACAATTGTCAAAACAATACTTATTAAGAACTTCGGCCAGACGAACGATATCCATCTAAGAAAATACAGTTTTTATTTCTACATATATTTGTTGAGGAAATATCAGCGTTATCATGCTAGACATAGGATATAAATTGCAAGATTACAAGAAATGCGATGTTCAGCGTTGGAACGCCAGTTTGCTCCATCTTGCTCTTTATGTGCTGTTTGTGAAAGGAGTAAACACAATAGATAGAACCCTTGTTCCCTCATTCGTTCGAGGACGAGTAATAATAAATAGGCATGCGTCAGATACATCAAAACGATACTAAAATCCGATTTCAAACACAAATCGATACGTATCGATGTCTCAAACTAGAAAATCCGAATTCAAAAATCGACCTAATTAAGCTCTTACGATCTCAAACGAATCTGAATCGACAATATCCAAATCGAAACGCAAACTGATGCGTAGAAATCCGCTTTCTCAGTTTCTCTCTTTCTAACCAAACATGACATAGCGGAATGAAAAAGATGGCGTGAATTTTAGGATTTAGTTTTCGGTTTGTCGGTTATGGAAATCTATTACTCATTGAAATATGCGATCAATATTATCCTTACTATAGAGTACTTAAAGTCTATTTTTGCTTTGTGAGATTATGCTTTGATGAATTTTTATTGTTTTAACTTTTCTGCTAAATTAAGGCATAAAGGATAATCGCGCAAATCTGTTTCTGTGTTACATTTGGGTTTGTCGTATCGTTAACTTTTAAAATATCGGTTTGCGTTCAAATCCAAAAACAGTCATGACTAATAGTAAAACTATATTTTCGTAAAACGGTTTCTGCCACAAACAACTTACCGATTGTAATGGCCTGTGCTGGTTATCATTTCATTCATTTCGTCCGGCGACGTTCGTTCCACAGTTTCGTTTTATTTCTAAGAACTGGTTTGTGGACAAACAAGAAAGCGTTTTTTCGTTTCATTGAGAAGAACTGTTGCGTAAATCTGTTTCAGAAAAAAACGCCCAGTCCTAATGTACAGTGTCCAATGTACATACGACTTTATAAGGTTGGCCACGCCACGCAGCAAGCAATACTGCAAAGAAATTTAACGTGCAAAATGGGATTCCACATATGTGTGGCGGACACGTTCGGAATCCATAGATAAATAAATATGTAGTAAACTATTAGAAATAGTCGGAATCCCAAAACGGAATTCCGTGTGTATATAGCCGGCCTAAACTGTGGTAGTAGATATGTCTATTGTCTCACCACAAACCAAAAATTAACACAACGATATACACTGCTAGCACAGTTATTAAAAGGATACTACGCATACATTGGCAAAAGTATAATACTACGAGTTAATAACAAAGAAAAAAATCTATGCCTATTACACCTACACAGTCACAGCTGATCAAATGTCAATTGTCAAGAAAATGGAGTTTTGTTACGCATAACAAATTATGATCAAAAGTTTCAATATGAAATCAAATTACAGAGTTTTTACTACCTGCATGGGTTAGAATGGAAAATACTACTCCATTTCAGCCATGGACCACTGACGATGATTCACAAAATGATAACACCGAAAGAGAATTAGTGGATGACGCGAAACTTCATCGGGAAAATGTCAATCATCCAAAACATAGGCAAACTGCGTCTTACGATAAAGAAAGTGTTGTCTCTTCAATCAGTATTGCTGGTCCATCGACCGCTTCAGGCGCTGTTACTAGTTCCAGCGCTAGTAAAGAGCCCGAGATGGACTCTAGTAAAGTAACTTCTATGCAACAAATCGTCGAGAACACTCTCAGGTATCGACAGCTTTACCAAGTTTACAGTTTTGTAATTCTTCTTACATTTTACATGTTTGCGTCACTCTGAGCTAAAAATTTTGTTTTCGTAATTCTTTATCCTTTTAAATTAGTTAATGCTAAAGACTGGAAACTGTTTATTGTTTAAAATACTAGGTAGTGGGACTCTTTTTCTGTCTATGAGTCTGTTTGTGTGGGTTTCACCCTCTTACATACCAACCAGTACCTGAGCTGCTATGTTCCAGTTTAATGTGTATAGAGAGCCAATTTAATTACTTGCTGTGAGACATTCCATCTTTATTCTCAGTGGTAAAAACGCATCCATGGTCTTCATAGGAAGCTTGCTGTAGGTGTTCATGGACTGCAATAGCAACTTGCTACATAAGTTCATTTGTAGCATGTTAAAAAATGAACCAATATAAATGATAATACTCTTATCGTGGAAATTTTATGTCTAGAAAAGGCGGATAAGGATGAATTTATAGGTGAGAATAACACAGAGCATATTTGCAAAAATACAATATTAAGGTGATAAGAACAGAAAAGAATTGCCTTCCTAAAGCTTTCTTTGGCAGGCTTTTTTTAACATTAATATAGATAAATTTACCATTCATAAATTGTAAGGTAACAGTTATATTATTTTGGACAAGTTGTAAGAGGTTGCAGCTTCACATTTTTCAAGCATTCACTCACATATTTTTCACATATATACACATGCACACAGGTAAGCAAACATATATACAGTGTGTCCGGTCACGGACTAGCGATATTTTAGGTACTTATAATACAGCTATTTTAATATAAAAATACACTACACACTGAGGTCTAATCCCCTCCCCCTCTATTTGGCAGCCATTTTGTTTTTTTCTTGAGATATTCTCTACGCGTTTACGAAAAAAGTCATATCTCTGAAAGTTTTAGTCTTACTGAGATAAAAATTAACTCATTCAGAGGCCAATAATATTATTTATCATTTACATTATCAAAATTTTTGTTGACATACTTGTAACTTTGAAGAAAAAAATTTAACTTCAAATAAATATCAAAAAAATATGCTAATCGGCAAATTATTGTAAATTACTGCAAAAACAACCCCATTTGTGTTTGGGCATACACCATGTTCAAACAACAATAATTCTTAAAATAATAAACATACAGCTGTAAACTTTATGTTGTATTGTATTGTAGCTTAACTCAAAATCCATAGACGTCCATCTGGATGTGTCGCGGGGAGGAAGTGAGAGATACAAGTGTCATGCCTTTTTTGCTTAAAATTTATTGTTTTACTAAGTGTTGTTGATTTACTATAGTAAATTTTTCTGTCTTGGTGGAGGTTTTAATATCTGTAAATTAGTAAGTGTTTGTAGTTGTGCCGTTTTTATGTAATTTTTTGTTGTAGTAATATAATGGAGGTCGAACCTCCCGATCCCGGAAGGGTTCGCAATGATTCCTTTTCCTTACTCATTAACATTGATAATGTAGAACTAATTAACCACAAGTAAGTAACGAGTCTGCCCATCCACAAAAAATAGTTATTACTGATCTAAATCAACAGTTTCCTTCAATACAATCTTCATATACCCATCCTGATTTTATTAATAAAAAAGTTAAGTACTCTCAAGATGATGCCGCTCCTTTTCTAGCTGTCTGGAGTAACTCTTAAACCAATTAAGTTCGGTCACTTTCTGTATCATAACAATATTAAAAATATAGTCCATGATGGAGTCAAAAAAGTTGGACGAAATAGAATATCAGTGGAGTTTAAAACAGCTGCAGATGCAAATACCTTTATCGATCACCCAGCTCTCCAAATTTCTAAATATGAAGCAACCATCCCCTCATATAGTATTACTCGTATGGGGTTAGTTAGACAAGTTCCCATAGAGTGGACACTAGAAGAATTAATAGCAGCTATAGAAATTCCCTCTGGCTACGGTTCTATAATTAAAGCACGGCGACTTAATAGACGATCAGTTAGTGACAGCAATAGCGTTTCATGGGTTCCAACTCAGACAGTTGTTCTAACTTTTTCTGGACAAAGACTTCCTCCCCATATTTACTGTTTTTACACCTTAATGCCAGTGGAAAAATATGTGTTGCCACTAATTCAGTGTCATAAATGTTGTAGATTTGGCCATGTTACTTCCCAGTGCCGATCATCCCCTCGCTGCTTTGTATGTGCACAGAATCATGAAGGTTTATCTTGTACTCGACAAACTCCTACATGCCTATTCTGCTCTGGTCCCCACACCGCAAAAGACCCTACATGTCCTGAACATCTAACGCAAAAATCTATTAAACTTGTTATGTCACAAGAAAATATTTCATATTTAGAAGCTTCAGCTAGATTCCCTCAGACAAAAAGATCCTTTGCTGATAAAACAAGAATCCAGCCTCGTAATTGTTCTCAACAGACCCCTTATACTTTAACTGACAGTCTTTCAACCATTTCGGCTCAGCTCTCACAAACTGCATCATATAAAAAAACAATTTTTATCCCTCAACGTACCTGCAGCCAATCATTAAATTCTGGGTATGATATGGCAGCCCATCAGGCAATTGTTGAGAATCCTAATTTTTCCCTTCCTAATGGGTGTGCTCTACTGGGAAATGACAACTCCTCTAGTAATGATAATTTCTGCGAACTTATGATATCAATTCTAATTAACATGATCTCCCGTTTTAGTGACACGGAACTTCCTCTCAGCTAAAACTTACTCAGCTTTCCTCCTTAGCCCGTAACATTCGCACTCCCGCCAATTCTTCAATGGAATTGTCGGAGCATTAGAAATAAAAAAAATGAACTCATGTACCTCATTAATAAATTTCACCCCTTCATTCTTGCCATCCAGGAGACATGGCTTAGGCCTGAGTCTCATTTTAGGGTTTCAGGCTACGCATGCCTCCGGGATGATAGGAGTGATGGTCGTGCTGGCACCTCTATTTTAATTTCAAGAACAGTTACATTTTCACAAATTCCTCTCTCTCCTCATAGTCCAGCAGTAAATGCTGTTGCTATTAAGGCCCTTGATGTCTCTATTCTCTCTGTTTACATTCCTAATCCTGATGTAAATGTTTTAACAGAACTTGCAACACTTATTTCTTCTCTGTCACCTCCTATGGTTATTTTGGGAGATTATAATTTGCATCATACTGTTTGGAGCTCCCATCTGTGTGATTCACTGGCTCCCTTATTTTTAGATCTTATTGATAATTTTAATCTCTGTATTCTAAATGACGGGTCTCCTACCTGTCGAGTATCCCCATTACAAAATGTTAGAAGTGGCGTTGACCTAACTCTCTGCTCCCCAGATATTGCTTCCCTTCTTTTGTGGCAAATATTACCTTCTAGCTATGGCAGTGACCATTTTCCTATATTCATCACTCCTCCTACTTCACCTAGAATAAATTTTACATTTTGCCCAAGACTAAAGTATAATCTATCCAAAGCTAATTGGCAATTATATTCTACAGTTTTGGAACAAGAGGTTTCAACTCTTCCCCCAATTAACAACCTCCTTTTTCAGTAAATTCTTTTTGTAATGTTCTTCAATATGCTCCTTTCCTCTCCTTTATTCTATATATACTCACGATTTAGAACTTTCAGTAAATTCTTTTTGTAATGTTCTTCAATATGCAGACGGTTTAGCTCTATACATCTCCTCAAACAACTTCACAGTGGCATGTTCCCGTCTAAACTCATCCATGGATTATTTACAAGAATGGTTAACTAATCATGGCCTCTCTTTATCTGTGGCCAAGAGTAGTGTGGTGATCTTTTCCCGCCAAAGGCGAGTTCCCGATATATCTGTTGTATATGATAAGCAACCTATTCCAGTTAGAGGCAATGTTAAATTTTTGGGAGTTATCCTTGATTCGAAATTGGCCTTCGGTCCATACATTGAATATATAACACAAAAATGCGAAAAAAACATAAATATTCTTCGGTCTTTGTCAGGTGTTTGGTGGGGGTCCCATCCTTTTCTCAGAAATTACTGTACAATGCTTTAATACGAAGCCACCTTGACTATGGATGTTTTCTGTTGGAGCCTTGCAATAAATCATCCCTGAAAGTAATGGACAAAATTCAATCGAAATGCCTTCGCATTATTACAGGTGCAATGAAATCCTCACCAATAAATTGTTCTTCAGGTTGAGTGCGTAGATCCTCCTTTAAGATTAAGAAGGCAATACCTTTCAGACAGATTCTTATTTAAGATCTGCCAGCTTTCAGATCATCCCCTAATTCCTAAATTGCACCTTCTTTCAGAGTATATCTCATCTGACCGATACTGGACCCATAAGGACTCTCCCTGCTTGTTTAAAAGTTTTGTAATTTTTCTTCAGCTTCCTTACCCAATCTTTCAATGTAAAATAGATCCACTCTTGATGTTCCTTACGAGGCTATTGTTTACCAACCCGACATTCATCTAGATCTAGGTATAGAAAAGGATTCTCCAATGGCAAATTTGAAATTAAAAGAAATTATAGAAAACACCTTTAAAGATTGGCTTGTCATGTACACAGACGCTTCAAAACAGTCTGATGAAGACTATACTGGAGCTGCTGTTTGGATTCCTAAGTTCAAAATCATTCTTAACTTTAAATGCCCCTCACTATCCTCCACTTTTACCGGTGAAGCAACTGCAATCAGTGAAGCTTTGTTATATGTAGAGTCACATAATCTTAATAAAACAGTTATTTTCACAGATTCAAAAAGTTGTTTGTTAGCTATTTTGTCCAATCAATTCCATAACAAACATAAATTTCCACTAATTCTTAAAATAAAAAATACCCTATTCAGATGCCATCTTAAAGGAATCCATGTTTCAGTGGCCTGGATTCCAGGCCACAGTGGTATCCATGGTAACGAAACAGCTGATGTACTCGCTAAAAATGCAATTGCTAATGGCATTCTATAAAATTTAATTTACTCACATGACCTAATTTTGCTAGCTTAAAGGAAACTGAATGAAAATTGGAATAAATTATGGGAAGTTTCCAAAAATGTTAAAGGTAAGCACTATGCTGCCATCCAAGAGGTTATTCCTCCCAAGCCTTGGTTCTTTAAATTTAACAAAGCAAATAAACATGCAACTTCAATCATTTGTAGATTAAGAATTGGACACGCCTGTACACATGCACATCTGGCAAAAATCAGAGTAAGGGATAGCTCATTGTGTGAATGTGGCTTAGATGAAGGTTCCACAAACCATATTTTTTTCAACTGTCCCAAATTATCCTCCTCCCTTTATGATTACCTTCCTCCTTATATTCCTCGACCTATAGATTTTAATTCTCTTTTAACATATACCAGTACTCCTTTTGTGTATATCTTATGTGATTTTATTAATACTAATAATATGAAACTTTAAATCCTTGTCACTTTTAACATACGGGTAAGAGTCTAACACCAGTGTTTGTCATATTTGTTCTAGGTAATTCAACAAATAGATTTGTCAAAATTCTCGGAGGAAAACTGAATCCTTGTATTATCACATACTCTTATTTTAATTAAACTCATAAGCTTTCATTTTATCAAACCGCCACAAAAGAAAGAAGAAGAATAAATATCAAAAAAATATGCTAATCTGCAAATTATTGTAAATTACTGCAAAAACAACCCCGTTCACCCTTTTTATTTTTATACTAGATCGACAGATTTTGAGTTAAGCTACAATACAACATAAAGTTTACAGCTGTATGTTTATTACTTTAAGAATTATTGTTGTTTGAACATGGTGTATGCCCAAACACAAATGGGGTTGTTTTTGCAGTAATTTACAATAATTTGCCGATTAGCATATTTTTTTGATATTTATTTGAAGTTAAATTTTTTTCTTCAAAGTTACAAGTATGTCAACAAAAATTTTGATAATGTAAACGATAAACAATATTATTGGCCTCCGAATGAGTTAATTTTTATCTCAGTAAGACTAAAACTTTCAGAGATATGACTCTTTTCGTAAAAGCGTAGAGAATATCTCAAGCTCAAGAAAAAAACAAAATGGCTGCCAAATAGAGAGGGAGGGGATTAGACCTCAGTGTGTAGTGTATTTTTATATTAAAATAGCTGTATTAAGTAATAAGTAATAACTGTAATAAGTACCTAAAATATCGCTAGTCCGTGACCGGACACACTGTATATATATAAGGATACTGGTAGTTGAAGGAAATAAAAGTAGTCAAAGTACTTCAAGTATCTTCGTAAAAAATCTATTTGAGAAGGCAGTCGCAAAATCTACATTTTCTTATTATTTTTTTATCGAATAAGGGTGACAAACGAGCACATAGTCCACCTGTAAGTGGATGCTGTGGCATATAGACATCTACATTTGTCCTTGATTTAAGGACTAAGATGGATGGATGGACTACACTGCAAACTATTCATTCAAATCATTCGGTATTTGGTTGGTATTAGACTCATTCACAATTCACGTCAATCAGGTTAAAAAGGATCCGTCAATTGCTTGTGAGTGGTTGAATCCGAAAATTCATAAACAGAAGAATTAATTATCAATACTTTTAAGTGTATCGGTTCCAACAAACAAAACATTCACGATTGACCCATGTTTAATGATAGCGAAATTAATGAGCAATAGTATAGTCTAATAGCATTAAGCTAAACCTCTTGGTTAGCTTTAAATATTGATAATTGATAGAATCAGGCGTTACTTTGCGGAAATCCATTATAATAAAAAATAAAAATATCAATTTCTTTGCAACTTTCCGCTAAATATATAAAATGATGTGTCTTACCTGGATTGAAGCGCACCTCCTGGTGACGGAGTTAGTGTATGCAATTGAGGGAGGGCGGGAGGTGCGCTTCAATCCAGGTAAGACACATCATTTTATATGTTTAGCGGAAAGTTGCAAAGAAATTGATATTTTTATTTTTAAATATTGATTTTGGTAAGGCATGTCTGAAGAAAAAGTGCTCCGAACTGGTTAAATCTGTGTACAATTGCGTAATGATTAGTGATATGTAAATGCAATGTTCTACAAAAGTATTGATCCTCACTCCATCAAAAAAAAATTCCACGATTCCATATGCCTATTTCTTTTCGTAAGCCATAATAAGGTATTTGGTAACAAAAAATTATATATAGCATGGCATATTAATCCTTACGAATGAAAGTTACTTCATCATCAAGACAATTTTATGAAGGTAAACTTTGTTTTTTATAGCGTGTTATTTAGAATCATAGTTTAAGACATAATGAAAAATTAAAATAAATCAACACTAAATTGGCATGCGAACGACACACAAACCTTAGTAGCCTGATGAAAACCAAGAGAATGAATATATTTTAAATCCATATGGAAATGTTACTAAAAATATTGCATATACTGAAGTATTATAAATCAATCAGTGATTTCTTAAATTATTGACAGGTGAAACCAGAGGGCACAGTTAGTAATTTATATATGGATGATGGATGTCAAGACTGACTCAGGATAGCACTAAATACTGCTTATACATTTTTTTGACTTTAAAAAATTTAGACACCCCTTCAATATTATACTGACTGTTGTAACATAGAAATATTTTGGCAACAATAAAAGCAATGCATTTATTATGCAACACACGTCAATGTATGTGATTAAAAGTTAAGAATATTATAAAAATTACTAAATGAAACATAAATGAAATAGTTTTTGATGATGTTTTGTTCTTTTATAATATGCCGATTATATAAGCTCTGTAAATTTATTAGAACCTGTTATTAACATCATGAATCTTATTTTTAGACTTTATATTTTCAATTATATCACCATACAAATCTGGAATATTTCAGCCAAGAAGGTCGACAAAGAGTGGCCCAACTTTTAGAAGCAGTAGAGGCTCTGAGTGGTGCTGAGAGACTTTTACTGTATCTTCGTTTGCCTACGGGTGTGCCTCCTCATGACCCTTTGAAGCAGCCAATAAATCCATTAGGATCTAGGTATGCTTTTACTGTGTACATGCGTAATTATATGTGACTATTTAAAAAGATGTCAATCTTAAATATGATTTCAGAGCTGAGCTTCAGCAAACAGTAACATGGATACAAACACATTTGGAGGTTGATCCTGACGTTTCTCTACCAAAGCAAGATGTTTATGATGAGTATATGTTAGTATTTTACAAGTGTTCTAACATTATTCTTATTTTCATGTAAAAAGTAAAGTAAAGTTACAGCCTATATACGTCCCACTGCTGGGCACAGGCCTCCTCTCATTTCTGAGAGGAATATAGGGCAAGAAATAGTCCGCTGCGCTGCCCCAATGCGTGTTGGCGAACTTCACATGTCTTCAAATTTTTTTTCTTATTTTTCAGATATGCAGGTTTCCTCACGATGTTTTCCTTCACCGCCGAGCACGTGGTAAATCAGCACTTAAAATTGCAATTAACAATTTCATTGGTGCTGACGGGGATCGAACCCGGTTTGCTCGCATATTGTGAAATTTACAGCCAACGCTAACCATCTGAGTTACCATGGCTCGAATATTTTCATGTATGGCAATCTATATATAATGAATTCTGCCAATAACAAGTCAGTTTTGGAATTGGCACTTACGTTTATATGTTTGTGGCAGTAATCAGTAATTTAAGTGGTATCATAACTTAAACTTTGTTTTGGCGGGAACTAGACCGCCGGTGGATAGCTGCTCCTGTATTATTGGCTAAAATATTGGTTTGAAGTGGATTTTGATATGTAAATGGGGTGCGATTTCTTGTATTATATCTCTCGCATATTAGCTATTAGTGGAAATAATGAAGCATGTGCTGCAATGGTGATGTGAACCTCAAGTTATTTCATCTGCTTAGGCGCCTTTTAGATACTATCGTCATTAAATGTCTGCTGGCACAAGCTGCTGTCAAAATCTCGAAAAAACTGTGCTATGTGATCCGTCAAATTGTCTCAAAATCTGTGCATAAACTGTGAAGAAGTTTCTAAACAAATAAGTAATAACAAATTATCCTTTATGTAGCATAAGTTTTTTATTACTTGATTGGAATACACTGGAAAAAGTACAACCGTACGAGTCCATTACAAAGTAACAAAAGTTAAAAAAAATGTAATAAGACACTTTGTCTATTACAATGTCCTACAAGAAATATATAAGACATTCTATGGGAGAGGCTATGTTTAACAGTGGGCTTTGGTAGGATCTAATAATGATGATGATGTTGACTATGAATAATCTTTTTACAAAATACTCAGTTTTATGGTTAGATACTGTCAGAGCATATCATGCTATTTTGTTTTTAAACTCGTTTCTATTACTATTTTTAGGATTTCAAAAAATGTCCTCTTTTGGTATATTCCGATGAATTTATGTGTGTAAAATAAAAAAAAGTTTCATTGATTTCATAGAAGTTGCTGGTAAGACAGGAGAGGGCATTTGTCAACAGATTTTAGAAAAATTGGCAGTTGATGATTTAATATTAGACAATGTCGTGGCCATTATCTTATGATAATGGGTCAAATATAGCCGCATCCATAAAGGAGTACACGCCAGGTTTGCAGAGAGGAATGAGCTGGCCGAGTTGGTACCGTACTTGGCTCACTCCTTAAATCTTGTAGGTGTTCATTCTGCCTCATCATGCTAGGAAACTATTAACCTATTTGGACAGATTCAAAAAGTATATTGCTTTTTTGTTGGCTCCACTACTAGGTGGGACATTATGAAAAACTACGTTAAAACAAATTTAAAAGGAAGTAGTCAGACGAGATGGTCGGCGAAACATGTTGCTGTGAATGCCCTATTAAATAATTCGCTAAAAATAGCGAAAACCTTAGAAGAAGTTAAGCAAACTTTTCATGCTCCAGAAGCTAAGTACGAGACAGGTCATCTTTTGAACGTGAACCGAGTTATTCGGCGTGGTGGGCGTTAAAATCACCGAGGATCACGACCTCTGCGGATGAGATCTGCTGTAGCAAGGTATCTGTAGCCATTTGGACGAGGTCGATGAGTCAGCCTGTTTCGGCATTATCGCTATGGGACCTATAGAGGCACCCGTAGACGCGCGGATGGTGTTCGCTGTCTATGCGTAGCCAAAGGATAGACAGGTCCGAACCTTTAAGACTGCCGGGGCGTCGAGATCAGATGTCTTCACTGACGTGTACGCTAACTCGAGCCCGAGACACAAAGGAGTGTTGCAATTCGTACCCAGGGTGGGAGAGATCGAAGTATCGGCCGAAGAGGACAACTGTGTCTCGGTCAGAAAGAGCAAGTCTGGCTTCGCCGTTTCCAGATGGTAGTTGGCGGCGTTTAGGTTTGAATGCAGTCCTCTGTGTGTGTACCAGAGTTGGCACCGATCCTAACTGTGTCTTTTCCTGTTTTTCTACTTCCTAGGCGTAGTCGCTAACTCATGGAAGACAGCTAAAAAAGGTAACAGCTCTGATACCATCACTACCTTATTCTCAAAAATAATGGGATTCATTATGAACAGCCAGCTCATCTAGTACTGGTTTCTTGCGGACTACTTTGCGGAACACCAGCTGATTAGTGAACTTTGCCAGTACAGTTTCCGCCGGAGTAGCTCAGCTGATGATCTTTTTTTTCTTTTTCTTTTTTTATAGGGTAGGGTGACAAACGAGCACGCGGTCCACCTGATGGTAAGTGGTTGCTGTGGCCCATAGACATCTACATTTATCCACGATTACGAATCACAATGCAGATGCGTTGTCACCCGTGAGGACTAAGACGGAATACCTTGTTTCCAGTAAAAAGGGTCTCCAGTTCTCTACACTCACCATACGAAACACAGCAGCGTTAAGCTACTATTTTACGCTGGTATTTTGTGAGAGCGTGGTCCTTCCCCGGTCGAGCCGACCCATTCGTGCTACAACTATACTACTAATATAACTGCAGCAAGGCTCTATCACGTTAAAACGTTTACATAACATATTGTTGGGCGTAGGCAGTCGAGTCAAATGGGGAGGGCGTGGTGATTAGTTAGATATAGCAAAGGCTTTCTATTGGGTTTGGCACAAAACTTTTCTTTCGAAGCTGCCTCCTTATGGGCTTCCCGTGAAATTCCCCGGGTTTTAGTGATTATCTACATGATCATACATATACTGCCACGGAGAGTGCTCAGAGCAATTTTCGGATTAATTCCACCCGCTAAACTTCACTGTCGCATATCACGACAAAACTCGCGATACTATCCAAGCCATTAGGATGATTGGTGGTCTACCATTGTGCGATTTGCCAGAAGTTTTCATACTGGCACAACATACTGTGGAATAGACTACACCACAAGCGCTTTTTCCGGACCGGTACTACTTACGGACTTTTAAGAAAGGAACCTTCTCTTTTTAAAAGGCCGGTAATGCACCTGTAAGTCACCTGGTGTTAAAGTTGTTCACGGGCGACGGTAGTAACTTACCATTATCTCTTATATAAAAAGAATAATACACATACATTATAATTACGAAGTAACTCAGTCTGTCAAAATGTCTGTTACCTTTTTACGCCTGCTGAACGGATTTCGATAAGGCAAGGAGATGGACTGATCCAGCATCTAGAGGATTGATATTTTACCGCGGGAAAATACATTACTGTCAGGGGAAAATTTAATTTAATGTAATATCCAAAACTCCTATTTAGAAAGATTACTTAATGATTATTAATACTGTTTAACGTTATAATTTAAAAGCAAAACGAATCCATGATTATGTAAAATATCAGACGTTTTTTCCGCAAAACCTCGAAAGTTTGACATTCGAACGTACAGAAAAAAATCGATCGTCATTATGGTCCAGTTTTTGAACTATAGTATGTGCCAAACCGGTGGAGAAAAACAATGACCTTTCGGTCGTTTAACCAGGGGTTTACAAACCTCCAATATATAGGCACATTTTATATGTAGTACTTTCTTTATTTATAATGATTTTTTTATAATGGTTGATATAATATATATTTATTAACTAGATATTATTAAAAAGTATGTAAAAGATCGTTGTAAAAGAAAAATCATCTATTGTTATAAAGTACTTTATTCATTTAACAACAAAAAGCATTAATTTATAAAACATTTAAAGATTCGAGTGATAACGGCACCGAATAAATACGTACTTATTTCAAAAGATAAAACTTTAATTTTATTCGGTGCATGCGGACTGGCCCAAAAAAGGTGACGCATCTCTAGCTACCATTGTCACGTTTTTTTTAGAACGAACTGACGTAATGCGCCTTTTGTTTATTTTAAAGGGATGAATTTGCAAAAGCTCAATATGGTGATTATATTGCTTCAAATATTTTTTTTTAAATATGGAACTGTTATTAAATGAATTGCTGCGTTACTTACTATAAATTGAAATATAAAATATAACACATTTTTCGCGATGTACCGTAAGATTTTACGATGTTTATAGGAACCACAGACAATATTATTTAAGAAATAAAAAACAAAACATATGTGCTGACCTAGAAGTGTGAATAATATCAGTATTTAAATATTGTTATCACATCTAAATTGAGATTTTGTAAGTTACGCCTCTTGACACTCGGCTCATATCTGAGGTCATTGTCCGTTTTTCTCAATCGATTTGGCACATACTATAGTGTATGGTATTCCGCAAACGCCTCTTTGTTTGTTTTGTTTGTCATACGTGCTGCTGTCAAATCATGTAAAGAAACAAATGTTTACTATGTAGTATAACACAATGATTGTCGATACTGTAATACCATTTTCTTGACTTTGTTTTATTTCTTTACCAGAGCTCACTGTATGAGCAGCAACATGAAGCCTTTGTCAACTGCAGATTTCGGCAAAGTAATGAAGCAGGTGTACCCAAGTGTACGCCCGCGTCGTCTTGGAACTCGCGGAAACTCTAGGTATGTGATTTTTTGTAGATAAGTGTATGCAGTTAAGTGTGGAGTATATTGGAAGAATTAGATTACTTTCTCCAAATGTAAAGCTTATCTGCTCACGGTGCTACTCAACTGATGACATTCTAATGTCAAAATTGTTCTGAAAGTGCTGAACCCAAATCTCAAAGACCGGTGAAAGAGCAGGTTTGGGGGTGGTTCAGTTCTCATCAACTCACCTGCCCAGCGTAAACACATGCTTATTGCCACATTTTTGAAAGATAATAATAAGAAAATAATCATTTTGTATTTTCTTAATTAGTATAAAGTGTGGCGCGTTAAGAAGGGAAGGGAGTCAAAACGAAGAAAATCTAAACTATAAAAGTTGAAAATCCCCTCGACCACTTTTGTCGTCAATTTTGGTAAAAGCATAGATTATATCAAATTATTTCGGAAAAAGATCTTACTTTTGCTGGAAATTGGTATTACCTAAAATATTATTTCGGTAAAATAAAAGTAATTCTTTTTTTAATCTTCTATATTGACTGAAAATTTATGATATTCGTATTATTGACGTCGTAAGCGATCAAAAACGCAAATAAAACGTACAAGTATTCCTAGCTACAAAAAATGACCTATGGTTCATAAAAGATAGCTTGATCTCTGCGACAGCTGTCAGTAAAATCACGCCTATGAAGTCCTAAATTTCGTAGTAGTACATACAGTACCTGTCAATGTCGTACTTTATGGGCATGCCGATTTGCCGACCTAAATAGTGCATGCCCATAAAGTATGCAATGGTGCGTGTAGAGAACCGGAGATCCTTTTTACTCTAAACGAGGCATTCCATCTTTGTGTTCAGGGTTGGCAACTTCTTCTGCGTTTTGACTCTTATTCGAGGATAGATGTAGATGTCTCTGGAACAGAGCATCCATTTACCATCAGGTGGACTGCGTGCTCCCTTGTCACCTTTATATAAAAAATAGTTTTAAAAGTTCTTATATGTTCTTCCTTGTGTCTTTACATTATTGTTTAGATTTTAAGCTTAACAATTTAGACAAGAATTTATTTATAGTCTAATCTCGTGTTTATTGTTCTATTTACCGATATTAATTTATTTATAATATTAAGACCACTGCTCGAACTACTCGAAAGAAACTAATCGGGCCACACTGAAAAACATCGGCTGTGCGCGACCCTAAATACTGAGTGCGACCCCCTTTCGTCACGTTCGGCAACGTTTGTATTTAATCATTATTAATAATAACCTTAAAAATAAGAAAACAATTATGTACAATATGGGGCTGTGTTTCTGTAGCGAAATAAATATTTTCTCTTTCTCTCTCTATCTTCCCATCAATTTTCTTTATATTCATAAAAATTGTTTGCTAAATGTTTACGGCGTTAAATTAAACTAATATACCATCTACTAGGCACAGACAACTTATCATTTGTGTAATTATTATATAAAATTGAATTAAATAATACTAGTTTTTACGGATTTTATCGCGTTTAACCGCGGTTACCATAGATCAACTATGACATCTGGACATTGAACATCTCAGTCCCCCTGTGACCATGGGTGCTGTAAAGCGCTCGAAACGTCGGGTATTTTAAAAGTTAAATATACGCGATAAAACCCGTAAAAACTAGTGTTATTTAAATGTGTAGTGTTCGCGTAAATATAAGAAATCAAATTGAATTAAATTACATTTAACTACAATCTTATATCTGTTTTAGGTACTGTTATGCCGGTCTTCGTAAAAAGATCAAGCTGGAAGTACCTCAGTTACCAAATTTGGGAGAGTCGTCAAAAGTATTAACTCTATCTTATATTTTTATTATTGTCCTATTATAAATTATATAAAATAAATAATGTATTGTATTGTTACTTTTCAGGAACAAACTGTAACTTCTAGAGAAACTGAGAGAATTGTTTGTGATTGGGCTGAAAGTAAACTTGGTATGTATTATATTATAACTAAAAACTATTTTTGATAATATATTTTTGATATTGACTATTTTATTATACGGAAGATTTTTATTATTGTAATTACGGCGTGGAATAAAACGCTGATTATGCTGGGAAATCAATTTATTTTCCATAATATATGCGGCAAGCTGGCAAGTGTTATAAAAACGCGGTCCTTTCTTTGCAAAGGTGCTTTGCACTTCGGTTGTTCGCCAAGTCTCTTTTAACCTGCTTATGGACAGCTCTTTGGAAACTGAAAATTTAAGAATATGGGCGAACAATGAGTGAGTAAGCCTCCAAATGCCTCTTGTACACCGACGATCTAGTCGTATTTGCATTGTCAGCGCGCGAGTTACAAATGAAAGCTGCATTATTGAACATATCATTAAAACAAAGGGGAATGAAAGAGAACGCAGGCAAATAACAAGTTAATGAATTTATGTATGTATGCATTTTACATACATAATATACGTATATAATTTATACCCATGTAATAGACATATCATTTATTACATTTACACACCATCGTTAATTTTAAAATTGAAAATAAAACCAAAGGAGTTGCCATTTTCATTATAAACATAGCTTATACAAGTGTTAAGTAACAACGGAAAAGTTTTAAACAAGTATTTATCTCTCTATAACCGTTAGTGAAATTATCTCAGAGTAAATCCAGCATAGAAATCCTAAAACAACAACTAAATTCTTGTTGTTGAACGCTCTATACTTAAGGCATTGTACGTAGTAAAAATACCGGTAGACGAAGTGTAAGGTGGTCTCCCACTAAATGGAATGAAGACCTGGTAAGACATTCAGGAAGTCGATGGATGCAGGTGGCTCAGGGTCGTGCTTTGTGTCATTCCTTGACGGAGGCCTATTTTCAGCAGTGGACTTGTGAAGGGTTGTAATAATGATGCTGATTATTGTCATCTTCCTATTTTACAAGGTAAAGGCCTATAGCGAAACAGCGTTGAAGGTGAAACGTTGTTGATAGTCATGTTTTCTATGGATTAGTAAAACAAGAATTTTTATAAATCAGGTTCGTATAATACTTATGAATATCAATCTATAATAAAGCTATGAACATCCTATAACAATCACGTAGTCGTATAATATATCTATTTTGTACATATTTTATTTTATTTTATGTGTACTCATAAACGCAAAAATAGTAATAGTTACTTTTTATTTTAATGATTTCTTTGGGCAACATTCAGAAGAAAACGACACATCTCGTTACATATCCTCAAATCTTGAAAAAAAAAAAGAGTGAACAACACTGGTTGATGGGAAACTATTAGTGGGGAAAGTAGACGAAGAAATTTAGGAGTCCACTTTATCCCACCTGTGGGTCATTTGGTAGAAAGAGTGAAATAAACTAATATTATGTGGACTGTAAGTTCGAACCAGTTAAACTGAGGCATTACGGTTAGGTGTTTTTGAAGAGCGTTCGGCGGGGTGGCGTTCATATGTCTTCATTAGTGTGTTGCCATTGATGACATATGGATTTGAGACGTGGTCCTTCACTGCTGGTCGTATAAGTAAGCTCAAAGTTGCTCAGCGAGCTATGAAGAGGGCTATGCTCGCGGAGTTTTTCTGTACGAGTCTTTCTTACGAGGATATCCGTAGTAAAACCAGAGTAACCGACAGCCCAACGGAATCTGTAAGCTGAAGTAGCAATGGACCGGCCGTGTAGCTTGATGGGCAAGAAAGTTTTTCAAATTGCAACCTCGTACCGGTAAGCGAAGTGAAGGGCGCATTCCCACTAGATGTAGTGACGTCCTGGTAGGAAATGCAGTAAGTTGACGGATGCAAGTGTCTCAGGACCGTGGTTTGGGGCATTTCTTTGGAGAGGCATAGGCTGTCATCATCAATCACATCATCAATCACAAGTCCACTGCACATAGGTGCAGTGGACTTGTGATTGGTTATGATGATGAAGATAATGAACGATTTCTTATGTATGTATGTGCCTAATAAATATTTATTCATTTTGATTCAGGAGTAAAATTCGGGAGTATAGCAGAGCTGTCACGGCATTTAATGTCTGTTTGTGTGAGTCAACGCGCGCCACTCGGTCCGGCGAGTGGATCCCCTCCACCACTAACGCACGGTAATACTTCATTCTATAGTATCGATTTATTATTTAACAGATGTGATAAATGATTTTTATTAAATATAAAATTGACGCACGATTTAGCTTTTCAAAAATGTTTTTACAAATAATAGTAACTGTATTTACCGCTTAAAAACAGTCATGTTTAATTTTTTATAAAACTCACCTATCATCTGTACATTTTAGATGAATTGTAGAAAGTGTTAAAGAATAAAAATATCACAGATGACGGTTTATTTTATTAAATTGTAAATTAGCAAAAAAATAAATGGAATTTTGACGTTTTTTGTAAAATAAAAATCAACCTTTGACGACATGACCATTGATAATGAATAGTATTATAGAAACATTAGTGTGTTCAATTATATACACACAGGACATAGACATTACATAACAATTATATCCGTATTAGATATCTGTGCACTGACCTTTAAACTATGGACTGGCTCTATACCGCGTCATAATGAGGCGATTTTATTTTCCTCATTTTGGCGCTGGTAGCAGTAGTGAGCGTCCACGGAACTAATAATAGAGATGAGACAGTGTGACAAAATATATCGACTAAAAATTCCATACCATGCATACTCGTAACGTCCGTTTCGGACCGATATGACCTGGGGATCTTCAAGAAAAGAGCTTACTCCTTTCTAAAGGGAAGGCGACGCACCTGCAATTCCCCCGTTGTAGCGGTTGATCATAGGCGGCGGTAGTCACTTAACATCAGGTGAGCCGCATGCTCGTTTGCCCCCTCTTCTATTAAAAAAAAACTTCCATTCTATAGTTGACCCTCGGTAATCCAGCAAACGTTTTGCAAGGTGGTGCCCCCTGTTAGTCCGGAACTTTTAGAAAAAGAGTACCGTGTAATCCAACATATTACATATCAAATATAAAATAATAAAAAATAAAAATGTCATGTTATGCGCAATGAATACTTAAACAGTAAATGATGAATGCCCGCTAGGCCGCTACCATAGACACATTTGAACTGAAACAATAGACAATACACGTCAAGCTAGATTCGTGGTGGCGCGAACTGATTGCAATTTGTTTGTCCACATATTCGCGAAGGACACCTCTCCCCGTGGCGTATTCACAGCGCGACTTGAATCTACCTGCAAGTTTAAGACATGTTGGATTACAATGGTGACGGATTAGTCCGGGGCCGGAAACCGGGGGTTCATTATATTTATGTATAATTTTAGTATAATGCCATACAATAAATAAATGTGTCAATTAATACTTAGCCTTAGACGAGCTTTTTAACTGATGTAATATAAAACAAAAATCGTCGCTGCGTCAGTCTATCTACGTTTTTCTTTGAGAGGTTTAAATGTCTAAAAAGTAGGATAAACTGGAGTAGGTAACTAAATAAATAATAAATAAATAAATAATAAATAAAGTCTCTCACACTAAATATCTGGGCGTCGTTATAGATCAGAGGCTATCGTGGCACCTTGAACATGTCATTAATAGGACCCGAAAATTGATTTGGATTTTCAAAACTCTAAGATACGTAATACCTGATAGTACTAAGCAGTCGGACTCTCCAGATATCTTCTTAACCAAATACACACGTCCCTTGCACAATCTATCATAACATATTGCATTCCGGTGTGTAATAATAATAATAATAACGTTTTTCTTCGAGAGGTTTAAATGTCCAAAAAGTAGGATAAACTGGAGTAGGTAACTACTAAATAAAAAAAATATAGTTAACCATTCATTTAGTTCTCGTCTTGAAAATCATTAAGCTGCCAAAATAAAGCCTATTTCAATATTATTTATAGGTACAATTAGAATCTTACGAACTTTAAATTACATTAAAGAACACAATATTATATAAAAGAATACCATTTATTAAAGAGTACCACAAATCATTGACGTCATAATCAATTTGTTTCGGACGCCACAGTTTTAGTATAGACAGTTTGAACCCTATGAATTAATAAATATCATTGTTGTAAATAAATACAAGTCGAAAAAAACATCGATAAATATTATCGGTAAGGAACTCTTCAACTCTATTGAATTTTATTGCCTATCAAAAATCGGTAAATTAATAAGATTAGTGACAGATTTTAAGTGCCTTCATCATCAAATAGTTTTAATTTTTTAATATAATCTGTAAATTCACTTGTGGAATGTTACCCCATTTCCCTTCTGGTATCGAGTCTTACAAATCAAGCACACTCTCATAGTTACTTAACCTGTAAGCTCCCGAGGTCGCGACATTGTTATACTCCCGTTCGCTCGGGACCTTAATGGCGGGAAAATTTGTAAGTTAGAAAATTTTTTGCTATATTGCAAATTTTGCTATATTTTCACTTTGAGACAATATTTATGGATAAAACTTACAGGAATTCTTGTTGAATGTATAAGCTATCGAATAAAATTATTTTTCGTTGCTAGAAATTGTAATAAAATACATAAATTACCCTGTATAGCATAGTAGTAGTATATACTTCAATTTTAGTGACAAAATTACTACTAATTTGAATTCTACACTTTTGTTTTTGGAGAAATTTATACGAAAATGTTTGGAAATATGTATATTTTTATGTTTTATGTGTTTCCATTCGTTACTCATACCAAAATATAAAATATAAAAAAATAAAAAAAAAAAATATTTAATCTGTATGACATTTCGAACAATATTTCAAAAATATCTTTGTGTGAATTTGAAATAAATACAACGTCAAGTTATTTGAAATATGTAAGAAAACTATTTTTACTTACATTTTACACTAAAAATAAATGAGAATTTGAAAAATAACACATTTATGACCCAACCGCCAAAATGGGTCTTCCGGATTTTGAAGTACTTTTGGCAATTTACTTTTCACTTTTATACCACAAATTATATATCTACGTGTTTACTATATTACAAGGAATATAAAAAAGTATAATACTTTCGTTTTTAGTCCAGACAAAAATATAAAATTCTATAAAAAAGACGGAGCACCTTCATCAAAGCGACACGTGGAACGCCGAAAGTTCAGAGTGATTTCTTTTTTTTTTCTAATAAACATTGCCAGGTTATGGTTTAAAATAAAAGAGCATATCTTTGTCTTTGATACTATTATCTATTGCATAGTGTCTTTGGTTTTGTTTAAAACGAAAAAATAGTTTTTTCATAGGTACACAATTTTACATACTTCTGATCTAATTAGTGCTCCTCTGGAGCGGACGTAAGGTAGGTATTGTGCGATCTAAAGTGCGCATCTCTTGAAGTAACAAATACTTTGTACACGGGTTATTTTGCAATATAAGCCCAAATTTGCAGAGAAATATAGGTAATAGTGAAGAAAATTAGTTTTAAAATATCTCAAACGTTTTCATTTTTATCTTTTAAATTCAGAATGCTTGGTAATGTATAATTCAAACTGATTGCCATTCATAAATATCAAACGCCTACTATTTTACTACGCATGCACAAATTCGTAAGGGCCGCTCGGTCGACAAAAACGTTGTGAATTGAATCGCACACAAAGAAGCGCGCGTACGCGTAGTTGTTGCCCATTAATCACATTCTATTTGGAATAATTTAAAATAAAAGTAGAAGCCTTATTTACTCGTATTTTCAAAGGCTGCCATAATGGTATATTATTATTAATATATTTGAACTTAAATATAAAATTTTGATACTCTGAAAAATAACTATGTACTTATTATACGTGTACATATATATATGATTCACATTTTTCAAAATTGTCCACATTTTTTAAATATTTGTAAAAGTGATGGCTAAAATTTGCTAACGTTTCTACATTTCCGTTATGTTGTGTTTCTATTTATTTTAAAAATATGTACTTTTTTCACAGGTCCTGCAGATGACGGTTCCGGTCGACAACTAATAAAACAATTAAAACGTAAATTACAGGCAAGTATTGTATTCATCACCTATTATTTAACGATGAATAAAAAAATCAAACAGTATTAACGCAATATTCTTTGTAGACGCAGGGTACACCAGGGCGACCGAAGAAAAACAAAAGTCACGAGGTAACTGGAGAGTCCCCTCCATCAACTTCATATGTAAGTCAACATCCGTCTGTAAAACATGAAAGTGAAATGATTCCAGAAGCAAGTTACGGATATCAACCGCCATATATTCCTGTATACGATGTGCGCCCATCTTTTCCACCTTACGGCGCCCCACCTCGTGCCCACCCACCACACATGACGCCGTCTATGTCCGTCCATGAATACCGACCGGACCCATATGTTTTTGAGCCTCCATATGCTCCTCGTGACTTATCGTTACCTACAGATACGGCTCATAATTTACCTATAAACCTCAGCAGTGATGCTTCCCTTGATTTATCCACCGAACGCACCGAACTTCAACGACGTAGACCTCCAGAACCTCCACCGGCCCGCCTGCCTCTTCCTGGTAAAAAGCTCATACTTGAAACATACCAAAGTGAAACGCAGGCAAGTTCTCCTCGGTCAGTTCAAAGTGACACACGTCCAACGTCTCACGTCACCGAAGAGTTTCCGCGGACAGAATATTTACCAAAAAAGATGAGAGCTGCTGAAATTATGGGTGGGAAGTTAGCTGCCGCACGTCAATCCATATCTACAGCCGAAACAGCTTCACCATCGGTACCCACTGTTGCTGAAACATCTGCTCGTTCCGAGGGTGCTTTTTTAGAGGATCCAAAAAACTTAACGAGCCGGTCCAAAAGCACCGCCGCGGCGCTGGCTCGGGAAGAACAGGAGGCGGCGAGTCCGATACAGTCGGTAAAAGCTCTGACGCCTAAGTGCGAACGCCCCAAACTTCGGAAGTTTTGTTGTCGAACGAAGGCACCGTCCCCTAATAAAACAAATTTGCCTGAACGATCAACCTCACCTGAGTCGTGTTGTGGTTTAGTCGAAATCAACATCAAAACTGGAATGATATGCGAAGAAAAACATTCAGAAATATTAAATAGAGAGCGCGTTATTAGCATATGCAATATAGATAAACATGATTTAGACGATTACCTTAATGAAGGCAATAGTCAAGAACACGAAGAAGAACTGTTGCAGTATTTTAACCACCGCGATGCGGACCACGAAGCAACAGTGCCAGCAAATTCGACTGGTAATACAGTCCCTTTTTTAGGAACAGGACAAGACCCACAAGACGAGCACAGCCAAGGAAAAAGTGAAAAAATATCACAATTGCGTGAACTATTAGCAAAGAATTTAAAAAATCAAAGTGGGTCTACACAAAATACTAATACGGATCAAGATACGCACTTGCCAGTTGATAACTCTCAAGAAGATGTTAATAAGTCAAATGTGTCTGTGACTGAAGGAGCTTTTAAACCTATTTCTGGAACCAGTGTAATAGATTTGATGAATGGAACAGCTTTGTCTAATGCAAATGAAATAAATGATAATAACAAACAATGCAATTCGAATCCCAATGAAAACGGTGTGTCCGTTCCATATGGCGCCAATACACCAAGTCAATTAATGACAAATATCGGTGGTACGCACCTATTTAACGGCAACTGCCATGAACCACAAAGTCCTACTACTAGAACCCAGCAATATGAATTTGTACCAATATCAGATGCATGTCACTCTCCTGGAAATTTTCATTCGAAATCACCCCTTGGATTTGGAGAAAGGGGCCAAAGTCCTTCGAAGGCAAATAAATCTATAATCATGGGTGGATCCCTTCAAACTTCGCCGATTTCGCATAGCACTGCTGCTAGTCCATTTGTTAGCCCCAGAAATACTCCTGTACCTAGGTCTCGCCTTTGTTCGCGACCAACACCAAAACTTAATGGTCGAAAAAGGCGTAACCCGTTATCTCTTGGTATGACTGATTCATGTCCTAAGCAGTTTGCAGTACCAAATGATCAAAAATTTATGTCTAAAACAGCTGTTTGCAGCTCTAATATCAAATACTGTCAACCGATGTCAGCTCCACCTTCACCTAACCTTATCACTCAGTATAAAACTCAGATGCTGCAAAACTCCTCCTTTATTCCAAATGGCACGAGTAGTGTTTGTCTAAACTTTGCCCCAAATGCACTTTTTCTTCGAGAAAACGTAAATGGAGATCTAACTCAACCTCTATCTGCTGATCCTCTTTCACGAGAAGTAAGTCAATTTTTTCAAGAACCTGTTACGTATGGCTTAGGACTTGATACATCTTATAGATCTCAGTCCGTACCGCTTAAACCAGGCATAAATAATATTAGTCTCTTGAGCTATAACAATACACCTGTAGGCTCAGTACCTCCGACACCTGTGCCGAATGAATTTAGTGACTTCGGATCACTTGCTGATACCTGTGACATATCGAGGGCTGGTCTGAACCCGGAGACATTAGATAAAATCTACGATGCAATAGACAGTAGCAATGATGTACTTAATGCAGGTGCAACGCCAGGTCTTCTGAGTTCCAATGATACTTTAACTAATGGTTGTGATACAATCCCAGAAGAACAGATTCTAACGGATGAACAGTTAAATTCCTTTATTCCCACGGGTGGTGATCTTCTCGATAGAAGTGGTCAGTTTAATCAATCTTTTACAAATGATAACAATGCTGCTAGTAATGTAGAAGAATTTTTAAAAAGAACCAATAGTATTGAATTAGATTTAACTGACTTGGTGCCAGATAAAAGCAAATATTATACATCGCGTTCAGTACCAAGCACACCATTACCGTATAAACGTACAGCGGCGAATTCACAGATCGACTCACGACGTTCTAGAGAATTATTTACCACAGAGAATTATTCCAATGTTTCTAATGGTATTTCCTCAAAATCCGTGCCATCAACACCGCAACTTGCTGAAGATAGAAGTGTGTTCAGTTACAGTAATAGAGATTTTCTTATAAATGGCAACTCTGTAGAAGTTTGTGCATCAACTCAGATTCAGAATATTGTAGACAACGATCAAGGACTCTCTTCGCCATTAGATATGTTACGTGAAGATATATTGGCACCATTAACCTCTTCCGACTTATTGGCTGATCTCGATAAAATGGATGGACCTCCGTACGTTGACCTCTAGTCAACCAGCAGTTTATGTCTAAGGTATAATTTTAATTTGTACAGCCAGATACCAAACTGTTGGATATCTTTTCAGAGTACAATATCACTTTTTATGCCTTCAGTGAAGGTTAATGTTTGTTATTTGTAAATATGTTACTTATTTTAACGTAAAATATGGATCGCACACTCCCTGGTATCCGTGTTAATAATGCACCATATTATTGTGATAATTATAAAATCAATTGAATTTTTGATGTCTACATTATACGAGACATTAAGATAAAACTATTTACTAATGTATTTCCTTTATTTAACGAAATATTTTTACTGTCGTTTTCTTGATGATCATGTTGTTTTATTCGAGTTGTCTTTATATCTATGAAAGGTAGTCTTGACTTCAACTTGTACAATAAAAATTGTACTGTTTCCAAGTTGTAAAGAAATGGGCCAAGACAGTGTCAATACTGTTACGGTTAAAACTGGTATGTGCCTCATGACAATATGTAAGCTCATCGTAAATTGGAATGAAACATCGAAGTTTTGATATGTAATTTATACATAGTATTGTGCAATTCAATTTTATTGTGTCTATATTCAAATTCCATCATATGATAAATATAGCCGTTAACTAAATTAAACATTAATAAATAATTAATTACTATTAAACAGACCAATATAGCGTGCCAAGCGCGCTTAGTAAACTGTAATTGGGTTTCTTAATATATAGATAGTATATAGTTTATAATAAATGAATTTATTGTAAGTTAGCACAAAGATTTAATATATTTTATTATCGCATAGGAGTTTTACTCTTATATACTAAATTTACATATACTGCATTTAATGTGGTATAAACTTTATAGAATGCCCTTGTAATGGTTGCAGTGAGCTTATAATGTGGCGGAAGAATCTGTTTATTTTTTTAATTAGACGTTGAATTTCAACATTAGAACGACCCGATGACATTTTTTTTTAAATTGAAAGACATTATGATAGAAATTGAAATATATTAATAGAATATCATTTTTAATAAAATGGAGTACATGTAAAATGTCAATACAAATTGGTATAGCTAATTATAATTACTTTTTGTGTAGATCAAGAAAAAATTAATAGACATTACAATTCTGTTGTTAATTTATTTCAATGAACTGCTTAGAAAATCGTAAAATGTATATGAACACTTGTGTAACTACAAATTTGTGTTTATGTACTTTGTTTTTTATTTTCAGAAAAAATTCATTGAAAATAATAATCTAATCATGTCTGTGTATGAATTAGTTCTGTATACAAATTACATCTTTTTATTATCAAGAGCAACCGAATTTTAAAATTACAGCAAATAGAAATTCCCAGAAAAATTTAATGTTTTTAAAATTATATTCTCCGTCGTATGCCTGTTTAGTGACCTGGGTTCATGATAATGGGCAATTTACGTACGTAAACCGCCTCTGATACACGAGAAATGCTTAAAGTTTCTTTTTTCAAAGGAAACTACAAATTTTTATTTTTATAGAGATGAAAACGAAAGCACAGCGCAATATTTTACTCTTTTTACGTGGTAGAGCCATGCTGCAGCTATATTAATTGTATAGTTGTAGCACGAATGGGTCGGCTCGACCGGGGAAGGACCACGCTCTCGCAGAATACCAGCGTCAAATAGCAGTTAATGCTGCTGTGTTTCGTATAGTGTAGAGTACCGGAGACCCTTTTTACTGGAAAAGAGGCATTCCATTTTAGTCCTCAAGGCTGACAACGCATCTGCATTTTGATTCGCAAACGAGGATAGATGTAGATGTCTGGGACACAGCAACCACTTACCATCAGGTGGACTGTGTGCCCGCTTGTCACCTTTTTTCTATTAAAAAAAAACAACAGTTGGCGTCGCACTGTTAAGTTAAATATTGCGATCTCCTTCTTTAAATCTCAGATGTTACAATTAGCACAGTTTTCTTCAATCTGTTTTAAAATCAAAAGTTATTTTGTGCTGCTTTTTCAAATTAACTTTTACCAATATAATGAAATAACACGTTTCCTGGTCTCAATTGCATCGGATCAAGTGGGAATGGATCTATAAAATTTTGTTACGTTATATGACAGTGTAGTAATATTGTTACGTATATAAATATTTTGTTAGTGCTTCTTAGATTTATTACAATTAATGTTTATTTCGTTATTGATTGACAAAGTTGAACCATCAGTTCTTTTTTTCCTATAATTGTGCCTATACACACTGGTTAATATCCGGGACATACCTTCAAAAGCTTATAAAGATATTTAAGCACTAGTACAAATGAGACACTGGTTTGACAGGGATATTATATACATTTATATAAGTGAAACCGAAGACTGTTATAAATTTCGTAGATATTTTCATCTTGAAGTAACTAATTTTGAAATGTTATTGTCTCGAGGTATAGGTATACAATAATGAATCAATGAACACTATGTTATTCCAATTTGGTGCAACTTACCAAAAATAATTTGTACCTAATTATTGTAAGTGTATATTGTTGTAAGTAATTATGTGTGTAAATATTTACTTTTGTATTCCACATTATCACGATGTACACAATAGGTATACATCATACGTCCAACTATTAACTTTATGTGTATAATATAATCATGAGCTTCATGTGAAGCTCATGATTATATTATATACATGTCATTCATTTTATTCATGTCAATATGATTTTAAACCATCTGATAAATAAAAATTAACAAATAAACGGTGTATTTGTTAATTATTTCACGCAGAAACAAAAGAAAATCTCTTTTTACATTCAAAAATAGTTTTCAAAAATACTGTAAAATAAAGTAAATACTTACTGTAAATCAATTTAAATATTTCAAGATCTCATCACAAATAAATAGATCGCTAGTGTTAATTTCACACTTCATTATTTTGTATTTTGTTTTTTTTTGTACTAGCATTCTTTCAACATCACAATTATTCATGAATATCAAAGCAACCTTTTAAATATCATGATTATTATAGCAACGTAATAATAAAAATTCACATAAAAAACTAAATGTTAAATCATTAAAATATTATTAAATTATGTTTTGTATTCAAATGTTTTAAGTGTGAATATTTTGTAATTTCAAATGAATGGGACACAGCATACGTCAGAACTGTACTATTGTTCGCCTACTTAGAAGATATCTGTGCTTAGTCCATGTAAACTTATTATTCCTCTTGTTTTCTTCTTGGATAGGACACCAGGGCAAACATTATTTTACGATACAATTCTCTCAATAACTCTTTTCATATTCTTTTTTTTGTTTCTTGCCCATATTTAAAAAAAATACAGAAAAGAAACCTAGTCTTAACCTAACCTGTAATTACAAAGACTACCGTTACGAGAATAATGACGCAATTAGACATTCAGCAAATAAATTTAACAAACAAAATAAAAGCATGGAAACATAGCCACAATCCGTATGTATGATGTTAAAAAATTGGTCCAGTTTTAATTGGCGAATACTGTTGATGATTTTTCATTTGTATATTCGGTCTAAGCTACAGTTGCTCTTGCGGTTGTCGTTCGGGCACAGACATAAGCCAGGCACAGGCATTAATGAGATAGCTGATAGGTTGAAAATGTTTTATTTGACTAAATTTGTAATTTGAATAGCATTTTATTACTAACACATTTATAATCAACACTTGAATACTTTATAAATAAACATGTTTTAACGTGTAAACTTTCATAGTTTTGAGTGAATTTTATTGTTACGATGCGTGGTATTTTTACGTTAAGACAATATAAATTCAAAGTTTATAAACCAGCGATTGAAAAATTTAATAGGTAGGTACCTAGTTTTAGTTTTATAAAACTGCTGAGTTTTCTTTTAAATTAAACAGTTTGACCAACTATGAGATTTTATAAACAGTCGTTAGTATTTCCGGATATGCTCATCATTATATATTATCGATAAAGGACAGATTAGATATATTTTATTTTATGTCGAATAAAATTAAATATGTTAGAGTCGGTCATAATATATTATGGAGATTTTAGCAAAATTAATCTATTATTATGTAAATATTTCTTTTAGATATACAATACATGACACTGTACATTTTATTATAATTATGTTGTTCCGTTAATATTATTGTTTTTATTTTTAAATGTAACAAATAATATTAGATTTACTTAATACTTATATTTTAGGTAAAATATCCATGTTGTTGATTAGTCTTATGGATGTTGTTTTACACCATTTGATATGCAGTGATAATAAATGGTATGATAGTATTTGCCTTATTATTTCAGCAATCAATGATAATCTGTGATGGAAAAATGATTTACTTACATCGCCTGTCTCGATCCCGAGTTCCAATACTTTTGAAGTCCGTTATCTCGTTATCCATCAGTGGTCGGTGGCCATTATGTTTTGCTTGTCTTGAGTATAAGATCATTTTACGACCCCCCTTAAAAATCTATCTATCGCTATTATTGGTAAATCTCCCACAGTACGTTTTCGTGTGCCACTTTTTACTGTCACGGTATGAAATGCTTCAACAAACTTATCTACAGCTAACGACCAATCGCAGGCACGTCGTAACATCTGCTCACTTACTCACTTATCCAAAGACTATTAAAAGTATACAACAAGTATAATCTGATGGCATGGTAAACTGACACGATTGGAGAGAGATCAAGTGCAGGACCAAACGACCTTTCGTGTTATCTGAGGAACGGGGGTCAAAGACTAACAACTTTCTGACGCCGCTCTGGTACTGTGAATTTCTTGACAGAAAAACTGGTTTTGTTTGGCCCGATCCGGGTATCGAACGCGGGATCTCATGATCAACAGTCGCGTTTACAACCACTAGACCGAGGCAGTCACTACCGTCATTATAGTCTGTTCACTAAGATAGTGTCGGTACACCCGGAGGCTGACTTATTATTTTGTTATTTTTTATCGTGTTTATTAAATAAATGTTTTTCTATTCTAAGAATAAAATAGATTGCGTGCCTTAAGCGGAAACCCTGTTGATATGTTCTACTAGCGCCTAAAAATTAGGAATCCAACGATTGTCGCATGCAATCGTATCTAACAATCATATTGAACATATAAACGATATAAAAAGCACATTTTCAGAGAGATAAATGATTGCTGAACTTATGGCTGTTTAATTTTATTTTGTTTAGTTATAATTAATTTTTTTTCGCTGAGAAAATCCGAAATTTTCTGTTTCCGCAACCTTGTAAAAATATATTTTAATAAATGCAGATCATATTCCGATGACATCCCGGACGTCAGACTGAGCGACCAGCACCTTAAAAACGGCAACGTCCCAGGCAAGGATGGAATTACAGCGGAGCTTCTGAAAGCGGATGGAACACCAGTAGTTAAAGTCCTTCAGAAGCTCAATTCCGTCCTCCATGGTGATACTACTTTGGCGTAGAGCAGAAGTGCGGTGGTCTTGTTCTTCAAGAAAGGCGACAACGCTCTCTTGAAGAACTACAGACCGATATCCCTTCTGCGCCGACGTTCCAGACGTGCTGTTTTCGAGTCATCACGAATCGTCTCGCACGCAGACTCAACGACTTCCAGCCTTCCGAACAAGCCGGTTTACGAAAAGGCTTCAGTACCATAGACCACATACATACCCTACGGCAGAATTTACAGAAGACCGAAGAGTACAATCTGCCACTTTGCCTGGCGTATGTGGACTATGAAAAAGCCTTTGATTCCGTCGAAATTTGGGCGGTGCTACAGTCCCGTCAGCGGTGCCAAGTTGACTGTCAGTATGTCGAAGTGCCGAATTGTGCGTAGAGTAGGGCTACGATGGCTATCCGAGTACAGAACCAGAGTACTAAATCTCTCCAACTGCAGAGAAGTGTAAGACAGCGTGACGTAATATCCCCGAAACTCTTCACGGCTACATTGGATGTCGTTTTCAAGCTACTGGACCGGAAAGGACATGGTATTAACGTCAATGGCGAGTACATCACTCACCTTCGATTTGCCGACGATATAGTCCTTATGGCAGAATCGCTGGAGGACCTAAGCACTATGCTCAATTACCTCAATAGTGTCTCCCAACGGATAGGTCTTAAGATGAACATGGACAAACTAAAAGTCATGTGTAATACCCATATCACCTATGCCGGTAGTTGTTGGGAGCACTAAGCTCGAAGCTGTTGACGAGTATGTTTACCTGGGACAAATAAACCGACTAGGTAAGTCCAACTTCAACCGAGAGGTCAATCGACGGATTCAACACGGCTGGCCAGCGTTCGGGAAATTACGATACATCTCGTCAGGTATACCTCAAAACCTTTAAAACGAGACTGTACAACCAGTGCATGTTGCCAGTGATGACCTATGGAACTGAGACGTGGTCCTTCACTGCTGGCCGTATGAGGACACTCAAGGTCGCTCAGCGAGCTATTGAAAGGGCTTTGCTCGGGGTTTCTCTGTGTGATAAACTTATAAATGAGAATTTCCGCTGTAGAACCAGTGACCGATATAGCCCAACGGATTAGTAAGTTGAAGTGGCAATGGACCGGCCATATAGCTCGAAGAACCGACAACCGATGGAGAAAAAAGGTTCTCGGGTGGCAGCTTCGTACCGGTGGGCGTAGTGTAGGGCGACCCCCCCCCCCCAAATGGAGTGACGACCTGATAAGACATGCAGGAAGTCGATGGATGCAGCTGGCTCAGGACTGCTTTGTAGCAATCCTTGGAGGAGGCCTATGTTCTGCAGTGGACTTGTGAGGGGCTATTGAATGATGATGTTGATGGTTAACATACACTTAGACTTCTATTTTTGAATTTTGAGTTTGAATTTACGAAATAGAGAGTAACAACATTTAGTAACACTTTGCCTCACTTCGGGCTCGGCCGCCGTCGTGAGTGGATTACTGTAGCGTTTGTTTACAGCGGCTCGTGATGAAAAATATCGATCGCTGTAGAAATACAAAATATTCCAAAAACTAAATTTGATACACAACATGACCAAGGTAAGATATTATTATTATTTTTAAAATCACGAATTTTCAATATTAATCAAAATTAATTTTAACATTGTTTCGCTAAAAGTACGTAGGATTTATATTATATAAATATACTTATACGTCTTGGACTTTATGGAGTGACCTGAGGGTGTACTTTGGTGAATGCTAAATTAAAATACTGGTTATGACTAAACGAATTTTTTTTGAAAACGAAATAAAGTTGATGAGAAAAAAAATTAACGAGTCAGGTCAGTGGCGAAGCTAGGGCTCCAAACTAGGGCAAGTCCAAGATATGGTTTTGTTGTTTTTAGCAGTTTAATAAAAATACACCAATCTTGAGCTGTCTCCACTCTTTAGTTTCATATTCAGTGCTGGCAAGGACGTGTTTAACAAAGCACACAGAAAGCATACTACCGCTAGATAGATTGCATGACATATGCAATTGCACATCTTCGATGGTTTTGAAAAGAGCCGTTTGGGTTTGCTTGAGATATTTACAAACAATACAATACATGAACAAAAGAAAAGCATGAACAAAGTACAAACAAACTATGTAAAAGTTAAAAAAGGGACGCCTGGCAGATGTGAAATGTCGAAATTATTTTGTTTAAATTATATGCATAAAAGAACAGATTACGACAGTAATTAGATAGATAATGACTATTTAATATATAATTATTCATTTTCAATTTATAATAAACCGTACAAAATGATATTCAATTCATAATCGTACAAAATGATATTTTTAAACTCATATGGTAATATAAATATTAAATAAGCCGATAGCGTATTTGTGCCATCTAGCGTAATCATTAGGGACCATCGTGATAATCAACCAATTTTCGTTCGATAAAATGCCTTTACCTATAGAATTAAGTAGATGGCGCTATTAAAATTTTATATACTGGAAATAACTAAAGGGTTCTTTAAAAACCTCAATACATTCTTCTATATTCTTTTGATTTATTACATTAAAATTTGGGCTTCACGTTAAAAAAAGATTGTAACACTTATTTCCTATAAAATTAAACCTAGGTGTCTCATATTTTATGCTGCCGTTCAAAATGATATTTTTAATTCATATGGTAATATAATTATTGAGTTATTAAACCTTTAAATACGCCTAACTTAATTAAACTTTAATACTAATGAGTCCTGTATCTATATTTAAAGTATGACGAAATGTTTATTGAATATTAAATTTCGTTTTTAAAGATTTTACCTTTTCCTCGCCGATTAGCACTTCAACACACTTATATTCATCACAATGAACACTATTACACATAACATAAACACTCACGCCTGTCACCCAGAGGGGTAGGCAGATACTATAGACTTCCATTTAGCACGATCCTGACCCACCTCTCTCGCTTCCTTCACATCCATATACCTACGCATACATGCTCGTCGGTTAAGGGTGCTCCTAATTTGGCTCATTTTCAACAAATCGCTAATTTGGTCGGTAAATTTTCGCCTAGGACGTCCCTTTCCGACTCTGCCATTCACTTCTGCAACATAAATTTTCTTTGTCATTCTATCCTCATTCATTCTTTCCACATGACCAAACCACCGAAGCATTCCTTTCTTAATCCTGGTCACAACATCATCTTGCAAACCACACTCTTCTCTTATCACACAATTTCTCACCCTGTCATTCAGATTCAGCTCTAACATACTCCTTAACGACCGCATTTCTACTGCGTTCATTCTACTCTCGTGCTTCTTCTGCCACACCCAACTTTCACTATCATACGTTAAAGTAGGGACCAACACAGCTTTGTGAATTGCCATACGTGCCTTTTTCGACACATTTTGACTCTTCACAATAGAGTGTAGGGCCCCATTTACTCTATTGCCTGCATTCACTCGTCGTTCTATATCCTTATCACATCTCCCATCCATGCTAAATACGCTCCCCAAATGTACAAACTCATCTACTTGCTCGATCAACTCCCCTTCTATTCTTATTTTACATATCGTTTTACTTTCTTCTCTTTCAAAAACCGTAACTTTCGTCTTACTTGCGTTCACTTTCATACCCCATTCTTTTAGTGATCTGTTCATTAATGTAACCATCATTTGCAACTGGGCCGCCGATGACGCAAGAATAACTTGATCATCGGCGTACAAAAGGCATTTGACGATAACTCACCCATTCTTAATCCGCATTCTTCAACTTTCAAATTTTGCAAACAACTGTCCATAAATAGGTTGAACAGCCACGGGGAAGCCACACAACCTTTGTGGATGCCAAACCAGTCCGAGTAGACCCCGTTGATCTTAACACAAGCACTAGAGTCTCTATAAAGAGACTCCAATGCTGCCTGTATCAAGCCAGCGCTTAACCCAAATGAGTTCAGTGTTTGCCATAGCACATCCCTATCCACTCCGTCATAGGCCTTTTCCAAGTCCATGAGCGCACAATAAAACCTTTTGGTTTTTGGCCAAAAACTTCTCCGCGATCATGCGTATGGAAAAGACTTGATCTGTACATCCCATTCCGTTTCTAAGTCCCGTTTGCATATCCCAAATTTTTCCATCAGTTTCTTTCATGACCCTTTCAATCAATACCTTAGCATACAGTTTTCCCACAATGCTAAGAAGGCTGATACCATAGTAGTTTTTACAGTCCTGCTGCGACCCTTTTCCTTTATATACTGGGACTATCACGGCTTTGCACCAGTCTACCGGTAACACTATTATCCTCTCATTTTCACTGAAAATCTTTCAAAAAGCATACATTTTACAAACATAAACATTGAAATGTGAAGTGAACTTGCATACGAATGGCCCGCACCCCATTCGCTAGTTGCTAACGCACTCCCTAAATAACTTCAGGGCAAAGCCAGGCTTGTGGCTCAATAGTAATTGCTATACAAACATTTCGTAGTTATATTTCATTAGAGAACATTTTGCCACAGGTTAGAAAGGGAGCGATCGTCTTCTCGAAAGCCCGGTAAAAAAACCACGCGTGCGAGGGAGACAACGAATCGCTCAATTCAACTCTCCTTATATGTATGACAGCATTATTTCTAAGGCTACGAGGTCGAACAGAGCGCGCGGAAAATTTGAAATAGTTTAAAACAGTTTACGAGTTATTTTATTACTTGATATTATTGATTGATTCAGCTTGATAAGGCAAGCCGGGCTTCTGCGCTTCTATAGAGGCTTCGCCACTGAGTCAGGTAAAAAAGACTAGTTTTTACGATAATGCCTGAGTATACCTAAAAATTAAAAGTAATATTAAAGTTGATTTCTGATCGTTTTAATGTAATTCTGTTAAAAGTTTTTGCAATTAAGAATAAACAAAATAAAATGTTGAATAATTATTTCTTATATTTACTCGAACACTAGACATTGATTGATTTAATATTTCAAGAGTTATTGGCTGCGATAGAAAAACCCGTTTATTAAATGGGCCATAAATCGAAAGCGGTAAGTTTTACATAAAAGTTTACTGGAAATAAAAGATGCGAAATTTTATTTTCTACAATAATGGTTTGCATAACTTTTGCCATAAAGTGCATAGTTTCCGAGATATCGGCTGAAAATGTTTTTTCAAGATGGCGCTTGAAGCGCCACCTGTTCATTAAATGAGCCATAAATCATAAACGGTAAGTTTTACAAAAAAGTTTACTGGATCAAAAGATGCGAAATTTTATTTTTTACAACAATGGTTTGTATAACTTTTGCCTTAAAGTGCAGTTTCCGAGATATCGGCTGAAAACGTTTTTTCAAGATTGCGCTTGTAGCGACACCTGGATCTGTCGGCATTTTGTGATTTTATGCTGAATAAGTGACCCTAAACCTCATAGAAAAATAAAATTGAATCGGAAATTTCGTGCAATGTTAAATTCTATTTTTACTGTACTATTTCATTAAACATTTTATTTGTCAACAACGTCTTACAATCGTTTCTCTAGCGCTCATGTGACCGGACTCGAGGTCGGACTATAAACAATAATTAAAAAAGCTGAAGGTACTCCGGGTTAACATTGACATTGGGACGTCAGTCACCTCAGTCCCCCGTGACCATGTGTGCTGGAAAGCACCTGAAACGTTGGGAATTAAAAATAATTCAAATTAAACGCGATAAAATCCGTTAAAGTAGTTTTAATCAATTTTTTGAATTACAATAATAATAACATAGTAAAATTTAAAAAAAATATTTTCTATTGTTGATTGAGAATTTTTTCTACATTTTCTCACGATCTTATGAGCATTATGAGTCGTGCGCTTTTGGATTTTCAAAACTTTTTTTATTTACGTTTGACATAAAATTATTGGAAAATGAGAAGTGATAGTACCAAGGTTATTTGTGAAAACTTGTGTGTATTTAAAAAACTACAAAAAATTGGCGTATATAATGAGCGCTTAAGCAATGCATATTTGGATTTACCACAAGTTTTTTTTATTCTTACGGTTACTGTAATAAAATACGCATAATAAACATAAGTTAGGTAGTAAAGAACTTTTCGCTACGATGCTTCATTTTAAAATGCCAAATTCTTTTCGGTGTACGCTCCACTCGGCGACCCGTGCTGCGTGATGCGACACGTGCCAAGGTGGCGCTACACAAATGTGACCGTGTCTAAGCAAACAGACTATAATAGAGCCGAAAGTAAACAGAAATTTACATTATACCTAAATTTAAAATAAATAAGACAGCAAGAGATGCTATGCTTACAATGTTCTGTGTGATAAGTGGTAACCATAGTCCAACATTAAAAATATACGGGACCCTCGCTGATAGGTGTCGATCGTAGATTATAGAATCTGTCAAGTTGGATATCGAAAACAAAGTTAAGTATCTCACTATCACAGTATTTATTTACATTTTTACAAAAGTGATTACAAAAATTAAAATTATAAAATATTACATAATTTACTTATTATAATATGATCTTCTAAACTAGTAATGTTTATCTAGCAATATGTGAATATTTTCCAAAATTTTCAACAAACCAATCTGGTAAGATAGGGTCGTCTTCATAAATGTAGTTGTCAGTTACCTGAACTGGTGAACCTGGTTTCCATTCAAAATGCATACTTATTAGAGGAAGTGACTGTATGTCTTTTAAAGCACTATGTCCATATTTTTGTTTAATTTCCCTGGAGAAACATCTTTTAACATACGTAAAAAATGTTTCCAGAAAATTAAAACAGACATTTGGGTCCCAGAATTTCTGTAAAAAAACAATAACATTATAACTCTTTGATGGCTTAAAGGCGTACCTGAGCCCAAAAGTTATCTGTTGTATAAGGAGGGTTTGTCTTAATCTACAATTAACTCTACACTTCCTATGCGGATTAGCAATAACTTTGAGGCTGTGACATCTTTTTATCCTCCAATCCACTTCATGGTTAGTGGATGCTGTGGCCCATAGACATCTAAATCGCACCTTTGTTGAGAATTAAAAATACAGATGCGCAGCACCCCTGGACGCTAAGATGGAATGCCTCGTTACTTTTAAATGAGATCTCCGGTTCTCGCCACTCCGCTTTGGAAATACAGCAACAGATTCTGTGCGAACTTGGTTCTCACGTATGTTGCAGTATTGTTTACTAATTATTCGTAACTGAAATTGGGTATAATTATATTTGCAGCAGTTGTTAAAGCCTAGGTAGGCTTAACCCTTCAATCCCCATAAAATTCCCATGCAGTCGCATGCGCCTGTCAAATCCCGACCGCACCCACCCACAGCACTTAAAACCATCAAGACTTATATTTAGAGACTACTTTTCTACTAAAAAGTTTGGCATTATAAAATCAATACATAATTCTCTATCCTGTGGTCTAAACAAAAGTCAGGTTTTACTTCATTACAAAAAGATTTTATTGTATTGTTACGAGCTTGAGGTTCGTGACAATAAAAATTGCCGATAAAATTACCTAAATTAACACTTTAATTTACTTTACACAAATTAAAGTTAAAAACACTAATAATTAAACACACTAATTCACTTTATTCCGCTCCGAAGCTTCGCTCGTATCGCCAATTCAATACTACTTCGATCGCATCTTGTAGCGCCTATTTATATAAATTAGCAAAGAAATATCCAGAATGTTCAAGTAAATACGCGCAAGGTACCGAGCGTTCGAGTTTCGACTAGGCGCTAGTGCCGTCGACTAAGGCGCGTAACACTGCCCCCTCCTAAGACATGCTCGTCCCGAGCATTATCGGTCCCATAATAACGCGCCAGGCGATCCACATGGACGATCTTAGGAGTCCCCTTTGCGCCCTTCTGTAACGGCTCCGCAATGTCAAGGGATGTCTTATCCCGTGGTGCACCAACATTGTACAATTTCAATGCTCCTCTAATCCGTGTCTGAGGTCCCCTCACAGCCGCACAACTTGTACATGTACGACACCAATCCTCGACATCGTCACGATAATGGACCCAGTAAAACTGTTCTCGGACCTTCAGTAAAGTTCGTTCTCCCAGATGGACTCTTGAACGACCATTATGGCACAGCTGTAGAACATTCGGCACTTTAGCTTTAGGGACAACCATTTGCAAACGACAGCTGTCTCCTCAACCATTGTCCCATTTACGGCACAGGACTCCATCCTGAAGCAGCAAGCTGTCCCATTGGGCTCAATAGCTTTTCGTGGTTGAACTCATCGCTGAGACGTCCCTCCACTTAGGCTTGGTAGCACGGGCCTTCATCCATCCCAGAATCGGCTTGATGTCCGGATCTTCCTGCTGTGCATGACGTAGGTTGTCCTTCCACCCGTTGCTGAGGTGGTCTGTCCTGAGCATCCTCACGGATACCACTTCCTTACTCTCTTGCCTACTACAATGGTTGCAATCTTCAGGACAAGGTCTTCTTGACAATGCATCTGCGTTGCCGTGAGATTTCCCGCTGCAGTGTCGGATAGTAAAGTCGTATTCCTGCTGCTGCTGGGCGGTGCTGTTGGCCGCACTACCCTCCTGGGATCGTTCACCTTCCCTTTCTAGGGTTCGCTTAGGGCAGCTGGATCGAAGATGGCCCTTTTCCCCACAGCCATAGCACCTAGGGCTGTATCCTTTGTTGCGGTCGCGAACTGTAGCTGCTGCAACCTCCCTGACGCGATGGGAACGATGATCCTGCCACACGGCTTCTACCTCCAGTGCATGGGCCAAGGCGTCCTTAAGCGTCTCGTGGTGCCCGAGCCTCACAGCAGCTCTGACTTCCAGGTCGCGGATGCCGTCGATGAATGTCTGCACCAGGTTCCCTTTAATGAGCGCAGGTACAGACTGGTATGCTTTTCAAACCATCTTCTCCACCTCAAGGGCCCACTGCTGCAGGTTTTCGTTGCTGCGTTGCACGCGATCTTTAAGCTGAGCGCGAAAGACGTGTTCCAGGTGAGCGTCACCATATCTCGCCTCCAATACCTCAAGGAGCTGCTCGTAGGTCACTTTCTTACCGAGAGCTTCCAACACGATTAAGGCTTGGTCACGCAGGCCTAAGGTGAGTGCAGTCATGGCCTGGCTTTTATTCCAGCCGTTTGCCTCCATGACGGCCTCGAACTGGATTTTGTAGGCCGACCAGGAAGAAGTCCCGTCGAACGGTGGTACCTTGAACCCACGTAGCGAAGGTGTAGTAGCTACTGCAATTCCATCTCCAAGTTTGAGTTCACCCAGCGTTTTCTTAACTTGGTTGATTTGGGTCTCAGCTTCCGACAGGCGGTTATCATGTTGAGCAACCTTATCCTTCACCTCCCTTATCTCTTTCCCGAAGGTAGCGTGAAGGTCCTTCATGAGAAGCATCTGCTCTTCCCTATCGCGTTTGAGCTGCTCTTCTAAGCGACGGGCCTGTTCCTCCTGTCTGCGGGCCTGTTCCTCCTGTCGGCGGGCCTGTTCCTCCTGTCGGCGGGCCTGTTCCTCCTGTCGGCGGGCCTGTTCCTCCTGCTGCTCTTTCAACTGACTGGCCTGTTCCTCCTGTCCGCGCTTCAGCTGCTCTTCGAACCGACGAGCCTGTTCCTCCTGTCGGCGGGCCTGCTCCTGCAGCATCACCATCAGGGCGCCTAAATCAGGTGCTGCAGATGCAGGAGCTACTGACGGACCGGCCTCCGTTGCCGGCCGCTGGCCCTCCGACGTCTGCGGCGTTGCACCACCAAATCTTCGTTGGTCCGTCTCCTGCTGGCGTTGACTTCGGGTACGGACACCCTCCGTTTCCTCCTTAGGTAAATTTTATCGGCATTATTTTATCCCACTTCTGACACCAATTGTTACGAGCTTGAGGTTCGTGACAATAAAAATTGCCGATAAAATTACCTAAATTAACACTTTAATTTACTTTACACAAATTAAAGTTAAAAACACTAATAATTAAACACACTAATTCACTTTATTCCGCTCCGAAGCTTCGCTCGTATCGCCAATTCAATACTACTTCGATCGCATCTTGCAGCGCCTATTTATATAAATTAGCAAAGAAATATCCAGAATGTTCAAGTAAATACGCGCAAGGTACCGAGCGTTCGAGTTTCGACTAGGCACTAGTGCCGTCGACTAAGGCGCGTAACAGTAAAATATACCAAGTGGATGTCGGCAGCGTGAAAATCACAAGTAAATACTTGTGATTTTCACGCTGCCGATATATTGCTCGAAATTATTTACCTAGAAAGATAAATTATATTCACACAAAAACTTTTATAACAATTTTATAATAAAACACTAGAAAAATCCAAAAATCAACACAACATCCAAATGAAAATGGCGTACATAATGAACATTGAATATAAATTAATATCCATAGAATAACTGTTTTTTTTTTATTCCACTAGAGGATTTAAAATTTCATATTGATTCTATAATGCCAAACTTCTTCACAGAAAAGTAGTCTTTAAATATAAGTTTTTATGGGTTAAAGTGCTATGGGTGGGTGCGGTCATATTTGACCGCTTGAATTTTGACGGAATATCGAAGCCGTCAAATTTGGCCGCTTGGTGTTTGAGAGGTTAATTAATGAGGAATTAAGATTGTTATATAGTTAAAAAAAACTTACAGATGATATTTTCGGCAAATCATTTACTGCAAAGACTTTTAACTCTTCAACAATTCCATCATCATTTCTAAATCCACATAAAATAGTGTTTACACCTGCAAGAAATGACTGACACCACCATTTTTTTGTTTTAAATAATCTGGAAAAGAAAATGATTCCTTTAATAAACATGTTTTCGACATTCAATTCTTAAACATAATTGTTCAGTTCATTTACAATTCTTTTTCGTTTTCCAAAGCACATATTTTGATTTATTTACGAACTTTTTTCTTATAAAAACAACATGAATCAAAGATAATTTTACTGTATATTATAACGTTATGTGTGTTTAGAAAATATATCTAATAAACGTATTTTTACGACAGTCAGTAACGTTTTGCATCACATTGCACAAAAATGTTCCCGAAAATAAGGGTCAATAGCCTCTATTAAGATAGTAAAATGTTTATAGGCATAAGAATAGACAATGCTCAGACTTATTAATGCAAGCAAGACGCAACCTCATGTGGAGAACGCCTTTCACCTTTGAGCGTATTGTTCATCGCGAGTGTAGTACTTTCTTATTGAAAGAGCGGAATGTTTGAATGACCTGAATTGACCTTGAATGTTCTACGTCTATCTTATATAAAAGCGTTACAGAAACGCGATAGTGTACTCTTCAACGCACAGCCCAAGCCACTAGACATAGAAACCTAAAATTTGGACATTAGCTGCCTTTTATGACGTAGGCAACCTATAGGTAGGGTGAAAAAGGGTGTTACAATTTGTATCAAACTTTTTACTTAAAACTTATAAAAAATAAATCAATAGGAAAAAAATTCCTAAATCGGGAAAGGTTCAACTTGTATGAAAAAATTAAAGCTTTTTATAGTTTAAAACATGTGGTGTAACTACTCTTGATTTAGGTATTAAATGTCCCTTTAACCTTTTGAGCGCCAAAGTCGTCTATACGTGACCAGCACCCGCGGGCCCTGAGCGCCAACGACGTCTATAGTTGACAAAAAACCCGGCCCACAAAAATATGAACTATAGACATTGGAAAATTATTACTGGTATTTTAATTCTACACCCCTCAAAAAAGAATAACTCAGCAACATGTGAGTATAAAAAACAAGTCTCCTAAAGCCACAAGTACTAAGAAACATTGAAATAAAAAAAATGGATTTTTATCTAACCAAATACTATGTCCAGCACGCCAAAGTCGTCTATGTTTGACCACTAGTGTTGTAATGCGTTAGGCATAAATTTATTGAAAACTATTCAAAATTAAGCTCAAACGTGTTATTTTTTTTTTCTATTATTATTGATATTTAAATAAAACAAAAGGTTAGAAATATAAAACTACAATTAGTTACATGAATTAAAAAAAATTATCAAATTATCTTCGCATAATAAATCTAATATCTCAACTCTGGCGCAGCCTTAGCGCGACATCGAAAATCAGTTCACTGGGCGCCGTGGTCAAGTATAGACGACACGCTGATGTCATATAAGCGATTAGCGGGAAAATTAGTGCAGTACAACAGGAACGATTCCTCAGAACTCATTCGGATTTCGGAAAGCGTCGACGATGATGAATTTTCGGAATCTGAAGTTCCTAATAAATTAAACTTATTTTACTAACATGCATATTGCCTATTTTATGTATCTATTATTTTATAATATTTTGTTTAATTTTAAATATAATAAGTTCGATACATAATGAAACTGTTTCCCGGGCGACTCTTGTGAGCACATTTTTTATGTTTTTGTTTTCGAGTTTAGAATAACTCATCACGTTCGTTTACTTTTATACTGCAACTAGTAGATTTTTTTTCTGTCAAAAAGCGAATGGTAATATTGTTTAGCGAAATAAACGTCTTAAACCATATTTCACCATAATCCTTCCGAAAAGTAGGTACCGTGAGTAGACCATAAATCATAAATCAACCAAATGAAAAAGCATTAAGGTCCAAAATAGTATATCGACTTTCTACCTTTCGGCATTACAATCGTTTCGAGTAGTATTGTGAGTAGACTAAAAATCAATGTAATGGTAAAACATAAAGATCTAAAATAGCGTGTCGACTTAGTACTAAATTGCTCTTTTGTTCTCGGCGGCGACGTTCTTTTTTTGTTACTGTTACGAGCTTGAGGTTCGTGACAATAAAAATTGCCGATAGAATTACCTAAATTAACACTTTAATTCACTTTACACTAATTAAAGTTAAAAACACTAATAATTAATCACACTGATTCACTTTATTCTGCTCCGAAGCTTCACTTGTCTCGCCAACTTCAATACTTCCCCGATCGCATCTTGCAGCGCCTATTTATATAAATTAGCAGCGAAATATCCAGAATATTCAAGTAAACACGCGTAAGGTACCGAGAGTTCGTGTTTCAACTTCAAGAAGTTTAGTTCTTCGGTTCGAGACTAGATGGCGCTAGTGCCGTCGACTTGAGCGCGTAACATTACTAACACTTTCGCGTCTTACAGTATAGCCGTACAAAAGGTACTTACCTAAATAAATAAAAAATTGAAAATATCCAAGTAGAAATAAAAATATGAACATAATTTAGTACTTATATGTTTTTAGTGACAGTTTCAATTAAGGATTTTTTAATTGTTGTTTTCTATATTAAGTACTGATTGAGTTAAAGACCAAGATTTTAATATTTTAAGACTAGACCTAGTGCAAATAATTATTTACAATTGTTGATTAGCGAATAATTATGTACAATTTGTTGATTTCTGTAATAAGTACTGATTTTTTATTCCATGACCAAATTTTAATATTATAAGACTGATTTTTCTAGTGCGAATAATTATATACATTTGTTGATTGTTGGATAATTATGTACCATTTGTTGATTTTTATAATAATTACTGATTTTTTATTCCATGACCAAGATTTTAATATTATAAGACTGATTTTCCTAGTGCGAATAATTACCTATATACAATTGTTGATTAGTGAATAATTATGTACCATTTGTATTTTAATAATATAAAATTACAAATAATAAATGTGTTTTCTTTACTTAAGGTATGAAGAGTAATTTTTCATTTTGTGTTGTGCGATTTTCTCTCTCAATCTCAAAATCATTTAGCAACATCAGCGTCATATGAAACCCCCATTGTCATAAGAGCGTAAGACTTTTCTTCTGTGATTCACTTGGCCTACACCTCGCCATAAAATATTTTGAATCGATGTCTGTATATTTTGGTTAGATCGATTTTGAAATCGATACACAACGTGCGACACGGCTACATCTCTAAGAAAGTTTCAAAAAGAAAGGTCAGATACGCCGTTGTCGTCCAGTCGTGACAGTGACGTCATCACGATGGAGAGTAGTGTTGTGGTTTGTTACTATTTTATTGTTATTGTTTGTTTTTTATTTATGTACAAAGTACATATATAAAATGAGTGGAAGACAGCACAAGATTAAATAAAACATACCCGATTATAAAGAGTCATTTATTGTATAAAAAAACCAACAAAAACAAGTTATTTTGTGTTATCGATATATCAACTCTTGGCAGCACTGTTTTTTTCGTAGGTATTTTTGTTTACTTTTCGCTTTGGCGTACAGGACACGGTAGTGAGTTTTTGGCGTGGCGCTCAAAAGGTTAAAATATCCGTTTCAAAACGAGTGTGCAGTTTGTTTTAAAATATTGTCTTAAGACATATAAATTAAAATAACAAATGCATTTAAATTATAATGAAAAAATATATTTTTTTTTATTTTTTCAAAAAAGTACTCTTAAGTATTTAAGATTTTAAAAAGAGTAGGTAAAATAGTTTCTATGAAAAATGACGAACAGTCCATAACTCATCCCCCGGACGCAGAAGCGTGAAATGGGGACAAGTTCCATTTATTAGGTAGATACCTAGGCACTAAGAAAGGGTTTTGCAAAATTCATGCCCTGAGAGGGTGAAATAGGATGTTAATTTTTGGATTATAATAATGAAATACGGATTTTTTTATTCTTAGCAACTGTAACTTAGTGATATGACAAGGCTATAAAGTTTGCGTGTTTTTTTTTTAATTTGAAAGTTGTTTCGTTACTACCATAAATTACCTATTTAACGTTATAAATATATATTTTTCTTTAATATTTGAATGTGTTACATACATAGAATACTATAATACACAATAGAAGCTGTCAACTTTATTTTAAACGAGGATTGGCGTCGCCAAACCTGATTCGCCGTGTTGACAGATAGAGTAAATTTACACATTTTAGACTTTTGATTAATGTTCAAGACCATCATTAAATTTTAATACATATTTATTTTGTAAATAGGGTGCAATTCTACATTTTCTAAATAAATTACATGCGAAATTTGGAAACGATTGTAACGTGAAAACACATCTCGTGTTGACATTTGTACGTGTGAATTGTTAGTGACATTTTAGTGGCTACGCGGGCTCCGCCCACTCCCCCGTTCTATTATGTATGTACTATAGTATTCTATGGTTACGTATACATGTAACATAATTAACGCACTTTGAGAAAGTAGTTTGTTCAGAATCGTTTACTGAATCGATTCCTATCATTTTTAATATAGGTAATTTTTTATCCCAAAAATAATTAAAACTACGTAAATTACAGTCACACTAAATCTGTACAGTCAAAACAAACTGAAATGGACCGTAACTTAAGGCAATAAGACTTTTAAGAGTGCAGTTTTATTTGTATTATTACTAATTCTGTCATTCAATAAAAATAAAGAAAAATGAACTTTATTTCAAGCATGTTAAAGTCTTTGCGTTCGTGGATTTGTACTGTGACCACAACATTCTTCCGGAATTAGTATAACTAATTTGATAAATAATCAGTGCATAAAAATGTTTAACTAAAAATTCAGTGTATGTATTATGATTATAACATAATATACTAATTGGGGTGTCTGAGGCTGTGCGTTAATTACGTTACATATTGTATATTTTAAGCTCTAAATAGGTGCTTATAGTATGTACGTACCCTTCGGTAGCGAGTATTAGTGTTCTGTAGTATGTGTACGTAAGTACCAAGTAACAAATGCATTATACATCAAAGGAGCAGAACAGGATTAATGTGCATGAGTGTATGAGACTGAGGGAATAGAGAGTGCTTCTGTCCGATGGGACGGCAATTGGAAACAAATGGAGACAGACAGTGGCAAAGCTAGGGCTCCAAACTAGGGCAAGCCTAAGATATTGTTTTGTTGTTTTTAGCAGTTTTATAAAAATACACCAATCTCGATCAGTCTCCACTCTTCAGTTTCATATTCAGAGCTGTCAAGGACGTGTTTAACAAAGCACACAGAAGGCAAACTACCGCTAAATAGATTGTATGAAATATTATCAATTGCATACTTTTGGTGGCTTTGAAAAGAGCCGTTTGGGTTTGCTTGAGCGAAAGAAAAAGATAAAGATATACAATACATGAATAAAAGAAAAGCATGAACAAAGTACAAACTATGTACAAAATTACAAAAAGGGGCGCCTGGCAGATGCGAAACATCGAAATTATTTTGTTTAAATTATATGCATAGAAGGACAGATTACGACGGGAATTGGAAAATGAATTAGTATAATGAAAAGATAAAGCACTACAATTTTTTTTCCGTAAAATAAAGACTGTTTACTATATAATTATTCATTTTTAATTTTAATAAACCGTACAAAATGATATTTTTAACGCATATGGTAATATAAATATTGAATTATTAAATTAGCCGATAGCGTGTTTGTGCCATCTAGCGCATTTTTTACGTACCACCGTGAGAGTCAATCAATTTTCGTTCGATAAAATGACTTTAGCTATAGAATTAAGCAGATGGCACTATTAAAATTTTATATACTAAAAGACTAAAGGAAATATTCTTTAAAAACATCAATACCTGTATTATTTTTATTTATTACATTAAAATTTAGGCTTCACATTAAAAAAAAGATTGTAACAATTATTTGCTATAAAATTAAACTTATACCTATCTCATATTTTATGCTGCCATCCAAAATGATAGTTTTAACTCATATGGTAATATAAATATTGAATTATTAAACCTTTAAATACGCCTAGCTTAATTAAACTTTAATGCTAGCGAGTTCTGTACCTATTAAGGTATAAATAAAATGTTCATTGAATTAAATTTCATTTTTAAAGATTTTACGCGCCGATTAGCTTTTTAACACACTTCAATTCATCACAAGGAACAATATTATCCTCCCATTTTCACTAAAAATCTTTTAAAAAGCATAAATTTTCGAAGGACACAACAAAAACAAACATAAACATTGAAATGTGAAGTGAACTTGCAAACGTATCGCCCGCACGCCCACTACACACGCACTCCTAAACAAATTTAGGGCAAAGCCCAGCTTTTGGTGGCATAGTAATATCTATATAAACATTTCGTAGTTATATTTCATTAGAGAACATTTTGCCACAGATTAGAAAGGGAGCGATCGTCTACTCGAAAGCCCGGTAAAAAGCCAACGCGTGCGAGAGAGACGACAAAATCAACTCCTTGCTGTCATTAATTTTGACAGTCCAGTGTGTTTCGAATTGAAAGCAAACTGCCAAGTGTTGTCGTTACATATATGCTACGAGGTCATGACCTGTAGCATATATGTACTAGAAATACTAGAAAAGAGGAGAGCGCGGGAAATTTGAAATAGTTTGAAACAGTTTACGAGTTATTTTATTAGTTGATATTATTGATTGAGCAGTTTGATAAAGCAAGCCCAGCTTCTTGGCTTCTATGGGGGCTTCGCCACTGGAGATAGATCGTATTGTTTGTGAACTGTTTGCTGCCGCACAAATTTTCAGTCATATATTTGACGTAGGCATATAGGAATGGCAAATGTTACACAGCTGTAGGTGTAGTAGGTAAACCTGTCAGTAGATTAGGTTTTACTTTTTCAACAGATATCTAAATCTCAGATATCTATCTAGCTATTGATTGAGGACATTTTGATCCTTTATGCTATGATTGCAATACGAAACAAGTGTACACAGATTGCCTATTTAGTTTCTAGATTTGCTTGTGGGTCCATCTGTTGGTTCGTTCGACAGCCGCAGCTAGTATACAATACATATATAAAAATGTGTTCAGTGCATACCTGAAATTTCTTTCTTGATTTGAAAATTCTATGTGTCTGTTTGTTTTAACTTCTATGAACTCTTTATTTGACAAGTATTTTAAAATAGCTTCATATCCAAATTTCAAATCTGGTGGAGATTCCACTGGACTTCGGTCACAACGAATTCCATCCATTTCAGCACCATACACAATATTATGATTGTTCAAATGACTCTTAAAGACCAATGAAAATTCTTTATTTTCATCTACAGGCTTGTTTGGATCAGGATCCAAATCCGGTTTCTCTGAAAGAAAAATATCAATAAATAAAAAGGGTGTTATTTCTGCATTACATCACATGAACATAGTAGAGGCAAATTGCAGCTATATTACTTTTATTGTCCACATGCATGTCCCCTTAAAGTGTACATAAGCAAGCTATAGACAGCGCATTAGCGAGTATGAACAGTAAGCACGGGTATGAACAGTCTCAAATTGCTAGAGTGACGCTATTAGTCACGAAAGTGCACCCTGCGTTGTTACCCACGTCCATGACCCACACATTATTGGAGTGTATAATATGGAGAACTCAAGCTATCGCAGGCAAACTTTCTCATGTTTCAGAATGATAATGATCGCAAATTTTAGATTAGACTAAGGCTTTTCGAACAGTGAAGACCATCCTAACAGTCTGCTTCTTTATATTGTACATTCATCCTCCTTCTTCAATAAATTATATTCAGATATTTACGATTGTGGAACTCCTATCCTCTACATATTCGCCGTACTAAATCCTTTTTTTCCTTCATAAATCTACTCAAAGCTTATTACTTCGAACTCTTATTGTTCCCGTCATCCTATGCATCATCGTCTTCTGTTTTTATTATTATTTTATTTTTCAACTTAATGTATAATTTACGTACACCTGCCTGCATCTTTTGTGAAAAAGGTTCTCTGGAAAAAAATCGCTTCCAGAGCAATAAGACTGCTGCTTTACAGATCTGTTAAAACCTACTTTATAATTAGGTACCTAATATTTACTAAATACTTACCTCTAAGTAAAACTAATTAGTTAAGTGCATTAACGCTTAGGCATCCATCACGCGTCAAATTCAACTGCTTCATCTATGTATCTATTCAACATCTGCTTATGCTTGATACAGTGGGCAATAAGCGATACTTGCGATCTATAGCTTGTTTATGCATACTTTAAGGTGCTAAGATATAGTGTATAATAGAATCTTCTTCTTCTTCTTTCTTTTGTGGCGGTTTGATAAAATTCGCCAATGACGTATTGAGTAGAAAATGAAAGCTTATGAGTTTAATTAAAATAAGAGTCTGTGATAATACAAGGATTCAGTTTTCCTCCGAGAATTTTGACAAATCTATTTGTTGAGTTACCTAGAACAAATATGACAAACACAGGTGTTAGACTCTTACCCGTATGTTAAAAGTGACAAGGATTTAAAGTTTCATATTATTAGTATTAATAAAATCACATAAAATATACACAAAAGGAGTACTGGTATATGTTAAAAGAGAATTAAAATCTATAGGTCGAGGAATATAAGGAGGAAGGTAATCATAAAGGGAGGAGGATAATTTGGGACAGTTGAAAAAAATATGGTTTGTGGAACCTTCATCTAAGCCACATTCACACAATGAGCTATCCCTTACTCTGATTTTTGCCAGATGTGCATGTGTGCAGGCGTGTCCAATTCTTAATCTACAAATGATTGAAGTTGCATGTTTATTTGCTTTGTTAAATTTAATGAACCAAGGCTTGGGAGGAATAACCTCTTGGATGGCAGCATAGTGCTTACCTTTAACATTTTTGGAAACTTCCCATAACTTATTCCAATTTACATTCAGTTTCCTTTTAGCTAGCAAAATTAGGTCATGTGAGTAAATTAAATTTTGTAGAATGCCATTAGCAATTGCATTTTTAGCGAGTACATCAGCTGTTTCGTTACCATGGATACCACTGTGGCCTGGAATCCAGGCCACTGAAACATGGATTCCTTTAAGATGACATCTGAACAGGGTATTTTTTATTTTAAGAATTAGTGGAAATTTATGTTTGTTATGGAATTGATTGGACAAAATAGCTAACAAACAACTTTTTGAATCTGTGAAAATAACTGTTTTATTAAGATTATGTGACTCTACATATAACAAAGCTTCACTGATTGCAGTTGCTTCACCGGTAAAAGTGGAGGATAGTGAGGGGCACTTAAAGTTAAGAATGATTTTGAACTTAGGAATCCAAACAGCAGCTCCAGTATAGTCTTCATCAGACTGTTTTGAAGCGTCTGTGTACATGACAAGCCAATCTTTAAAGGTGTTTTCTATAATTTCTTTTAATTTCAAATTTGCCATTGGAGAATCCTTTTCTATACCCAGATCTAGATGAATGTCGGGTTGGTAAACAATAGCCTCGTAAGGAACATCAAAGAGTGGATTTATTTTACATTGAAAGATTGGGTAAGGAAGCTGAAGAAAAATTACAAAACTTTTAAACAAGCAGGGAGAGTCCTTATGGGTCCAGTATCGGTCAGATGAGATATACTCTGAAAGAAGGTGCAATTTAGGAATTAGGGGATGATCTGAAAGCTGGCAGATCTTAAATAAGAATCTGTCTGAAAGGTATTGCCTTCTTAATCTTAAAGGAGGATCTACGCACTCAACCTGAAGAACATTTATTGGTGAGGATTTCATTGCCCCTGTAATAATGCGAAGGCATTTCGATTGAATTTTGTCCATTACCTTCAGGGATGATTTATTGCAAGGCTCCAACAGAAAACATCCATAGTCAAGGTGGCTTCGTATTAAAGCATTGTACAGTAATTTCTGAGAAAAAGGATGGGACCCCCACCAAACACCTGACAAAGACCGAAGAATATTTATGTTTTTTTCGCATTTTTGTGTTATATATTCAATGTATGGACCGAAGGCCAATTTCGAATCAAGGATAACTCCCAAAAATTTAACATTGCCTCTAACTGGAATAGGTTGCTTATCATATACAACAGATATATCGGGAACTCGCCTTTGGCGGGAAAAGATCACCACACTACTCTTGGCCACAGATAAAGAGAGGCCATGATTAGTTAACCATTCTTGTAAATAATCCATGGATGAGTTTAGACGGGAACATGCCACTGTGAAGTTGTTTAAGGAGATGTATAGAGCTAAATCGTCTGCATATTGAAGAACATTACAAAAAGAATTTACTGAAAGTTCTAAATCGTGAGTATATATAGAATAAAGGAGAGGACTAAGAACTGAGCCTTGTGGAAGTCCTTTCCATATAGTTTTTGGGGGAAGCAGGAGATTTTTAACATTTATAGATATTGATCTAGAAGAGAGAAAGTTAGAGACGTAATTGACTATCCTCACTGGAATGCTCAGATTAAGCATTTTCTGCCTGAGCACAGGAAGAAGCACATTATCATATGCAGAAGAAATATCCAAGAAAACTCCTATGAGAAATTCATGTTTTGAAAAAGCAATATGAATATCTGTGACCAAAGTACTTAGGCTATCCATGGTACTTAAACCTTTTCGGAAACCGAATTGGCTTTTAGGTAAGAGATTATTCCTTTCCAAAAACCACTCCAAGCGATTTTTTATTAAATGTTCCAAGATTTTTGCCAAAGTACAACAAAAGGGCAATAGGTCGGTAACTGGAAGGGTCATTGCTAGACTTACCTGGTTTGAGAATGGGCAAAATAATTTGGGTTTTCCATTCAGCAGGAGGATCACCAGTAATATAAATAAAATTTAAAATGGATAGTAAGACAGTTTTAGTGTTCTCACTACTATTAATTATAAATGAATAAGGAATCCCATCAATACCTGGTGAGGAGTCTTTAAGGCCATTGAGTACAGTAAACAACTCCTGAGAAGAAAAGGGGGAATCAAATTTATCATTTGTTTTTAAAAAAGCTGAATTAAAAACTAGGCATTCATCATAAGATGGGACTGTTTGTGGTGCAAGTTTATTAGAGAATTCATCTATCCACGGGGAAGGATCATTAGAAATTATATTTTCACTAGAAACTGCACAGCGATATTTTTTAACATTTCTCCAGACCAAAGATGGGGGAGTCCTAGGTGACAGTGACTCACAGAATTTAAACCAACCAGTTCGCTTTTTGTCTGACAGTAATTTTAAGGTTACTGCAGCAATTTTTTTATAGGAGATATAATTCTCTGCAGTCATAGAACGGGAGTATATTAATTCAGCCTCTTTTCTTCTCCTACAAGCTGCTGAACAATCTTGGTCCCACCAAGGAGGGGAAGGATACTTATTTTTAAAAGGTTTTTTTAAGGGGATTGACTTATTAGCAGCAGAAATAATTGCATTTCTGAACTCTATATATACAGGAGCAATATTATCATTGTTAATTGGGGGAAGAGTTGAAACCTCTTGTTCCAAAACTGTAGAATATAATTGCCAATTAGCTTTGGATAGATTATACTTTAGTCTTGGGCAAAATGTAAAATTTATTCCAGGTGAAGTAGGAGGAGTGATGAATATAGGAAAATGGTCACTGCCATAGCTAGAAGGTAATATTTGCCACAGAAGAAGGGAAGCAATATCTGGGGAGCAGAGAGTTAGGTCAACGGCACTTTTAACATTTTGTAATGGGGATACTCGACGGGTAGGAGACCCGTCATTTAGAATACAGAGATTAAAATTATCAATAAGATCTAAAAATAAGGGAGCCAGTGAATCACACAGATGGGAGCCCCAAACAGTATGATGCATATTAAAATCTCCCAAAATAACCATAGGAGGTGACAGAGAAGAAATAAGTGTTGCAAGTTCTGTTAAAACATTTGCATCAGGATTAGGAATGTAAACAGAGAGAATAGAGACATCAAGGGCCTTAATAGCAACAGCATTTACTGCTGGACTATGAGAAGGGAGAGGAATTTGTGAAAATGTAACTGTTCTTGAAATTAAAATAGAGGTTCCAGCACGACCATCACTCCTATCATCCCGGAGGCATGCGTAGCCTGAAACCCTAAAATGAGACTCAGGCCTAAGCCATGTCTCCTGGATGGCAAGAATGAAGGGATGAAATTTATTAATGAGGTAAATGAGTTCATTTTTTTTATTTCTAATGCTCCGACAATTCCATTGAAGAATTGGCGGGACTGCGAATGTTACGGGCTAAGGAGGAAAGCTGAGTAAGTTTTTGGTGTAAGCTGAGAGGAAGTTCCGTGTCACTAAAACGGGAGATCATGTTAATTAGAATTGATATCATAAGTTCGCAGAAATTATCATTACTAGAGGAGTTGTTGTCATTTCCCAGTAGAGCACACCCATTAGGAAGGGAAGAATTAGGATTCTCAACAATTGCCTGATGGGCTGCCATATCATATCCAGAATTTAATGATTGGCTGTAGGTACGTTGAGGGATAAAAATTGTTTTTTTGTATGATGCAGTTTGTGAGAGCTGAGCCGAAGGGGTTGAAAGACTCTCAGTTATGGAATAAGGGGTCTGTTGAGAACAATTACGAGGCTGGATTCTTGTTGTATCAGCAAAGGATCTTTTTGTCTGAGGGAATCTAGCTGAAGCTTCTAAAAATGAGATATTTTCTTGTGACATAACAAGTTTAATAGATTTTTGCCTTAAATGTTCAGGACAAGTAGGGTCTTTTGCGGTGTGGGGACCTGAGCAGAATAGACAAGTAGGAGTTTGTCGAGAACAAGATAAACCTTCATGATTCTGTGCACACACAAAGCAGCGAGGGGATGATCGGCACTGGGAAGTAACATGGCCAAATCTACAGCATTTATGACACTGAATTAGTGGCAAAATATATTTTTCCACTGGTATTGAAGTGTAAAAACAGTAAATATGGGGAGGAAGTTTTTGTCCAGAAAAAGTTAGAACAACCGTCTGAGTTGGAACCCATGAAACGCTATTGCTGTCACTCACTGATCGTCTATTAAGTCGCCGTGCTTTAATTATAGAACCGTAGCCAGAGGGAATTTCTATAGCTGCTATTAATTCTTCTAGTGTCCACTCTATGGGAACTTGTCTAACTAGCCCCATACGAGTGATACTATATGAGGGGATGGTTGCTTCATATTTAGAAATTTGGAGAGCTGGGTGATCGATAAAAGTGTTTGCATCTGCAGCTGTTTTAAACTCCACTGATATTCTATTTCGTCCAACTTTTTTGACTCCATCATGGACTATATTTTTAATCTTGTTATGATACAGAAAGTGACCGAATTTAATTGGTTTAAGAGTTACTCCAGACAGCTGATCATTTGAGATTTTACTTACGTGAACTAGAAAAGGAGCGGCATCATCTTGAGAGTACTTAACTTTTTTATTAATAAAATCAGGATGGGTATATGAGGATTGTATTGAAGGAAACTGTTGTTTTGGATCAGTAATAACTATTTTTTGTGGATGGGCAGACTCGTTACTTACTTGGGCACGTTTACGGTTAATTAGTTCTACATTATCAATGTTAATGGGTAAGGAAAAGGAATCATTGCGAACCCTTCCGGGATCGGGAGGTTCGTCCTCCATTATATTACTACAACAAAAAATTACATAAAAACGGCACAACTACAAACACTTACTAATTTACAGATATTAAAACCTCCACCAAGACAGAAAAATTTACTATAGTAACTCAACAACACTTAATAAAATAATAAATTTTAAGCAAAAAAGGCACGACACTTGTATCTCTCACTTCCTCCCACCAAGCGATCGACAAATCTTTCCGCAATTTCCACCATAAACCGTATAATAGAATTAAAGCCACTAATCCTGAATGTCAAATTATTTTAAAAGTCTTGCAGTGGTATGCTAGGGTTCAGATTTAATTTTATTAATTATAGGATTCCAAGCAGATGGCAGCACCCATCCATCTGTTTTAATCTTCAATTTCAATAGCCTTGCATATCATCCTTGGCAGGAATCAGTGTTCTTTAGCGAGGATTTGTGGTTTATCAAATCTGATGTAATGGTGGGGACAATCTTGAACATGTTCACATACTACAACCCGGAATGTCAGTGCTTCATGTCAGCTATATGTTCTTTCACATAGGTTTTTATAGATCTTTTTGTTTGTCCTACGTAAGAGATGGATGGTAAAAATTGACTAATCTTTGCGGCAGCTTGTAGTATGTTTTAATGTTCAAGATGTAGGCAACCTTGTCTGTGACTCCTCTGATATATGATAGTACAGCAGGCACACACTGGACTGTTGACGTGCTGAAGCTCAGCGGCCAGATGTTTTCTGTCACAGATCTCTTGTGCTCTCTGAAACAAGCAAGTAATGCAAGACAACAAGCTTCATGTCCCGCGCCTACGTCACAGTAACCGAGTGAAGCCGGCCATAGTCGAGTCAACTTCAAGATACTGTAAGCTCATTCTGCATAGATCAAACCAAAATTAATATCCAAAAACTGAAGGTAGCTAGCCTAACTATGACATTGGGAGGTCAAACATCTTAGTTCCCCCTGTGACCATGGGTACAGTAAAACACCCGAAACATCGAGAATTAAAAATAAGTTAATTAAATGTAATAAAATCCATATAGTTTTATTCAATAGACTAAATTTTATCTAAGTACATATTTAATAGTTCGAAATGAATAAATAATGTGACATTATAACCATATACCCTTATTAGCATATTTTCACCATTAGTACTGTAAATGCTGACGGTATGGGCTTGATAAGCTGCCATTTCACATGTCAAACAAAAATTGCATATGAGTCCACATACTCCAGCGAACACATTGTCCTTCGTCTACTTCTGTGTTTTTACATATTATATCAAAACAACATTCATTAATATTAAGTACTACCTGATAAAACTGACTGTTCAAATTTATATCCCCAGGAAGTAAACTGTTGCTCTTTTTTAGTCATATTCTGTTTCATTTTTTTCTTTTCTTCAGTATCTCTAGCACATAGATATATATTTCCTTTAAAAAGTACTGCTACAATCCTCCAAGAATCTTTTCTTTCATATGGAGTGCATGCAATACATGTCATTAAACCACGATAACAAAAGAATTTGGCATTATCAATTACCGTAACTGGATCAAGCTTTAACCTTGTTTCCTGTTGCAATAAAAACTGCAATAAATCTGTTAACTTTACATCCAAATCGGGGGGTTTACGTATTACTTTGTCTATATGAAGATTTAAATCAATTTGAACTTGTTTGTTTTGAATGGTTTTTGCAAACATGATATTTTCGTAACCAATGTAACCTATAATATTTGGTTTTCCAAAAGAGGGAAACGGTTTCTCGTATAGATTTGTAATAACATACAGTTCTGGCTGCATTGTAGTATATTATCGGCTTTATCTTTCTTTCGAGTACCTATGAAGAAATACATTTTGACAGCTGTCAGACTTATTGTCACAGATTACTATATTATACTCAACTTACGACGCTTATTATTGTAACCAAAGCATCATCATCATTCTCTAAACCATTTCCCATTATCTGGGGTCGGCGCAGTAAACCTTCTTGTTCCATTCCTCTCTATCAGCCGTCATTTCCATACTTACTCCTTTCATTCTCATATCACTCTTCACACAATCGATCCATCTTTTATTCGGCCTTCCTCTGCCCGTGTGTCCCTCCACATTCATATTCAACACTCGTTTTGTGACATGACTTTCATTCCTCCGCATCACATGCCCAAACCATGCCAATCTGCTTTCTCTCACCTTTTCTACCACTGGCGCTACTTTCAGGCTTCCTCTTATATACTCATTCCTTATCTTATCCATCCTTGTCACACCACACATCCATCGTAACATTCTCATTTCATTCGCATGCAGTCTATTTTCATCCTTCTTCTTGACGGCCCAGCATTCACTTCCATACATGACGACAGGTCGGATGATCGATTTGTAAATTTTCCCCTTCAGCCTTATTGGCATTCGGGGATCGCACGTTGTGGCTGTGACCTGTCGCCATTTCATCCACCCTGCGTTAATCCTATGCTGCACAGCTCTATCTATTCCGCCGTCGCCTTGAATGAGGGAACCGAGGTACTTGAAATCTGAGCAGGTAGGCAGTATAGCGCCATCCAACGACATGGGTACAGGACTGGAAAGACCGCCGAAATCACAGCACAGATATTCGGTTTTGGATCTGCTGATCTTCAAGCCAACACTTTCCAGCCTCTGTTGCCACCCCGTCAGTCTGCTCTGTACCTCGATGCCTTCTTCCCCGACAAGCACGATGTCATCGGCAAAGAGCATGCACCAGGGTGCCTCATCCTGCAGGTCCGACGTCAAAGCGTCCATAATCAGTAGGAAGAGGTAAGGGCTCAATGCCGACCCTTGGTGCAGCCCTACCGCCACATCGATACTGCCCGTAGTTCCCGCGGCAGATCGTACACATGTACGGGATGCTCTGTACATAGCACGGACTAACCTCACATACTTCCCAGGCATACCTTTCATCTTTAACGCCCACCACAAAACCTCACGGGGAACCCGATCGTACGCCTTTTCAAGGTCGACAAAAACCATGTGCAGATTTTTATGCACGCGCTTGTACTTTTCGCACAATTGGCGTAATGCGAAAATGGCATCTGTCGTACCTCGACCGGGCATGAATCCGAACTGGTTTTGTGTTATCTCACACTCTTCTCTCATTCTTCTCTCTATTATTCTTTCCCAGACTTTCATAGTATGTGACATGAGTTTTATTCCCCGGTAACTGCTGCAGTTTTGAACGTCTCCTTTGTTTTTAAAAATGGGGACCAGTATACTACTGCACCATTCCTCAGGTATTTGTTCTTCCCCTCAGGTATTTGTTCTTCCCCTCAGGTATTTGTTCTTCCCCTCAGGTATTTGTTCTTCCCCTCAGGTATTTGTTCTTCCCCTCAGGTATTTGTTCTTCCCCTCAGGTATTTGTTCTTCCTATTGTAACCAAAGCATGCCAACCAAAAAAAAACTGGGAACGTAAAATATTCGACTCTTAAAAAAATCGATATCGATTATTTAAAGTTGATAATCATTTACAGTTTGGTTTGAATAATACCAGAATCAATTAGAAACGGATAATTTAAAACACAAGATTTATCAGTTTCTTCGTATACGTTATTACTGCTTATTTCTAGAGGCAGAGTTATAAAACTTTAATATTGAAACTAGATTAATAAAAAATTATTAAATCACTTTCAGTACAACTAGTTGAGCTGTCGTTGTATCCATTAATTATTATTTAATTTTCAATAATGCAGTCAAAATTAATATCTTTTTCAAATAATGATTTCTTAAATTTACGCGAACACTACACATTGAATAAAACTATTATTTACGGATTTTATCGCGTTTAATTACTTTAATTTATTTTTATTATTATCCCGACGTTTCGGGTGCTTTACAGCACCCATGGTCACGGGGGGGGGGGGGGACTGAGATGTTTGACGTCCCAACGTCATAGTTAGTCTGGCTACCTTCAGTTTTTTTTTAATATTAATTTTTGGTCCGATTTACGCAAAACGAGCTTATAGTATCATGAAGTCTTGCAGTGGTATGCTTGGGTTTGGGTTTAATTTTGTTAATTATAGGATCCCAAGCAGATGGTAGCACCCAACCATCTTCTCTATTGACATTTGGATGTTTTTTAATTTCAATAGCCTCGCGTATCATCCTTGGTAGGAATCGGTGTTCTTTTGCGAGAATTTGTGGTTTATCAAATCTAATGTAATGATGGGGACGATCTTGAACATGTTCGCAGACTGCCGACTTCCCGGAGCGTCGGTGCTTCACATCAGCTATATGTTCCTTCACGCGGGTTTTTATAGATCTCTTTGTTTGACCTATGTAAGAGAGACCACATTCACAATCTAGCTTGTACACACCTGCATCTTGTAGAGGAATATTACATGTGAGATAAAAGACCTACATCTCGCTAACAATGAAACTATGGTCAGTTTTGATGTTCAGTCACTATTTACATGCCTACCTATTGTGGACTGCATCGCAATTGTAACTAGGAAGCTAGAAGAAAATAACATGCCTCAAGGATATACAAATTGCTCACTCAAGGCCACGCCGATCATTAGTCTATAGGTTTCGCTGTCTACGTCAATTTGTCTATAGGTTTCTCTGTCTACGTCGAATGCACTATGCAGTGAAATTGTTTATGCTCACGAAATCTAAGTGATTTAGTTTGATAAACTTCAAGCAAACTATGGAGTGTAGAGATAAGGAGAAAAAACTCTGTATAAAAAGTGTCCGTAGAAAAGCGCTAAATAAGAGTGACGCCACTGTAGCTACAGCGTAAATTTAAAAAAAAATTATTCCACAGACTTTCAGCATAACTCTTTTTAAAATAATTATTTTAATGTTTTCAAAAGTTTTATTTTCAAAATCACTCTCAACGTATTTTACGGCAATTTTCATACCCTGTAGCTACTCGAGCGCTGTTGTGCAGTTTTTGAACTGTTATTTACTACTTACAGAAGGACACATTTTCAACTATTCTCCTATGGGAGATTTTCCTCCTTACCTCCTTACTTCATGAAGCAAACAGTAAACTCTTTATGACAAGCTCAAAAAGGCAGCTAAATATAATTGAATTATGTAGATACTTGCGTATTGTTAGAATGTATGTGTATGTGGTTAAAGACAGAAAGGGAAAAAACAATTAATTCGAATATCAATTATAGCCAACCAAATCTAAGAATTACCTTTTGGTGTTTCACATTAATCATTACGCCATAACTTTGCACGAGCGTACTCACACGATTTAAAATAACCTTTTACGTAAATCAGAAGAATTATGAAGTTATCTATATTTCATTACAACATGTATTGTTTTTTATCACTAATTTCAATTGGAATCTTTCAAAGAAAGTAAAATATTTAAAAAAATAACCAGTATCAATTTTTTACTTGAAGTCGTTTCAATGATAAATCGCTATGTGCCTTACCGTAGTGGTTGGGTTATGAAAATTCATTGTAATGCGAATAATCGGCAAAAATATTCAAATAATCAGTAAAAATATTCAAATAATCGAATCATTAATTTTTTAATGTATTATTTGCTTAATTAATTTTTTTTTAAATTACATAAATCATGAATAAAACAAGTTATTTTTTTTTTGTACTTTATCAACGTAAAAAACAAAAGGACGCCTTCTTTCGCATTCGCACATGAAAAAGATAGATTTATGCATACGTCTTGCATAGAAATGAGATAGAGCGGTGTGATTGTTTGTCCCTTGCTTCGTGCCGGTTTTTTTGTTTAGCAAACTCTACAGTTTGCTAAAAAACTTTAACAGTGTAGCGATTTAAGGAGTTTACTAGTTGGTTTAAGTGAGAAAAAAGTGTTTTGTGAGCTTAAGATTGGTGAATCTTGTTCAGTTCAGTTCTTAGAACAATTAAATTTTTTATCTAAATGTGTTTAAAAGTCATAAAGATTATTGTATAACCTAAAAATTCGTTATCGCCTTTTCTCACTCAAGGCCACGCCGATCATTAGTCTATAGGTTTCTCTGTCTACGGTAAATTCACTTATATATATAGAGGTCAGTGGGTAAATTATTGGATATGCCAAGCTATGGTGTAGTTTTAATGTTATATATTATGTATCATTTAAATTGTCTGGTATTGGATTGGATTGATACGAACTGCTTTAGCCGAGCTACAACAAGTAGACAATCAATGTTAGAAAATGCCGAAACTAAAAGATTTAGATACAAGCCAACAACCCAATGTATTTTGGCTAAAGGTAAAAAAATTGAACTTTCTATGCATTTTTATTTCATATTACATACACTACATGTGAAGCAGTTCGAAAAATTTAGTTTAGTTTCCCAGTTTATACTGAATATTTTGGCTCTTCCAAATTCTAATGCCGAGTGTGAAAGAGTGTTCAGCCAAATGAATAACACGAAAGCTAAGAAAAGAAACCGTTTAATTACTGAAAAAATGAAATGTGTTGACAAAACATGCCATTGTCGAAGCTTAAATCTTTTTATTCAGAAAATCACAAAAAGGGGTGGCAATCGATAGTGACAGTAACTAAACTATTTTGTGCAGAAAGATATTAAGATGTTTAGTTACTTTGAGGATATTATGTTTAAAATAAATAATTTTTTTTTTCTATTGAAATAACTATTTCCTTTTAATACGTGCACTGTAAAATACACTGTATTTGTTTTCATCAAGCACTTTATTTTTCTCGAAAACACCGTATTTTTATGTGGACAACACGGTATTTTTGTTAATCTGATCTCACTGATCTGGCAACATTGGTCACAGAGTAGAGTACATTTTAACCGTAGACAGAGAATCCTAGCACTTTCTGTCTACGCGGAAAATTATAGCACAGAGTACATGATTATAGCCACAGAGTACTTTCTAATATACTGAAAATTATAGCGTCGTTCGTTGAGTTTTTAAAAATGTATAAATAAACAATTAAAAGAAATATTTCTTTATAGTTAAACAAAATATGTTCTCTTCGGCATTAATATTGTGATATAGATTTTTTTCGTTGCAAAAGAGAAAAGAAATGACAAAAACATTCCAAAAGTGTAGACTTTGCTTAAAACTAGGAGAATTCTGTTCAATTTTTGAAGATGATGGTGCTATCAAGTTATCAGATATGGTTATGGCTTTTGCTAATATTCAAGTATGTGTTTTTTTATTCTCTTTAATCTTTATTCACGCTATGATACAATGCGTTATTTTCGTCTATAAAACGAACTGGGCTGCGATGTGCTTTACAGTAAGCGTGAGCCCTACGCCGGATTAGGGAAAACATGTATAAAACTTGGTCCAATTCCCAACAGTGATAAAACCCATGACATGAAAGCTATTGGAGTAAATTTTATTTTACACTTTTAGCTAAGCTAAGCTTTCAATTGCAAGCTTGTGAGCACATTGCGCTATATGTTTAAAAATATAAATGCAGCGAATGTATTGATCTACATAACTATTATGTATTCAATACTTAGAACAACATGTACACTTTTGGCTAATATATGGTATAATTGCTAAACTTTATTATAAAATAAACCAAATAGCTTCCAACAACCCTAAGGCAGAGGTAATTATTAACATTCTTTGTGATTCTGCTATCAGAGTGATTGGTAGTCACACATTTCAGCGACCAACGACAAATTTACAGTGATCAGAAACCATTGACCTTACGTTTTCAGGCCAAGAACTTCTCACTTACACTGCTACTACACATCAATTCCTGTTGAAAACTACTTACTCACTTCCATACAGTGTTTGAAGTGTTGTTGCTTTGGACATATGAAGTAGGGATGGGCCGAATATGGATTTCACCGAATACGAATGTTCGGTAAAATTTTTACTGAACCGAATATTCGGCCGAACATTATTCAGAGGCATAACTTTGTGACCTAACTAATTTATGTCAAAACTCAGTAAAGCGCACGGGATTAGTGCTGGATGCTGCCTCTCACTGCGCAGTAGTAGTAGTACTGAGGATATTGCCGGCAAATGCTTATGTTTTGACTATTCTTCTGATAAAAAAGTATTTCGTTGTTTTATTCTTAATTAAAGTTAAAGTTACAGCCTATATATGTCCCACTCCTGGGCACAGGCCTCCGCTCATTTCTGAGAGTGTTTTAGGGCAAGGAATTGTCCGCCACACTGCCCCAATATGCTTGTTGGCGAACTTCACATGTCTTCGAAATAATTTTTTTCTTATTTCTCAGACATGCAGGTTTCCTCACGGTGTTTCCTTCACCACTGAACATGTGGTAGATCAGCACTTAAAATTGAAATTAACAATTTCATTGGTGCCAGCGGGGATCGAACCCAGTTTGCTCGCCTACTGTGAGATTTACAGCAAGCACTAACCATCTCAGCTACAACACTTTACTCTTAGTTAATAAAGAGCCGTAAGAATTTTATTCTTAGTGAAAATTGATAATTATATTATAAAAATGAGCAGTGGGAGATTTACTATTTGGACTTATTTTAGAGAAACTGATGACCAAAGTAAAGTGAAATGTACTAATATAATGTAATGTTTCTTTGTTTGATTCCAAAAATATTTTATCAAGTTTCTATTTGCCATAATAGGAAATACGGTGCCTCAAAAACATAAATGTATAGTTTTTTGCATTTGATTCGACACTATGAAAACGAATGTTCGGTGATTTAGCCGAATATTCGGCCGAATACAAATATTTGGTAAAGCTGCTGAATATGCCGAATACCAAATATAAAACGAATATTTGACCCATCTCTAATATAAAGGCTCAGTGCAGATCAAAGCCATGCTGCTCAGAATGCTCAAAAGAGCACACTGGAGATAATTGTGTTACAGATATCCCAACATGCTTATTCTGCTCTGCTAATCACTTGGCAACTGATAAATGTTGCCCTGAACATTTGAGACAAAAAGGCACTAAACTGGTCACATCCCAAAAAAAATTTCATATCTAGAGGCATCTGCTTGCTTCCTTGCTGTTAGACCTTAGGATACCTCTCTCCACTTCATCTCAAGAGTTACTAAGTACTCCCCCTGTTCTTTCTGCTTCTCAGTCTTATAGAAAGACTCTTTTCAGAATTAATTCAACTAGACCTCTTCCAAATTCCATAGGCTATGATGAGGTAGCACACAACAATATTACATGCAATCTTACCACTTCCTTTCCAAATGGTTATGCTCTTCAAGCTAATTTGTCTAATAATGATAATTTCCCGGAAAACCTTGTGTCCTTCATCTCCAATATAATTGGCAAATTTGATGACATATACCTCCTGTTTAACATGAGAAATAAATTTGATGTTCTCTTCCAAAGAATTTATAAATTTCTATTGCTTCCACACCATTCAGTGGAATTATCGAAGCATCAAGAACAAAGATATCTGAACTAATTCATTTGATAAATACTCATAATCCTTCTGACATTGCTATTGCAGAAACCTGGCTAAGACTTGGTTTTAGATTCAGAAGCCCTGGTTAAGAGATGCCATAAAGTAAAAAAGAAGAAGAACAATCTTTGTTATTTGAGTGGTGTAAAGAGTAATATAGTTATTTTTTGATATCTTTATTTAGTTATGAGTTATCAACAATAAGGTATATCATCTAATTGAAGTGTTGTTGGAAATTTATCCAGACTACCCAGACTCAAGTACCATATTATACATAACATCTAAGCACCTTAGATTGTCTCTAGTAATCTATGTTGTTTTCCTAATAAATTTTTATAGTATACTAAAGGCCATCACTATGTAAATATTCACAAAGAGGAGTAAAGTTTCGCTAGTCTGGAAAAGACATGTTCACATTTTTCAATGTTATTATAAAAAAGTGCCAAAAAATAATGAGCGTTCTTGATTTTGACTATGCTGCCATAAAATGAAATAAATTATACCCTATACTAATATTAATAGCTTGCTGTGTGCGGTGCAATAAAATGGGAAAACAGGATCCCAGCTGTTGCGCTTTGCACTCTCTGCCGCACTTACTGCAGGCCTGCCATAAGATAGAGTGTAACTGGCAACATTGTGTGTCCCCATTTTGTTGCACCGCAGGCAGAGAGTCTTTAACATAAGTATAAAAGCTGTCACACTATAAAGACAGTCTAAAAAGAATATATTAGACTGTGCTTAAGGTATGAATTTGAACACTGTTGGAGCATTAGACCAAAATGACTCGTATCTATTTAATATAGTGGTCTTTTTTGTCTGTCTAATAATAGGTTGGGGAAAAAGTTTCTTTGTATTATATGTACAAATTCAATACATATATTTTTTTCAAAGTTTTCAATGTGCCATTTTGTTTGATAACTAAGCCATCTTGTAGGTAGAAACATAATTCTTTTTTGCTGTAGAAATCTTGTTATTTTTAATAAATAAATGTGACAAGTATTTTTGAAAGTCCTCTCTTGATGTTAACCTAACACTACCCAAAGAATTCTGAAGAGACTGAAGCAGGTGACAATCTGAGGGTGCAAGGTCAGGCCTATATGGTAGATGCCTTTGCACTTCCCAGCCAAGCCCTTTCAAATGTGTGTAAACTGGTGTTATAAATAATGAAGGACCACTCCTTTTCTGTTGATCAATTCTAGCGGTTTTTTTTTAAGTCATTAGTTGTCCGCAGTAAAGATTCGAATCTATGGTTTTGCCCAGCGGTAAAAGCTCATAATAAACAATGCACATCTAATGCCACCATACACACAAATTCACCTTATTGTGTGTTAATCTGGGTTTCGCTAGTCTGTGGAGCTTGACTACCCTTTGACCACGATCTTCTTCACACATTCTGATCATATGTGATCCACTTTTCATCACCAGTGATCAGTCTTTTCCAAAATGGTTCGGTTTCAGTATGTTTCGACTTTTGATGAAGAATCACAAATAAGTACATGATTCGCTAGGTTTCTTTTAGTGAGCTCATGTGGTACCCAAATATTGAGCTTTTTTGTTTAGCAAGGCTTTTTAAATGGGTTAATACTGTTTCATGGTCAATTCTTAATTTCTTGGCTATGTCATAACTATTAATATGCTGATCTTGCTCCACTTTTTTGAAAATGGCATGGACTTTATCCATATGAGCGCAACGAGAGCTAGCTGCACCTTTGAAATCTAAATGACCGGACTGCAAACACTTGAACCAACTTTGTTCTACTCTTACTGAGACTACATAGGTTCATAAACGTCACAATTTTTTGTCGCGGCTTGAGTCGCATTTTTCCCTTTTTTATAATAAACGTTCAGAATGTATCGAATTTCTTCTTTAGATTCACTTATTTTGGCGGACAGAAGAACAATTAAAAATCATGGGATAGCGTATTTTATTTTTTATTTTCTTTTTCTTAATATCCTGTATATATTGATGTTAAAACCAACCAGATACAAACAGTACATTTAATTATTTACAAAGTACAAAGAAACTTTTTCTCAACCTATTACTTACAACTAATTTGAAGTCCATACTTTAATGAATAGTTTCAGTTATCCTTAAAACAATCTTAAACATAACATAATAAAGGAGTAGTGTATTTTATAGTAAAAAAATTTTTTAGTAGATACCAAAATTTAAATATTTATTTATATTTATAGTATAATAAAGCAATACAGTGGAATTTCTCTAACTTGAACCTTGTGAAGTCGTAATCTTCTGGAGGCCGAAAAAAATGGCCATTCCCTCCTGCAGAACCCCTAAATATGCAGTATCTTGAATTATTTAGACTGTAACTCGAATAAAATATTATTTCCTTATGAGGCAGTGATAGTTCATATTTATACCCTATAACTCGAATTTCAAAAAGCAGCCTCTGTAATATATAATAATAGTAATAAAATCTAACTATGCTTGGTATATATTTGGCAGTTAACTAGCAACATCATGAGTACTAATTGGAAAATAACTGCTTGAAAAATTTGAAGTTATCAATGTGGTAAAAAGATGTAGCGGAATCCCTGCAAGATGGATAAAACAAAATACCTCAATAGGCTGACGTCTTCGTTCGCGGGTGTAGGGGGAACTAATACCATAGCAGATCAATCGCTCCTTGAAGAACAGGTAGCAGCTGTCACTAAAGCCATGATCGATAGCTACCATGAATCATGTCCAGTAATCACTCCACCAAAACATGCTGAGCAAAAGCAACAGTGGTGGGGTAAAGAACTAGACAGGAAAAATAAGAAGGTGAGAAAAGCCCTAAATAGGGCAATGAATACCTCAAAGGGTGAAGACTGGCTTCTATATAAGAAAGCCTGAATACAAAAAATGTATCAGGTATCTACGCTCAACAGGGTGGCTCAAATTCTCTGGTAGCATAGAAACCTGTGAACAAGCAAATCGGATGAGGAAAATCCTAGCTAAACAGAACACGCCGGAATCTATCTCTTTAAAGAAACCCGATGGAAGCTACTCATCATCGCCGGATGAAACCCAACGCATCCTAATTGATACTCACTTCCCAGGTTGCTGTGTAGTTGAAACCGGCATGTAGATGCACTGACACCAACAAAAGATGACTGGGAATTAGCACAAAGAATGGTGACGATGGACAAAATCCATTGGGCCATTCATAGTTTCCAACCCTATAAGGTAGCAGGACCTGACGGCTTATTCCCGGCAATTCTACAGTGGGGGGGGGGGGGGTAAAGTCCTAATAGTCAGACTTGTTGCCATAATGAGAGTATGTCTGGCTCTTAAATATGTTCCTAGGGGATGTGAAAGGGAAAGAAGGGAAGGGAAGGGAGGGAAGTGAAAGTCATGTTCATACCCAAACCAGGTAAAAATGACTATACAGACTCTAAATCCTACAGACCCACTAGCCTCACATCCTTTCTCCTAAAGACGATGGAGAGGATGTGTGAACGGGAGTTGAGAGGGTTGGCACTAATTAATTTAGCGCTACACGAAAAACAACACGCCTACAGCTTAGGTAAATCAACAGAATCGGCACTTCACCAGGTAATAACAAAGATTGAAGAGGCCATCCAAAAGTAATATGTCTAGGCTCCTTCATATACATAGAAGGTGCATTTGACAGAACAAATTTCTCCAGCATAAAAGATGCCCTAAGTAGACATAATGTTGAACCGGCACTGATTGACTGGATAGTAAACATGCTCAGTACACAAACAATAAAGATTGCCGGTGAGTCTCAGACAATTCAGATCATGAAAGGATGCCCGCAGGGTGCAGTTCTTTCTGTGGAATATGGTCATTAATGAACTCATCAGAAAATTAAATGCTAACCATTTCTACACAGTCGGTTATGCAGATGATCTGACAATACTGGTTTCTTGTAAGACAGCAAGCATTGTGTGCGTCCTGACCCAAGCAGGTCTCCGTATTGTGGAGAGATGGTGCAGGGAATATGACCTAACCGTTAATCCAAAAAAAAACGGTTATAGTAATGTTCACACAAAAGCTAATGCTGAATAACTATCATCTTCCAAGTCTTTTCAGCATAAAACTCCAGCTTTCCTCCGAGGTAAAATACCTAGGTCTTACCTTGGACAGTAAACTTAACTGGAACGAACACATAGAAAACAAAATCATCAAAGCTAGTTTAATTTTCTGGCAATGGAGAAACATGATTGGCAAACAATGGGGTTTGACACCAAAAATTATACTGTGGCTGTACAAAACTGTAATTCGGCCCATGATCACATACAGCTCTGGTATGGTGGACCAAAACCAATGAAGCCACCACTATACGAAAGCTTCAGCGTTACCAGAGATTGGCTTGTATGGCTGCCATGGGCTGCATAAGGACTACACCAACAGCAGCTTTGGAAGCTATGCTAGAGCTAACACCGCTTCATCTACATATACAACAAGAAGCAACTTTAGCTGCCATTAGACTCAAAACCCTAAATCTTTTAAGTAAGAGTAGAGTCCCCCATACGGATATAATCGATAGAATTTACTCAAAAATTCCTATCTTACAAGCCAAGTATGATAGGATCCCAAAACAATTTGTATTCGATAAGAAGTACAGGATACAATTGAAGGAAACTGACCATCTGGAAGGATTGGGTCCAAGAGAACTCAAAGTTTTCATGGATGGCTCTAAGACAAATGAAGGTGTAGGGTCTGGGGCTGAAGACCTTAATATCCACATATGCACACCGCTGGGTACCCCCAACACAGTTATCCAGGCTGAATCCATGGGTATCATCCAAGTGGCCATAGTAATAGATGCTAGGAAGGTGAAAGACTTCTCCATCAGAATACTGACCGACAGTATGGCGGTACTACAAGCTCTGAGTTGGCATGTGACAAAATCGGGACTGATATACGAGTGCCATCAACAATTGAATGAGGTACGTAAGCACAACAATGTGACTCTGCAATGGATCACGGGACACTGCTGGCTCAAGAGGCAACGATGCAGATGATGAACTGGCCAGAAGAGGATCGGCCCTGGCAACTATAGGGCCGGAACCAATAATACCAATCCCCTTTGGCTACATTTGTTCACTGGTACGTAGATACTTCAATAATTTACACGCTCAGCTTTGGAAAAATTTAGTAGACTGTAGACAAGCTAGGGAGGCCCTACCTGAAATAAACAGTCGTCTAACCAAGGTATTAATGATACTGAACAAGCCACAGATCAGGATGGTAACAAGTGCTTTCACAGGACATGGCTCTTTAACAAACATTTGTTCACCATAGGTGTTACTGATAGCCCTCTGTGCAGGGCATGCATGGGAGAGGAAGAAACGGCGGCTCACGTGTTGCTGACATGTCCAGAAGTCGCTTCATACAGGTTGAACATCTCGGCACGCCGGGATCACTCCCCGAAGTTGCTTGCAACATCAAGGGACTGCTGAGCTTCTTCAGGGAGATATCATGGCTCGAATAACCATATTATTCCTGCCCACATGCAAAATACGCGCTTAGACGTGGAGTTGCGGAAAACAGCCCGTCGTAAACTAAACTAAACTAAAAAGATGTGGCAGCTTATTATAAATTACCAGCGAGTACTATGTCTACAATAATTAAGAATGAAGCCAAAATTTTGCAAAGATATGAATCCTGATGTTTCTGATTTAGGGGAACACTAACTGACCCGTTTCATGAACTATTTACTGAACAGTGTCATGACAAAAATGAACTCAAATTTTTATTTAAGTGTGACACTATATCTCGAGAAATATACTTAAAATTGCGCCTTTTTAAATCCAAATTTTAGACTATTTGAAATTTTATATTTTTGTTAAATCGAAAAGTAATTAACACGAAATTTTTAGCATTTTCCTTGAAATTCGAGTTATCGATATTCCACTGTCTTTAGGTATTTATTTATTATATACTTTCAATAAAGGACTATAGGGCTATGGTTTTAGGATTATTATCTGGCAAATGGAATAATATGCTCCAAGTATTTCTATTTGTTGTATGTTTCAGATGCAATACTTGCATATCACTTTATATCTTTAATTTATTTATAACTACTCATTCCAGATTTGTTTAATTTTTTTTAGATACATGAAGGTGACGGTCATTCAGACCGTGTGTGTACAACATGTGTGGAAAACTTAAGTTCAGCTTATTTATTTAAACTACAATGTGAAAGGACTAATGCTTTACTTCAGAAAAGTCCAGGTATGTATCAATTTTATATCAAAAATTAATTTATAAAACCACATTCCAATTCTCTAATGCCAAAAATATTTCACTCAATGACTTAAAAAGCACTTCTCTTTTGCTTCGCGCCTGTATCCCACCAAAGTTACGGCTCTTTTATAATTCTTTGAAGTTCAGGTCAGTGACTGACGAGAATATTTGAAAAGCTTTACTTAAATAAAATGTTCCACAACTGGCTATGATGAGGTGAGTAGATCTATGATACTTCACATACTCGATGCAATTTCTCCAGTTCTCACTAACATCATCAATTTCTCACTTTTTACTAGTGTTTTCCTTAAGTTATGGCTAAAAGCTTTTGTCTTGCCCTTTGCTAAATGACCAAATTCATCACCCATTCTAGACTTATTTATATATTGCCATTTCTTTTCAAAGTTTTTGAATCATTGGTACACAAACATGTCACCTCTTTCATTTCAAAATGTAACTTTCTTAGCACATATCAGTTTGGGTTCCGCCCTGGACACAGTACCACCTCAGCATTACTTCAAGTTACAGAAAACTTTAGAGAGAGCATGGAGAGGTCATGCTTGACTGTTCTTATCCTTATTTAATTTTCAAACGCATTTAGTTGTGATTACTTTCACATTTAAATTTCTAGTCAGCACTGGACTGGTTTTCTTCGTGGGCGCCAGCAAGCTGCATAATTTGGTTAAGATTTTTCCGACTGGTGCGATCTGTCTCAAGGTGTACCACAAGGCAGCATTCTTTCTCCTCCCTTGTTATCGGTGTTTATCCGTCTTCTAACTACCCGTCTTCAATGTTCTTACCACCTTTATGTTGAAGATCTCCAGTTATACTCACAAGCATCCATGGCTGAAATTAATACTGCTATCACAGCTATTAATCGTGTCTAACAACATATTTCAGACTGGTCACAGCGCTTTGCTATAATGGTAAATCCTAGTAAATGTTATTGTCATTGGTAGTCGCCGATTGGTGTCTCAACTTAATATATCTGAACTACCCTACCTAATTTCCCGCTGCGATGTTCGATCACAAAGTCGTATTCCTGTAGTAGTTCAATCCATCTCGCAACTTGTCCTTCTGGATTTCGAACTGCAATAGTCATTTTAGTGCAGCATGATCAGTTCGTAAGTGAAATTTCCGCCCCAGAAGATATTTGCTAAAATGCTGCAACGACTTTACCACAGCTAGCAATTTCCGTCTTGTGACACAATAGTTCCTTTCCAGTTTTGAAAACGACTTGCTGAAGTACGCTATCACAACCTCTTGATCACGATTCTGTTGAGACAACACACTGCCAAGTCCTATATTAGTTGCGTCTGTGTCAACTATAAATTCCTTGCCCGCAGCGGGGTACTCCAAAATAGGTGTTTTGCATAGATGATCCTTGAGCTCCTGAAATGTAATATCGCAACTTTCATCCCAGCAGAAATGTCGCTTCTCCTCGGTTAGCTTGTGCTGAGGTTTGGTTATATCTACAAAGTTCTCTACAAATCGCCGATAATAGGAGCACAAACCCACAAATGCTATAACCTGCATCTTGTCTTTTGGAACCGGCCAATCCTTGACAGCGGCGATTTTCTCTGGATCCGTGCGGATACCTTCTTCCGACACTATATACCCCAAAAAGCTAACTTGCCCTTTGAATAGTGAATGGACAAGGTACAAAAGGCATGTGATGGTTAACTCACCCATTCTTAATCCGCATTCTTCAACTTTCAAATTTTCCAAGCAACTGTCCATAAATAGGTTGAACAGCCATGGGGAAGCCACACAGCCTTGTCTGACACCTTTATGGATGCCAAACCAGTCCGAGTAGACCCCGTTGATCCTAACACAAGCACGAGTCCCTATAAAGAGACTCCAATGCCTGTATCAAGCCAGCGCTCAACCCAAATGAGTTCAGTGTTTGATCCCTATCCACTCTGTCATAGGCCTTTTCCAAGTCCATGAACGCACAAAAAACCTTTTGGTTTTTGGCCAAAAACTTCTCTACAATAATGCGCATGGAAAAGACTTGATCTGTACATTCCATTCCCTTTCTAAATCCCGCTTGCACATCCCTAATTTTTCCATCAGTTTCTTTCATGACCCTTTCAATTAGTAAATTTGCATACAGTTTTCCCACAATGCTAAGAATATATATATATATATATATATATATATATATATATATATATATATATATATATATATATATATATATATATATATATATATATATATATATAGGAAAAGGGTCACAGCAGGACTGTAAAAACTACCGTGGTATCAGCCTTCTTAGCTATATATATATATATATATATATATATATATATATATATATATATATATATATATATATATATATGTATATATATATATATATATATATAGATATATATATGTGTGTGTGTGCGTGTGTGTGTGTGTGTGTGTGTGTGTGTGTGTGTGTGTGTGTGTGTGTGTGTGTGTGTGGTTTTAAGTGTGTTGTTGTTATGTATGTGTTATCTATTTTTTTGCAGCAGAAGAAATAGACAAGCCATCCACTGCATGCTTCAATGGATTTTACAATCAAGATTTTTATTTACATTCTGAAAATAGTGCAGCAGAAGGTGAAAATGATCAAAATATTATCAGAGACTGTCACAGAGAATCACACTTAAAAACCATTGAGGAAATAAGTGATGAAACAGACAGTGATGTAGATTCTGTTAAGTGTGTGTATTGTAGCCAATCATACAACAACTTTGGTGCACACACTTGCAATGTTATTTGTACTATTGAACGTAATGAGATGCAGAATTCTAGTACCGGTTCTGGAATTGGCTCAGGTAGTGATGAGACGCTAGTTGCTACAGATATAACACCACCAACAACACCTGGTAAATCTAATTTGCAAACTGATAACCAACCGTCACACATTCAGGTGCCATGTGTACTATGTGAAGAAAAATATGACAATTATGATGACTATGTTATTCATTTAAACAAATGTACTACTAATGTAAAATTGCAACATTTTGTATGTCCTTTGTGCCATGAAATTTATACAGATAAATTTATTTATTTAGAACATTTAAAAGATGCTCATTTCAAGGTAGTAAGGTCAACATTTGATAGAGGAGAAGATTGTGTTGATTTTGCTCCAACAATAGAAAAAACGAGAAAACCAAAACTCGTGCGACGTCAAATTGGTTGGTCCATTGAGGATATATACCAGGAGATTGAATGCCGAAAAGTTGAAGACAAAGAAACACCAAAATCAAGTCCATTTAAATCTTTTCTTTCCAAACTAGGGAGCGAGTGAGTGTTACTAGAATATTGGCATGCCTGGTGCATACATCACCTCTTCTGAAGCTCGTTATCATACTAACAAGATAAATATTAATGGTACTCAATATTTGCTTAATAATAAACTAATTAAACTGCTACTATAAACACATTTGTGTTGGGGATATTTATAGTTATTTAATAAATTCATTAATACGGTAATTTTAATTTATTTTTAGATCATCTAGTAAGCATAGTACTCCCAAAAAGGTCAGCTTTCGTAACTGGATAGAATCCAGTAAGGCTAAAACATCAAATTATTTGCCTTTTCGGAAATACATTGAAAACTACAGACTTAAAAAGAAGTCTAATAATTATGCCCCAATAAATTCCAAAACTGCTACAAGTACAATAAGGGCTACATTTCCTGAAGCTACATCAGGTAAATATTTAAAATTTGTTATCTTACACTACTACTACTACTACTACTACGTATGTACTATGATCTCCATTATCTGCCAATAATGGTGATCATGGCAAATCATCCCAATAGTGAAAGTTTATGTCCACCAGTAATCTTTTACAGACTGAAGTAGAAGGAATTATTATTTTTCTATTTTAAGCATATTGACACAATTTACAGATAGTGATTACAATTCTCCAAGTGGTGCTTCAGAAGAATCATGGAAAATGAAACAGAATTTGATTTGTGCATGTGACAAGAAAATTTTCATGTTATCTGAGTCTATTCATGTAAGTTATTTTTATGATGATCATGTTCTTTTATGGTGTAATAACTTAGCTTAAAAAGAGTGACTTTAAAAAAGTATTTTTTATAATCTATATTGAATAATAAGTTTCTGTTTCTAGCTTGTACTAAAATATAATATTTCTAAATAAGTAATAAATATTTCATACGGATTAAAGAATCACACATTTTGTGAATCATTAGTGGCCAATTAGATGATTTTGCAGGGCTGGTCCTGGAAATGGTATGAGTGTTTTTTTATATATTCATATGCCATTAGAATAATCTATAGATATAAATAAAATTGTAGTAAGAATGTCCACTACCCCATATCTTCCCGTGGGTGTCGCAACGGGCTACAGAGGGAAACAAACACAAAAGTAATCTAAATAATAAGGCAATAGAAGTCGTAATGGCCCGGCCACACTAAGGAGAAATGCCGTTAATTATCGCGTTGATGGACGTTGAATTTAGGTGTGGCCACGAATTAAAGCGATAATTTTCAACGGCATTAACAATGCCGTTTCCCGTTTGCCGATAACTCGAGTGTCGGTACATCAAAGGATTAACGCGCGAATTATCGCGTTGAAGCGGCCACACTACGTTTGTCTCATTGTGCACGGTGAGTGCCACGGGGTTACACGTATGGCTGCGATGGAGTGGAGTAACGAAAAAGTTACAACGTTTCTCGAGATCCTGCAAACAGAGCCATGTTTGTGGGATCCGAGACTTAAAAGTTATAAAAATCGTACATCGCAATATGATGCTTGGCGACGTATTTTGCAACTGCTACCCTTTCAATCATCAATTGAAGAAATTAAAAAGAAAAAGGAAAGCCTAATGGGTTATTATAGAACCCATTTAAACAAATATAAAAAGCCTTTGAGGTCCGGAGCTGGCACAAAGGACGTGTATACAACCAGTTGGTTCGCATTCGAAACGATGGATAGTTTCCTACGAGGGATTTATGAAAGTAATCACACATTAAATTATTCTTTTTCTTTATATTTTTTTTCTTCGTTTGGCAATGATACAATATATTCATATAATAAAAATTTACACTCATCAAATATAGAGTAGCTGCGTCAACGTCCATCTTGCTTGAAATTCAAGGAACATTAAAAACATTTAACGCCGTTCAACGGCAAATTTAATGCCGTTCAACGGCAAATTTAATGCCGTTCAACGGGAAACGGCGTTGACCGTTCAAGTGTAGCCACTCATTTTATCGCGTTATTTAAGGCAATAATTGTTGCGTTTATGGGCATTGACGTTGCTCGTTAGGTGTAGCCGCAGCATTAAAGAGCGTGACTTTGTTGCCGCATATGTGACTCGTAGGCCACAAGTGCGCGAGGAGCCTTTGTTTCGGTCACCAGTATCACAGTCTATAAATCCATACAGTCGTCCGACGAAGACGTCTAGACGGGGCAATCGTGCGGGATGTGTCGGGTGAGACGCGGGAAGGACGAGCCCGATCTGCTTATGCCAATCGTATTAGTAGCTCGGGACACGACTTCCAGGGTTAACGCGCGCTTGCTTTTATTATTTTCAAATTTAGTGTTGATAATTATAATTAAAATGGTTCATACGACGTGTGCTGTGAGAGATTGCAAGTCGTCATCTCGCATAAATAAAGATCTGCGATTTCACCAAATTCCGCACACGGAAGAAAGGTAAATAAATATTATTATTTTTTACATTATGTATATTTTGTCTTATTACAAAACGGGCGTCCATTTTCATATCCAAGATGGCGGACATTTTTTAAATAATATGATATGGGTATCAATTTCGGGGTTTCTTGGGGTGCTTATTACGAAACTGGCATCCATTTTCATATCCAAGATGGCGGACATTTTTTTAATAATATGATATGGGTATCAATTTCGGGGTTTCTTGGGGTGCTTATTACGAAACTGGCATCTATTTTCATATCCAAGATTGCGGACATTTTTTTATAACATGATATGGGTATCAATTTCGGGGCTTCCTGGGGTGCTTATTATGAAACTGGCATCCATTTTCATATCCAAGATGGCTGACATTTTTTTAATAATGTGATATGGTTATCAATTTCGGGGTTTCTTGGGGTGCTTGTTACGAAACTGGCATCCATTTTCATATCCAAGATGGCGGACATTAGTTACTATACATACTCATTTAATACCTACTATATATCTCAATTTATTGCTTACATTTCTATTAAGCGAAATGACTCACAGACACATAGACAAACGGACGGCAGTCGATATATTTTTTCAATTACATTTTTTGTTGTGTAACCTAAAGTGAATCAGTTATATTGTGAATTTGATGTCTAGCTAAGAGTATAAGTACGATTTTGTGTAGCGAAACTGAGGTATGGTCACATATCGAGAGTAGAGCACTCCCTCACGTTGTGAGGCGTGCAATTAGCGTTTTGAGTACATTCAGGAAAAATGTAAGAACAAATTATTACTTATTCTTTATATTACTAATAATATTGTTGATCACGATGTAGATCTAAAATAAATAATGAAATTAGTAAAAGTTGTTGTAATTTGTGACAACCCTAACCTCCATACGCTGTCTAGACGTTGTCGGCATTTACCACGAGATCAGAGGCGTCGTCCTACTGTATGTTTTTGTTATACTGTGCCAGTATTGTTTTGGACGCAGAGCCGTAAAAATGGTGTTTTGCAGCATATCCAACTGCGGAAATTCTTCCACAACTTGTAAATCTTCAAATAAAGGGATAACAGTAACTTAGTGTTTTAAATAATGTTGTTTTTAATGAAATATACTTAAATAAAATTATTCATCTCCAGTACTACGATTGTCTTCGAAAATGTTATTGTTTTAAGATTTCAATAACCAATGAATCTAAAGCTATTTCATGTCTACGAGTACGACAGCTAAAAGCAGCGATAGATTTATGATATGGGCAATAAACAATATTGTCACGTACGTAAGTAAATTTCCAAAAAACACGGCCTGAGTCTAGTGCGTGTCAGTGACGTGACACTACTATTTAGTATCGATAATTTATTATGTCTGGCTTACCTAGTTTTACCGAAATGGGAATGAAATGTGATTTTTCGTTAAATATTTATTTACTCCTTTATTTTTTTCTTTCTAAATATTTTATACCGTTAACCGTTTATCAGCGATTATCTGTTTGTTAGTACTTTTCTATTACTTGATAAATTTTTATGCAGTTTTAATATAATGTAGGAATAAGTACATTGTAAGGATAGTAGACTAAATTCGATCTGTAAGAAGCCGAGTAACTGAGAAATAAACAGAAGAAAGTAAGTTACAGTTCTTTAAAACTAATAGAAAATGATAAATATTTCACCCATACATATATTTATTTGTTTGATGTTTGTATAATTTGTATTCATTTTATTTATACATCTGTTTATTATATACAATGCTATTATTCCAGGTTTTCAAAAGATCCGGGTATTAAAGATAAATGGATATACTTATCCTTAACGTTTTATTATATCCTTTACTTTAATTATAAAACGTTTAAAAACGAAAGCTAAGACTAAAAGCGTCTATTAATGAGACACTTTCAATTAATTAGTTATATCTTGGTGTGAGACTCCTAGACGATCAACAATGCTTAATAGAAAGTTATCGATACATGCGTTGCGCTGTTCTATGCCCAAGTGTGAGTGAGCGCGCAATGTCATTCTCTGTTTTACGCACATGTTAATTATTGGCTACGCCTCCTGAGAATTTGCGTTTTTGTAAAATATACCATAACGCAGTAGCTTATAGTTTAATCTTTGTTGCATGAATGCTAGAGATATGTGTAGGCGTAATTGTGTATTTATTGTTCGTCTATGTGTGAGAGCTGCGAACCGGTGACACGCGTACCGATATTAAAAGATAGTAGGAGGCATTTCTAGTGCCTTATTATTTAGATTTCTGTGGAAACAAATCAGGACATGGTCAGCAGGAACTTTCTAGTAACAACAAGAATAAAAAACTGCGCTTGACAACCCGCTCTCTAAGGGTCAATCAAGGTCAACTCAAAGTCAAAGTCAACTATGGAACAATCCTCCCTATGATGCAATTGTAATGGATGGACAAATGGAATGTATGTCTGTAATATCAAAATAACTGTCTTTTATTGATCTCAGGGGCTTATTTGCATGCCATGCATGCATATTATGATTGATACATTTTTTAAATGTTTGTCTGTCTGTCCGGATTGTTTTTCGCAATGACTAAACCGTTTGTGATCAAAAACTTCACAAACAGAATAGAGAGCAATGCCAGGAGTGATCTATATTTCACCTGGAAAACTTGTAGATTTTTTGTAAAACGAAAAATTGTTACAAATCTTAATAATTCAATAAATTACATTAATGGTTACCACCCAGGCGTAGCGGAGCGTGTTGTTAGTAAATAATAAATATAACGGTGATACATTAATCTAACTTCTTCATTTTGATAGCATTTCTCATGAAATTTATCCGTATTTACTAAGATTGTAATAGTGGATTCTATGACAATCTTACCAAGCCCACTGCATTAACATTAATATAAATATGTATTATTAAATTTATATATATAACTAGTGGCTTTAACTACCAGATTCAATTGTAAATCTTAATTCCACTCAAAGACACTAAAAACTTATCCAAATCGGCCAGCCATTAAGGAGTTCAATGACAAACACATTCATAAAAATTATATATTAGAAAGATTTAGCTTTGACTATACCAGGTATCTAACAATAGGAAAGCAGGATGCCACCGCGTGTAGGGAATAACAGGTAGGGGTAGGTTAAACATGTAGAGAGAAAAAATCGCATAATCGCCTTACATTTCCTTCACATAATATTAACATAAATAATCTACAAACCCATCTTATTAAGAGTTTGTCATAAAAGTCGACTTTCTCTTTTCGTTGACGGATATGACGCATTTGAACATGAACTCGCATTTATTTTTGAATTGACCACATCACGACAAGGATCAGTGGATTATATTTATTATATTATAAACTGTGATCACAATCCTCTTAAAAGATATCTCTACCCACAAATTCGCCCTATTATTTTCGAAATAAAGAAAATATATTATTTATCACTAATAAATATATGAAAATTTACTTCCAGGACCATGACCGCATTGTTGCCATGATCAACGAATTGGGTGGCGTAGTAGCAGAAAATACAAAAATGGAAATGATGGCAACACATTTTATTTCAGTTCTGCCAAATGATACATTCACAGGAATGATGGTTTGTGCCTTGGCCACGGGTAAATGGTTACTTCATGTCAGCTTTATATATGACAGTTTCCGATGCAAAAAGTTTCTACGTGTAAGTATATACCTATTATATATATTTTAATTTCGCTTTTGACAAAATTGTGCATAAAGCTTGTTAAGTCATAATTAAAATATTATAGTGAATTAACCGCAATGGCCACTTACGATCAGGTGGTCTGCAAGTTTTGTTTTCTGTCACTTTAATTTTATAAAAAAAAATATTCAAAATTATTTAATTTTTAATGTAGAATAAGGGTGAAAAACGAGCATACAGTTCATCTAATAGTAAGTGGATGTGCTGTGGTCCATAGTCATTTTCATTTATTCTCGATAAGAATAAAAATGCTGAAGCGTTGTCACCCCTAAGGACTAAGAAGGAATGCCTCGTTTTCAGTAAGGCTTAGCACGCACTGCGATTAAACGCACGCGTTTAACCGCACGTCTGAAACCACAAAAATTTGTAACCTATGGCTTTCTATACAAGCACACGCATTAGCAACTTTTTACAGTGACTGATTTTAAAAACGTAACTTGCTACATTTCGATCGCGGTTTGTAAACGCATGATTTTTATGTGTACCATAGTAATAGTGTGGCGGCGCACGCACTGCGGTTAACCGCATTCGGTTTCGACTAGACGAGCGCAGAGGACAGTCGGTTTTTGCGGTGCTAATTAGTAGCAAAAGTATCCTTTCAGATGTGTTTTATCTGTTAGTGGATGTACCCAGTACTTATGGCAGCGCGGTTGTTTACGTTTTCTATTTTTTAATTTAAAAGCCAAAGCTGCAACAAACCCTGCTTGCTGGAAGTCCATGGTGGTACTGAAATAAAATTAAGCAAAACTTCAACCCCTCAATTCCAAGGCACTCCCCTTGTTGCCTCAGCCAGTATCGGAATCCTCGGCGTCGACATATCGAGTGGCGTGCAGTTTCGTGGTCACTTGGAAGGGAAGGCCAAATTGGCCTCTAAAAAGCTTGGCGTGCTCAGCAGAGCGGGACAGTATTTGATGCCGGCACACCGCCTGCAACTTTATAAGGCGCAGGTTCGGCCGCACATGGAATACTGTTCCCATCTCTGGGCTGGGGCTCCCCAGTACCAGCTCCTTCCACTTGAACGCATCCAGCGCAGAGCGGCTCGAATCGTCGACGACCGAGTGCTTTCCGATCGGCTCGATTCACTGGCACTGCGAAGAGATGTTGCAACCCTTTGCATTTTCTTTCGCTTATACCATGGAGAGTGCTCTGAGGAATTGTTCGGATTAATCCCAGCCGCCAAATTTCGTGAACGCACTACGCGGCAAACGTCCCGATACCATCCACACCATCTGGATGCTTGGCGGTCCACCACTGTACGTTTCAAAAGGAGTTTTCTTCCGCGTACAACCTCTCTGTGGAATAGTTTGCCACCGGCGATTTTTCCGGACCGATACGACCTGGGGACCTTCAAGAAAAGAGCTTACTCCTTTCTAAAGGGCCGGCAACGCACCTGCAATTCCCCTGGTGTTGCGGTTATCATGGGCGGCGGTAATCACTTAACATCAGGTGATGCGGCTCACCGCACACATGTATGAAACAGCAGCATTTAGCTGAAATAGTAGCTTAATGCTGTTTTTATATTGTATGGTCTTTTTATGATATTCTAGTTTTTATCATTTGAGTTATTGGGTTATAAATCTTTTGTCTATCTATTTCGCTCGCATTAGTTATGTTTATTGATCGGCGTTGTTACAGTGTATTATTGATGAATTGTAGCGTGATTTTACTAGAAGGAAGATGAATTATACTTATACCTATAGAAAACTAATAATCAAATTTAATTAATTTTATACACACAATCTTTATTTGACAGATTAAAATAAAAAAAAAAACTGGCCAAGTGCGTCGAGCCACGCACAATGTAGAGATAGGGTTCCGTAGTTGCCCGTCACAATACGTGCTATTTCTTGATAATTAGCATTTATTTTTAATAGGAGAGGGGGCAAACGAGCATGCGGCTCACCTGATGGTAAGTGATTACCGCCGCCCATGAACAACTGCAACACCAAGGGAATTGCAGATGCGTTGTCGCCCTTTGCTTTGGTTTGACCGACAACTAAAAATGGGCCCAAATTGGAAGATGTTAACTGGAGGACTTATTTTCAAATCGGACTTAAAGGGTAAAAAATAAGTAAGGGTAATAAAGTAAAAATCGTATTTAAAAAATATTAAATAACTTTTCGATTTTGAAAATAATACATTTTACATCAAATCATTTACATGCCAAGTCAATACAAAGATGGTTATAGTTGACAATCTATCTATATGCATATAAGTAGTTTTCTTCATAAAATGTTTATTTCTTACAGTTTTAGGCGATTTTCTATGGAGTTGTAACGAAATGTTTACTAATCCAAGTGCATTTTACAAGTTGGTTGACTATTACTCGTTAACTTGTTAACTACTCTACTTAGCTCTGATAGTTTTCCTTTTCGCTTCATTATGTAAGGGAAAAAAATAATAATTTAGAGCTAAATATTACGCAAGCGGACCCCAACGTGTCCAATGTTTTTGAATGACCTATCGAACGGTACCCGACGCGATGGAATAGACGGGTAATATGACTATGCCAAATTACAGATTTGTAGCACCTAGGGCAGGGGTCGGCAAGCTTTTAAGTCGGAAGAGTCAAAAATTAAAATTAACTTAAAAGTTTTTAAAGGGCCACAATTTTTTTCTTGGCAACCATAAATAGTACTTGCATAAATAAAATTTTAATATACATATATATATATATATATATATATATATATATATATATATATATATATATATATATATATATATATATATACGTATTATATATAGTTGACGACTCCGTGGCGTAGTGGCTTAGCAATGAGTGGATGCGCTGGGAGTTGCGGGTTCGAATCCCGCACGGAACAAGTATTTGTATAGCCTACAAATAATTGTTCCGGGTCTGGATGTTTGTCCTTGTGCAATTTATGTTTGTAAACTGCCCCCGCGATATAGGAGAAAATCCTAGTGTAGGGGTAACGTTTTCAAAAAAAAAGAAAGAATATATATATATATATATATATATATATATATATATATATTAGATAATCACTTACTATTAAAATAAAACAATGAAACATTTAAATATCTACATTTATTTGTAAGTCTTACAAATCTAACTTGTTCTTAAATAACAAACAATTGAGCAAACAAATTCAATGGAAGCTTTGGATTTGCATAGTTATTCAAGCAGAATATTTAAACTTTATTCAATAATGTAACTTGTAATTAAAAATAAAAAAAAATAACATACATTTTAGCAAACAAATTCAATGAGAGCGTTGTATGGTTTTAAAAATTTTGGATAAATTTGGCTCATAACTTGTTGTTTTAAGTTTCAAACACGACTAGAAATTATCATTTGTTAGTTGGCTTCTTACCTTACTTTCAGTTATATTCATGCAAGAGAACGCTTGCTCGCACGAATATTTCGATCAGAAGATAGTCAGCTTTCCAAATGCAAACTTCTTCTCTTCTTCTTTCTTCTTCTTCTTTTAAAACTGTCCTTTTTTGTTGCGTTACGTACATATATTTCAGGACCTCCAACTCTTCCAACTTGCTTTTCAACTCTGTAAATTTTCCACTTCTCAAAGCTTTATTTTTTAAATCTATCAATTGCATTTCTAGAAATCCAGTATCAAATTCAAATGTCCGAAGTGTTGATTTCGTGTCAGCCACTTGTACTCACTCACACGTGCGGTGAAAAGCGAGTACAAGTGGCTGAGAGATAGAAATGGTGCCTAATACTCGTTAATCGATTCCAAAAATTTTTAAATGTTTTTTTAATAATATTTGCGTATGGAACTAAAGAGTCGCAGCTTCACATCCAAAGAGCCGCATGTGGCTCGCGAGCCGCATGTTGCCGACCCCTGACCTAGGGTCCTAGGCTCTCTGAGTAAAGCCGCGGACGGACATGGCGAAAATATAAGGGTTCCTTGTTGTGTAACTACGGAACTCTAAAAAGTATCACATTTATTTATTTGTACATTAATATCGCCTTTATATAATATTTGCATGAATTTCATGTTAGCGAATAAATTTTCCATTTTGCACAACTATAACGGGGTGGTATAAAGCTGTAAGCTGTAACAACAGTGTGGGTTGTATCCACTGGATACCTATTACCTGCATATCTTCTGTTTTACAAAACCAATCAACAAATCACTTTATTTACAAAACCAATCAGAAATCAGCGTACATATTAGGGATTTTTGTGATTTAGCAAATTTTGAAAATCGTCAGCATATTCCCCTTGTTACTGACTACGTACTAATAACTCAGATTATAATATTGTCTATAGGTTCAGAAATGAGTAAGTATACATAAATGGATAATTACTTTGCTATATCTGATTTTAGGAAGACATGTATGAATGGTTAAAACATCCAAAAATAGTAGAAATAGATTCAACAAATGTTGAAGTTGCAAAAGCAGCAGTATACTGGCATTTGGAACTTCAAGCCCTTGGTGCCAAATTTCCCTTTGAAGGAAAACAAATTGTTTTAATAATGAGGAAGAAATACAGACAATATTATCAAATGATTTTCAAGGCTTTGAAAGCAAAACCATTGACATACGACCCAAGGTAACACAACTTTTTTTTAAATATAAACTACTGAGGAAATAAATTTGAAATGTTTATTTGGAAAATTAGCTATAAATAATTTTAATAGAAGAAGTCAAAGCTAGTGCAGAGGTATAATGAAATTATGCAGGCTATACTATTTGTTATTTATTCTTAAATGTTTGAACCAAACAACAACGTAATACTCTCAATAACAGATAAGAAAATGTCATGCATTAAGACAGGTTAGTATTAAATGTAAATTGTAAGTTAAAATAAATTGCACATCAGACATAAAGCACTCACACCTCGGAATGGTTGGCGGTGTTTTCCCCAATCATCGAGAGTCGAGTTGGGCGCAAAAAGTGAACCTAAGAATTTGGCTTTCTCTTTTGCGACGTGGCCAGTGAGTCATCCTTCCTGTGCAGAGATGGATGTGATGGCTTACGGAAATTTCATTGGACAGCCTTATTTTTTTTAATTATGTGCGAGCAGCTTTGCAGGTCTAGGGAAAGAGACCAGTATCACTGCGACCTAAAAGATCTATTGTGATCGCTCCTATATACCTATAGTTCACTGCTAAGCCCTATGTCTTCAATTAATAGAAGGAGTTGCTTAGCCGTGAGCAATTTCACTTCTTCTGGGCGGAGTTTCCCAGATGAGTGTTACGTTTGCGCATTAAGAGTCCGCAATCAGTTAGGATGTGCAGAGGCGTTTCTTCCGTTATGGAACAGAACCGACACATCCTTGAGTTGCTTAGACCTAGGATGGACATGTGCTTTTTAAGACAACAGTGTCCAGTTAGGGCTCTTGCCGGAACTCGCAATTTATTTTTGCTTAATCTCAGGGCTTCTGAAGCGAATTTACGATCAAAAGCCCGGAACAAGTTTTTAGAATGTTTTAAGCCTGGTGTGTCAGACCAGATCTTAAGTGATATGTTGTGGTAGTTTCAAGGATCAATCGGGCTAGGCTTCTTGAGATTCCACAAAATGGCTCAGGTCCAAATTGTGTGTACTGTGAGCCCTCCCGTGCAATTTTGTCGGCAAATTCGTTGCCTACAATACCCGCGTGACCCGGAACCCATCGCAAGACGACCATGTTGTTCACACATCCCAGGGCGTTTAAACGGTTCACGCAGTCTCCAACTAGCTTCGAGTTCACTAAGTTCGACCTCAGCGCTAGCAGTGCTGCTTGACTCCCAGAGTTTATATAAATTATATGGTTGACTTAGTGTTTTTGCAGATTGATTTCCGCACACTGAAGATAGAGGTGAATCTACCCAAATTCATACTAAGTTTGAATTTGGGGCGTTCCCCGTAAATTCCAAAGGTCCATTTTAGACCCATCGGTATACCATATGAGGCTACCGAACTCAGAGATAACCTGGCCATTCAGTCAGTCTTCCTTGGAGGGTAATTCCACTATATACTTTTTATCAAAAGCGTGTAGTGGATGCATGATATCTGAGGTCATGCATAAGACCTGTGTTTCCTTAATTGAGTCGAGCATGGATCTCAATCTGTAGGAGAGCAAGCTCAGACCGTCCTGGGCGTTAATACTATACAAACTAGCCCTCGCTTCCTTGTCTAGATATAGATTAAGGGGCGTTAGGCATAGAAGTGCATTAAGATCCGCTCCAGGCGATGATCGCATAGCTCCAGTTGCCATTAAACAGGCAGTTCTTTGTAGACTATTTAGTTTCTCCGTAGTCTTCTTTTGGTTGGCTTTGTTACACCAGTAGGTGAGCATCGGCCTCACTATGCTGCTGTACAGTCATAGAACCACACTGGGACTCAAGCCCCAGTTGTTCCCGACTAAACGACTGCAAGTACCTAAAGCAATTTTTGCATTAAGGCATACGTTGCTAAGGTGAGAGTTCCACGTTAGTTTTTGGTCGATTACTACGCCCAAGTACTTAACTTCAGTGGAAAATGGTACTTCCTTACCATTAAGTTTTGGTGAGACTAATTTGACTAAACGTCTCTTTTTGGTAAAGGGTATAATAACAGTTTTATTAACTGATGAACTGTTATCCTTACACCAGTTATTTATGGTGATTAGGGCTCTTTGTATTATTGACGATAAAGTACTTTGACAAAAGCCTCTCGCAATGATCACAAGGTCATCAGCATAACCTAGTGTGTCAATGCGTAGGTCTGCCTCTGTCCAAAGAAGGAGTGACAAAACACCTCCTTGTGGACAGCCTCTTGTAGTTGCAACCTCAATGGAAGTTTGAAACAGCGCTATATTTGCCTTTCTGTTTGAGAGCATCGACTTCACCCATCTGATGGTTGTGGGGTCAACATTTTTAGATGTCAGGCCCCCAATCATCAGTGATGTGGGGCTACTGTCGAAAGCGCCTTCAATATGTAGAAAGGCACAAAGAGCTATTTCTTTATCCTCCAGTGTTTTTTCGACCCTGTCAATGACACTGATCAGGGCTGTTTCCGTAGATTTGCCTCTGCGGTAAGCATGCTGGTTGTAATGTATGGGCCTCATAGCTAGAGCTACATTCTTATATATCTATCTATAACCTTTTCCAATGTCTTAAGGAGAAAGGAAGATAGGCTTATAGGTCTAAAGGACTTTGTTAAAGAATAGTCCTTTCTACCAGCCTTAGGTATAAATAAAACTTTGACAATTGTCCATCGTTCTGGAATATATCCGCAGGCAAAACTTGCTCTGAAGTTTTTCACCAGATAGGGAAGAAGGATGTCAATACCCATCTGCAGTTGGATGGGAATTATTCGATCCTCCCAGCTTGTTTTAAATGGTTTAAAGGATTCAACAGCCCACTGCACCAGGTTTGGCCTTATTATCTTTGCAGCCCTACCAGTTCTCATTACAGGGCCTTCGTAGGGCTCTGAAAGAATTTAAGGCTGAAGGTGAGAACCCCGGGATGGTCGGTGGTGTTTTGTCCCGTTATCGAGAGTCGAGTTGGCCGCAAAAAGTGAACTTAAGAATTCGGCTTTCTCTTTTGCGGCGTAACCAGTGAGTCATCCTTCCTGTGCAGAGATGGATGTGATGGCTAACAGATTTTCCTTGGACAGCCTTAGCGAGAGACCAGAATGCACGGGTTCCCGAAGGAAGGCGAACAAGTTTCTCGCCAATTCTGCCGATGTGCTCTGACCTTGCCTTGTTAATGACTGTTATAAAGGGTAATTAATACAATCAGGCGTTATTAAATTTGGTAATAATAACTTCGCCCATATCCACTTGCGTCAGCGAGTTGTATAAATAGCAGCTGTTTAGCTCGCTGCTCACTGTGGCTAGCGGTCAGCCACCGCAGCCCACCACCTAAGGATGCCTCGTGTAGAGGCGAAACAGCTGTCATATTATCGTCGATGGTTTGTCTTACTTAGTGTTGCGGTGTGAGTTATGGTGATGGGATTAGTGGTGACGGGGATAGTGCACTGAATTGAGGGAGGATGGGAGGTGCTCTTAAAGCTAGGTAAGGCACATAATTTTATTTCATTGAGCGGATATGGGCGAAGTAATTCTTACAAACTTTAATCTTTTAAAAGACCTGGAGGCGGAATTATACTTCTTTTTAAGAGCGTCGGTGTTTACATCCTGGGACGTTGATGCATCATCCCGGGCCCGGTAGCACTCCTGCTTGTAGCGGGATGCTATTTTATGGGAGCGACTGTAGCGGCGCTGTCGTCGCGCCACAAGCGAAACACACCGAAGCCTAAATCGCACTATCAACATTCCGAATCATAAACAGTATATATAGAACTATCAACATTCCGAATCATAAACAGTATATATAGAACTTCTCCGAACACTCACTTGGAGTGTTGGCCGCTCCCCGGGCAGAACACCTTGCCCGGCGGGAGATCTTCCCTTTTCCTTCACGGCCACGGTGGTGACCACCCGACGTGATTTGAACACAACTAACAACCTTCGGAAACTCCAAGCTTCATCATCGTCATAGAATACCCCACCTATTCGCTCTGGAGCAGATATCGTCTGCAGTCTTCATATCCTGCAAGCCATCTAGCTTCACAAGATTCATCGCAGCACTGGAATAATAATGCTTCCTGTTCCTTCAAGCTACTCTCTGCGCTACAGTATTCGGCACGGCTCTGAGCCTTACTGCTCGCCTCTGCTTCACGGCACTCTCGCAGATTACTTGCCTCCTTCTCGACTCATCGCAGACTACAAGGCAATCTCCTGGCACTTGCACATTCGTCGGCAACGAGACTGCACTATCGACCTCCGGTCTGAGCAGGGGGGTGATGTAGCGGCGCTGTCGTCGCGCCACAAGCGAAACACACCGAAGCCTAAATCGCACTATCAACATTCCGAATCATAAACAGTATATATAAAACTTCTCCGAACTATCACTTGGAGTGTTGGCCGCTCCCCGGGCAGAACACCTTGCCCGGCGGGAGATCTCCCCTTTTCCTACTACGGCCACACGACCAAACCATGGCTGGGATCTGCTTCCGATGGGCACCACAAAAGATAGAATAAAACGTTCCATACCCGGAATATTGACGTTTTCATAAGAAATATATTACGTAACTCTAGAATCTGTAAATCGATTTGAAAAATAATAACTGCCTTATAGCATATTTTACTAAATATACGTGTAGGCCAACATTGTTCATATTTAAGATTTCTGTAGATATAATTTATTTGACAGTTCAGTAACTAGGTACTAAATTATTTTTTATTTTTTTTTAGAACGCCGGGTAGCTGTTGTTCTGCCGATTACTGTTTTGTAGACATGAAAATTATAGAAAGAGTTAAACTTCGCTTCTTCTTTCATCACAATGTACCTGTTTTTCCATATCAGTTCATATTGGTGTACCTATTGAAGAAAGGTCGCGTCGAGAACGAACAAAAGTATATGCTACAAGATAGCTCAAAATTTACATCAGAGGATACAATTTGTTTCCTAAATAATACTTTTTAATCTTAAAACGATTTTAAATTGCGCGAATTTTAATTAATTATTCTTTTGTTGTTGATTCAAATTTATAAATTGGTTATTTTAATGGTGCATGTATGGGATCAAATTTATTACGAATTATGTTATACATTTATATTACACATTATATTTTGCCATATTATAATAGTATATATTATATTTTAATTAAATAGTTTTTTACTCTTTGTGTTGTTTCATTTAGCTGCAAAAGCGTCTATAGCTGCTCACCAATGGTATTTCTTGATGTTTTTGACAGCGACATACCTGATGTTGCTTTTGCTTTATCTTTACCTGAAATCAGTTATAGAGTATGATTACACTATTAGATGTAAAAAAAAAACTAAACTAAAACTTGCACATAAAAATAATTCTAAAGAGCAAAAGAATGTAAAGAACTGCGTTGAACAAGCACATAATATTTTAATCATCAGGTTTCTAGGCAGAGTTTAGTACAAAACGTAAACCGGAAAGCTAGCTGCCGCTAAAGATTGCAAAATCCGGATTTTTTTGAAATACGAATTTTTGAATTTTCCGGATCCGGATTTTTCGAAGTTTTAGGGTGATTTGATAAAACTGAAATAAAACCGCATAAATCATTTAAAATCTGACACGACGAAACATCAACCAAAATAAACAAAAACCGTGTAGTGGCGGTTAAGAATATCCACTACCCCATATCTTCCCGTGGGTGTCGTAAGAGGCAACAGAGGGAGACAGGCAGGAGATGGGCAGCAGCATCTTCCTGATAAAAGTAACAAAAAACTGCAGTTACCAACCCGCTCGCCAAGGCCAATATACCTCGCCATGAGCAACGACGCAAATAGACGGCCCCCACACAATGGTAACGGCAGGGCAGGGTTGCTAAGAATCTCCAGTGGAGGTTCAGTTGCCACCTAAAACGACTCGACCTGACATATTACAACGCACACACCCTGAGGACTGACGAGAAGATCCTGGAGCTGGAAGGAGAGATAGACAAGTTGTGTTGGAATATTATAGGATTATCCGAGGTCCGAAGAGAGGGGAGGTGAATCTCGAATCCGGCAACTCGTTCTATCACCGAGAGGGTGACCAACTGTCCCAAGGAGGTGTTGGATTTATCGTCTACAAGTCTCTCGTTAACAACTTTATAAAGATTGGGAGTGTGTCGACGAGGGCTGCGTACCTTATACTCAGAATCACCAAACGGTATTCGCTGAAGGTCATACAGGTTTACGCACTAACGTCGGCACATCTCGATGAGGAAGTGGAGGAAATGCATGAGGATATTTCTAAAACCATGCATACGGTCAAAACCCAGTATACGGTGTTATTGGGAGACTTCAACGCAAAGCTAGGCATAAGAAAAATCCGTGAGCTAAAGGTAGGGAAATTTGAGATAAGGCAACGGAACCCAAGGGGCCAGCAGCTGGCCGACTTCATGGAGAAAGAGGGATTCTTTATGATGAACTCTTTTCTTTCAGAAGCGGTCCCACAGAAAGTGGACCTAGTCGAACCCCGACGGTCCGACAAAAAATGAGATTGACTTCATTATGACGACTAGACGGTAAATGTTTAGTAATGTATCAGTGAACGCGAGGGTGAAAACTGGCAGCGATCACCGAATGGTTAGAGGCACACTGAACCTAAACGTTAAGTTGGAGAGGTCTCGTCTCATGAAGTCAACACTCAGTCCCCTCGTGATCTAATCCAAAATTCCGAAAAATTTCAGCTGGAGTTACAAAACCGTTTTTAGTGCCTAGAAGATTGCAATGCAGTGGACGATATGAATGACAAGCTCGTGGAAACTGTCTATGCAGTCAGAGCTAAATTCTGCAAGACCCGTCGCAGAAGAGCACAAAAATACTCCGATAAAACTCTTAATCTCATGGCTGTTAGACAGGAGATGAAACTGCAGTCGTCAACAGATTTGACAGCATACAGGCAACCGAACAGACAGTTATCCAAATGCACGCGGCGGGACTTACGCAACTTCAATACAGCTCGTATTGAAGATGCGATCGAGCGGAACAAGGGCTCCAAAGTCTTTGCCAGAGGTCTGTCTGTCAGAAAGAGCCAACTGTCAAGGTTGAAGACTGAGTGTGGCAGCATCGTTTCCGGGACATCTGAGATTTTGAGTGAGATTGAAAGGTTCTATGTGCAACTGTACACATTATCGTTGGAGCCACACGCAAGTGTGAGTAACGATCCAAGAGCAAGAGTTATCCGACACTATTCCGATGATATCCCGGACGTCAGTTCGAGCGAGATTAGAATGGCTCTCCAGCACCTTAAAAACAGCAAGGTCCCAGGCGAGATTGGAATTACAGCGGAGCATCTGAAAGCGGATGGAAAACCGCTACTTGAAGTCCTTCAGAAGATCTTTAGTTCCGTCCGCCATGGTAGTACTACGGAGGTGTGGAGCAGAAGCACGGTGGTCTTGTTCTTCAAGAGAGGTGACGACGCTCTCTTGAAGAACTACAGACAATTTCCCTTCTGAGCCGCGTCTACGTGCCGTTTTCGAGAGTCATTACGAATCGTCTCGCACGCAGACTCGACGACTTGTAGCCTCCCGAGCAAGCCGGTTTCCGAAAAGGCTTCAGTACCATAGACCACGTACATATCCTACGGCAGATTGTACAGAAGACCGAAGAGTACAATCTGCCACTTTGCCTGGCGTATGTGAACTATGAGAAAACCTTTGATTCCGTCGAAATTTAGGCGGTGCTACAGTCCCTTCAGCGGTGCCAAATTGACTGTCGGTATATCGTAGTGCTGAAGTGATTGTTTAGTAGGGCTACGATGGCTATCCGAGTACAAAACCAGAGTTTTAAGCTTATCTAACTGCAAAGAGGTGTAAGACAGGGTGACGTTATATCCCCGAAACACTTCACCGATGTATTGGAAGACGTTTTCAAGCTACTGGACTGTAAAGGATACGGTATTAACATCAATGGCAAGTCCATCACTCACCTTCGATTTGCTGACCATATAGTCCTTATGGCAGAATCGCTGGAGAACCTAAGCACTATGCTCAATGAATTCAATAGTGTCTCCCAACAGATACGTCTTAAGATGAACATGGACAAAACAAAGATCATGTTTAATGTCCATGTCACACCTATGCCGGTAGTTGTTGGGATCACTAAGCTCGAAGTTGTTGACGAGTGAGTTTACCTGGGACAAATAGTCCGACCAGCTAAGTCCAACTTCGACCGAGAGGTTAATCGACGGATTCAACTCGGTTAGGCAGCGTTCGGGGAATTTCAACACATCTTCTCGTCAGGTATACCTCAAAACCTAAAAACGAGACTGTACAACCAGTGCGTGTTGCCAGTGGTTACTTATGAATCTGAAACGTGATCCTTCACTGCTGGCCGTATAAGGACACTCAAGGTCGCTCAGTGAGCTATGGAAAGGGCTATGCTCGGGGTTTCTTTGCGTGATAAACTTAGAAATGAGGATATCCGCAGTAAAACCAGAGTGACTGACATAGCCCAAAGGATTAGTAAGTTGAAGTGGCAATGGACCGGCCATATAGCTCGAAGAACCAACAACCGATGGTGAAAAATGGTTCTCAAGTGGTAGCTTCGTACCGGTAGGCGTAGTGTAGAGCAAGAAGTCGATGGATGCAGGTGGCTCAGAACCGTGCTTTGTGGCATTCCTTGGGGGAGGGCTATGTTCAGCAGTGGACTTGTGAAGGACTGTAATGATGGTGGTGATGATGAAAATAAACAACAAAACACATTCATAAATTGCACGTATTAGCGTTTTAGAGTTGGTAGCACCTACCTATTCATTAGTTAGAATAAAAATTTGTGGATAAGTGTAAAATATTATCCATTAAACTCAATTTTCACTAAAATCCGAAAAACCGGATTTGAATCTTAAAAACCGGATTTATAAAACTCTGGAAAATCCGGATTTTTCAGTTATTTTCGAATTTCGAAGAATCCGGATTGCAATCACTAGCTGCCGCATTCGTGAAAAGGCCTAAGCCTTAAAACCATGTTGGTATTTGAAGTGAATATGAATTATGTAAATAACTGTTGACCATGAAATTTGGATTGAGAAAGTATAAGATCGTTTTGTGTACAAAATTCACTGCTGAACGTAGATCACTATCTTTGTAGAAAACTAGAAAATATGGGTCAGTACCCGTGCACTCAACATTGAATGCATTGGGAATTCCTGTTTATCCTTCCATCCACCGCATTATGGAAAGTTATAGGGGAGATAGTTGCCACGTTTGGCGGTCGGGTTGGCGACCGTAGTTTTTTTATTTTTATTATTAAGTTATTAAGAATTTGTGTTTCCCCCTCTAGCCTCTTACACGGGGTAGTTGATTTTAATATGCCGCTACAACACGGCCATTGATAAACATTTATCTAATATATAATAGCTCCTTTACACGATGGGCCAGCGCTGGCCCAGCGAGATGGCCATGCGATGGTTGAAACGCAACTACACGATGACGAGTGACGACAGTCAGTTGTGTACGAAACGTTTTTCGAGATGGACGTGGAAGAATGCGCCGCTGCTTCAATATATCTATACAACACGTACTTAATGTGCCTGCCATTAATAGAGTTATGAAAAAGAAAATGCGTAAAAGAAGATGGTGGATGTTATCTATCTATCGCAATAGAACTAAATATGTCCTAAGTCAATTTAGTTTTCTTTAAACAAAAATAATTAAACAATTATAATTAATAATTTATGTAAATAATTTTTTAAAAAAAATATGTATATGTTCTGATTTTAGTAGCCCTATGATTAAAATATTATAACTTCATTATAAGGCCATACATTCGTCATTTTTAATTCGTTAATTAATATTACAAACAATATATATTATATAGTAACAAAGCACGAGTGTCCACACTCAACCATCGAGCGCGCACAACTATGGAGTGTGGACTGGGCGACGTGTCGATGCGTAGTGCTTACCACCATCGCTGGTCCAGTGGTCCATTACCTTTTATGTGCGGCGGAAAAACCGACACCGTCGCCATCCACAAGACCATTGCACGCGCCATAAACCATCCGACACAACTACGCCCTCCACACGCTGGCCCATCGTAGTAGGTCACCGCGATGGCCCATCGCGTAGAGGATCTATAAAAATTATGTCTGTTCATATTTTATGTGCTGCCATATCGTTCATCAGATTGCGGTAAAACTTTTTCAGCTTATTGCTTGCACTTGCGCGAAGGCTATACGCATAGTACAATTAACTTACAACAGATTGCGGTAAAACTTTGTCAACTTATTGCTTGCACTTGCGCGAAGGTTATAGGCATAGTACAATTATCTTACACTGGGTGGCGCGCCATCGTGCCGACAAATTTATTTGAAAGTTGTATTATTCAATGAATGTATTATCATACCTAACAAACAATATAACTACATTTTCTCAATTTATTTATTTTTTCTACGCCAGTAACGCATCGGGTACCAGCTTGTATAAAACAATAATAAATTTCACTACCACGTTTATCAAGCATGTTAGCAACTTCCCATCGTCGCTTTGGATGTTATTTCACATATGGCATAAATATGAGATCATAAAATAAAGAGTATTTTATATCGTGATCTCTTATATTTTGTGACGAGATAGCTAAACAGTCATCTACTGACGGTCACAACTTAAGATATCCTTTTCCCTTTAATTGACTCTTCTGGCACTAACGGAACGACGTGGGATAATGGATTATGTTATGGCACCTCAGCAGGTGAATGGCATGTTCGTTTGCCTCCTATACTATAAAAAAACCGTCAGGGTTAGTACACTTTCTACGGAGCTCTTATATATTCTCTATGAAGTCGACCAGCTGTTGACTGCTTGGATTCAATTGTGAATTCAATTTCCCTGCCTTCAGCTCACCGTTCTTTCTTGTACTTAGTTACGCTTGAAGTCTCCCATTAATAGCGTAAAGTTCATGGACGGCGGTAGTCACAATCGTAAGTGATTACTGCCGCCCATGAACAACTGTAACACCTGAAGAATTGCAGATGTGCTGCCGGCCTTTTAAAAAGGAGTAAACTCTTTTCTTGAAGGTCCCTAAGTCGTATCGGTCCGCGAAAATCGCTGATGTTAAACAATTCCACAAAGAGGTTGTACGAGGAAGAAAACTCCTAGTAAAACGCACAGTGTTGGACCGCCAATCAGAAAGAACTCTGTCGTGTACGATTCGAGCCGCTCTGCGCTGGATGCGTTCAAGTGTAAAGACACTGGTATGCCCAGACCCAGAGAGGAGACAGTATTTAATGTAAGGCCGTACTTGCGTCTTCTAAAGTTGCAAACGGTGTGCCGGTATGAAATACTGTCCCGTTCTGCTGAGCACGCCAAGCTAGAGGCCACTTTAGCCTTCCCTTCCAAGTGACCACGATGCTGTACATCATTCGATAAGTCGACTCCATGGGTTCTGATGCTAGCTGACTGAGGAAGCAAGGGGAGTGAAGAAAAAGTAAAGATATACGACAAAGGGGTCCTTTTTAGCAGTAAACGCGCAAACATGTGTTTTCTGAGTGTTAAACTAGATTAGATTTAGTCGTCCCAAATCTGAAACTGTTTATCAATGACTTAAATTCAGACACAAGTTTGTTCCGATACTCTATAACGTGATCCCGAGAAATATCACATGTTCTGTCGTCCACATAGTAATGAATACTACTGGTTTGCAACATATCATTGATATGCAAAAGGAAGAGCGTAGGTGATAGCACACAGCCTTCGGAATCGGAACATGCACCGTCTGCTACGACCTTGATGCTCCGATCAGCGAGAAAACTGGTGATCCAATTGCACAATTTCACGGGAAGTCTAAAAGATGGAAGCTTCGAAAGTAGCGCTTTGTGCCAAACCTAATCGAATGTCTTCGCTATATCCAAACTAACCGCCAAGGCCTCCCCTCGGACTTGACCGCCTGCGCCCATCGGTGTGTTAAGTAAACAAGAACAACACCAACTTAACGACCGCAACGAAAACCGTACTGGCGGTCACTAATCAGCTGGTGCTCCTCAAAACACCGCATGAGCTGGTAGTTAATGACGGACTATATTACTTTCGATAAAAAGAAAATGACGATAATCGGAGCCAATTCAGGAGCACACATCTTCAGCACAATTGGGGAATTCCGTCAGGCCCACTCGACTTATGGCTGTGCAAAAAGGGACCCTAAGAGATCGGCTTTCTCTTTTGTGGCGTTTTCCATTGAGTCGTACTCCCTGTGCAGAAATGGAAGTGATGGCTTACAGAAATTCCCTTGGACAGCCTTGGCGAGACACTAGAATTCACGGGTTCTCGAAATAACTGAACCATAGCTGGGATCTGCCTCCGATGGGCACTACAGAAGATAGAATAAATAGTTCCTTGCCCTGATGTACCAACATCAGTGACAGAATCAGCAACAACTTTAGGATCGTCCGTCGAGAAATGAACCCGCCCCTAATGGTAGGATACAAAAAAGACCGCATTCTATCCCAATCGGCCGACCTATAGTATCGCCCATTTCTCAATCAGTAGACCTAAACACGGCGGCAGCCTGCAGAATGCAACCGAGATGTTTGCGTGAGAGGCACCACACTCCGGACTAGACAATGGTCCGCGGAGCTAAGAGGGTTGTCGACGGAGACCTGATATCCTTCCGGATGAGGAGTCAGCAGAAGGTCCAACAGGGAAGGTCCACCACATCTGGAATTCGCACAGGCGAAGTAACCATTTGTGTCAGATCATACGCCAAGCCAAAGTCGTTAACAGATCTCCCCTCATGATCGGTTAAACGTGAACCGAGTCGTTCGGCGTGGTGGGCGTTGAAACCGCCAAAGATCACGATCTCTGCTGATGGGATCTGCTGTAGCAGGAAATTTTTAGCCATTTGGACGTGGTCGATGAGACGGCCTGTATTGGCGTTACCGCTATGGGACCTGTAGAGGCACCCGTAGACGCGCGAATGGTCGTCGCTGTCTACGCTACTACGTCATCATCAAAAGATGAACAGGTCCGAACCTTTAAGACTGCCGAGGCGTCGAGATCAGATGTCCTCTCTGACGTATACGCAAACCTCAGCCCGAGGCACAAAGGAGGGTACCCCGGGTAGGAGAGATCGAAGTATTAGCCGGAGAGGTCACCTACGTCTCGGTCAAAAAAAGCAAGTCCAACTTCGCCGTTTCCGGATGGTGGTAGGCGGCATATAGGTTTGAGTTAAGTCCTCTGATGTTGCAAACATTCAAGGAGAGCGTGGCAGGGGTTGTCATGGTCTTGCTGCTCAGCTTGCCCCGAGCAGTTATTGTATCCCCCTCCAATAGTGCTGAAGACGTGTGCTCCAGAGTTGGCACCGGTCTTAACGCATCTTTTCCGGTACTCCTACTCTCTAGGCGTAGTCCCAAAATCATGGAAGACGGCTTTCGTCCACCCGATCCCTAAAAAAGGCGACCGCTCAGACCCGTCCAGCTACAGGCCCATCGCCATCACCTCCTCGTTCTCCAAAAGAATGGAATCCATTGTAAGCTGCCAGCTCATGAGGTACCTTGAGAATCACCAGCTGATTAGTGATCGCCAATACGGCTTCCGTCGTGGTCGATGAGCTGGTGATCTTCTGGTCTACCTGATGATATCATATCATAGATGGGCGGCGGCAGTAGAGTCCAAGGGGGAAGCATTGGCCGTTAGTTTGGACATTGCGAAGGCGCTCGATCGGGTTTGGCACAAAGCGCTTCTTTCGAAGTTTGCTTTGTATGGGCTTCCCGAGAAATTGTGCAATTGGATCACCAACTTTCTTGAAGATCGGAGCATCAAGGTCGTTGTAGACGGTTCAAGCTCCGATTACAAGCCTATTAATGCTGGTGTTCCACAAGGCTGCGTGCTATCACCAACGCTGTTTCTTCTGCATATCAATGATATGTTGCAAACCTGTAACGTTCATTGCTATGCAGATGACAGCACTGGTGACGCTCTGTACACCGGCCGTGCTAAAATTTCTCGGGATAACGTCTTCGTATACCGGGACAAACTTGTGTCTGAAGTAGAGTCTTTGCTGAACAAAGTCTCTGATTGGGGGCGACTAAATATAGTCCAGTTTAACCCTCAGTAGACACACGTTTGCGCGTTAACCGCTAAAAAGAACCCCTTTGTCGTATCTCCTCAGTTTCAAGGCGCTCCCCTTGTTTCCTCAGCCAGTATCAGAATGCTCGGCGTCGACATACAGAGTCACGTGCAGTCTCGTGTTCACTTGGAAGAGAAAGCCAAATTGGCCTCTTAAAAAGCTTGGGGTGCTCAGCAGAGCGGGACAGTATTTTATGCCGGCATACCACCTGCAACTTTACAAGGCGCAGGCTCGGCCACACATGGAATACTGTTCCCATCTCTGGGCTGGGGCTCCCCAGTAGCAGCTCCTTCCACTTGACCGCATCCAGCGCAGAGCGGCTCGAATCGTCGACGACCGAGTGCTTTCCGATCGGTTCGATTCACTAGCGCTGCGAATAGATGTTGCATCTCTTTGCGTATTTTATCGCATCTATCGCGGGGAGTGCTCTGAGGAATTGTTCGGATTAATCCCAGCCGCCAAATTTCATGAACGAACTACGCGGCATACCTCCCGATACCATCCACAACATCCAGATGCTTGGCGGTCCACCACTGTACGTTTAACTAGGAGTTTTCTTCCGCATACGATCTCTCTGTGGAATAATTTACCACCGGCGATTTTGCTGGACCGATACGATCTGGGGACCTTCAAGAAAAGAGCTTACTCCTTCCTAAAGGGACGGCAACGCACCTGCAATTCCCTTGGTGTTGCGGTTGTTCGTGGGCTGCGGAAGTCACTTAACATCAGGTGAACCTTATGCTCGTTTGTTTGTCCTCTCTTCTATAAAAAAAGAATTGTATTGAGCGGAAGTCCTCCCCCCATCAAATACGCGGGGCAGCCTGAGCACCCACGCTCAGTAGTGGTGTAGTTTAGTCTTGGATGCTCAGCGAGGGATTCTCCGTCACCAGGGGTGCTGGTACTCTCTTGAGGTAGTATCTTATTTAGTTCTGCTACCATGTTAATTAAGGGGGGGGGGGCGGAAGGAATGGGGCCTCCAACCACCTTCACCCACCGCACGTAACAAGGTACAATATATGCAACAGCGAAAATTGCTACGCGGGTCTAGTAATGAGATTCATTTCGACGACCATACGGCAACTATTTCGTTATATTTCAATGATTGTTAAACAGAAAAATGGCAGCGACCATCTAATAAAGACAACGCTTCGGCACCCTCGTGCTCCAATTCAGAGCCCCGAAAACTTTCACCTCGAATTACAAAATCATTTTTCTTCTTTACTTCATGGCTTCTCTAAATAGAATTCTGCTCATTTTAAGTCAGTCATGGGAGTGACATTGAGTTATTATGTACTACGTACGTACATTAAAACTCAATGGGGAGTGACAACAAAATGATTTCAGTGCCTAGAAGATTGTAATACAGTGGATGATATTATGTGTATGTGTGAGTGGATTATATACAGGTATATAATCAAAGGTAGCTTTCCCTTTGGTCGGTTTCTTTACTCATGTGGTCATGTGCTATGTTCATATCATACTTAATAATATGTCAGTAGGACAGGTTTAGGACCGATTCGGCTGCGTATCGTTCGGGAAATTACGATTTCGATTCTTAATTGAGGATAAATGTGGATGTTCATGGGCCATAGTATCCACTTACCATCAGGTGGACTCTGTGCTCGTTTGTCACCCAATGCTATAAAAAAAACTCAGTCAGTTGTGGAGAATCTCAAATTTTTTACTTCATATGAGTGGAGAATGCTATGCTTGGAGTTTCTCTGCGTGATATACTTCGTAGAAATAATATCCGCAGTAGAAACACGGTTATCGACTGACTGAAGTGGCAATGAACTGGCCATGTAGTTTTAAAACTGAAAACCGATGAGAAAAAAAGGATTCCGAGTGCCAGCCACGTACCGGTAAGAGAAGTGTAGGGCGACCCCACATCTTCTCCCGAGGTGGGATTTGAGATTTTAGTCGCTGTAGGCGGGTATAGATAATAAAAAAATAGGGCAACCCCTCAAAAGATGATGGTGCGACGAATTGATAAAAGAAGCAGGAAGTGAATGGATGCAGGTAACTCAGGGCCTTGTTTTGTAGCATTCCTTAGAGGAGGTCTATGTTTAGCTATGGACTAATAATGATGAATGAGGTATAATTATCTAGACAGAGCTGAGTGAATACTGGTGCGCCAATCCACAGCGTCAGTAGGTAATAAGCTCATTTACTTTGGTATAAGTATCACTTCAGTAACCTTCCTCTTTCTAAACAAATTTTCACAAAAATTAAAAAAATATACAAGTTGTAAATGTGTTAACAATAAAACGTTCTCTACATTATTCTAATTATAACAACATGAATACTGACCAAGAAAGTGGTCACTGGAATAAGATAACGATGCCATTATAATATAATCAAAAAACAATGCCACGGTAATATTATCTAAAAATTACCGTGACAATGCTTGTCGCACTATCGTCTGCACTGTCTGCATAAACAAGGTATCAAAATGCATTTGTCACGAGTTCTGAGTACTTACACCTTAAATGGATGTAGTGCTATGTATCTACACACCTACCTACTGCTATACTTACGATTAGGAATGCCAGATCGGAAAACCAAGATATCTGGACAATATTTGAAAATGTCGGGGTTTCGGGTTGTTGTCGGGAAAAACAAATATTATAACCAAAAAGTTTATTTTTCAAATGAATAGGCTACAAAAACATTGTTGATTTTATATTATTGTACATAAATAATTTAACACTTAATTTTTAGATTGCCACACTTTGATTGACACGTTACAATCAAAGCTATGTGCATATAAAATGCTTTGTCCTGAATGCTGACGGATCAACGCACAGCCTAAACCGCTGGTCGAAAAGAGTAAAGACCTGTGTTCTTTATATGACGTAGGTATCCAATAAGAAAGGATTTTAAAGAAGGAAGGAGGAAGAAAGAATTAGGATGGACAAGACAAAGTTTGTATGGAAAAACCTCGGATGATTACTTCATCTGACGGGACAACGTGACTCCCTGGTCCATGGAAGACGTATTTCGTATTTTATTGAAACTCGTCGCTTAGTGGGGCTAAAAGGGGTAGAAAGTTATTTTGAGGGTGATTTGCATCGAAGTTGATATCAATAGTTACTCGTTAGCGCTTTTGATTTAAAATACCTACATTTTATTTTGACACACGTTTGAAAACTCAATAATAATAATAATAGTGCGCACCGTCAGGATGGCGTTTGCTGGGACAAATTAATGTCAGTTTGTTCCAGCCGGATGTAATGCAAAAACTGACGGAGCGCATAGATGATCTGAACCAGAGAATCGCTGCTTAGGGAAAGCGGATTCGGCGATATACCGAGAGTCGAATCGGTTCAACCAGAATCGTCTCTTCCAGAGTGATCAGAAGATGTTCTATGAATCATTGGAGCGACCAATGGTAAGTGGAACGGGGCCAGCACCGAATCAGGCCAACAGTGTAACATTCTGGCGCGGCCTGTGGTTAGAGCCCGTAAACCATAGGGAGGACCCTTGGACGGAAGTTGTGGCGAGTCAGTGTGCGAGTATAACGCCCATGGACCCCGTCATTATAACGCCGGATGACGTAGCTGAGGCGGTCCGTAGGGCCCCGAACTGTAAAAGTCCGGGACTCGACGGGCTGCATCACTACTGACTGAAGGGGTTTGTGATGTGTCACACTATGATCGCCCGACAGTTCTAAGAAGCTCTCAACCAGAAGTCGCTCCCGAGATTCTTCTTCTTCACTACTGGGATCACTCATTTGGTTCTTAAAGACGAGGATACCACAGACCAGAGCAAGTACCGCCCATCACGTGTCTACCGATCATATACAAGATACTAACATCCATTTTGAGCGCGAGAATCACTCGTCACCTGGACTCAAATCAGGTGATGTCGCGCGCTCAAAATGGGTGTCGGGGCGGTGGTCGTGGAACCAAGGAACCACTTCTCATTGACGCAGTCATTTGCAAAGTGGTGAAACGCAACCGTCGGAACTTCTCCGCTGCCTGGATAGACTACAGAAAGGCATTCAATTCGGTGCCCCATACATAGCTAAAGAGGGTCCTCGAGCTGTACAAGATTGACTGTACAGTTAGAGACTTCCTCGAGCAGTGTATAGCCACATAAGGATAAGAAGGAGGATCTTCCAGGGCGATTGTATCTGGTTCTGCCTCTCTTTCGACCCTCTCAGTACTTTTACTGGAGGGCTCCGGGAGGGATTTTCAGCTTCGCAAAGGAGGTACAAAAGTGACCCACCTTTTTTATATGGATGACCTCAAGTTATTCGCCTCCAGTCGCTCCCATCTTGTGGAATTGCTAAACATCACTTGTGAATTTAGCAATTCTATTGTCAGTTGGAATGGAGCTGGGGACGGATAAGTGTGCGGTCCTCCATGTTGAAAGGGGAAGGGTTGCTAACTCTGAGGGCATAGACTTATCTATGCCCATCAACTTAAGGACCCTTTCCGAGGATGAAACATAGCGATACCTGGGTGTGTCACAGTACATCGGTATCGATGAGGTTGGTATGAAACAGTCAGTTTGCGATGTGTTTTATGCACGCTTGACCAAAGTGCTCAACAGCCTTTTGTCTGGTGTGAATAAGACACACGCATATAACAGTTGGGTCGTGCCTGTCCTAATGTATACCTTTGGCATACTCAGGTGGACCCAGACTGAACTTAACGCCCTGGATAGAAAAGTCCGCACTACTATGACGTCCCATAGGATGCATCATCCGAGATCGTCGGTAATGACGCTGTACTTGCCGCGAAAATATGGTGGGCGTGGCTTTTTGAGCGCGCTCACCATGCATAATCGCGAAGTGTGCAGCCTCCGTCATTACTTCCTGGCGAGATTGGATCCATTCCATAATGACGTTATTTCTAGTGATAAAGGACTTACCCCTCTATCCTTAGCCAACGAGCCATGGCAAGACATGGCAGTGCACAGTATTTCCGACCGGGAGACCGTATGGAAGGAGAAGGATCTCCCCGGGAGGTTCTGCAAGGCTCTACATGAGCCTATCGTAGACACAATAGCCTCACTCCACTGGCTACGCTTTGGTGACCTCTTCGGGGAAACCGAGGGGTTAATCTGTGCAATACAGGATCAGGTTATTAAGACCAACAACTATCGGAGATACACCATAAAGGATGGCACCGTCGACATCTGTTGAGCTTGTCGCCATCCCGGTGAGTTACTTAGGCATGTCATCTCCGGTTGTTCGGCGCTTTCTAATTCTGAGTACTTGCACAGGCACAACCTAGTAGCCAGAATTCTTCACCAGGAGCTCGCTCTGAAATACGGTCTCGTGGACCGGAAATTGCCGTATTATAAGTACCTACTTTCCGGAAGCCGCGCTCGAAAATGATCGCGCCAAGCTCTAATGGGACCAGGCCATCATCACAGGTAGGACTATTATTGCGAATAAGCCTGATATTGTGCTGATGGACCGGGAACAGTCAGGATATTTTTGGTCGACATTACCATTCCGTATGACAAGAACCTCGTGAAAGCCGAAACAGATAAGCGAACAAAATATCTGGACCTGGCTCACGAGGTGACCGACATGTGGGGTGGTCTGCCGACTGAAATTACTCCTGCAGTCGTGTCTGCAAACGGGCTAATCCAAGTCAGCCTCTCGGATTATCTGAGACGGCTGGGACTCCGTGACGGACCGCTCCAGGCTCAAATGCGGAAAGCGGTGCTCCTCGATACTGCCCGCATCGTCCGCCGATTTCTTTCCCTTTCTCCCTTACCCTCGGCCGTTTGGTTTCTCCTGCTGAGGGCCTCCATCTGGTTGGACTTTTATTTATTTATGTTAGTATATGAAATATATATTTATGTATATTTATCATTTCCTTTTATATATTTATTCAGCCCAACCAGATGACAATACACCATTAAAACCCCAAAAAATAATAATAGTCTTTATTTGCATAAAACATGGTAAATATACAGATGTTTCAGAGTTTTATTATGCACACATATTTTGCTATTTTAATATATTGTAGCATGCAAATTAAATTTAAGACCGTACAGAAGACGATCTCCGCCTGACGGTGGCTTTACACTTAAATTAAAAGATATTTAAGTAGACAATAGGTAGGTGGCCCCTATAATAAGGTTCTGTCATGGACATTTAAGGCACAATATTGATGTAGAATTTTGTACATTTGATAAATCGATAAAGTCTGGGGGCACGGCAGTGCCCCTGCCAAGTCGAGCAAAAAAGCGGCACGGCGGTACAATACTTTTCTCGAATCAATTCAGGCCATTTTCGACCCCCTATAACTTTGTAGAGGCTAAAACTAGAAGCCTGAATTTGCAGTAACCGAGTAGACATTATATAGACATGGTATATTTCAAATTTCATTCAATTTGAACCAGTAGTTTAAGAAGTATAACTAGTCAAAGTTTCTTAATTTTGTCGACTGACCGATCATCAAAACTCTAAGGCATTTCTAGCGGACATAGAAGCTTCAAATTTATAATATAATTAGTGTTGTTAGCGACGACAAGTGATGACAAGACAAATATCTAGGTATCACGCTTGACACAAATTTAAATTTCCGCAAGCACATCGATTTACTTTGTGCTAGAGTTCGTAAATTAATATATATTTTTAAATATCTTCGTAACATCGCTGACTTCAAATTGATAAGACAGGTCTATTTAGCTTTGTGTCAATCCATACTCACTTATGGCATTACTTCCTGGGGTGGAGCTTCTAAAACAATATTGCTCCCATTAGAACGTGCTCAGAGAGCAGTTTTAAAGGTTGCCACTTTCCGTCCATTCATGTTTCCTACACATCAACTTTACTTGGCATATAGTGTACTAACTGCCCGTCAGTTGTTTATCCTGAACATCATATTAAAACAGCATACCGAACCTCCATTTAACTTAAAATCCATAAACAGGAGAAGAATGGACTTAGTTTGTGTAAACCCTCAAACCAAACACGCATTTGTGAACAAATTTTACATATTTTTAGGACCCTTTCTATATAACAAGCTCAACAAGTCACTAAAGGTATATAGTCTAAGTTATAAGAACTGTAATGTAAGTGTAAGGGAATTTCTAAATAAATTAAATTACGAAGACACAGAGAAGTTGTTAGAAATTCTAAAATAGTTTGTATTAATTGTAGGTAACAATTAATTGTTATTTTGTTATTTAGTTATTTTATTTATTATATAATATAGTTTAATTATTTAAATATCTAGTGTCCTACATTATTAAACCCATTGTGTAAGTGATGTCTGAAACACAGGTACTCAACCTAGTTCAGGCAGGTAGCTAATATTATAAATTTGACTTTTTTATTTTTATTTTGTATATTCTACATTAATAAGCTACACATAGTTTTAATTTTATCATAGTATGTTATATTTGTTAGACTTATTGTTACTTTATTTAATTGTAATCATATTTATTCCTGTATGTAAACATGTGTAAGGTTAGGTGGGGTAAGAGGGACACCGGGGGAAGAGGGACTAGGGACCATAACTAGTAAACCGAAGTGCGTATGACTATGAACTTTTCTTCAATAAAACAGTGAATGCGAAATAGTTTGAACGGTTTTCATTAGATATCGCTACGTGACTCAGAAGTCACAAAAAATGAAGACACGTTTGACAGTTGTGAATTTGACTAGTACAAAGTTAGAGCGTTTTTTTGCGAACCAATAGTTTGGTGAAAAAAGAGAGCTGGAAATATTTTGAATGTAAAACTGTAATTATTTCTTTTTATTAACAATTTTAGTCTAAAACAACTAATAATATGAGTTTCTTTCGCTTGAAAATCTAAACCTCCAAAAGCAATAGCTGGGGTAAGAGGCTCACTATTCACGGTGAAAGAGGAACATATGTTTCTTTTACAATATGTCATCACTATGGGGTAACACACATTTTGAATAATTTATAATTATAGGGAGGTTAAATGAAAAGAATTGACTGACTGTTTTGTACCTACTACGCTTTTAAATTATAACTAAACTAGAAATTTCCCACAACTTCGTCCACGCTTACCTATTTTGTGTTAAATTTATTTTTGAAATCGGATTTTAGTTTTTGAGTTATCTAAATCATAACAAAGAAATAAAAAATCAAATGTTATCTCTTTTTAAATTAGTTTAAATAAATAAAGTTTTATGCGTTTATATTATGCGGTTATATTATAGCACTTTTGACTGTTGTTGTGTATATATATATATATATATATATATATATATATATATATATATATATAGATATATATATAACATAGCGCGAAAATATATAAGAAAATCTGATAGAAGCAGATATGATGATGATAAATTAAGTAAGGCTGTCAATGCAGTATTTAATGTAACAATATCTGCATACTTCGTATCAAAACTTTATAATATACCGAGAATAACATTTGTTAACCGTGTATACGACCGCAAAGGTTTAAAATCCAAAGTGTCATTGTTATTTTTAAAGAGTGACTATCTAGGGAAAACTAGTTATGGAGATATATTATTACCGTTTGTATGATTAAATAAATAGAAATATCGACTTCTTTTTAGTTTGCCACCCCTGATCGAACCTGTATGTCCCTCTTAAGAGTCTAAGACCTCCGATGTGCTTAAAAATATCTTGATTTCAAATTATAAAATTATCATATTTACTGAGACTTGGCTTAAGCCTAGTATCTTTGACAATGAACTATTTGATTCCCGTTATGTAGTTTATAGAAAAGATCGTTTATGTCTAGACGCATCTAAAAAGGATGGTGGAGGTGTTCTCATTGCCATTTCACGTGAGATATCATCCTCTCGTATTGTAAATTGGGAAACCAATGAAGAAAATATGTGGGTAGTGCTAAAATTCAATAACAACCATGTCACAAAAAGTATTGCACTTTGTGTAGTCTATTTGCCACCACCAGTTAAACTAGAAAACCTAAATGATTTTTTAGATAGCGTGGATAATGTTGCTAACCACGTTGATGACTTAGTTGTTATAGGTGACTTTAATATGGGTTTTATTGAGTGGTCTGCTAGTGAAAAATGTTCATACATGACACCATATAATTATAACAATGCACTCGGACACTCATTAGTCGACTTTATGTCTATTAATGATTTATACCAATATAACTGTATAAGTAACTGTGACGGTAGACTCTTGGACTTAGTGCTAAGTAATTTAACAAACATTATAGTTACAAAACCTCCTGAAATACTTAGTAAATTGGATTCATACCATCCTGATTTGTTAATAAGTATAGAATACGGTCATATTTCCTTCCTTCGTCCCAAACTTCGTATAGATTATAATTACTTTAAGGCTGATTATAAAACTATTATTGATAAAATTAAAAATATTGATTGGTTGCACGAATTTTATGAATGCAAAGATGTCAATGCTATGGTCGAAGTATTTTATAATCGTCTCTTTGAAGTCATCGATTTATCTGTACCTAAACGTAAGATTATTTCAGCAAAGTATCCTAATTGGTTCAAACATATCTTGGTTAAGTTATTGTCAGAGAAAGAAAAACTCCACAAAAAATATCGCAAATATAATAACCCCAGAGATCACTTAGAATTTCAAATACTTGGCAGTCGGTGTCACAAACTCTTTGTTTCATGTTTTAATAATTTTAAACACAATGCAGAATCTGATATTTCGAAAAACCCAAAACACCTTTGGAAATATATTAAACATAAAAAGAAAGGTGAGTCAACTCTACCCGCGTCCATGAAATTGCATAACAAGGTGGCAAACTCTGGAACGGAAATAGCCAATTTATTTGCAAACCATTTTGCATCCGTTTACACCAAAACAACTAACAACAAAGCGGCATACTTTATGCAAAACAGCAATATTACACATTTGAGTAAATTGAAGATTAATGAAACAGATGTCGTAAAAAAATCAAAACATTAGATGCTGAAAAGGGTGCGGGTTCAGATAGTATCCTTCCCATTTTTGTTAAACGTTGTGGCTCAAAAATCGCTTTTCCATTGACCCTTATTTTTAATCGTTCCCTAGAAGATGGTATCTTCCCTGAAGAATGGAAAAAGGCCCGAATAGTCCCAGTTTTTAAAAAGGGTGATCGCATGGATATAAAAAATTATCGCCCTATATCTATTCTTTCTTGCTTTTCCAAACTATTTGAAAGTCTTGTGCACCCAGTTCTTGCCAAGCATCTTGATAATTTTCTTACCAGCTCGCAGCATGGATTCAGAAGTGGATTGTCAGTTCAAACTAATTTGTGTAATTTTACTTCTGATCTTTTAAAAGAGGTAGACAAAGGCCAAGAAATTGACGCCATATACACAGATTTTAGTAGTGCATTCGACAAGGTTGACCACCAGCAACTCGTTAACAAACTTTCTCTGTATGGTATTGGTCCTTCCTTGATTGGATGGTTTAGATCTTATTTGGAGAAGAGATCTCAAATTGTAGTTGTTAATGGATTTGAATCCAAACAGTATCAAGCTCAATCTGGGGTGCCTCAAGGTTCGCATCTGGGCCCTCTATTATTCTTGGCTTGTATTAACGACATCACTACTGTAATCAAAAATTGTCGTTGCTCGTTATTTGCTGATGATTTAAAAATTTATAAACCAATAAAATCAGTGGACGATATAAATCTTATACAGGAAGATCTGAATAGAATATCCTATTGGTGTGACGTCAATAGTATGACTCTTAATGCTAACAAATGCTTCCATGTAAAATACACCAGAAAAGTAAAACCGCTTGTCTCTAGTTATTCAATTGGTAATGTAGTTTTGCAAGAGATACCGGAGATTAAAGACTTAGGAGTAACTATTGACAGAAAACTAACCTTTAAATCTCATATAAACACTATTGTTAAGAAAGCCGCGAAGTTCTTAGGATTTATTAAGCGCAATACAAAGGGATTTTCATCTGGGACTAAAATTATTTTATATAATGCTTTTGTAAGAAGTGTTCTTGAATTCGCTAGTGTCATATGGAATCCATCTTCTAGTGTGCACTCCCAACGCGTTGAAAGTATACAGCGAGCCTTTACTCGACATCTTGCCTTTCATGCCAGTTGTATCTCACATAGGCAGCCTTACTATCAGCGACTGGATAAGTTTAAAATGATGTCTCTCCGAAATAGACGAGTTATTCTAGATTTGTGTTTTCTACATAAAATAGTACATAATAAAGTTAAGTGCAGTGAACTCCTCAACCGCATTTCATTTGCTGTTCCGCGTAAATATCCTCGTTGTCGCATCCAAAAAACATTTCATATTCCTTTCGCGAAAACTCATCTCGGGAGTCATGCTCCTATCGTGCGTATTATGTGGAAAATATAACGAATATTTTAAAACCATACCTGGCATTGACATATTTAATGACTCTTATATTGCATACAAAATTAAAATTACAAATCATTTATCATCTAGTTTCTGATACAAATTACATCTGCAATATATCTTATACTTTAATTAAAAATATACATACTCCTGAAGAGAGTATAATATCCACCACATTCCCTTTTAAAAATTAAACCTGTTTTTTTATATTTAGTACTCCAAATTAACCCTAAATTGCATGACTCAATCTGTGAATGTTATGTACACTTGTAATTGATATACATATCAGAGAGTATAGAAATGTGTATGTATTCGTGATTGTTATATATGTGTATTGTAAGTGTACTTGTTAAATAAAATAAATAAATAAATAAATAGACTGTAAGATCTAATTTTGTCCGAAGCAGTTCTACCTACAAATTAACGAACATTTAGCAAAGAATATTTTAATTCAAAGTCCAATCTTAAGAAATACAATGACTGTCCCTCTTACCCGTTTTACGTTTAATCTTTTTTTTTTTTATAGAAGAGGGGCCAAACGAGCATGTGGCTCACCTGATGTTAAGTGACTACCGCCGCCCATGATCAACTGCAACACCAGGGGAATTGCAGATGCGTTGCCGGCCCTTTAGAAAGGAGTAAGCTCTTTTCTTGAAGGTCCCCGGGTCGTATCGGTCCGGAAAAATCGCCGGTGGTAAATTATTCCACAGAGAGGTTGTACGCGGAAGAAAACTCCTTTTGAAACGTACAGTGGTGGACCGCCAAGCATCCAGATGGTGTGGATGGTATCGGGACGTTTGCCGCGTAGTGCGTTCACGAAATTTGGCGGCTGGGATTAATCCGAACAATTCCTCAGAGCACTCTCAATGGTATATGCGAAAGAAAATACAAAGGGATGCAACATCTCTTCGCAGTGCCAGAGAATCGAGCCGATCGGAAAGCACTCGGTCGTCGACGATTCGAGCCGCTCTGCGCTGGATGCGGTCAAGTGGAAGGAGCTGGTACTGGGGAGCCCCAGCCCAGAGATGGGAACAGTATTCCATGTGCGGCCGAACCTGCGCCTTGTAAAGTTGCAGGCGGTGTGCCGGCATGAAATACTGTCCCGCTCTGCTGAGCACGCCAAACTTTTTAGAGGCCAATTTGGCCTTCCCTTCCAAGTGACCACGAAACTGCACGTCACTCGATATGTCGACGCCGAGGATTCCGATACTGGCTGAGGCAACAAGGGGAGTGCCTTGAAACTGAGGGGATACGACAAAGGGGTTCTTTTTAGCGGTTAACGCGCAAACTTGTGTCTTCTGGGGTTTAAACTAGACTAGATTTAGTCGCCCCCAATCCGAGACTCTGTCCAGCAGGGACTCGACTTCAGACACAAGTATGTCCCGGCACTCAGAGACGTTTTCCCGAGAAATATTGGCTCGGCCGGTGTAAAGAGCATCACCAGTGCTGTCATCTGCATAGCAATGAATGTTACGGGTCTGCAACATATCATTGATATGCTGAAGAAACAGCGTTGGCGATAGCACGCAGCCCTGTGGAACACCAGCATTAATAGGCTTGCAATCGGAGCTTGCACCGTCTACAACGACCTTGATGCTCCGATCTGCAAGAAAACTGGTGATCCAATCGCACAATTTCTCGGGAAGCCCATAGGAAGGGAGCTTCGAAAGAAGCGCTTTGTGCCAAACCCGATCGAAGGCCTTCGCAATGTCCAAACTAACGGCCAATGCCTCCCCCTTGGACTCTACTGCCTCCGCCCATCTGTGAGTTAGGTAGACCAGAAGATCACCAGCTGACCTACCACGGCGAAAACCGTATTGGCGGTCACTAATCAGCTGGTGATCCTCAAGGTACCTCATGAGCTGGCAGTTTACAATGGACTCCATTGTTTTGGAGAACAAGGAGGTGATGGCGATAGGCCGGTAGTTGGACGGGTCTGAGCGGTCGCCTTTTTTAGGGATCGGGTGGACGAAAGCCGTCTTCCATGATTTTGGGACTACGCCTAGGGAGTAGGAGTACCGGAAAAGACGCGTTAAAACCGGTGCCAACTCTGGAGCACACGTCCTCAGCACAATTGGGGGGATTCCGTCAGGCCCACTCGACTTGTGGATGTCCAGGGAGAGGAGTGCTTTGCGAACCGAGTGCTGAGTGAACTGCACTTCCGGCATGGAGCACTCACACCGCGGGATGGTCGGCGGCGTACTCCCCCCCGTCATCGAGAGTCGAGTTAGACGCAAAGAAAGAGCCTAGAAGATCGGCTTTCTCCTTTGCGGTGTGGGCCAGTGAGTCGTCCTCCCTGTGCAGAGATGGAAGAGATGGCTGACAGAAATTACCCTGGACAGCCTTGGCGAGAGACCAGAATGTACGGGTTCCAGAAGGAAGACGAACTAGTTTCTCGCCAATTCTGCCTATGTGCTCTGACTGATCTTGACATTTAAGTCAATATCGTAGTAAAAACAGATACTAGGGTAATGACATTTTGCACATTTGAAGCTAATACATAAAGGCAAGTTTTGTTTGGTTCAAAGATCTTAAAGGACTTTAGAGGTTCTTCCTAGCAGTCAAAATATTTTACTGAAAATAAAGTATGTCCCTCTTACCCCACCTGACCTTAATTGGAAATGAAATAAATATTTATGATTACTATTATATTATTATTGGGGTATCTATATAATTTTCTCACCTGGTTTGGTTCTATAAATATATAATTATAAATTAAAATGAAAAGATAAATTTACATAAATATCAATAAAATAAAATAAATAAAAAAACTACATAAATAAATAATATCCAACCAGATGGGAGCCCTCGGCAGGGTAGACCAGACGGCCGAGGGTTAGGGGGAAAGGGAAAGAAACCGGCGGACGATGTGGGCGGTATCGAGGAGCACCACCTTGGGAGATCTACCGAGCGAGAGACTACAGCATCATCAGTTCCCGTTCTCCTGCACAGCCGTAGACTACTTCGGGCCGATGCAAGTCGCCGTCGGAAGATGAACTGAGAAGCGCTGGGGAGCTTTATTCACTTGCCTCACTACCAGAACAGTACATCTAGAGCTAGTACCTTCTCTCAGCACTAGCTCAATGATCATGGCACTCCGACGAATGGCAGCCAGAAGAGGGATCCCGAAAACTATATTCAGCGACAACGGTACTAACTTCGTCAGGGCAAAAAGGGAATTAGAAGAAGCCGCACAAGAAAAAGGCATCAAGTGGAAGTTCATCCCCCCGGGTGCTCCGAATATGGGAGGCGCCTGGGAGAGACTCGTACGAACAGTTAAGACGGCGCTAGCAGTAGTTCTCAACGAGAAGAGCCCGCCCGAGGAGTTACTCCATACGCTATAATGACCGAGGTCGAACATATCGTCAATTCGAGACCTCTCACCCCGATCAGCATGGACCCAGAAGACGAGGAGAGCCTAACACCGAATCACTTTCTACTGGGAAGATCATGCGGAGCGATGGCGCCGGGAGAGTTCAGTGACACGGAGCTCATCGGAAAAGCAAACTGGAGAACCACTCAAAGACTCGCAGACCACTTCTGGAAAAGATGGATTAAAGAATATTTACCTCTCCTGATGCCAAGGAAACTCGAGAGGGGAGAAACCAGAGACCCAAGAGAAGGAGACATTGTATTAATAGTGGACGCTACGTTACCACGAAACTCATGGCCTCGCGGAGAAGTTATCAAAACCTATCCCGGACCAGACGGAAGAACCGGGGTGCTGGACGTGCGGACATCAGGTGGAATACTTCGCCGTCCAACTCGACGTGTCATCGTGCTGGTGCCAGCGGAGTCTTCGCCTCCAGAAGATGCAGTGCTACGCACCGTGGGGGAGAATGTTAGCGACGACAAGTGAATTTAAAAACATTTAATCCCAATTGTTTCTTATTTGTGATCTAAAACTAAGTGTTAGCAATGAAAAGTGAATTTAAACGTTTAATCTCAATTGTTTCTTATCTGTGATTTAAACTAAGTATAAAAACTAATAGCATTAATACCAAGAGAGTGAAATAATAACTTATATTAGCTTCAATTCTTATTTTAAAAACTACGTAACGAAAATATAAATCTAATTGCTTATTTAGGTTTAATTAGAATGTTAAAAACAAAATATGAGTTAGTTACCCATTAGAACTTTCTTTTATTACAATTTTAATGAGTTGTATTAGAGATATTAACATTTAAGCGTAAATTTAATGATTTGTTTAATTCTCTTTCTTTTATAGTAATTTAATAACGATAATATGTCAATTAATCTCTTATGTAATCTAATTACTCATTATAGAAATAGATTTTAATTTAATAAGAAGTTGAAATATGTTCTGTATAGAGTCTTAAGCATAGTATTATCGTGATAAGCGTTGTGCATTTCTGCCGCCTGGCGGCGCTACTTGTATGTTTTTTTTTTTTTTTTTTTGCGCCCGAAGCAAATATGGGCAACCCTCCGGAAAGCGGGGGAGGGAGGTGGTGAATGCTCATAGCATACCACGCAGCCGGCTGCGTGGTTATGTGGCGACTTTTACCCACTAAACACCACCTTTTAGGAAATGGCTTAACGATCTGACTGGAGATCTCTAAGCCGTATACGAACGCGACCCTCCTTGGCAGAAAGGAGGGCGCAAGCGGCGAAAAGCCGCTTAGAAGAATGCCTAACTAAGGCAGATTAATGGATGTGTTATGTAGGCTCGGCCCGAGCCGCCAGGAGGCAGTTCAGGTCAGCCGAAAGCTTGTTGGGGGGGGTACTTGTATGTTGAGCGGAAAAAGCCTAGCCACTCCGGAGCTAAACCGTAAGAAGACCGCGCCACTATTTTTATTTTTTACAAGTATAAATTAAAAGTTTTATGAATGTTTTATATTCGAAATAATAAAGATAAGTCATATCTATTGTCAGGAATGAATAAAAATATTGTAAGGTATGTTTTACTACACTTATTAAAGAAATTTGTAAATTTCCCTTAGAAAAGGTTGTTCTGTGCTCTGATTGGTCGACGGGGATCATTAGTGCCGTGTGCAAATTCATTAGTGCAGCGTGCAAATTTTCTTAATTCTGATTGGTCACAGCTGCCTATAAAAAAGGGGCGTTTTTTATGGTAAAACATTCCAAATCCGGCAATGTAATCATAAGGAATCAAGAAAATAAATAAGAAGAAACTCTCAAGAAGTGTTATTTATTGCTCATCTGAACTGCTACTGCATGCTCTCCAGTTAACATCCCGCCAGCATAACCCGCTCCATTTATTAACATTCTCATACACGAGCATCTACAAGTGTTTAGTGTATAAATCAAGGAAAAACTGAAATATTTTTTAATTTCGGTCCAGTTTTCTAGATACATCAACTGCATAAATTACTTTGTAATCCCATATAAATATATAAAATTACAAAGTTACATTTGCAGTGAATGGATCAGTGTACTTGTATATGTATAATAGGTGTAGATATTATGTACGTTGTTGGTATTCAAGAAGTAGAAGGTACCGGAAAGGAAAAAATATATATAATAAAAAATATCAATGTTAAAAATCTTATATGTTTTAAATATAATATATAGATTGACTTGGCAATCTAATTTGATATGATATGAATTACTTGTGAGATACATTGTGTTTTCTTACGATGGCCAAGTCAATCTATATATTTAAAACATATAAGATTTTTTACATTGATATGGTCACTATAAAATGTTGTTAGGTTAGCTAATTACGTAATAACTTAAAACAGAAGGACTCTTAAGTAGGGACTGAATAAATTAACCGACTTGGTATTGCATGGATCTCACAACTTTTTAAGGTAGAAGAACTGAGCGAGACTTGGTTTTTTTACAAGTTATGTTTTTGATGGCATACATTTTACAAATGTACTTGGGTAAGTACATTGATGAAGCTGTCTGGCATTATAGATGAACAGCTAGCAGATGAAATCAACAATATATGTCCGGTCACAATTGGAGAAGCATTATGAGTACAAAGCCTACAGCAGGACGGGTTGCCTCAGCCTCAAAAGGTCTGAAGGCTAACACAATAACCGATGACAATTCCTTAGTAGAACTGGTGTCAAGTAGTGATGGCTCTCTAACCAACGAACAACGACACTATCCATTATAAAATGCTTACCAGTATCGACGCAGGTGTAGGTGATAGGTATCTTTTTTTTGGATGCTCCTGGTGGATCAGGCAAGACTCCTCTATTAAATTTACTGTTGGCAAAAGTGAGAAGCAATGGTGATATCAACTTAGCGACCGCGTCGTCCGGAATTGCTGCCACCCTACTGGAAAGAGGTAAAACTGCACACTCCACGTTGAAACTTCCTCTCAATTTGATACAAAACTAAACCCCACTCTGCAATATACCCAAACAAAGTAATATGGCAGGAGTACTCCGCAAAACGAAATTAATTATTGGGGTTGACAGTCCTATGGCTCCTTGGTTTCGAAGCGCTAAATAGATCTTTACAAGATATTAGGAATAATAATTGTCAAAAAAAGGAGCTATTGAATTGTTAGCATGTGATTTCCCGCAGACTTTACCAGTAGTGCCCAGAGGAACGCGGGCGGACCAATTTAATGCGTGCGTAAAGCAGTCTCATTTGTGGCTGGATCAGATGAAGTAAAAAAAAACTGAGATGGCTTGACACATTTGTAGTACTAAGGCTCAGTTTTGTCACTGAAGATAAAACTGAGCCTTACCAAAAATACGTGAGTCTAGGAGAGACGTTACTGCTGGACAGTTCTCAGACCTGTTGCTCAAAATAGGAAATGGTAATTTCACAGAACTGGATAATAACATAATTCTCCCTACAGAATTAGGTTGGTACAATTGTTTCCACGATTGAAGAGATTAGAGCTAAAATTTACCCAAAAAATATTTATATTCAAGATAATTCTGCAGAATGATTATGCGAGCGTGCCATCCTAACACCAAAATACGAACAAGCCTCAGTCATAAATGAAATACTTTTAAATACCTTTGAGATCATTCGAAGGGGTCGAATATCAATATAAATCCGTAGACTCAGTGATAAACCCAATGATCCCATTCACTATGCGGTCGAGTTCCTGAGTACACTGAAGCCTCCCGGTCTCCCGACTCACATATTAAAATTGAGAGTTGGCGCGCTATTTATGTTGCTACGCAATGTAAATCCACTAAATACATATATGCAATGGCACCAGATTGCAAGTGAAAACATTTCATCGCAATGTAATCGAGGCAACTATACTGACAGGTTGTTGTCGAGGATCATAAGTAGGAATAAATACAGACTGTATTTATTCCTATGATTCCCCTCACACCATGAAATTACTACTTCGAATTCAAAAGAGTGCAGTCTTCACCATAACCATAAACAAAACTCAAGTTCAAATTCTTAAGGTAGCGGGTGTAGAGTTGACAGAAAGCTGCTTCTCCCACGGTCAGTTGAATGCGGCATGCTCCAGAGTAAGCGCATAGAGTACCCTGGTGATTCTAGCACCCGAAGGAAAAACAAAAAATATTCTTTGAGATTTCGTTGTAAAAAGATAACACCCCCATGTCACTTTCACCAGATCAAAAGCCGAGCTTCGTGTTCATAAAATATAACAAAATTTTATTTTATTCTCATGTTTATTTAACCTTTCAATCCCTACCTATAAAGATTGTTATATTTTATAAGTATTCAAACATTTTAACATAGGTAATGATTTATATGTTATAACAACATTTATAACTTAAAAAACCAATTAAAAATCCTATTAGAACTATCTTCTTCTACGCGACGGAAGTCGCGGGCAAAAGCTAGTATTATGTAACAGGATAGGTTTAAGAAAGTTAAAAGTTATTAAACGTGAACACCGATTTTCATTAGTAGATACGTTTTTAGAATTTTGTAGTTAACAACAAGGGACCCTTAAAATTTGGACATGCACGACCGTCCGTCCGTGGTTTTATTCAGATTTCAGAGACTAGGGGACTACAAAACTGTAGTTTGGCATAGTTGTAGATATTAATTACGCTTACAAATAAAATCTTAAAAAGCGTTTTTATTTTGGCTACCTCCCATAGAGGTGCTTTTTTACTCATCTATTCCATCGTATGGGGTGTCGTTGGATTGAGCCGTGGTAGCTCAGTGGTTAACGCTCGCTGTAAATATAACAGAACGCGAGTAACCCAGGTTCGATCCCCGCCGGCACCAATGAAATTGTTAATTGCAATTTTAAGTGCTGATTTACCACGTGCTCGGCGGTGAAGGAAAACATCGTGAGGAAACCTGCATGTCTGAGGAATAAGAAAAAAAAATATTTCGAAGACATGTGAAGTTCGTCAACACGCATTTGGGCAGCGCGGCGGACACTTCCTTACCCTAAAACTCTCTCAGAAATGAGAGGAGGCCTGAGCCCAGCAGTGGGACGTATATAGGCTGTAACTTTACTTTTACTTTACTTAAGGCTTATGGTAAAATTTAGTAGGCCTTAAGGGTACACTAGTCGCTTATTCTTTCATACAAACGTAGTCCGGTGATTACTCCACTGTTTGATGGTGTACATTCAAAATAAAAAATGATTTCAATTTGTCTCATCATTATCTAGCCCTGTATGGAAACCAAAAAGTAAAAAAAAAATATTTTTAAAAGTTATAACTGTCGAAAATTCCGAATTTCAACACTAGTTTTAACACATATTTGGGCGGAAATAAATACTATAAGAAGAACGAAAATTGCAAAACAGTTACCATACTGGGATAGATTAGTTGTTCAAAAATGCAAATAATTTTATTTTAAACAGATACATTCCATAGATTTTTCGTGACATCCAGACTACCAAAGGTCTGTTTATAAAATTTCGCGCGCCCGTTTTTGTTATAAAACATCTTGCCTTTCGCTACAAATTGTTTTCCCGAACAGTGGGACGGACGGAGGGGAGGCGCAGCGCGCACTCACACATACTCACTAGGTTAGCCGCTGCTATCTATTTATGGTTGTAATACCTACATATTTATTTAGAAAAATTGCTTCCTTTTGTTCGTGTCCATTGCTGAAGCCGGGATGAATATAGCTGCTAAAATGTGCCCATAAGTTTGTTGAAGCACATTTAGTTAAAATTGAAAACAGGTAGGTACATAATAATGAACTTTCGATACAGGTAGTTACATTAGGTACGTAACTACTTTAATTTGCTAACTAACGAAAACATCTCATAGATAAGCACGATTATCGAAAGTCTTAAAATTATCTATTAATTTAATTAGAATAGGTAATTTTTGTATAGGAATCTCATACCCTAATATACCTAATGTAATTTATGTAAGTACACAACATCTCTCGCGCAGCTCTTATGGACTGAGCGCAGCATATCGTGAAAGTTGCTCTACTTAAATATATATTATTTTTATTTAATTGTCATATTAGTTCTAGTTTTTAGTGTTTATATTAGTATTAGATTAATTGACTTGGACTTTTATATTTGGTATGTTTTATATATTTTAAGTTTTATATATAAATTATTACAAAAAAAAAACGGAAAAGATGGATAGAAAAAAGGAGTAATATCCTTGTGTCAGTAAAAATAGTAGTAAAGTACAAAATGTACAAGGTAGAGGTGAAATTTGTATGAAGAGGCAGTTTTTATTTTCCGTTGGTTGTATATACCCTGTTTAAACCTACACCCCGTATAAATATTACTAAAAACGACATTTATGAAATATAAAAGGGTAAAAAATTATACTACCACGACAAAAGTAAAATGAATATTTTTGGAAAAAAAATTAATAAGTTATACATTTAATGAAGTAGAGCACCTTCACCTGCGATCTCGAACGCATTATGCACGGGGGAAAGCGCCCCCTTCAATGGTTGGGAATGTAAAACAGCACAGCTAGACGGACGCCTTAATAACCGCCGACAAAGTATTTAGAAAAACCAAACTCCAAAAAAAAATGACGACGATACGTTACTCAAATCTTTAAGATTATAAGTAAAGCATTTAATCACAAAGATAAAGAATACGATTTATATATCTAAGTAATATTACGAAGCATATCTAAGATTTATTTGGACTGATTTTTATTATTGGTGCAGTGCGGTCGTACCTTATGATAGAAAATGCCAGGTAGTAATTAAGGTAGGACGCGGGGTAGCGCGACTCTGCAAACTTGTAAACATTATCTTGCAATAAGAGTCTGTTGTTATCTACTTCAGCGACAGCGGTTGTCATAAATACGGTTTTTGTTACTTAGGCCTTATGAAATGACAGGCCTTATTATCCGCGGGTACCTTATTTCTAAAAAAAGTAATAAACCACATATCTAACACTGTATGCACTTTAACAAAAACAATAAAACAAAGCACATATCTATTCACACAAATTATAACCAGACGCCCAGTCAAAAATCCTTGCATCGCACTCATAATGTCACTTTATTTTTATTAAAATCAACAATTCAACCACTTGTAGAGATTGAATAGTGATAGAAGTTCTATTATCACAAGTCAAATTTATTTATCTAAACCGCAGCATGTACGGTGCTACTGGCGACAGAATGAAATAATAAATGGTCGCCGAATTGACAAAAGGCGAAGTGGCGCGCATTGTGAGAAGCGCCACCAAGACAAGACCTCTCCAACTTAACGTTTAAGTTCAGTGTGACACTAACCTTTCGGTGATCGCTGCCAGTTTTCACCCTTGCTATCACTGAGACATCACTGAACAGTTGCAGTCTAGTCGTCATGATGAAGTCAATCTCATTTTTGTCGAACCGTCGGGGCTCGACCAGGTTAACTTTCTGTGGGGCCGCTTCTGGAAGAAAGAGTTCATCACAAAGAGTCCTTCTTTCTCCATGGAGTCGCCCAACTGCTGGCCTCTTGGGTTCCGTTGACCTATCAAAAATTTCCCTACCTTCAGCTCACCGTTCTTTCTTGTACCTAGCTTTTCGTTGAACTCTCCAATTAACACCGTATTTTGTAATTTTTTTTTTGGTTTTGGAGGAATACATGGCTCTAGAAATATCCTCATACATTTCATCCACCTCCTCATCGGGATGTGCCGACGTTGGTGCGTAAACCTGTATGTCCTTCAGCGAATTCCGTTTCGTTATTCTTAGTATAAGGTACGCAACTCTCGTAGACACACTCCTTATCGTTACAACGTTGTTAACGAGAGACTTGTGGACGATAAATCCAACACCTTCTTGGGACAAATCATAGAAATATTAAAAACAGCAACTTCATGATTATATCATGGGACAAATGGTCGCCCTCCCGGTGATAGAACAGGTTGCCAGATTCGAGAATCATCGTGTCCTCCTCCTCTCTTCGGCCTTCGGATAATCCTATAATATTCCAGCTCCAGGATCTTCTCATAAGTCCTCAGGGTGCGTGCGTTGTAAGTTGCTAGGTCAAGTCGTTTTAGGTAGCAACCGAACCTCCACCGGAGATTCTTAGCACCCCCTCCCCGCCGTTACCATGGTCGCCACCGTAGCCAGGAATAGCGGGGCCGCCGGGGACTGAGAGCATTTTGTTTGATCATGGGGAGGGGGGGGGGGTATATTGCCATTGTTGCCACGCTTGACGAGCGGGTTGGCAACCCAGTTTTTTGTTGTAGAGTTGCTGTTATCAGGAAGATGCTGCTACCCATCTCTTACCTGTTTCCCACTGTCGCCTTTCACGACACCCACGGGTAGATATGGGGTAGTGGATGTGGAGGCCTTGAAGTTAAAAAACGTAATTTCACTCCGGCTAAACACTCGTCGTAAATTGACGCAGTACGCGAGCAACCCGAGTTGGATCCCAGCCGCTACCAATAAAATTGTTAACTGCAATTTTACGTGCCAATTTGCCACAAGTTCAGAGGTGAACGAAAACATAGTGAGAAAGGCTATAGTAGTTAGGTTGTACCAGTTCTGGCGCACTGAGTCAGTACTACTATACCAGTAGTTAGGTTGTACCAGTTCTGGCGCACTGATTCAGTACTACTATACTAGTAGTTACGTTGTACCAGTTCTGGCGCACTAGTAGTTACGTTGTACCAGTTCTGACGCACTGAGTCAGTACTACTATACCAGTAGTTAGGTTGTACCAGTTCTGGCGCACTGATTCAGTACTACAATACTAGTAATTAGGTTGTACCAGTTCTGGCGCACTGAGTCAGTACTACTATACTAGTAGTTAGGTTGTACCAGTTCTGGCGCACTGAGTCAGTACTACTATACTAGTAGTTAGGTTGTACCAGTTCTGGCGCACTGAAAAAGTACTACTATACCAGTAGTTAGGTTGTACCAGTTCTGGCGCACTGATTCAGTACTACTATACTAGTAGTTACATTGTACCAGTTCTGGCGCACTAGTAGTTACGTTGTACCAGTTCTGGCGCACTGAGTCAGTACTACTATACCAGTAGTTAGGTTGTACCAGTTCTGGCGCACTGATTCAGTACTACTATACTAGTAGTTAGGTTGTACCAGTTCTGGCGCACTGAGTCAGTACTACTATACTAGTAGTTAGGTTGTACCAGTTCTGGCGCACTGAGTCGGTACTACTATACTAGTAGTTACGTTGTACCAGTTCTGGCGTACTGAGTCAGAAGTGGTACAAGTACACGATGCTAAAAAAAAAAGAAAGGTTTTGGCATGCTCTGATCACGAATCTGCGGTCCATTTTTGCGTAGGATGCACGGTTCCGGAGATGTGCAGATCAATTAACACTTATCTAATTGATATCCGACGCGGGCCTCCACCGTCATTAGCGCTCCATTGTTCTTATCTACTTATCTATTGTTCGTTCAATACCGTCATTATCTATTCTTCCTCAGCCTGGTGCTATTGTATTATACTCCTTTGTTCCTATCTACACTAATCTGACTCATTAATAAAACACATTACCCAATTTTGTTAAAAATTTTTTTTATAAAATACAAAATCTTATTACTTATTATCTATAAAATAGGAGCGAAACATCTCATCCACTAACATATCGTTGTACAATGTGTTCTCTGTAAACATACTCGTAAAACTATGCATTGAACATCCCTGAAACTTATATAGCAAATACATTAAGCAATATTCGCCACAAACTGAAGTCCACTCATTCTGAATCCTATCAACATTCCAGTTCCATCTTTTACAATTCTTTTTTAAAAACTCTAGATGATATCGTACAGATGCTCGTCTGTATGAATCAAAATATTGACCGACGTCATTCGTATCGATATATAAAGCTACCCAATGTGACCCTGGTTTATCATCTGTACCCAAATTGCATATTACCTAATCAGGTCATAAATTCTATTACATGTTTAATATAAAATAAATGAAACAAGTTTATTCATTATGTAACCATTTATATACCAAAATGAACTTAACAACACGTAGATTCTTATGACACTATAGTTTATTCAAAATGACCTCCGTGATTTTGAATACAATCTGCGCGGCCAGTCGTCTATCGCAGCACGAACGAGGTCCATGTCAAAATCGGCGGCTGCCTTAATTAAGGATGTCTTGAATGACTCCAAATTGGGATGAGGCTTTGAGCACGCCTTTTCCTCCAAGTGTTGCCATATCTTTAATCTAACGGATTCAAATCTGGACTGGAGGAGGGCCAGTATTTGTGTAGGTTGAAGTCGATTTCACGCGCCGCCAGCCAGTCTTGTGTGCTCTTCGCTCTATGACCTGACGCAGAATCTTGTTGAAATACCCAGTGCCTGTTATTGAACATGGTGTGAGAAACAGGTTACACAAGGTTCGTCAGGACTGTATTTTGATACACAACTGCATTCGTTTTTAACCTTTCTCACAAAAATGTACCTCTGTTAAGTCCCAATAAGAAACTCCCAACCATACCATGAGCGAGGATGGAAAATGACCCCGTTGGACACGCGGAATACGGTTGCTAGCTTCTTCACTACTGTGTGCGTACACCTTATCATTTTGTTTGTTGTAGCTCTCTTCTACGGTAAAAATTTTTTCATCCGGAAAAACAATTTCCCGATATTTTTTCCCGCGTACCGCTTCAACAAAGCTCGGCATCTCTTCAGTCTCAGATCCATTAGACGAGCATTCAAACGATGTCCGGTTTTTCTTCGATATGCCCGAAGCCCTAAGTCTTCATTTAACACCCTTTTCACCGTGGTTCTGCTTAACCCCATCTGAAGGGCCAACAGTTTCTGCTTACGTTTGGGATTTCTTTGAATTCGCGCCTTTACAGCTTTTATCACTGCTGGAGTCCTAACAAATCGAGGGCGACCACTTCTTGACCTGTCATCTACACTAGAGTCTTCATCGTATCGTTTGATGGTACGATAAACGAATCTTTTGGTTATATTCAAATTTTTCCGTATATCAAAAAATTTAATTGGCACGTAATCGCAACGATGCAACGCAATAACTGCAACACAGTCTTTTTTAAGCGTCCACTCCATATTTAAAAATGAGTAAAATTCTAAAAAGTATACAGTTTTATTTTCATGAACAATTCGAATTCAATAAACTTTTTTGTGGCCAGCATTCTAAAAAAAAAAAGTTTTTACTGTGTGACAATACTTATGACCTGACTAGGTATATACGTTGGTACGTGTGTGTACATCGGCAGTCTGTTAGCAGCATAAACATTATTTTCTAGACTGGGGTGAATCTTTTTCAGATGTTGTTGTACATCTACTGTATCCATGATATTACTGCTATTAGTAGATTATTACAGTACAATCTACTCAATGACTAACATAGGAATGATCAATTATGTGATTTCTAAATATTAAATTGCATTTTTTCTGTTATACTAAACGTATTTGAGTCATCAATACACTGAATAAGACGCAACACGAAGTAATACTGAGATAAGCAACAGAATGTGAGATAAGGTTGTTGACGCATAAAGTTATTATCAATTCTACTGTAGAAATTCTTTAGATTATAATTATTACTTACTGATACTATATAAGACCAAGCAACTGCAGTCATGGAGTTAGTGTATGGTCGTTTGACCGCAGTGTATTTATCAATACTACATTTGTGTTACTTCAACGCATGAAAGGCCATATATGTAAGTGTTTAATCTATTGACAAACTTACTTTCCTTTCTGTTATTTTCTTACATGTGTATGATTTTGAACGACAGGCCTGTTGGTCTAGTGGTTAGTGACCCTGACTGCTATGCCGGAGGTCGTGGATTCGATTCCCACCCAGGACAAATGTTTGTGTGATGAGCACGATCATTTGTTCTGTGTCTGGGTGTAATTTATCTATGATATTTATGTATTTAGAAATATATAAGTATGTTTATCAGTTGTCTAGTACCCATAACACAAGCTCTGCTTAGCTTGGGACTAGATGGCGTAGTGTGATAGTTGTGGAATATTATTATTATTATTATTTAGTGTTAACAAATTATATTTAAATATTTTGTGTGTGTATATGATTAAGCCGTGGTAGCTCAGATGGTTAGCGCAAGCTGTAAATTTCACAGTACGCGACCCAGGTTCGATCCCCACCGGCACCAATTAAATTGTTAATTGCAATTTTAAGTGTGTATTCTATTGACACACTTACTTTCCTTTCTGTTATTTTCTTACGTGTGTATGATTTAGTGTTAACAAATTATATTTAAATATTGTGTGTGTGTGTATATATATGATTAAGCCGTGGTAGCTCAGATGGTTAGCGCAAGCTGTAAATTTCACAGTACGCGACCCGGGTTCGATCCCCACCGGCACCAATTAAATTGTTAATTGCAATTTTAAGTGTGTATTCTATTGACACACTTACTTTCCTTCCTGTTATTTTCTTACGTGTGTATGATTTAGTGTTAACAAATTATATTTAAATATTGTGTGTGTGTATATGATTAAGCCGTGGTAGCTCAGATGGTTAGCGCAAGCTGTAAATTTCACAGTACGCGACCCAGGTTCGATCCCCACCGGCACCAATTAAATTGTTAATTGCAATTTTAAGTGTGTATTCATTCTATTGACACACTTACTTTCCTTTCTGTTATTTTCTTACGTGTGTATGATTTAGTGTTCACAAATTATATTTAAATATTGTGTGTGTGTGTGTGTGTGTGTATATGATTAAGCCGTGGTGGCTCAGATGGTTAGCGCAAGCTGTAAATTTCGCAGTACGCGACCCGGGTTCGATCCCCACCGGCACCAATTAAATTGTTAATTGCAATTTTAAGTGTGTATTCTATTGACACACTTACTTTCCTTTCTGTTATTTTCTTACGTGTGTATGATTTAGTGTTAACAAATTATATTTAAATATTGTGTGTGTGTATATGATTAAGCCGTGGTAGCTCAGGTGGTTAGCGCAAGCTGTAAATTTCACAGTACGCGACCCGGGTTCGACCCCCGCCGGCACCACTTAAATTGTTAATTGCAATTTTAAGTGCTGATTTACCACGTGCTCGGCGGTGAAGGAAAACATCGTGAGGAATCGTACTTATACGTGGTAGAGCCACGCTGCAATTATATTAGTAGTATAGTTGTAGCACGAATGGGTCGGCTCGACCGGGGAAGGACCACGCTCTCACAGAATACCAGCGTGAAATAGCAGCTTAATGCTGCTGTATTTCGTATGGTGAGTGTAGAGAACCGGAGACCCTTTTACTGGAAATGAGGCATTCCATCTCAGTCCTCACGGGTGACAACGCATCTGCATTTTGATTTGTAATGGAAGATAGATGTAGATGTCTATGGGCCGCAGCAACCACTTACCATCAGGTGGACTGTGTGCTCGTTTGTCACCCTATTCTATAAAATAAAAGGAAACCTGCATGTCTGAGAAAATTTCGAAGGCTTGTGAAGTTCGCCAACACGCATTGAGACCGCGCCACGGACATTTCCTAGCCATAAATACAAAGACAATAGCAGAAAGTAAAAAGTTAAAAAATACTTTTTTAACAATGACAGTCATTAGTTGATCATTAGTGAATGTGATTCTGTTTTTTTTTTAAATTACAGGAAGAAAAGAGCAGAGGGAAGAAATGGGATGATGGGAAGTAATGAAGAATGAATTGTTATGTGAAGTTTGTTGGAACAAACATATTTTAGTCACGTGTAAATACTTTTAACACTTTGGTTCAAAATGACACAAAATCTAAAAAATATTAGATACATCATCGACATGGACGGATTTTACATTACATATCCTCATAAACATTTTCAATGTAGAGAAATGGCTATTCTAGACGTAAAACTATCTAATAAAAATGATTCGTTTATCGATCATTATTTGTTTCGGCCAAATTATCCTTTCAATTATTTGTCGCCAAAAGACAAAAAAACTGTTCGTTATTGTGAAATACACGTGCACGGCATTCCATATTTTGATGTGACCGAAGAATTAAAATGTGCCTACAAACAAGAGAACATCATTCCCATATTAAATTGGTATATTAGAAATTTGTGCAAAGACGAAGTGATCGCATACAAAGGTGGTTCAACAGAAAAACAATTTTTAAAAATGTTGACGACGAATTATAGAATTTTTAATATTGAAGAATACAAATGTCCAAACTACAATGATTTGGTAAATGTCATAAATTTAAACAAACGTTATGTGTGTAATAATCATATATTTGCAAAAAATAATCACAAAATTTTACATTGTTCTTGTGACGAAGTGTGGGTTTTTTACAAGTGGTTTTTTGAATCACCTTTGTATGCGATCACTTCGTCTTTGCACAAATTTCTAATATACCAATTTAATATGGGAATGATGTTCTCTTGTTTGTAGGCACATTTTAATTCTTCGGTCACATCAAAATATGGAATGCCGTGCACGTGTATTTCACAATAACGAACAGTTTTTTTGTCTTTTGGCGACAAATAATTGAAAGGATAATTTGGCCGAAACAAATAATGATCGATAAACGAATCATTTTTATTAGATAGTTTTACGTCTAGAATAGCCATTTCTCTACATTGAAAATGTTTATGAGGATATGTAATGTAAAATCCGTCCATGTCGATGATGTATCTAATATTTTTTAGATTTTGTGTCATTTTGAACCAAAGTGTTAAAAGTATTTACACGTGACTAAAATATGTTTGTTCCAACAAACTTCACATAACAATTCATTCTTCATTACTTCCCATCATCCCATTTCTTCCCTCTGCTCTTTTCTTCCTGTAATTTAAAAAAAAACAGAATCACATTCACTAATGATCAACTAATGACTGTCATTGTTAAAAAAGTATTTTTTAACTTTTTACTTTCTGCTATTGTCTTTGTATTTATGGCTGGGAAATGTCCGTGGCGCGGTCTCAATGCGTGTTGGCGAACTTCACAAGCCTTCGAAATTTTCTCAGACATGCAGGTTTCCTCACGAGGTTTTCCTTCACCGCCGAGCACGTGGTAAATCAGCACTTAAAATTGCAATTAACAATTTAAGTGGTGCCGGCGGGGGTCGAACCCGGGTCGCGTACTGTGAAATTTACAGCTTGCGCTAACCACCTGAGCTACCACGGCTTAATCATATACACACACACAATATTTAAATATAATTTGTTAACACTAAATCATACACACGTAAGAAAATAACAGAAAGGAAAGTAAGTGTGTCAATAGAATACACACTTAAAATTGCAATTAACAATTTAATTGGTGCCGGTGGGGATCGAACCCGGGTCGCGTACTGCGAAATTTACAGCTTGCGCTAACCATTTGAGCCACCACGGCTTAATCATATACACACACACACACACACACACAATATTTAAATATAATTTGTGAACACTAAATCATACACACGTAAGAAAATAACAGAAAGGAAAGTAAGTGTGTCAATAGAATGAATACACACTTAAAATTGCAATTAACAATTTAATTGGTGCCGGTGGGGATCGAACCTGGGTCGCGTACTGTGAAATTTACAGCTTGCGCTAACCATCTGAGCTACCACGGCTTAATCATATACACACACAAAATATTTAAATATAATTTGTTAACACTAAATAATAATAATAACTATCACACAACGCCATCTAGTCCCAAGCTAAGCAGAGCTTGTGTTATGGGTACTTGACAACTGATAAACATACTTATGTATTTCTAAATACATAAATATCATAGATAAATTACACCCAGACACAGAACAAATGATCGTGCTCATCACACAAACATTTGTCCTGGGTGGGAATCGAATCCACGACCTCCGGCATAGCAGTCAGGGTCACTAACCACTAGACCAACAGACCTGTCGTTCAAAATCATACACACGTAAGAAAATAACAGAAAGAAAAGTAAGTTTGTCAATAGATTAAACACTTACATATAGCCTTTGATGCGTTGAAGTAATACAAATGTAGTATTGATAAATACACTGCGGTCAAACGACCATACACTAACTCCATGACTGCAGTTGCTTGGTCTTATATAGTACCAGTAAGTAATAATTCTAATCTAAAGAATTTCTACAGTAGAATTGATAATAACTTTATGCGTCAACAACCTTATCTCACATTCTGTTGCTTATCTCAGTATTACTTCGTGTTGCGTCTTATTCAGTGTATTGATGACTCAAATACGTTTTGTATAACAGAAAAAATGCAATTTAATATTTAGAAATCACATAATTGATCATTCCTATGTTAGTCATTGAGTAGATTGTACTGTAATAATCTACTAATAGCAGTAATATCATGGATACAGTAGATGTACAACAACATCTGAAAAAGATTCACCCCAGTCTAGAAAATAATGTTTATGCTACTAACAGACTGCCGATGTACACACACGTACCAACGTATATACCTAGTCAGGTCATAAGTATTGTCACACAGTAAAAACTTTTTTTTTTTAGAATGCTGGCCACAAAAAAGTTTATTGAATTCGAATTGTTCATGAAAATAAAACTGTATACTTTTTAGAATTTTACTCATTTTTACATATGGAGTGGACGCTTAAAAAAGACTGTGTTGCAGTTATTGCGTTGCATCGTTGCGATTACGTGCCAATTAAATTTTTTGATATACTGAAAAATTTGAATATAACCAAAAGATTCGTCTATCGTACCATCAAACGATACAATGAAGACTCTAGTGTAGATGACAGGTCAAGAAGTGGTCGCCCTCGATTTGTTAGGACTCCAGCAGTGATAAAAGCTGTAAAGGCGCGAATTCAAAGAAATCCCAAACGTAAGCAGAAACTGTTGGCCCTTCAGATGGGGTTAAGCAGAACCACGGTGAAAAGGGTGTTAAATGAAGACTTAAGGCTTCGGGCATATCGAAGAAAGACCGGACATCGTTTGAATGCTCGTCTAATGGATCTGAGACTGAAGAGATGCCGCGCTTTGTTGAAGCGGTACGCGGGAAAAAAAATATCGGGAAATTCTTTTTTCGGATGAAAAAATTTTTACCGTAGAAGAGAGCTACAACAAACAAAATGATAAGGTGTACGCACACAGTAGTGAAGAAGCTAGCAACCGTATTCCGCGTGTCCAACGGGGTCATTTTCCATCCTCGCTCATGGTATGGTTGGGAGTTTCTTATTGGGACTTAACAGAGGTACATTTTTGTGAGAAAGGTTAAAAACGAATGCAGTTGTGTATCAAAATACAGTCCTGACGAACCTTGTGTAACCTGTTTCTCACGCCATGTTCAATAACAGGCACTGGGTATTCCAACAAGATTCTGCGTCAGGTCATAGAGCGAAGAGCACACAAGACTGGCTGGCGGCGCGTGAAATCGACTTCAACCGACACAAATACTGGCCCTCCTCCAGTCCAGATTTGAATCCGTTAGATTAAAGATATGGCAACACTTGGAGGAAAAGGCGTGCTCAAAGCCTCATCCCAATTTGGAGTCATTCAAGACATCCTTAATTAAGGCAGCCGCCGATATTGACATGGACCTCGTTCGTGCTGCGATAGACGACTGGCCGCGCAGATTGTATTCAAAATCACGGAGGTCATTTTGAATAAACTATAGTGTCATAAGAATCTATGTGTTGTTAAGTTCATTTTGGTATATAAATGGTTACATAGTGAATAAACTTGTTTCATTTATTTTATATTAAACATGTAATAGAATTTATGACCTGACTAGGTAATATGCAAGTTGGGTACTGATGATAAACCAGGGTCACATTGGGTAGCTTTATATATCGATACGAATGACGTCGGTCAATATTTTGATTCATACAGACGAGCATCTGTACGATATCATCTAGAGTTTTTAAAAAAGAATTGTAAAAGATGGAACTGGAATGTTGATAGGATTCAGAATGAGTGAACTTCAGTTTGTGGCGAATATTGCTTAATGTATTTGCTATATAAGTTTCAGGGATGTTCAATGCATAGTTTTACGAGTATGTTTACAGAGAACACATTGTACAATGATATGTTAGTGGATGAGATGTTTCGCTCCTATTTTATAGATAATAAGTAATAAGATTTTGTATTTTATAAATAAAAATTTTAACAAAATTGGGTAATGTGTTTTATTAATGAGTGAGATTAGTGTAGATAGGAACAAAGGAGTATAATACAATAGCACCAGGCTGAGGAAGAATAGATAATGACGGTATTGAACGAACAATAGATAAGTAGATAAGAACAATGGAGCGCTAATGACGGTGGAGGCCCGCGTCGGATATCAATTAGATAAGTGTTAATTGATCTGCACATCTCCGGAACCGTGCATCCTACGCAAAAATGGAACGCAGATTCGTGATCAGAGCATGCCAAAACCCTTTTTTGTTTTAGGATCGTGTACTCGTACCACTTCTGACTCAGTGCGCCAGAACTGGTACAACCTAACTGCTAGTATAGGAGTACCGACTCAGTGCGCCAGAACTGGTACAACCTAACTACTAGTATAGTAGTACTGACTCAGTGCGCCAGAACTGGTACAACCTACCTGCTAGTATAGTAGTACTGACTCAGTGCGCCAGAACTGGTACAACCTAACTACTAGTATAGTAGTACTGAATCAGTGCGCCAGAACTGGTACAACCTAACTACTGGTATAGTAGTACTGACTCAGTGCGCCAGAACTGGTACAACGTAACTACTAGTATAGTTGTACTGAATCAGTGTGCCAGAACTGGTACAACCTATCTACTGGTATAGTAGTACTGACTCAGTGCGCCAGAACTGGTACAACCTAACTACTACTGGCTATAAGTCTGAGAAATTAAAAGAAACAAATACAGTTCGAATAACACAGGAGTTCGCCAAACGCATTGGGGCAGTGCAGCTGACACATCTGTACCCTAAAATCCTCTCAGAAATGTGACCACGCATATGCATAGCAGTGGGACGTAGGTATATTTATATAGGCTGTTACTTAACATTAACATTCTCCTAAAAATAACAATTCTGGCAACGACTCCATGCCTACGTCGACAATAATTTCAGTTAAAGAAGCTTATGTTTTTATTTTCTTACCTAGTAAGCTAAAATTTGTCACAATAATAAAACTTACATTATGCTACGTGAGCATTGCTCGTTGAACAACCTATGTTTAATTTCAAAGTACAATGACCTAGTTTGGATTGCACAAAGGCACGTACCTAGCTCTTGAATAATATTAAACGGTTCATTCCGTCGGAAATATAGTGGACCCAAACTGTGCGATTCACCAGAAGTTTCTTTCCTCGCACGACTTCTTTGTGGAATCGTGTACCACCAGAGATTTTTCCGGACCTTAGGGACCTGTAGTTTATGTTCATGGGCGGCGGTAGGCATTTAACGTCAGATGAGCCGTATGCTTCGATCAATAATATACAATATAGTATATAATTAATCGAAGGCCGTATACTCAATGAAACAATAACAAAAAGGCGATCTGCTTAAAAATATAAAAAATAAATGTACTAATGTCGTACCGACGACAAAATCGCCACAATATGTATGTTGTTATATAATTATACTAATGCCTTAAAACACTATTGCTTTACCGACCTTCAAGTACATGATCCAGCATCCTATCACAATCAGTATAGCTCCGAACATTCCCCAGATTTGTTCGGTACTAGGAAAAGAATTATCACCCATTAACGATTTTTGTTTGTCTTCCTCACAGCCACAGAAATAATTAAAAAGAAAAATCATCTTATTTGGGCTTGCCTACTGCCTGACTTAATATTATTTTTCACCATATTTATTGTTTGACAAGACTGCTAAATATTACTCAAAATAAATGTCACCAAAATATGCCCTGTACATACAATTTTCAGGTATACAAAAAAGTACTCTGTTCTTTACAAATTGTGATATATGTAGCATAGGGAATGTCGCCTAACATATAAATTACAAAATTTAAATATTTTGTTGATATTATTAAAATTCCGGAATAGATTTTATACTCTGAAGTTCATTGCATACGATTAAATAAAAGTAGGTATCATTTTACAAAATTTTGAACTACCTACTTTGGGAGCGTCCATAAATTACGTGAGGTGTTTTTTTAAATTTTCTGTCCACCCCCCCCCCTGGTGAGATGTCGTGAGATTTTATTCAACCCCCTCCCCCATCCCCCATCCCCCAATCTCACATGAGATTTTTCAAAATGTGGGTTTCTTACGTAAACGCGTTGGATTGTTATTATAAAAAGAAAAAAAAACATTAAACGTCCTATAATTCAAAAAGTATGGACGTTAGAAAAAAAGTTTTAGAAAATAAACTGATTTTTAAAAATAGATTTATGCATTTTATTTACTATTTTTTATTGCATTTTATTTCAAGAGTATGCATGTGTGCATTTTATTGGCCGCGATAGAAAAACCGGTTCATTAAATGGGCCATAAATCGTAAACGGTAAGTTTTACAAAAAAGTTTACTGGAAACAAAAGATGCGAAATTTTATTTTCTACGTTAATAGTTTCTGTAACTTTTGCCTTAAAGTGCATAGTTTTTGAGATATCGACTGAAAACGTTTTTTCAAGATGGCGCTTGAAGCGCCACCTGGATCTGTCAGCATTTTGTGTTTTTATGCGGAGTAAGTGATGCTAAACCTTATAAAAAATAAAATTGGATCGGAAATTTAGTGCAAAGTTAAATTCTATTTTTACTGTACTATTTCATTAAACATTTTACCTATTTATCAACAAAGTCTTACAATCCATTATCCCATACCCCGCTGACAGGTATGTAAATATAATCAAAGCCCGCTCGTATCTTGAAAGGCGACACAGGAAAACAGCCAATAAAAAAAATGTGGTTGACAACAGGAAACCGTGGCAAATGCAGCCCCCCTGAGAATTTCTATGAGGAGGACAGTGGACTTTTGATACCAAAATCCTGTAAAAAAATATGTAGTGGATTTTAGTAGGCTAAGGTCAGGTGGGGTAAGAGGGACATACTTAATTTCAGTAAAATATTTTGACTGCTAGGAAGAACAGATAAAGTCTTTTAAGATCTTTGAACCAAACAAAACTTGCCTTTATGTATTAGCTTCACATGTGCAAAATGCCATTACGCGAGTATTTGTTTTTACTACGATATTGACGTAAATGTCAAGATTAAGTAAACGTTCCTCTTCCCCTCACATGGGGTAAGAGGGACAGTCATTGTATTTCTTAAGATTGGACTTTGAATTAAAATATTCTTTGCTAAATGTTCGTTAATTTGTAGGTAGAACTGCTTCGGTCAAAATTAGATCTTACAATCGATGAAATAAGGTATCGTTTGAAATGAAAAAGAAGAAAAATCAATTCGGGGTAAGAGGGACATACAGGTTCGATCAGGGGTGGCAAACTAAAAAGAAGTTGACCAGTTATATTTCTATATTTATTTATTCATACAAACGATAATAATATATCTCCATAACTAGTTTTCCCTAGTTAGTCACTTTTTAAAAATAACAATGGCACTTCGGATTTTAAACCCTTGCGGTCATATACACGGTTAACAATTGTTATTCTTGGTATATTATAAAGTTTTGATACGAAGTATGCAGAATATCTGCATTTAATACTTCATTTTATACCGCATCCATTTAATACCGCATTGACAGCCTCACTTAATTTATCATTATCATATCTGCTTCTATCAAATTTTCTTATATATTTTCGCGCTATGTTTTATGATATATATATACAATATGTAACGTAATGAACGCACACCCTCAGACACCCCAATTAGTATATTATATTATAATCATAATACATACACTGAATTTTTAGTTAAACATTTTTGTGCACTGATTATTTATCAAATTAGTTATACTAATTCCGGAAGAATGTTGTGGTCACAGTACAAATTCACGAACGCAAAGACTTTAATGTGCTTGAAATAAAGTTAATTTTTCTTTATTTTTATTGAATGACAGAATCCTATACTATTAAACGAGCAATTCTTGTATATAAATATATATATATATATATATATATATATATATATATATATATATATATATATATATATATATATATATATATAATCGGGATCTCGGAAACGGCTCCAACGATTTTCATAAAATTTAGTGTCCAGGGAGTTTCGGGTATAAGAAATCGATCTAGCTAGGATTTATTTTAAGAAAATGTCTTTTTGTCCGTGTTTTTAGGCAATGAAAAACTGCTACAATATCGTTAGAATAAGAAGGTAAATTTTGACAGATTGTTAGTGATTACAAATAGCTTATGTATGTATAATGGTCGGTCACAGAATCTTAAAACCCCGGTTCGAGCCCAGACCGACCGACCGACTTTTTTTAATTTTTTTTTTTTCATGTTCTTTTCTTTTTTGAGAAATCTATTTTTTCGAGCCCTTTTTTTAGTATTTTTTAAAAACACGAAAATTTAAATTAAAATAATTGCACTCATGATTTTTTATTCAAATAACCAGTTCCGTTTTTTCTGTTATGTCGCTAAGATCAAAAAATATTATTTATATTTCATCAGTATGTAATTTGTATCTAAATATAATTTCCAAAACACATGAATTAAAAAAATCGAGCGAAAAATACCGAGCAAAGCTCGGTCAACCAGGTACTTAGTAATAATACAAATAAAACTGCATTCTTAAAAGTCTTAGTTACGATCCATTTCAGTTTGTTTTGACTGTACAGATTTAGTGTGACTGTAATTTACATTTTGGGATAAAAAATTACCTATATTAAAAATGATAAGAATCGATTCAGTAAACGATTCCGAACAAACTACTTTCTCAAAGTGCGTTAATTATGTTACGTTGTGTATATATATATATATATATATATATATATATATATATCTTTACGTGGTAGAGCCATGCTGCAGTTATATTAGTAGTATAGTTGTAGCACGAATGGGTCGGCTCGACCGGGGAAGGACCACGCTCTCACAGAATACCAGCGTGAAATAGTAGCTTAATGCTGCTGTATTTCGTATGGTGAGTGTAGAGAACCGGAGACCCTTTTTACTGGAAATGAGGCATTCCATCTCAGTCCTCACGGGTGACAGCGCATCTAGTAATAGAAGATAGATGTAGATGTCTATGGGCCGCAGCAACCACTTACCATCAGGTGGACTGTGTGCTCGTTTGTCACCCCATTCTATAAAAATATATATATATATATATCCAATATATATATATATATATATATATATATATATATATATATATATATATATCATTTCTACAACAGTCAAAATTGCTATAATATAACAAAATATTACAATTAAAAAGAAAGGGACGTATACAAAGCGCATGAAACTTTATTTATTTAAACTAATTTTAAAAAAAAAGTAACATTTGATTTTTTTGATTATTTTGTTTGTTATGATTTATATAACTCAAAAACTCTAAAATCCGATTTCAAAAATAAATTTAACACTAAAATAGGTAAGCGTGGACGAAGTTGTGGGAAATTTCTAGTTTAGTTATAATTTAAAAGTGTAGTAGGTACAAAACAGTCAGTCAATTCTTTTCATTTAACCTACCTATAATTATAAATTATTCAAAATGTGTGTTACCCCTGACATAGTGTAAAAGAAACATATGTTCCTCTTTCACCGTGAATAGTGAGCCTCTTACCCCAGCTATTGCTTTTGGAGGTTTAGATTTTCAAGCGAAAGAAACTCATATTATTAGTTGTTTTTAGACTAAAATGGTTAATAAAAAGAAATAATTACAGTTTTCTCCTTATACTATTACATTCAAAATATTTCCAGCTCTCTTTTTTCACCAAACTATTGGTTCGCAAAAAACGCGCTAACTTTGTACTAGTCGAATACACAACTGTCAAATGTGTCTTCATTTTTTGTGACTTCTGAGTCACTTAGCGATATCTGTTGAAAACCGTTCAAACTATTTCGCATTCACTGTTTTATTGAAGAAAAGTTCATAGTCATACGCACTTCGGTTTACTAGTTATGGTCCCTAGTCCCTCTTCCCCGGTGTCCCTCTTACACCACCTGACCTTATATAATTTTGCGTTCGCCGCTTATAATGATGATGGTAGTGGATTAGGTACGGTCAGATGACAGACTCTTTACTTAATTTTTTATTTTAATTTAAAAATATTTTAGTACGGACGAATAGTGTCCTCTTTTTGAAACAATTCGATGAATCATCGGCCATCGTCACACATAAACTACTTCTTTGCTCGATGTTTCCAGCACAAATGAATAGGTATAGGTGACCGGCGAACCACCACAGTAGGACACAGTAGGACTGTGGTGGACACGCGCACAGGCAACCCCACGCAGCCCTTTGATGTGTGCCCAAAAAACCGACAAACACAATGTCGTCGACTATTCTACTCAATCGGTAGTTGGCGAATATGCAGGAATGTGAAAAGGAGTCATAATGTTTATCATATTAATTGTCCATCTCTATATCTATCTATAATCATCCTATCAGATTTGTACAATTATCTTAAATTTTTCCACGTGTTGGCAGACATTCAACCATTGTTCTATAGACGCCATACTGAAAGCAGCTTCAGTATTTTACAACAGTGCAGTGTGTGGATAACGCCATGCTGCAACGTATTATGGATGCCGCATGAATGGGCCAGTTCGAAAATAGTTAAACAAACGACAAAAAGTAATTCAGGCTCATTGAAGTAATATGTACTTGTACGTAGTACATAATAGCTCAATGTTCAGGCTATAAGCTTCTACAACAGTGCAGTGGATAGCGCCATGCTGTAACGTTTTTTTTTTATAGATATAATATAGACTCGTGGCCTCGAGTGAGAAAGGACGATAACGTAGTTTTAGGTTATACAATAATCTTTATGACTTTTTAAACATATTTAGATAAATTTTTTAATTGTTCTAAGAAATTAACTGAACAAGATTCACCAATCTTCAGCTAAAACTAATATAACTGCAGCATGGCTCTACCACGTATAATGTATGTAATATGTCATGGCTACCGCACGTATGGGCCGACGCGACCCGTGAAGGACTACGCTCGCATTAAATACCAGCAATAAGTAAATGTCAGCAAAATAATGCATAATGCTGCTAAAACTACAGTGTTGCTACCATTGAGTTATACAAACCTATTTATACTTACGATACTTTATGGGCATGCACTAATTAGTACGGCATGCCCATAAAGTATGACATTGACATAGTACTACTGAGAAATTCAGGACTTCATAGGCGTGATTTTACTGACAGCTGTCGCAGAGATCAAGCTATCTTTTATGAACTATAGAGGAGCAAACTACAATACCGCGCGTCGAAAAACGTGTAACCACTATCCAACATCGACGACGTAGCTTTGAAATTTCTAAAATTTTTTAACATTTTTAACATATATCTGTCTCACTTATTACACAAGTTTCGAAAACAATACTGTCGCTAAGATTAGATAATGATAGACAAACAAACATGTAAAGGCGGGTAAGTGTGGCTTACTATATGAAATTTTACGCGAAATACGCAATAAAAAGGATTTTTTAAAGCTGCGGTTAATTGTTTCTATTTTTAAAAAGTATATTTTCTTATCAGATGAATAGAAGTTAGCATAACAGATGCAATAAAAGATATTTTATAAGTATTTTTATTGTACTACAAAATCAAACAATGACTAAAATATAATTAATATAAAATATATATAAAATTATAATTGATATAAAATTATTAATATAAAATAGGTAACGAAATATATGTAATAGATCATTCACGAATAAAATAAAACAAGAGTAATAAATTATTTTGTGTTTTATTTTTTTTATTTTTTTTTTTATTTTATTTTTATTTCAAACAAAATCCACAGCTCTTTGTTATATCGTACGTACATCTTATGATCTTAAATTATAGCCAAAAACGGATTTACATTATTTAAATAGTATTTTCAATTTATAACGGACATGTTGAAGACAAAGTAGTTAGGACTAAAAATACATATTTTTAAACATCTAGAAAACATTACAAAAAAAAATTAAAAGATTTTCAACATACATAATGCTCGTATGCGCCTCCCTCGTACGCGGGCATGTGTGTGTGTGTGTGTGCGTGCGTGCGTGCATGCGTGCGTGCGTGTGTGTGTGTGCGTGTGTGTGTGTGTGTGTGTGTGTGTGTGTGTGTGTGTGTGTGTGTGTGTGTGTGTGTGTGTATGTATGAGCTAAATGTAGAAAGTAAAAACGTAGTTTTTGTTATTATTTCCAAAATATTTAAAATCAGAGGTAACAAATTAACTTATTCGATAAATTACGAGTATATAGTCTCCCATTTATGTGAGATAATCACAAAGGCGGAAAAGTGGCAACATTGAACCTAAATTGCAATATTCGATAATTTTAATTAATTTTTCGAGGTTTTTACGTTTATATGAAAACATGAACTAAACGTTATGTGTGGAAAGTGATTTCGCTTGATTTATTATGTTTTTGTGACCTTGAATCGCATTCTTTCACTACGTATTTTTTGTCGCGGATCGTTCGGCTCAACTCTGTCGGCGTCACACTGAACACTGAACTAACGTTAGCCAGGCATATGGCTGTGGCCATATGTGCAGTGGCAACGCTTTGGCGCGTCAATTACTGATCTAGTATAAATCAATGGTTGCTACAGTGCTTTTTACTATTATGGAAGTATTAATTTAATCTTTGTCTTTAGGATAATATAGGTAGTAGTGATAGTGACAACACTTTTATGCATTTATAGATGCTGGTGATAGACATAATGTAAGTTCTCTCAAGTAAGTTCAAATCTGATAAATATAGGTTTATTTTATATTTTACATTTATTATGCCGTGAAGCGTTTTCTTTACTTAACATAAAAAATAATTTCATAATTACAAAAAAGCCATATGTGTACATTTTCTTAATTATAAATAATTAATGAGGGCTAAATAAAAAATAAAATATTACGTTCACCAGATGTCGCTAGTTATTACTGTGGTGAATTTATTTGTCACGCAGATGTCACACAATGTTATCAACATTAAAAAAGGGTTCTCGGTTCCTAGCATATTATGTACCTTCTAAGTACTTTTAATTTTAAGAATATCCGTAATATATAGTTTGATTTATCCCTTTCTCAAATAGTAAATATAAAATATAACTAATGTTTCAGAGAGAAACATGAAATATTATTTATATTTTATTCTCGCATGAAATCTGTCAAAAATTTCGTCTCATAACTGACGCAGCCCTGATGGCAGAAAAATTCTTGGATGCATTCATTGCGTACACTTTTTACATTCATTAGGGCAACACTGCCCTTTCGGGCACACTGAGTCGAATATGATATCTAATTTTTTCAAATTTTGTGTGCGTATAGCATGGGACCCGGAAAATTCGTAAGGTGTTAAGGTGTTGAGTTGCCCGCAGAATTCAAACGAGTGTTATTGATTACTTATGGTATTGCACGTATCTTATTTTATATTATTTTTCAAGTGATACTTCTTTATCAACGTAGTGAAGAATTTAGTATGGTATTATAAACTTAGTAAAGAAGTTTCGCTTTGTACGTGTGAACACAAATACACGCACAATTTTTTTACACTGGAACTTTTCTTATACATTATAGCTGTAGCACGAATGGGTCGGCTCAACCTGGGAAGGACCACGCTCTCACAGAATACCAGCGTGAAATGGCAGCTCAATGCTGCTGTGTTCCGTATGGTGAGTGTAGAGACCGGAGACCTTTTTACTGGAAACGAGGCATTCAATCTCAGTCCACAGGGGTGACGACGCATCTGCATTTTGATTCGTAATTGAGGATAAATGTAGATGTCTATGGACCACAGCATCAACTCACCATCAGGTGGACTGTGTGCTCGTTTGACACCCTTATACTATAAAAAAAACTGCAACTCCGTGAAAATGAAATTTTAAAAAGTGATAGTATTAGGTAATCTGTCTTTTGTACATTTATTTTACTAACTGGCCACAAGGTTTTATTTTGACAATTTTGAGTTACATAGGTAGGTCTATGGCGCACAAATTTCACATACGTACTCGCAACAGAATCCGTGTGCATGTCAGCAATAATTTTTGATTACAATTTGGCACGTTTTTTAAAGTTGTGGTAGCTCAGGGGCTATACGCTCACTATATATTTTCAGTATATATAATTTCAGTCACCAATGAGGTCGCCAATAAAAAATGAAAGGAGGCAAGTGTCCAGGAATGGAACGTATGTACGAGTAGGCTGTAACTTTACTTTTTGTGTCGTTGTGTAATATAGTCTTTTCCTTTTCAATTTTGATTAAAAATATTATATTCTTGGCCTTCAAAACAGCCGTCATAACTCCACCTGCGGAGTTTCCTTCATCGTTCCTTCTTCGGACAACAAAACCTTATTTTTAAACAATTTTACATTAAAAATAACCTATTAACGTTTCACAAACAAAAGTTTAACTGCTTACGTCAAAAAATAAAGTTTTAATGTGTAAAATGTCGGCTCGACCGGGATAGGACCATGCTCCCACAAAATACCAGCGTAACATAGCAGTTTAATGTTGCTGTGTTTCGTATGGTGACTGGTGAGTGTAGAGAACCGGAGACTCTTTTTACCGGAAACGAGACATTCCATCTTAGTCCACAGGGGTGACTACGCATCTGCATTTTGATCCTTAATCGAGGATTAATGTAGGTCTATGGGTCACAACATCCATTCACCATCAGGTGGCCTGTGTGCTCGATTTTCATCCTGATTCTATAAAAAAAATGATTAAAGCTTACCCTTCGTCCCCAACGATGCCAGCTTCGTTCTCATGCGCTAGATTCATCGTGTATTTGACTGGTATGACTTCCTCAGGGTTGTATGAGAGATTGATTTCAGGCTGCTGTATATTCTCCGACGGGGTTTCTCCTGCAAGACATTATGATAATTGAACTTTACTCCAATTATTTGGGATATAACTATCCTTATTGTTGGTATTGTATACAGCAAACATATTTGTTAAGTATATATGCGTTAACTCAATAACTTGTAAGTATATATATATATATATATATATATATATATATATATATATATATATATATATATATATACAGGGTGTTTGGTGGGTGGTCCGACAAACTGAAATGGGAGATAGATGGGTTCGTTAGAAGCATATTTTCTTAGTAAATTTTTTTTCCATCTCTTACCATTTTTTTTTAATTGAATTTTTAAAATTTTTTGTAATTATCCCAATTTTCTAGTATTTTGGTTCAATAACTTCTACTATTTCTAGTTTTCTACCATTTATTTTTATTTTTCCCAAGTATAATGATTTGTATATAATTAAAAAAAAAGATTTAACGCCCAAAAAGCATAAGAAAAAATACTTACGATACATTGAAAGTGAACAAACGAGAAAAATAATTGTAAACCTCTAAGTTTTCTCCAGCCCCAGAAAAATAAATAAAATTGTTGAGTAATTTAAAATGGCCTTAAAAACTTTCCTGATTTACCCTCTTTCTATCGGTATATCATATGTCAAATAAAACTTTAGATTATTTAACAAAATCATTGATAATTGAATGTGAGGGCGGGGGAATTAAAATATTTCCGCTTAGGACCCGCGGGTCAGCTACAGCTACCAGCTCATACGAGCGCCTATTATTGTATTTAATACAAAAAAGTTAATGGTTGTGTCTACACTACACTAACCAGGGTCTTGCTCAATAATAATAAAAAAATAAGTACTAGTAATTTTTTACTAAATTTACAAATTTTGTTCAAAATATCCTCCTACATTATGCAGACACGCTCGATATCTTCGACGTATTTCAGTCGTGGTAGTTTTTAATCGTATTTCTTCTTTCATAATATGAAAAGCAGCATTTATTTTTCCAATCAACTCTTCTTTTGTTTGTATTTCATTTTCGTATACAATTTCCTTTGCTCGGCCCCAGACATAAAAATCCAGTGGAGTCAGATCTGGGGATCTCGCAGGCCATTCGATAGGTCCGAGTCTCCCTATCCACGTGTTCGGAAATACCGCATCTAAATATTCCCTCACGGTTCTGCGATAGTGGGCAGGGCAGCCATCGTTTTGAAATATTATTCTTGTGTCCTCATTCATTATTGGTACCTCGCTCATTAGTTCCGGGAGATCATTTTGTAAAAAATGTAAATAATTATCTCCGTTTAAATTATCAGGTAGATGATGAGGACCGATTAAATATCTTCCGATCACACCTGCCCACACGTTAACACTAAACCGTGTCTGATGCGATATTTGTCTCGTTTTACGTGGGTTTTCATCTTTATCTGACCAATAATGTAAATTATGTTGATTGAAAATGCCTTCTCGTGTAAACTTCGACTCGTCGGTCCATAAAATGCTCTTCAAAAATTGATTATCGTCGACATCTTTGTGCAGTATAAAGCTGCAAAATTCTGTACGCCGTGCAAAATCTCCTTCCACGATACCTAGCACAAAAAATAGTGTAAGTTACTTTACTCACTTTAAAATGTATGAAATAATTAATAATGTATATATAGATAAACAGTAATTTTATAAAAAGAAGAAATAATAAGTACCTTACACTGGGGTGAGGTGAAATGGGTGCTTGCAATGGTTGCGGAGAACCGACCACACTTTCCATACAGAAAAGCCGAGTTCAGTCGCTACTTTTCTAATGCTTATAGTGGGATCATCGTCAAAAGCCGCCAAGATACGCTCATCCACAGCAACATCAAGTGGTCTTCCACGTACTCCTGGTTCCCTGTGTTGCAATTTGCCAGTTTCACGTAGCCTTCTATAAGTATTTGCAAACGTATCATGGCTAGGCAACCTTCTCGTGGGATACAGCTCTCCATAAAGTCTACGTGCTCTGTGGCCGTTATTTAGGGCCCGGCCATAAACCAAAAGCATATCAGCGTATTCCTGGTTAGTAAAATAAGTGCGTTGAGCCATAATCACTGCAGTGTTTTGAATTAAGTTTGAACACTACCGTCCGAAAACAGAAACAAATAACAAACAAAAACTTAACAATCAACGAAACAAAAACTAAACTCAACGAAACTGTTCAACAATGAATGTCGAAAAAGAACTCGCAAGTAGCTTCAGAGACAGTCAAATCACGACTAAATTAAATAACAACAGAAGCAGGTAGCTGATCCGCGCGTCGTAACTTCGCCTGTACCACCAGAAAGAGACAACATCTACCTGGCTCGCACACGCATAAATGAAACCATAAAAATATTTACACGGGTAAAAACCAGTTTAGGGTGCCCTGGCAATTTTTACGGAACTTGTAATATTTTAATTCCCCCGTCCTCACATTTGATTATCAATAATTTTGTTGATAATTTAAAGTTTTATGTAACATGTGATATACCAATAGAAAGAGGATGAAATAGAATTTTTTTTATGGCCATTTGAAATTACTCAACATATTTATTTATTTTTTTAAGGGGCTGGAAACTTAAGGGCTTACAATTTTTTTTCTCGTTTGTTCACTTTCAATGTGTCGTAAGTATTTTTTCTTATGCCTTTTAGGCTTTCAATCTTTCTTTTAATTTAAAAAAAATATATTTCTTAGGGAAAATAAAAAAACATGGTAGAAAACTAGAAATAGTAGAAGTTATTGAACCAAAATACTAGAAAATTGGGATAATTACAAAAAAATTTAAAAATTCAATTAAAAAAAAATGGTAAGAGATAGAAAAAAAATTTACTAAGAAAATGTGCTTCTAACGAACCCATCTATCTCCCATTTCAGTTTGTCGGACCACCCACCAAACACCCTGTATATATATATATATATATTACTGAGTTAACGCAAGGAATTTCGTTAAGTTACCCATATCACAGAATAAATAATAGCCCATATTTACATTGTATTTGTTTGCATGTGGCGGGTTCTTGACCAAGATTAAAATAGTAGACGCAAGATTAAAATAATTACATCATTATTATTACTAACACTAGGGCAAGTTTTAATTGTTAATAACACCTGTGAATGGAGAATCGGAAATAAATGTTTTCGATTGATTGCTTGATTGAGTAGGTATAAGTAGGTAGGTATAAATAATCATATTTAATATAAGTATTTTATAATATAAAACTTTGATCAGAGAAAAATGATAAAACTTTACAAAGTATTAATGCGAAACTTATTTTATTGTTTGAATAGAATTACATAACTTTTTAGGATATTTTCAGGTATTTTCCCGACGACAGCTCAAAATAACAAAAAATACTGAGATTGCCGACCCGCCTATCAAGCGTGTGTATTTTTTTTATCGCATACAGGTGACAAACGAGCATAGTCCACGTGATGGTAAGTAGTCCCCGAATACGAATAAAATTGCAGATGCGTTGTTACCGTGAGGTCCGTGAGGACGAATGTGTTATGCCTTCTTTCTAGTAAGAAGGGTCTCCGGACCGCAAAGTCCGGTTCTCTACACTCACCATACGAAACACACCAACGTTGAGCTACTATTTTACGCTCATATTCTGTGAGAGCGCGGTCCTTCCCGGTCGAGCCGACCCATTCGAACTACAACTATACCGCTAATATAGCTGCAGCATGGCTCTACCACGTAAAATGTGTATTATGGAAAATATCCTCTCTATGATAAAATCTATGGGGGAGGCCTATGTTCAGCAATGAACTTCCGATAGGCCTGCCTAGCGAATATTTACCGGGAATAATTGGCAATATGAAATAATAATAATAATAATCACACTAAAACCAGAGTGACCGTCATAGCCCAACGGATTAGTAAGCTGAAGTGGCAATGGGCCGGCCATATAGCTCGAAGAACCGATAACCGATGGGGAAGAAAGGTTCTCGAGTGGCAGCCTCGTACCGTTAGACGTAGTGTAGGGCGACCCCCCACTAGATGGAGTGACTACCTGGTAAGACATGCAGGAAATAGATGGATGTAGGTGGCTCAGGGCCGTGCTTTGTGGCAGTACTTGGGGGAGGCCTATGTTCAGCAGTGGACTTGTGAAGGGCTGTAATGATGATGATGATGAATTGGCACTATTGGACGATGTATAAAGCATCGTCAGTGCTTTCGTCTGTTTATCTATGTATGTTACTACATAGTTTACAACATAAAACAGATATGCTAAAGAAACAGCAGGCGATAGCACGCAGCCTTGTGGAGCACCAGATCCGCGACTCAATTAGAGGAGCCCGTTATTGTTTCTTTTGATTAGCAGGTTATGTCGTAAACAACCAGGGAAATATTGAACTCCTAAGCTCATCTCAGAAATGTATCTCTTCTTCAATAATAAATTATTCAATTAATGTTTTGATTAAACTTCTGAAAACTGTCTTCGTTTAATTATTTCCTTCGTTTGAGGATTTGCTTTATGATTAATTCCTCGTCTCATTATTCTTCATGGCTGTCTCGTTGGTCTAGTGGTAAGCGCGACTACCGATCATGAGGGCCCGGGTTTGAACCCGGGTCAGGCCAAAAAATCAGTTATTGTTTTTCCGTCGAGAAATTCTCACTGTCTGCTCGGAATCGAAAAGTTGGCGGTGTCTCACCCCCGTGCCTCGGAAAGCACGTAAAGCCGTTGGTCCTGCGCCTCATCTCTCTCCCGGTCGTGTCGGTTTACCGTCCCATCGGATTACGAGAGTGAGGGAATAGAGAGTGCACCTGTGCTTGCGCATTTTTTAATACGAGAGGGGGCAAACGAGCGTGCGGCTCACTTGATGTTAAGTGACTACCACCGCCCGTGATCGACCGCAACACCCGGGGGAATTGCAGGTGCGTTGCCGACCCTTTAGAAAGGAGTAAGCTCTTTTCTTGAAGGTCCCCAGGTCGTATCGGTCCGGAAAAATCGCCGGCGGTAAACTATTCCACAGAGAGGTCGTACGCGGAAAAAAACTCCTTGTGAAACGTACAGTGGTGGACCGCCAGGCATCCAGATGGTGTGGATGGTATCGGGATATACACTTGGCACTATAATTGCGTCCTGTGGCGGAAGCTAGTCTTCGTTGAGGCTGGCCGCCGTATACCGAAATGCGGTCTGGAGGACATTAATTTCTCGTGTTATTACCTCCTAGTCTCACTGAGACCGGTTTTTCATCGATGAATCTCCGGTTTTAAAGAAAGTTACCTAGAGACTGGTTTTGCATCTGATGTACATCACTAGATTGTAGTCAGGCATTCATTAATTCATTATAGCCTGCCAAATTCTACTGCTGAACATAGGCCCCTTTATAGATTGCCACGGCGGGATATTTGTCATAGTTGCCACACTTGGCAAGCGGATTGGGGAACATGTTTTTTTTCTCTAGTTTTTATCATGAAGATGATGCCGCTCTTCTCCTCGTTTGTGTCCCTCTGTCGTCTATTACGATATCCGCGGGACAATGGGTTATTCCGTTTACCCACCCTAGTAAATTTTTGCCCTAGGGTGGATACTCGGAATCGCGTCTTCGTTTATCCCCCCAGACTGTGTGGATAATCGGAATTCGAATATTATTTATTTATTTTTTTTCTTTCGATTATCCACCTCGGCTGTGTATAGTCGTTTATAAAAACATGACAGAAACTAGCCCAGGATTACTTAGAACACGTTAACATACTTATCAAAATACATACACATACTTCTTGTTTAAAGGTCAAAACTGAAATATTTTAATTGCTCAATTACATATCATTCGATGTGACATAATTTACGTCATTTTGGAGATATGATGAAAGAAAAGTTTTACTGCAATTAATTTCGATTATATTTTATTGAAGTAATTATTTAAATTTAATAAATATATTGTTAATTATATAAACAGTATTGGAAACAGTACGGTACTTAACAAATTTTAAATTGTTTTTAACTTCTCGCTAAGAAAATCAACAATTTTCAAAAATAGGTAAGTTAATAGTTTCACCCCCATTTTCGAAAATCGAGTTTTCATTAGATCTCGACTTTCACGGAATACGTTTTAAGATCTCAGGAAGCTATTCTGACTAATTTCACGTGGATGTTCGTACGGATGTATGTATGTATGTGTGTGTGTGTGTGTGTGCGTGTGTGTGTGTGTGTGTGTAAGTATGTAAACCTTTCATAACTTCTGAACGTCTTGATCGATTGAGATGCGGTTTGCGGCGTTATAAGGGAATAGATTTGGTGATAATATGAGCTGATTAGGACGAGTAGATTTTTAAAAATCTCAAAAAAAAATTGAAAAACAGTTTTTTTTTTGGATAACTTTTAAACGGCTTTACCGATCAATTTCAAAAACTAATCAGCTCTTAAACTCAAAAAATTACGTCGAATTCCGTTTGGAAAATAAAAATCGGTTCATTTGTTCGTGAGATATTGAAGGAGAAAGAATATTTAAAAAAAAACGTTTTTTTAACATAACTTCGAGATATCGCAACCGAGCACGTTTGTGCTTCTTACATTATTTGTAGAACTTAAAAAACTGCGTTGAATACCATTTTGAACACGAAATTCGATCTATCCGTTTATGAGATATCGAAGAAGATTTTTTTTGATAAAAACGTTGTTTTAACATTCTTCCCGCTAAGTTTAGTCGTTTCAGGGATGGCCTGTAGGGTCAAACAATTTTTATTGAGAGACAAATTTATACAGGATATAGAATAATTACGTCTACTCAATAATGAAATTAGTGTTGGTCATTTCCTGGTCATATGGTAGAATTTATAAATTACTTATTATTATTTAAAACAAGGAAGTTTTTGGTCTAATGCATATGATTTTTGTTTAAGTTTGTGGTTATTAAAAATTTATCAATCATATGTTAATGTATGAATATACTTTCTGTTGAACTGTACTTTGGGGGTGGAAAGGCGGAACAATAATCAATAAGTGAATTCCTATCATCCACTCTGTCTAGGGTGGATAAGGTCAATATTTAATAACCGACTAAATACTCGCAAGTTAATGCCGCTAATTGAAGGGGAAGTTAATAATAATAAATTCCCAGATAAAACACACCAACTGTATGGTCCCATGGTGTATGTATACATTGAACTGGGGAGGGGGGAGATTAGAGATCACTAGTGTCGAGACAGCTAGATGAGTTTATTTCAGTTATTTCCATAGCATAATGTCATATGTGATTTTGCTATGGGGAAATGTGGCATTCATATAAATAAGTAATTGACCCTTGGCTTGTAACAAAACAAAAGTAGTTTTAGTAAAAAGTGATATATACTTACTTTGTGAACACTCACAAACACAATCTTGTGATACTAGTTTCTTTACTCCACAGATTCAGTAATCTCTCTAAAAATACTCTTGGGGCAATGTATAGGTACGCTATTACAACAAAGTGCCAGAAAATATACAAGGTCTCTCTATTTCTAACTTTAAATATTTAATCAAACAAAACTATGAAAAGGTTTATTATAATATAAATGAATACATGGTTGATAATAACCCCTGGGATTGAGGTGGTTGCTCCCAAGCTGTTTCTAAACTATATTTTGTAAAGATTTTGTGACCATTAACGGTGTATTTATTTAAAAAAAATTTAGCTGGGTTTCTCGCTGGGTCTTTCCTGGACTGAGGTTTCAGTTCAGTTTCAGAGGAATCAGTGGTAAAGTAAAAAAATTACTTTCAATAAAAATTACACTTATAAAATTATTTTCAAATATAGTGCTTTGGGGTAAGATCGGTGATGGGGTAAGACCGTAAAATTCAAATTTCCGGTGAATTATGCTATATTTTTGAAAGCCAGCAATATGGTACAAGACTCGATTTTATTCTGCCCCGACCCCAAGTTCCAGCCAGTCGCTCCGAAAAGTAGGGTGTGTGCTGCGCAGTATTTTATAAAACAAGGTAATTTTTGTATTTTTTTCGTCGGTCAGGTCTTTCCCTATCACTTATATTTGCGATTTTTAGCGATGTCCGGTCTTCCCCTTGATGGCCAATTCTTCATCATGCATATAAAAAATTATGCCTTATCTTCGCACACGTTATAAGCAGAAACTGTTGAGTTTTGAAAAGTAAAAGCTTCTTATAGCTAAATTACGTGTAACCATTAACGATTTGCACCATGTTTCAGAAATCTGACGTGTATGGATGTCGAGAAAATAAAGTTTTTGCCCGACTCTTTTAACTAGTCGAAAATCGTCCGGTATTACCCCAACGCACCTTATAAAAGGTTATCTATATTGAATAAATAATATTCTATTCTTTATTCAATATAGATAACATGTAATTTTATTATTATATTATAACCATGACCAAAGTATAAACATCTACGTTAATCACACAAATGGATATACTTACCTGAAACATCTGGTGTATGAGGCAAGACCACCAACTGCTACGCTACTCGGCCGTAAGAGCAGTAGAACAACGGGAATAATTTACTTATGTTTACTTTACTTTGTTTATTGTTTCATTATAAATACAAAGTAAAAAAATATTTTAAAACAAATCAATCTTAGTCTCATCCATATTACTCTTGACACATTTTGGATGTTTTTGTACTACTTTTGTATTGTATAAGTTAGCATTGATTTTATGAAAGTTCTTAGAAACCATTCAAGGTTTTTAATTTAAATTAAAAATAGTTGAAATATAACAGTTTGTTCAAACAAACAACTTAATCATTTAAAAATCAATTTCTTGTAACCACTAATTTCTAAGTAAAAAAAACCGGCCAAGAGCGTGTCGGGCCACGCTCAGTGTAGGGTTCCGTAGTTTCCCGTCCGTCACAATAAGTGTTCCCACTTATGAGTTTAAAGGTGGGTATCCATTATGTTCGCGCTCCAGCAGAGCTCCGCGCTCCTGCAACTGCTCCCGGTAGTGGGTACGTGCGCGAACATGCGCGTGAACGTGCGCGGCAGGCGCTCCGACTTTCCATCCAAGTTCAAAATAATTTTCCCAGAAAGTCCTTATAAAGTTCTACTTTTCAGATTTTTTTCATATTTTCTAAACCTGTGGTTCAAAAGTTAGAGGGGGGGGGGGACACATTGTTTTTTACTTTTGGAGCGATTATTTCCGAAATTATTGATATTATCAAAAAATGATCTTAGTAAACCCCTATTCATTTTTAAATACCTTTCCAACAATATATCACACGTTAGGGTTGAAATTTAAAAAAAATCACTTCCCACTTTACATATCGGGGAGCTACCCTAATAAAACATTTTTTTCCAATTTTTATTTTACCACTTTGTCGGCGTGATTGATGCACATATTGGTACCATATTTCAGCTTTCTAGTGCTAACGGTCACAGAGATTAAGCGAGGACGGACAGACGGACAGACAGACATGGCGAAACTATAAGGGTTCCTAGTTGACTACGGAACCCTAAAAAGACCCTTTTTTGTGTAACTCTTATTTTAGTTCCATTGAGCATACCCATGGACCACTTGTGATTTTGCTTACCTGATAAGCTCAAGTTACAGTAAACATCAAGCTTCAATACTTAAAGCGCATATTTACATAAATATACGTTAAAATATGGAGGTCACTTTTGTATAGTCTCAGAGTAGTTGGTTTAGAATGAAAGTTTTAAACATTGTTTTGCTGAAAAACATTGGTATGAAAAGGATTGCTTTTTTGTAATAAATCTGTTAAAATATGTACTGTTGATGTAATTAAATGATTATTATTATGGAACATTTCTTTATATTTTATTTTTAACATAGAAATAAATATGAATATAAGTGCCCTAACTTAGATGTAGTATAACAAATTTATTATAATATTTCAGTTGATATGATTTAAAAAAATAGGAACAGAAACTACTTCTGAGTAATGGATAAAGAAAATAAACCCTTAATTTAAAAAAGTACTGGAGATATTACAATTTTTATAAAATTAAAGCCAAAAATAAGTCTGTGATGTGGCTGATTTGAGCCACACAGACATGACATATTTCATTTTGAGTTTCTCACAGTTGACAGGATAAACGAACACGCGTTTCCGCAATGATATTATAAGTACAAAGGTTTCTTATACAAATATCATTGCGTTTCCGAGTATCCACCCCTGGGGTGTATTTCTTAGGGTGGATAAACGGAATAAACCGGGATAGTTACTAACGTATTTTTTTAAACTTTGTATTGAGTAAGGCGAAATTAAAATATTTGAAGAAATAATATTATGAAGCTTGCCAAAATGCATTGGGCCAGCGTAACGAATTCGTCTCTGCTATAAAGCCCTCGCTGATACAATAATAAATGTATGGATTGTTGTAGGACAATTATGTACCTAGGCTGCACTAAAAGTATCGGGAATGGAATATTTCCACTGTTCCTGTCATATTAAAATCTTTTTAATTGAAAACTCCTTGGTTTCAAAAATCATACCATTTATTTATTTAAAAAAAGATTCTCGGTCTTGTCACAAGGTTTTGTCAAACTTGTTTAGTCGTTGAGAAAATGGAATTGACTCGAGAAAATTCAAGAGCGATGATTTATTATGACTTTCGAAGTGGTATAACACAAAAACAGTGTGTTTACCGGATGATTTCTGCATTTGGTGATGAAGCCCCATCCAAAACCACAATTTATCGCTAGTTTGCTGAATTTCAACGTGGACGTGTCAAGCTCAGTGATGATCCCCGTCAAGGTCGTCCAAAAACTGCAGTCACCCAAGAAAACGTTGATACTGTGCGTAAGCTGATTGAGGAAGATCGACATGTGACATACCGCGAAATTCAGGCAACTTTAGACATTGGCATGAGTCAAATACAAATAATCTTGCATGAACAATTAGGTGTAAAAAGTTGTTTTCCCGATGGATACTGCATTCGCTCTGTGAAGAGCAAAAAGCGGCTCGCGTTAGATACTTAGTGCGTCAGAACTTTAGAAAGATTCCACGCAGGATCCTCGAATGCTGTATACAACATCGTATCAGGTGACGAATCCTGGATATACGCGAACGAACCCGAAACAAAAAACCAGTCACGAGTTTGGGTGTTCGAAAATGAGTTAAAGCCAACAAAAATTGTTCGTTCACGGAGTGTTGCAAAAAATGGTGGCCACGTTTGTCTCCAAAACCGGCCATGTTACGACTATTCCTTTTGAGGGACAAAGAACGGTTAATGCAGAATGGTATGCTAGCATTTGTTTGCCACAGGTAGTTTCTGAACTCCGTAAAGAGAACTGCAACCGCCACATCATCCTCCATCACGACAATGCGAGTTCTCACACCGCACACAGAACAAAAGAGTTTTTAGAGCAAGGAAACATAGAATTATTAGACCATCCGCCGTACAGCCCTGACCTAAGCCCTAATGATTTCTATACTTTCCCTAAAGGGCCCTCCACATTCACGCCGTGAACACCCGTGAAAGGCGTGAACCGCGAATGTGGATGGCTTTCGCGCCCGTTCACGGGCTTCGCGCCTTTTCACGCCATGTTCCCCGTTCAGTGTCGGTATTTTGTGCCCGCTTCAAAGGGTTTACGATGCGTGAACCTCCCGTCAACGCAAGCGCATCCACACTCGCGCGTGAAAACAGTGACGCGCGAGACTCGTTGCTGTGAGGTTGTGCTTATTTGTATTTTTTTACGGAGGACGGTGCGTCAAAATGAACGCCAGTTGGACGAACGAGCAGGAACTCTTGTTGATCGAGTATTATCATGCCGAACCCATTTTATGGGATGCTAAACATAAAGATCATAAAAATAAAATGAAAGTACATGACGCTTGGATACGAATAAAGGAAATAATGAATATTATTTTATTTTATTTTATAGGATAGGGTGACAAACGAGCACAAAGTCCACCTGAAGGTATGTGGATGCTGTATTCTATAGACATCTACATCTATTCTCGATTACGAATCAAAATGCAGATGCGTTGTCACCCGTGAGGACTAGAATGGAATGCGTCGTTTCCAGTAAAAAGGGTCTCAGGTTCTCTACACTCACCATTCGAAACACAGCAGGTATTCTGTGAGAGCGTGGTCCTTCCTCGGTCGAGCCGACCCATTCGTGTTACAACTATACTAATAATATAACTGCAGCATGGCTCTACCACAAAAAGCGTTGAAGTGACTGATTGAAAAAAAAAAGAAAGTCCAATGTCCAGTTATAGAAATTATAAGAAAAAGGTGAAGGATTCTGAAAGGAAGTCTGTACCAAGCAGCGACAAAATTTACAAGCCCATTTGAATTGCCTTTGACGTGATCGATGCTTTTCTAGAAGAAAGCGATAATTGTAAAAAAAAAATACAAATACGATTTTTTTTATCTTTTATATACTACACGTAATTGTCGTGAGCCAAAGCGTATAGCATCACGGCATTAGCAATGCATATTTCAGCGTCCATTCTCGACGGGCGCGCGAACTAAACTGTGAACGATTGCGAGTGTGGAGGGATGTGTTTTTCGCGACGAGTTCGCGGCAAAATTACGGCGTGAATTCACGCCGTGAATCACACAGGAGTCTGGAGCCCGTATAAAATAAAGAATAAATTGCGTGGACAGAGATTTTCATCACCTGAAGAAGCTGTGGACGCCTACAAAACGGCCATTTTGGAGACCCCAACTTCCGAATGGAATGGTTGCTTCAATGATTGGTTGAGTACCTATCTATGTTTTACATAACTCAATGGTTTTACAACTCCGTTTAGCTAAGTTTGCACTCGATGTGGATGACGTCACTCTGACACTCGGGTATGGTATACAAAAAAGGATCAATGAGAAATATTCGGGAACAAATTAATATTTGTAATAAGTCTATATTGAAACTATGCAAATGCACAAATGATTACAAGTCCAGACTGAAAATATTACTGTTATGTATGGCACTTTGCTTAAATGACATATGCCACTTTGCTAAAATACTTACATCTTCCTCTACTCCTGTATTGCCCCAGGGCATTTCATCAGTCCTTACTGTTACATTTTGTTTAAAAATCAAAGTTTTTAAAAATAAAATTTTCTTTCCCAGTAAAAATATCAACTGCATCCAATCTTTCCTTTATATTCAGTAATGATTCCATCTTATGTCATAACAAAGTTTGAGAACCACAAAATTACAATTTCTTTATATCAGGGTTATCCTATAAAGAAATTGTAATCATCTTATGATGGGATGCCACGAAACGAAAAAAACGGAGTATCGTTTATGTCTCTAGTAAATTTACAGATCATATTTAAATATTTTTTGAGCGGTAAAGATAGGACATTTGATTATATGACAGGTATATAATTAAAGGATAGGACAAATCCCTTTTATGAACTTTTTCTCTAAGAAGTAGAAGTGATTTTAAATTTAAGTTTGGTTTTACCCAAAGATGTTTTAAAATATCTTTGGTTTTACCCCTTGTTGGCCAATTCTTCATCAAGCATAGAAAAAATTATGTCTTGTCTTCGCACATGTTTTAAGCAGAAACTGTTGATAAAAGCTTATATCTAAGCTACGTTTAACCATTAACGATTTGCACCATGTTCCAGAAATCTAACATTTATTGATGTCGAGAAAATAGAGTTTTTGCCAGACTCTTTCAACTAGTCGAAAATCCGCGCGGTATTACCCCAACACACTTTTCTTCCCTTAACTATGAATAACTTTTCAGTTCAATGTAATGTAAAATACATTGAACTGAACATAACGTCTATAATAAAAAAAAACTTAACAGGAATAGTTTCAACGCGTAACAATAATAACAAAAAAGTTTTTTATATAACTATAACAATTCAACAGAAAAATTAATCAAAATAATCTAAAAACTAAACAAATTAATTTTTAAGATACGAAAATTAAGACGTGCGTATCGGTAACAAAAATGCAAACCGTACAGACGCGACTATATGTACGCGGGGTTGAGAGCGGGGAAAAAGGAAGGGTCTCAAATTGCAGTTACCAGTGAGGTGCAAAACCGTGTTCCGAGTTCATAGCTTACTGTGTATATACACCGAGTTGTACATACGAGAGTGAATCGGAGTGATACGGGAGTACTACGCGTTCATTTCAAGTTTGCCGTCGTAGACCGTTATGATATCACAGCTGACGGTACCGTAAACAAAAAAAGTTGTCATGTTTATCTGTTATATCACATAAACGTGACGACTATTTTCTGTCAAATTGAACAAAAATAAGTAAGTAGTTTGTTGTCCTGTACACAGAAATTGAGAGCAAGCAAGTTGATAAAATGCATACTATAAAACAATTTATTTAGTAAAGTGAAATAATAACAGTGAATAGAAACGTGTCCGATACAATTATAAAATATTTAATTAAATTTTTATAGTTTTATTTTACATTTAAAATATTTTAAATACGTAAAACATTACGAAGGCGCTGTTATCGGTACTAATATGGCGATGCTTGGGGCGCGGAGTGAGGGAGTGCGGCGGGAGGTAACGGCATTCTTGGAATGAACAAGTAGTACCTACTATTATTTATTTCGTGATACGGGCGGGTATAGTTGTTCGAACAGAGAGTAGGTACTTTGAATTACTAGCCTGTAAGTGGCACTTTGTCATTATTGTTGTGTAAAATGCCGTCTTTAAAGTAAAAAAAGTCAATAAAATTACAAACAGAATTTATGCACATTTCAGAAGATAAATATATTTTGTAATATACAATAAGTGTTAAGTTTGAATAGTACATTACACTGTTTGAAAAGTTATAGCAGAAAACAAAAGGAAATAACAGTAGATTGGTGCACAGAAGTACTGTTGTAAACGGACTGTTCGGATCTATAAAATATGGGCTGTTTTTGATCTTCAGAGGTTTGTATTTATTCTACAATTATACAAAGCATTTTTTAAATTAGTTATATTTTTAAAGCAAAATGCTATCAGGTTGTATTTTTCTACGAATGAAATGTAGGTAAAACAGTTTTTATTTACCTATTTTACAAACATACATATTATCATTCTTTAAATTTGTTGATATATTTAAAGCAAAATGCTATCTGGTTGTATTTTTTTTAAATGTGAAGTTATTTTTTACTAAGACGGTAAAATTATCTATTATTCATTAAAAAAATATTCTAGTTTCATTATGGCTTTACTCAAGTTGAGATGGTTTTTGAGTGATTCCACCATTTCGTCCAAATCGTCTTTCCGTCATAAAAATCAGCATGAATGTTAAAGTAAATGTTGATATTTTAATGAAATATGTTAATATTTACTTGAAGTTCAAAGAGGCATTTGTTATTTTTGTTATCAATACATAAATAAAAAATGTTTTAGAACAAAAACATGACCAAACTTCATTCCACTCCTTTTCCACACGGCCACTCAAAATATTTGTCATCACATTAAAGCGCTTTCTTAAAGCAAAATTGCACGATTTTGTCCTATGCTATTAATAACTTATTAAAGAATATTAATTTTCTACATATGAATTTTTAAAGGGTGCGTAACGTAGAAATAATCAGCGTTGAAATTTTGTCACACGAAAAATTTCATTCCATTCCACAGAGTTTGCAATGAACATTATTATGAGTGCGACTCTGCTTTTACATTAAGCCAACCGCCCGCGCCTCCCGCGTCCCTCAGTCTACCGAACTATTTCATCAGACACGGACGTTTGCGACCGAAGCAGAAATTATTTACGATTTGGGTGTTGAGAATCCCGTTTGTCACAGGTAAGTACTCAGTACATTCCGTTTATTTATAAAGTAACCGCTTGAGATGAAAAATATAATTTACGATTACATTATAGCTTCTACGCTCTGACAGCGCGCGACATGTCCACACTCCCGTTCACTCGGGACCTTTTTGGCGGGAAAATTTCTAGGTTAGGAAATTTTTTGCAATATTGCAAATTTTGCTATATTTTCACTTTGAGACAATATTTATGGATAAAACTTACAGGAAGTCTTGTTGAATGTATAAACTATCGAATAAAATTATTTTTGGTTGCTAGAAATTGTAATAAAGTATATAAATTACACTGTATAGCATAATAGTAGTATAAACTTCAATTTTAGTGACAAAATTACTACTAATTTGAATTCTACACCTTTGTTTTTGGAGAAATTTATATGAAATTGTTTGGAAATATGTATATTTTATGTTTTATGTGTTTCCATTCGTTACTCATACCAAAATATTAAAATATTAAAAAATTAAAAAAAAAAAAATAATATTTTATCTGTGACATTTCGAACAATATTTCTAAAATATGTTCGTGTGAATTTGAAATAAATACAACGTCATGTTATTTCAAAATATGTAGGAAAACTATTTTTACTTACATTTTACACTAAAAATAAATGAGAATTTGAAAAATAACACATTTATAACCCGCCCGCCAAAACAGGCCTTTCGGAATTTGAAGTACTTTTGGCAATTTACTTTTCACTTTTTATACCACAAATTATATATCTACGTGTTGACTATATTACAAGAAATGTAAAAAGTATAATACTTTCGTTTTTAGTCCAGACACAAATATAAAATTCTATAAAAAAGACAGAGCAACTTCATCAAAGTGACACGTGGAACGCCGGAAGTTCAGAGTGATTTCTTTTTTTTTTTTTCTAAGAAACATTGCCAGGTTATGGTTTAAAATAAAAGAGCATATCTTTGTCTTTGATACTAATATCTATTGCATAGTGTCTTTGGTTTTGTTTAAAACGAAAAAATAGTTTTTTCATAGGTAGACATGTTTATATAATTCTGATCTAATTCGATCACTACTTGGCGGGCGTAAGGTTGGTATTGCGCGATCGAAAGTGAGCATGGCTTGGCGTACAGGATAGACTTTAGTTAGGCTATGTCACAGTGTAGTTATTAGGGTCAATGTACTATTAAATTCTAAGTAAATTATAAAAATCTGCAAATAAATCATTCCCTTCCATTTCATTACATTCCTTTCCCACTAATTTTTATACGGAGGGGAATGAAACGTTTTGGAAGGGAATGCTTTTTTTTGTTGAAAGCTAAAGATAACCAATGCAAGTCATAAATGATGCAAATTTTTTACTTGCCTCATGTAAATAATTATAAAATGTGTATGAACAGTAGGCAGTGGTCTAAAGGTTTTCGCACATTATAACAACTCACCGGCGACTCGACTCTATGCTAGACATTGAAATTTAAGCCCTGTATCATATGTTCAAGGTTCAATTTCAAAAAATGATTATAAAGTAGTGTACAACGAGTGGCCTACGCATCGTACACTAGAGGTCAACCCCGACACGTTTGTCACGCAATGACCATACGTCGTCCACGCAACGACCAAACGTTGTCCACGTAACGACTATGCGTTTGCGACTGACGCGTGACGGGCAACCATTTGCCAGCCCACCCGTCCGCCCCGTGCCTTCCCCCCGCCCGCCAACCCGCCATCATTCACTATAGAATCGAAGGACGGAGTGCACGTTGGCGGTACACGGTGATAATTTTTCGAAAATCATGCTGAAAGAAAAGTTGATAGAAGAAGTGCGAAAATATCCGCTACTATACGACCTTCGTGATCCGAAATATAGTGACGTACATAAGAAGGAAAAGGCATGGAATGAAATCGCTATTGTATTGTCGCAACCAGGTAAGAATTTTTTTTTTTGAGTTATTGATTTTGCCATAATCTACAGAAATTCAGCTATCGAACAAATAAATATGTGTGATTCTAATAGATATTAATAATAATGTTAAAACTTATAAGTCATTTCATTAAAGTACATTGTTGAGAAAATTTAATTCAACCTGTTACATCCAAAAAGTAGGTATGTTATTGTACAGTTAACAGTACCTACGATTTTCTACTTGGACACTCGAAAAATCTTGGTTTATCGTAAAAATTAGTTTTTTCACATACAGTAATATAAAATCCCAGAATTTACTGATATAAAATATTAAATCTACGTCATATATATTTTTTTTTTAGTTTGGGTTTCTGTATGTTATAATAAAGTGCCTTACGTTTATTTAATATAGGTAATCAGTAATAAAATCCCAGCTTAGTATAGAAACTTGTTTAATATTCTTAATAAGCCAATAATATTATAACCAACTTCTTACGATTATTACATATTAATTATACATGATCTATATTAAATGCTGCCACGGAACTCGTCCTTCGGGAGATTGAAAATAAGTTGCAAACATATCACGAGTTTCAAAAGCAGATGCCGAAGATTCACTTATATCTTCTGGAATTGTACTTAGATTACTTAGTAATCTCTGTTCATCATCATTATTGGCCGAACTCTGCCTTGTGTTGACTTCATCATCGGATGTTATATTATAACACCGCATGACATTGTGTAAAATACACGTCGCAAAGACCACAATATCAACATATTTTGGGTGTAAATGCAAATTCTTATTATAAATTCCAAATTTTTGATATAAGATGCCGAACGCGTTTTCAACTACTCTGCGAGCTCGCGATAAGCGATTATTGTATATTCTTTCCTTTTCTGAAATGCCACTTGAACGTGGATATGGTCGCAATAAATTCCTTTTTAAAGGAAACGCTTCGTCGGCTACAAAAACATGTGGCATTATTATTTCAGTACCAGGTAATGGTGTGTCAGTTGGAATATTAAATGTATTCATTTCAATCGCTCTTCCTAATCTTGACGATGCCAAAATTCCGCCATCACTATTCTTGCCATAGGCCCCTATATCGACAGCTATAAATCTGTATTTATCATCGACGACAGCCATGAGGACGATAGAGAAGTGTTTTTTATAATTAAAAAATAGCGAGCCGCTGCTAGGAGGAGCAATTATGTTTACATGTTTGCCGTCGATGGCACCTATACAGTTTGGAAAATTCCATTTTTTATTGAAACCATCTGCGATTCTTTTCCAGTCTTCGGTAGTAGGTGTGGGCATGAACTTCCCCTTCATTGTATTTATAATCGCATTGCACACATCTTTTAATATCGACCGGATGGTACTTTCGCCTAACCGAAAGCTTGAACTCATAGTCCTAAATGAACAGCCACTAATCAAGTACCTGAAACAACCAATTTTTCTTTATATTTATATTATTTTGTTACAGCGTCAGAATGTAAGAAGATATGGCAAAACTTAAGGGAATATCGTAGAAGAGCCATTAAAAAGAAAGCAACTAAAAGTGGTCAGAGTGCTAATACTAATAAAAAATGGCAATATGAAACTGAAATGTCTTTTTTATTACCACATTATAAAGAACGGTCTACAGTGACGTCAGTGGACAACACAGATGATGGTGATGATGAAAATAGCTTATCTGCTGCGGAAATTCTTGCCAATGTGACTAATAATGAAGAATCTCAAGACTCGTCAATTATCTCGGAGCGTCCTGAATCTTCGGTGTCTATGTACGATTCATCTAGATCAGTGTTTCCTGGCATTCCAAAAACGACAAAACGAAAGAAATTGCAAGAAACAAGTGCATCGGCGGTTTTAATGGAATATTTATTAAAAAAAAAAACTTCTTTGGACAAAATTTAACCGAAAACTGAGGTTAGACGAGTTGTCTGTTGAATAACCCACTCGTTGGCACCGCGTTGGCCACTCCTTGACACCGCGTTGTCCACTAGTGACCATTGGGTGGATCAACTAGTTGACTACTCATCGAGAGTGTGAGTAGAGTTGCTGCCGCGTTGGCGTGGAGTTGTTATAATGTGCGAAGACCTTTTACCGACTCCTAAGTTGACAAAACAATACAATTTACAGACTCCATTTCATTGACGCCTTTTTCATTTTTTGTTTCAGATGTGTTACGTATTTAATGTGTATTTTAATACGTTTGTAAACCTTTTTGTAGGTAACTATACAATTATGGTGAAGCCGAAGAAAAGTCAACAGCATATGAAAAGTTAGCCAAAGACAGGCTACGAAAGAAGGAAAAATATGCAGAAATCAAAAAAGATCCTGAAAAATACAGACTTGAAAAAGAGAAAGAAAGAAGTACCTTTTAAGATAAAAAAAGAAAAAGATTCTCAGCATAGCAGAAATGACTGACAGACAAAAAAGGGAGCAAAGGCGAAGATGGCGAAAAAACTCAAGAAAATATTTAAATAAATTAAAGGAATAAAAGAAGATAGAACGTGTTTACTGGAAAACTCACCACCCACAAGCGAAAATGAAGAAATTGCGAATATAGCAGATCCCGATGCTTTGAGGGAAATAGAAAAAACACCAAAGAAAGAATAGCAAAGCAACCCAATCGATCCAAGTAAATTCAAGTGCTATAAGAAAACTGCGATATAGATCAGTGAAAGTAATTTATAATTTAAAGAAATAAATAAATAAACTAAAGAGAGATAAGGATATGCTGAGGAAACAAATAAAAAAGAGCAAGAAATGCAGAGAGTAAGAAATAATATTGCAGATACAATAGAAAAAAGTAGATCAAGTAATTAAAGACATAAAGGCTGATAACATAGAGAACGTAAAAAAGAAACTTCTGTTCAACAAAACAATTAATCGAGGAGTATCTGACAAATATAAAAGTCTTTCTTAAAAAAGACGAAAGATCTTTTGCTGAAGATATTGTTGACGATGCGAGGCTAAAAAAGTATGGTGTACTGTCGAAGGTTAATTTTGCTTTAAAATAAATTATCTAAAAAACAAGTGCTACAAAAGAAAACAGCTGAGATAAAACGAAGAGTGCAAAATTTTTCCAAGAAGATGTAAACAGTCTAGTAGCTGCTGGAAAAAATGAATATATTAAACGCAATGGCATCAAAAAACAAAAACGTTATCTGACTGATAACATAAAAAACTTATATACTAAATATTGCGAGAAGTGGGACCGAATTTCCTATTCAGTATTTCGTAAATATAGGCCATTTTGGATAGTTCACCCTTCAAGGAAAAAAGATACGTGCCAGTGCAAGCTACATGCCAATATGGAACTTCTAACAAAGTCTTTAAAAAAAGTAGATATTATTGCAGAAAGTTCTGCTACTGAGGTTCTTCAAAATACTTGCTGTGATATATATGACAGAGAATGTTTGGAGAGGTGTCATAGATGTAAAAATAAAGTTACGAGATACCAGGAATTTGACAACAGTGAAAATATTATTTACCATGAATGGATTTTTGAGAAACAAAGTTATCAAGGAAAAGATGGAAAAGAAAACACTAAAAGAGTAACTATAAAAAAGAAAAAAGAAGATGCGCCTCGTAATGTTATTCAGAAGTTCGAAAATTTAGTAATGGACTTTTTCAAACATAATTTAAATATTAATATGCAATACTCAGCTATTAAAGAATTAAATGAGAGTATAACTGTTAATGAAGTATTATGCCATGTGGATTTTAGTGAAAACTATTTGTTGAAATATAATGAAGAAATCCAAAGTTTTCACTTCGGTGGTAGTCGTCTACAAATTTCACTTCACACCGGAGTATTATATTATTTAAACAGTCAAACTAAAGAAAAAACCTGTAAGTCATTCTGCACCAAGTCAAAAAATATATGGGCACACTTGGACCCAGTTTTGGACATGGTTCAAGATTTATATCTTACAACAATTCATTTCTTATTGGACTCTCCCTCGAGTCAATACCGCAACCGATTCATTTTTTACATGGAATTATCAAGAAGCAGGGCATGGCAAGGGGGCCCCAGATGGCATTGGTGCTGTTGTGAAAAGAATAGCTGACAACTACGTCAGACTCGGTGGTGATGTAGGTTCATTTGAAGACTTTGTGCAAGTTGTTCAGCAAAACATTGCAAATGTTAAGCCCATTGTCATCGCAGAGGAAGAGATAACGGACAAAGAATTTCCCAAAAACATTCCTGCATTTAGACAAACCCTCTCAGAAATGAGCGGAAGCCTGTGCCCAACAGTGGGACGTATATAGGCTGTAACTTTACTTTTAACTTTATTCCTGCATTTAAAGGGACAATCAAAGTCCACCAAACTCTTTGATCTTCATCTTTGCCCTTCGACATTACTTTTAGAAGCCTTAGTTGTTTTGATTATCGAGATAGTTACATACCATGTAAACATAGAAAACATCTCGGAGTACTAAATATGGGACTTTGTCAAGAAGCAACTGCACAAGAAATGTCTAGTTATAATAACTATAACGTTGTAAATGTGATGAAGTCCTTGACTGATGGAACTAATGGTGGAACATACGATCCTTCTGACGTTAACAGCCCAATCTACATCGATTCGCCGACCATATTTAACAATATTACCCCGGAAATAAATATAAGTCTAAAGTAAAAATGTTATCCAACATTCCAGTAAAGTACCACAATTGTAACATTCAAGGATTTAGTTCCATTAAGCAAACAGAATTTAAGGAGTTAATTCAACATCCAGTTCTTCAAGATTTCGAGGAGCTAATAATCAAATCTGATTTCGGTCGTGATCAGAATACATCTATGAGAATGGACTACGACATCGAAACAAAAAAAAACGTCGAAGTAATTGAATTAAAATATGACTTAGATCAATGGGTGGTCGTTGAATATAAAATGAAGAAGAACTCACAGTACTTATTTCGTTGGCAAAATCATCGATAAGATGAGTAGCACACTTGAATATAAAATATTATTTTTAAGGAAAGGGCATGGAAAGTCGGTAAAGTTCCATTGGCCAGCAATTTGCGACGATGATATTGTATCTGAATCTTGTATTCTACAGCACTTGGGAGAATCAGAAGAATCTAGAAAAGGTTAATTTACTTTTAAAAAGTTACCAAACCTTAATTTCAAGTAGACTGATTAGACATAACGTAACTTATATAATATATATAATAAATTTTTATGAAAACAGCGTTTTCGTGTTTTGTATGTTCCAGTCTACATTTTTCTTTATAACATTGAACCTATGTTTAATTTGTTGTTATTTTCATTCTCACAAAGATCTTAGGCACATACTTTGATATTATTTTATAGTATCTTTGTCATACTTTGTTATTTTTTTTTCAAATTTTCTAACATTTATTAAAAAATCTATTGATTTCATGATTTTCATTTATTGACTGTAATACCTAACTCCCTAATTAAACACACCACAGATAAATTACATACTTTTTGTCAATGATAAACATAACTTTTATAAAGGATTTACTCCTTTTCATTACCTTCCCAAACTAAATCATTACACTCTCATAACATTTCATTACCCTCCAAAGTTAATCATTACACTCTCACTATATTTCATTACCTTCCACGCTCTCATTACACTCCATCAATTTTCTTGAAAAGGAAATGGTTTTCACGAACGCCTTTCACAATAACCTGTATCTACAACTTATACGAATAATTTAATACATATTTTTTTCAAAACCGCAAACAAAATAAATATTCCACGAAATTGCCCCGTTTCGGACGAAACGGTGGAATCACTCTTTTATCATCTTGAATTCATGTGGAATAATAAAATGTGTAAATTAAATATTATCTTATCTTACAGCCCCCTGAACGTAATGTGCACAATAGACTCGACAATGCTAGACTATCATCCTCACATCAAGTCTATTCCTATAGTGAAACTTACGTAAGAGCCCAGGTTAGCCCAAGAAACCTCGTCCAGGTACGCATAGACTTATTAACTTATTATACTACTGCGTACAAGTACGCCATTTTTTTCTGAAAGTGTAGGTATGCTGTTGACCCTGCGGCCTTTACAGTTTCATAGAAAAAGACTCGTGAACGTGGACTCACGAGCTATTGAGTGCAACGATTCTGTCGTCGGCGAGGCGACTGCAGTCCCGAGTCTCCCGAGGCACCCCGGCCGCCCGGCACAGCCTGCTTTTGGAGTAAGGCTCCACTAGCTGGGGGGGGGGGGAGGTACAAACCTCGGCTTGAACCACTATCGTAATGAGGAGAGATACACCATTGAGATAAAAACAAATTTATATAGGACATGAGGGGGGAGGGGTATGCGGTACAGGTACACACATACGCGCAAAATGACTTATTAATCCATTGATGAATTTTATTTGTAGACACGATACGTAAAACTCATCGATTGGGTTGATCCAGGGCTGATTTTTTTTGTCCTTGCTAGAAATACTATTCACTGCCTCCACATTTTCGTTGCCACCGTCATTCTTAAAGGGCCACGACATTTCCCCTTCACTGAACAGCCACCATGTATTATCGTGGTGGTGATGGGTGTGGGAGGTGTTGGGTGTGGGGCACCACGACAATTTTTAGTAGCCGTAGCTTTGTTAATCACGTTAAACGAAGAGGAACTTACATGGCTGACCCAAGGTGAAGGGAAGGCAAAAGTCAGCCGTTCCGAAAAGGTTAAGCAAGTCATTTTATGAATGCGTGTTGACGGTTGATGAGACCGCGGGAGGAGTGATGGTATATATAAATAGTTTAATGTGGTATAGCGAAGTGCCGCTCTCCCTACACACCGCTGTAGAAATGTGGTAAGCGGCGGAGCCATCGATTAGATTCGTGACGCGTCTTGCCTTAGAAGAAAAAGCTGATTAATATCAAAATACAGATGAATTGACACCCCTAAAGACTAACGGAAGGAATGTCGCGTTAGCAGTAAAATGTCTCTAGTTTTCGTCGGTCGTCATACGAAACACAGCAGCATTATAACTACTATACCACTGCCTCGTTGGTGTAGTGGTTGCAGTAGTGCGACTGCTGATCGTGAGGTCACGGGTTCGATTCGCAGGTCGGGTCAAAAATAATATCAGTTATGGAATTTTTCCATCAAGAAATTCTCAGTAGTTGCCCGGAGCCAGGAAGTTGGTGGTGTCTCATCCCCGTGCCTAGAAAAGCACGTAAAGCCGTTGGTTTTACGTCTGATTTCTCTCCAGTTGTGTACGTTTATCGCCGCATCGGACTATGAGAGTGAGAGGAAAAGAGAGTGCACCTGTGATTGCGCCTACACTGAGGCGCTATAATCCTGTCCTGCGCTGATGGCTAGTCCCGATGAGGCTGGCGGCCGTTACCGAAATTCGGTGTGGAGGACATTATTTTAATTATATTCCTTTCGTATTGCAGTCTTAATACTCTGCATCTACATTCTAACGTTAACTAACGTCGTTGGCTCACTTTATAATGCGGTAAAGGCTAAATGTGAAATGCCTGTTTGGGGTTTAGACAGTATGAACCTAGCAAACCCCTCGACCCCCGTCGTCCGCCCCCGCTGGTATTCGCAGGCAATTAATTCCCTATAAAAAAGAACTCATAATCAGTCGACATGGGACTTTTGGTCAGCTCATCCTGGTTCCCTGTTTCCAGAATGTACCATTGGTATAATGTAGGTGTGTGTGTTGTTGGTAATCCTAAATAATGTTGATAAAATTACTTGGTACCATAATACTATTATCTTTTACGGACAATTCTTTTTTATTTTTTTTATAATAAATATTAGTAATCTTATTAATTAACATTACTAATATTCTTTTAACCACTCCTGGTAAGCTTGAAATGCTTGTGTTAGGAGTGGTTCACGACAGTAGTCAAATGGCGGATTTGAACCCACGACCTTTTGAGTTCGCGATCTGCGCCCTGCCATTAGGCTACTGTCGCTTCAATTACGAACTGTCTCCGTTAAATAAATAACTTTTAGATGTTGATAAAGAAAATAGATGTGTGCGTGAGTGCGTAATATGCGTAAATAAATAAATAAATAAAATCCTACTCACTGAATTTTGTTCTGGTTGCACTCACGTCATCAAACCAACAAGATATTTCTGTAAATAATTTATGAACAAATATTGAAGTGCTACCTTTTTTGTTTGGCAATCTAATACTTATGTTATTGAATATGTTTATTAAAATATAGCCAGTACAGTATTTAAAGATTATAAATAATAGAAGTACGTAGTACACCTGTGTGTACATGTGCACGTGTGTTACTGACGTCACCGATCTTATTGTTGGACAGTGAAATAGCGAATAGAGCTGAAATTCCAAAAACTGGATTTCAGGACTACTAATGCTAGAATATTGGCTGAGTATTAAATAAGCCGTGCCCATCCCGAGATAAGTGAAGGCAAATTTTTCAACAACTGTTTGATGCCAGCAGTTAATTAAAAAATGCTGAAAAAGGAATTGACATCTTAAACCAGAGAGTAGTAAAATATGGGATTTAAGTATTTGATTTTACTCGTTATTAAATTAATATTTTATCTAACTTAATTTCAGTCTAGACCCTTGAACAAACCACAGCCACTTTACGGAGAATATAAATGCTCTGCTTGTGGTCACACTTGGAGTAGCAGGCTTTGTTGGCCTAATAGGTATCAAATTTGCAAACTTTGCAAGAAGCATGTGTATCCACACAAGCAGGTATGTTAAATTAATATGGTTACTTACATATTTTCAAGATAACTATCATCAGCATTCAACATAACTTATAGATGTCGTGAAAACCTTTTAACTTGATAGAGGCTGTGTTCTCTAGTGATATGTTCTATGTATGTAAGACTGATGACAACACCGATATCACATCACACTTTCAATGATACTTGAACGCATTGTTTAGAACTAATTCTTATATTTCAATATCTCACTTTATAGATTGTTTCGAACTATAAATAACTCATAATATGTACACAAATATTTATTTACATAAAACGTAACTCTCAGCAATGTTAATTTATATAAAAAATCATTGCTTAAGGCCGTAGTTGTTACATCTGTTAATGGGCGTTTCTTCAAACATGTAATCTAAGTGATGGGCATAACCACTTTGAACTTTTCTATCATAGTAATATGTTTTACGAAATCATCCATCCATATCACGGTTTCCTTGTTTAAATTTCTGTAGCCCTTTTGTAAGGGCTAAAATGCTCGCTCTAGTTTGGATTTTTTTAAGTATTTTTTTAAACCAGACCGTAATCTAAAATTCAATCCACCGTCTCCTTTTTACCCTTTCTGTAGTTCTATTAATGACTACGTGGATAATAGTGTTTAAACAGGCTGGAAATTTTAAGATAAGTATGCAACCGGGGGTATGCCCATTCAAATAGTTATTTCTAGGTAATAAGTAATAGATCTGCAATTTTATAACCAGTGAGATGAAACACAATTATTTTTCAGGTTTATTTAACTACACTAGTAGTAGTGTATTACCTTATTATTCATATTGTTATGTAAAAAGTAAAAAAAGTTACAGACTGTACAGTGTTCGTCCAACTCCTGGGTACAGGCCTCCTCTTCACCGCCCGAGTGGCTTCACGCCCAATGCGTGTTGGCGGAGTTCACGGGTCCTTATATCAATTTTTTTAATATCGCAATATTTTATATTAACGTGTTGATTTCCTGACGATACTTTCCTTCACCGCCGAGTACGTGGTAAATCTGTACTCAAAATTGTATATAACAATTTCATTGGAAATGTGAATTTTCAGCGAGCACTTATCTACATATTATTGTTTGGTAGTAATGCCTTGAACTTTAAGTAAATGTAGCACTTGTGTTAATACTTTTAAGTAATTGTATTAATTTGATGTGTTAGTGTTATCAACTGTTGGTAAACCTAATAAAGAGAAAAAAAATTGCAACAATCAACCAGTTGAATTACCAGACTGATGAATGAATTATATTATATTATTTATCCATATTTTGGAATACTCAACAATGTTATTTATTTTCCTTCAGAGAGAGTTACGGGCTTCTGATTTCAAAGATTCGAAAACTAAACAAGAACATAAAAAGGAACTTTGTCAGATGTGTCAACAATTGGGACACCATTGTGGGAATAATCGTAAAAGTGATTCGCGTTTGCGTCAGAGAAAACTAAGCTATTGATTCAGAAACTTGATCAGCACCAATAAACAAAGAAAAAAGTAAACCTATACATAAGATATTAAGACGACAATAATGATTTGTTATTACGTATAAATATATGTATTAAGGTCATAGATTTAGTATAAACTAACGTTAGAGTAAGGTGGATTCCAGTAATTGCGAAATGATTTTTGAAAATTGGTGGGACATTTATTTTTTAATTTACCACTCAGAATTGGTTGCAAAAAATTTGTCACTTTAAATTTAAAATACCCTCGGTATTTATAAATACAAGTACATATTTAAAAACCTGATTATTTTTACTTTGTGCAATCCCCAGGCACCTATGCTCATGTAATCACAGAATAAATAATACTTAGTTCAAGTATAATTCTGAATACTGTTAAAATTAATTTAACTTAGTTTTTGTGCTTCAGGAACATAATATAACTTTTTCGTTCAAATTTACCTTTAAAAAGAAATATTTCTTGATTTTAATCTTACAGCCTAAATATTTGAAAGTGATATATGTATTTCGGAATTGCTTTACAAGTTGTCTACTGTAGTCAACATTTTAGTTAGTGGTACACCATTTGTATAAGTATAAATGTGTTTGAAATAAATGTAAAAATATTAGATGCAGAGGCAGGTAATGGAATCATTAAGATTCAACATAAAAGATACGATAGTTAGTAGTAGAGCACGAAAGATAAGATAGTAATAAAATAATAAATAAGATATTCATACCTAAGATTTAGGCTAAAATACGAATAAAAAAGAGGATTTTATTGTTATATTTTATGTGAAATATTGGAATTTTTATATTAAGATAGTCGAAAATGTGCCTGTAGGTTAAATTAAGAAGTTTACATAACACACTTATAATAAAATTCGCAACTGTTTCTGTGCCTACTTTTTTTTAAATTATTAATCCGTACCTATCTTCTGCTATATGTGTTAATATAAGTACATAACGTTTTTCTTATTCTGGCATATTTGTTCAAGCAAATATATGTGAAATTATAGTTATTTTAGGTTTATTTTTTCTTTGGTTTAAGAATGGTTAGATACTTTGCAGGCATTTTGGATCAATCATTAATGTCGATTATGCTACAAAGGGCTTAGTTTGCTCATTATGCTCATGTGCATTTCTTCAGAAAGTTGAAATTTTTGGTTAAAAAAGTCAACGCATAGTTCTTTTAGTGACTTCAGGGTTTTGAGTCTTAAATGCGTTGCATTTTTTTGGAATTAAAAAGGCGTAATTGAAAAAAAATTTCATGAAAGACCATTTTTTTGTATAATCATTAATAGGGCAATTACACATTGTGGAAGCGGATTAAGATAGCGGCTACGTGAACAAAAATTATTGCCGCGATTTCTAGAAATTCGTAATTATTTAAATAGCCCGATTTTCGGAGTTAGTCGAATGCAACTTACCAGATATTTTAACAAAATAAAAACTGAAAATCTCTGATTGATTGAGCTTTATATATTTTCACTTACCTTTACATCACGACGACAAATTTTTTTGCATTTTGAAAACTAGTACCAAGGCGTAGCATTTTTGTAAAAGATCTTAAGGCAGATATTGCACGGTTTGTTTTGCCTTTCAATTTCATTCCTAATGAAAGCAAAATGTACAGTCTAAATTGTTTGTCTCCATTGAACCGCCCAATATCAGCCTCCAGGTATAATTTTCCTAGTTAGTTCAAAATTGTAAAATTGTTTGAGGTTTCTTAAATTCTCCAAATTAATATTCCGCATATATATTAAAATAAAACTCTATTTTAAATAAATGTTTTAATGTTCAACAAGACAGTTTTGGACTGGTTTGATCTGAGTATTTTCATTATTTTTAACATAATTATTAAGTTACATAAGTCTCGGAAGTAAACTTTACACTGTATCATTGGTAAAAAGTTTATTTATTAATCCTGCAAACAGCCCATTTTTTATCTTATCACTTACACAGGTTAGTACATTAACAGTGTAATCATTTCTTCTTTCAGCAATGTAAGCCAGGAGGGGAAAAACAACTGATTGAAATTCTTCTATATGGCCTTCTTCCAATAAATTTACTATGTTCGCTATTTTACTAATCACTATTATGACTTGGTGGTCTGTTATAGGCTCCAATATATATTTGTACTGAAATATCACATGGTTTTATAGTCAAGAGAATATAAGGAATATAGGTCTCATATAAAAGTAAGGTATTGATGTGGTGGACCTACGCTGTATCTGTGTTAAAAAATTCGTTCACAGAATAGTAGCACCAAACCAGTAGCGTAAGATGCTCTGTTTCATATCGTGAGCGATGAGACCCAAAGGTCCATTTTACTGGTATTGAGGCATTCATTTAAGAAAAGAGCTTACTCCTTTCTAAAAGGCAGGCAACGCACCTGCAATTCACCTGGTGTTGCAGTTGTTCATGAGCGGCGGTAGTCACTTAACATCAGGTGAGCCGTACGCTCGTTTGCCCTCTCTCCTATAAAAAAAAGCTATCTTAAGTCCTTGTGGGTGACAATGGATCTGCATTTTGGTTTTTAAGGTGGAGATGAGGGTGTACATGGCCTACAGCATCAATTCCAAGCAACTGTCAATTAGCAGTGATTTTTCAGTTGCTTCCACATTGTAAACGACCGGAAACCAAAATATTATTTCGGTTTGTGAAAAAATTTGATGACGACAATGCATTCAGAACTAGCAAAACCACTGGCATTGGCTATTTCAGCTGAGCTGAGAAAATATGGGAAGAACAATTTGCTGGCTGACTGCTGGAAAGTCGCAAAGGCGCTAATAACGTATATTAAACGAGTTGTCATGTTATTGGTGTTACATCAGAGAAAGACGCACTTAAGCAACACAAGTTTTCAGAAGTACACTCCTGTATCATTTAAGAGCCACACACAGCATAGTATTTTGACATTTGAGACCACTGTAAACGAGTGCCAGCTCCATACCGGTAAGTGAACTTTACGGCGGCTCCCTACTAGGTGATGTGACAACCTGGTAAGAGATGCAGAAAATCGACGGATGCAGGTGGCTCGGGACCGTGTTCGGAAGAATTTCCTGGGGGAGGTCTATGTTAATTGGACTTGTGATGTGCCATAATAATGGTGATGATGATTTTAAAACTAAGTTGAAAAACAAATCCACAATCCACTTAATATTACGTGGCTACTACAGTCCATGCACACGTTGAGCCAATTTTAAACCAAGAAGGCTACATCATGTGCACTAAGACGGAATGTCTCACAGCCTGTGATTTTACTGGTATTGTATACCCTTCAGACCGGAAAACAGAAGTGCAAGAACTGCTTGTTGGCGCCAGAAATAAGTAAGAGGGTATTATCAACCCCGATGGATTTCTTAGCAAAAAAGGACTAACTATTACCTAGTTCCTTTTTTATATAGAATAAGGGTGACAAACGAGCACTCCACCTGATGGTAAGTGGATGCTGGGGCCCATAGACATCTACATTTATCCTCGATTAAGAATCAAAATGCAGTTTCGTTGTCACCCTTGGGGCCCTAAGATATGTCTTGATTCCAGTAATAAGGGCCAAGCCACGCTGCAGCTATATCACGGTTGTAGCATGAATACCACAGAAACATGTTCTCTCACAAAATACTAGCGTACAATAGCAGCTCGATGCTGCTGTGTCTCATATGGTGAGTGTAGAGAAAGGGAGACCCTTTTTACTGGAAACGAGGAATTCCATCTTAGTCCACAGGAGTGACAATGCGTATGCTTTTTGATTATTAACCAATTCGTGGCGACACCAATTTTCGACAACTTTTAGCTGTGGCGGTGAACAAATATTTCGTGACACGCATGTCGTGTCAAGCGCCATAGAAGTCGATAACACGCATATTGTGCTATTAGCCATGTGTAATATAATGTTCTTTTTAATAATTTTTTCACTTGTTTAGACCTGATTAATTTAGTTGACATCAAACATCAGTTGCAAACGGAAAGATACTTGTTTTTAGTGGCTAACTACTGTTTGTTTACGTGTTTTCCTTGAAATGGAGAGTGACTTTTATTCAGAGATGACAAACCTTTGGTACTAATTTTTGTTTTATAAAAAAAAAAACATTTATATAAGTAGGTGCAGCTAAATCACCCTGAAATACCTTGGTTTTTATTAAATTAAATTATCACCTAGTAATAACGATCTAAAAACGTCTTTAGTAAGAATAGGAAAACAAGTGTTTTAAAAAGGAAAAAACAATAAGTACAGCAGCGGTGAACAAGACTATTTATTATCAAACTTTTTTTATGCATGAACGCGCTCGAACTTATTCAAGCAAAAATAAACCTTATACTTTATCACAAGAGCACATAGTACTTCGTACGTCCATTCGGCCATATGATAGTAATAAAACGGCAATTCAATCAATTTAAGCAAAATTGAACAATAAGGCAAACACATTTCTTTAACAGGAAACTTGCTTTCCAGAAACTTGTTTACCATTTGAGTTTGTGAACGATCGCAATGAGTGCTATTATTTGTTACTTATTAAGAGTATTTATCCACAACATGATTAAAAAAAACTCACTCAGTAAAACGAGTACCATCTACAAGTTAAAAAACGTTGTCAACCCCTAAAAAATTCAAATTCTCGATATATCCAGAAACGAAGCTGCATGCATGAACGACTTGCAAAATAATGAATATTTTGTTTTGGATAACTTTCATAATGTCTAACGAGTGCGCAAGGTTTAGGTTTCTCCGCGAAGTTATGCTTCACCACTTCACCGAACAGGGGGAAAAGCATCACATAATTCTAAAAACGCAATTTGACCAAGTTGTTATAACGATCTTTAAAATGACACGACTCGCGTGTCTTACGTCACACAGAAAAATAATTGATGGCACGTCTGGTGTGCCATACGTACTGAATCGATTAATCGAGGATAGATCTCAGGTGGGATGTATGCTCGCTTTTCAACCCTTATTCTATAAAAAAAACAGTGGTATAACATTTATTATTACACTTACCCTTAAAATATGAATGAAATTTCTATAGCCATATAATAGGCATGCCCATGTTTTATCTGTGCGGTTACGCTTTTCTGTGGCTGATATTAAAAGCAAAGCATCATTAAAAATATCTAGCGTAGTTGTGCTCCCAAAAACTGAGAAACTGTCCCACACTTGGTACCATTCATTCAAAATGGTAGAGCATAATATCTAAAAAAAAATGAATTATTTAACAACTAAGTAAACTGGTAAGAAATGCATTCTCAAACAATTTGATTAACTTTTCCATGACATACACATACATAAACACTACCGCCACCCAGAGGGGTAGGCAGAGACTACAGACTTCCATTTCGCACGATCCTGACACACCTCTCTCGCCTCCTTCACATCCATGTACCAACGCATACATGTTCGTCGGTTAAGGGTACTCCTAATTTGGCCCGTTTTCAATAAGTCGCAAATTTGGTCGATAAGTTTTCGCCTAGGACGTCCCTTTCCGACTCTGCCATTCACTTCTGCAACATAAATTTTCTTTGTCACTCTTTCCTCATTCATTCTTTCCACATGACCAAACCACCGAAGCATTCCTTTCTTAATCCTGGTCACAACATCATCTTGCAAATCACACTCTTCTCTTATCACACAATTCCTCACCCTGTCATTCAGATTCAGCCCTAACATACTCGTTATCGACCGCATTTCTACTCCGTTCATTCTACTCTCGTGCTTCTTCTGCCACTCAACTTTCACTACCATACGTTAAAGTAGGGACCAACACAGCATTGTGAATTGCCATAGGTGCCTTTTTCGACACATTTTGACTCTTCACAATAGAGTGAAGGGCCCCATTTACTCTATTGCCTGCATACACTCGTCGTTCTATATCCTTATCACATCTCCCATCCCTGCTAAATTTTAAATAAAATGTAAATTCTCTAAATTTTAGTAAAAAGAGAAGAAGAAAAGAACTGTCCATAACATGTGACATACACGCAGAATAAAAATAGGATTGGGACTGACTACTACTGACTACTCAAAATGATGATTTGAAAAAAAAAATCTTAAAGACACCATTAAGTTTATTTTTAATAAAGAAAATACAACAAAAAGTAGTCACATCATGAAATTAAAAATAATATAAAAAAGGAATATTCAGTTTAATTTTTTGCAAATCATTCCACAACATGTTTAAAGTTAGTGCACAATTACCTATATAATGGTAATCAATGGGGCACAGCATCCACATACCATCAGGTGGACTGTGTGCCCATTTATCACACTGATGCCCAATAGCTTACGAGCCAGTGGGCGGCAGACTTACGGTATTTCAATAAGCTTAACGTTTTCTTCAGTTAATACCCTATACCTGAAGTACATGAAATGGGGACTCTTTAGTTTGACCGGCGGTCGCTATATCGACGCTCAGGTGTTAAAGGTGTAAAAAATGACCAAAAACGTGATAGCAATAAGTCTGCCGCTTTGACATCGTGAAATATTCAATAAAAGTTAACGAAAAATAACATTGGCAGACAACTATGATGGGTTCAAGGTTATGGCAGACAGCTAGAAAAGTACAAACTGTTATTAATAATTTACGTTTTAATATAGCTGCAATTTATGTATATTGTTGATAATATTTTTTTCCATTATAAAGAATATTAACAATGCTATAAACATTACTAATATTCCCCTTAACCACTCGTGGTAAGCTTAAATTGCTTGTGTTACGAGTGGTTCACGACAGTAGTTGAATGGTGGATTCGAACCCACGACCTTTTTGAGTTCGCGGTCCGCGCCCGGCCATTAGGCTACTGTCGCTTAACTTAATATTATTTGACATGTATAATTTTTATGGGAGACATGTGGTTCTATCACCCAGGAAGACAACTAACTTCTGGGGCGTCCATAAGCGCGTACTATTTGTAATTTGAATTTGTAATTTGCGTTCTTGAGGGAACTGTTTACAGAAATTAATATTCTGACTCTTAATAACAAGTACTCTAAAAATATTACGCATGTACGTATACATGAATGTTATATGCCAAAAACATGATCATCGTAGTGTATGAATTAGTAGCAAAATTATTAATCCCCAATTTAGATTAACTAAGATATTTAAGTCATTTATATGGCAATGAACACGAACGATTTATGAGGGCCTTATAATATTTAAGCCTTACGTTTAAATTCTTTAAAAATTAAAATAAATTTAAGCCTTACCTTTAAATTACTTTAAATTCAAAAATCACATTAAAAGTGTTTATGCTTCAACCTCCAAAGCTTAGTAGAGTAATCAAATGAAGTCTAACTCTTAGTTCATATGAAGATTTTGATAACTCAGCAACATGGAACAGTGTTATTCCAGTTGATCACCAAGCCATGTGATTTTGTGATTTAACTATTGGTTAATAGAATACATACATACGTGGTTGCATAGATAGATTTTTAGGAAAACATTGTAAGTGATCCCATGGAAAATTGCAAGTGTGTTCAATAAACTGTCTTAATTTTGCGTTTTCGGAGATACATCTCAGTGTGTGATGATAATGTGACAAGTTTTCACCTTCCTGCTAAGATGGTCGAATCTATACTTGTGAACAGGTGCTACTTGTGGGTGCTAGTCTACTCGAGTTTGCTATACACTCACAAGCTACAAAATTTTGATCGTCCTTTTTAGGGTTCCGTAGTCAACTAGGAACCCTTATAGTTTCGCCATGTCTGTCTGTCCGTCTGTCCGTCCTCGCTTAATCTCTGTGAACGTTAGCACTAGAAAGCTGAAATTTGGTATCAATATGTGTATCAATCACGCCGACAAAGTGGTAAAATAAAAATTGGAAAAAAATGTTTTATTAGGGTAGCCCCCCAATATGTAAAGTGGGAAGTGATTTTTTTTAATTTAAACCCTAACGTGTGATATATTGTTGAAAGGTATTTAAAAATGAATAGGGGTTTACTAAAATTATTTTTTTGATAATGTCAATAATTTCGGAAATAATCGCTCCAAAAGTAAAAAACAATGTGTCCCCCTGCCCTCTAACTTTTGAACCATAGGTTTAGAAAATATGAAAAAAATCTGAAAAGTAGAACTTTATAAGGACTTTCTAGGAAAATCATTTTGAACTTGGATGGAAACAACAGTATGCACTACCGGGAGCAGTTGCAGGAGCGCGGAGCGCTGCTGGAGCGCGAACATAATGGATACCCACCTTTAAACTCATAAGTGGGAACACTTATTGTGACGGACGGGAAACTACGGAACCCTACACTGAGCGTGGCCCGACACGCTCTTGGCCGGTTTATTTGGCCATAGAACACTTTAGTTATTGAAGTGTTTTCCATTCATTATACCGGCCTCCGGTCTTGAAATGGGTCATAGCAGAACTTATAGCCATTAAAAAAAATACAAGAAAATTTTAACTAGTATATTAGGTTTGATTAAAAAAATCACTTAATTTTCATCACGACCACACACCAGTTTTTTTATTATTATAGTATTTAACGTTATCAGTGTTGGAAGATAAATTATCAATAAATAGTATGACTGCGATTGCATGCTTTTTTTTTAAATTGAATTATTGTTTTAGTTAAATAATAATTTTGTTGAAGTCCAAGTACCTATCCGTTGTATAACAAAATGTAGGGAAATATGAGTGACCAATTACTTTAAAATAATATGTGTTTATAAGGCACATTCGGTATACTTATTTTATTATTTTTTAAACCAGACAAATATTATTTTTATAACCCATTACTATTATTAATTGCAATCAATATGAAACGATAGTATTTACTTTTAATTAATGTAATACATTTATATAATGACTGGATTAGAGCGAGTGTTAATAGTATGCGCTTATGGACCATCCATAAGTTTGTTGTCTGCCTGGGTGATAGAACCACAATATATGCCTCCCATGAAAATTATACAGGTCAAATAATACTATCAACAATGTATATAAATTGCAGCTTTATTGAAATAACGTAAGTTATATTAAACAACGTAGTTATAATAAAAGTTTGTACTGTTCAAGCTGTCTGCCAAGACCTTGAGACCATTATAGTTGACTGCCAATGTCATTTTTCGGTAACTTTTATTGAATACTTTAAGATGTCAAAGTGGCAGACTTATTGCTATCACATTTCTTTTTGGTCATTTTTTACACCTTTAACACCTGAGAGTCTCTATATCGACCGCCGGTCAAACCAGAGTCCCCATTTCATGTAGCTTAGGTATAGGGGATTAACTGAAGAAAATGTGAAGCCTATTGAAATACCGTAAGTCCCACCGGCTTTTAAGCTACAAATACTCAAATGGTGCTCAATTTTATAATGCTGATAAGTTTCACACCGTCTCTATCACTTTTAATCAAAGTGACTGTGACATCACGAGACAACAATATCTTAAAATTGAGTAGCATTTGAGTATTTAGCCATTATACTACAATAAGAAAGTACTATTCAAGAATATTACAAAACACAAGCAAGATAAGACAAGGATAGAGTAAGGAATTAATTTATGCCAACATTATACTGGTTAGAATGATTATTTTCTGTTATATATTAAAGTAAATAAAAAAAAATATAATTACTCACTTGTGACACATAAAATGTTAAATCATTAATGTCTAATCCTTCATGCACATGTATCCCAGACAATAGTTCAAAGTATGTTTCCCCAGGCGGATTCCATAACATCCTATAGTAGTACATGTTAAGTGGATTAGTTTTCTTCAGTTTACTTTTTAACCAGGAACTTTCATTTTCTGTAATCAGCAACTTTTATTTCTTTATGGTAGAAAATATAGGAAGGTGCATTAGTATTAGGTATTTATTAAATATGTATTTTTATGTGGTATATGTATATAATATGTATCTTAAGAAGTATAGCCATGCTACAAATCTGGTTATGGTTGTAGCATGAATGAATTGGCTTGACCACGGAAAGACCACTCACAGAATACTAGTGTAAAATAGCAGTTTAATGCTGTGTTCTGTTTTGTATGGTGAGTGTAGAGAACTAGACCTTTTTTACTGGAAATAAGGAATTCCAATTCAGTCCTCAGGTCGGACAATGCATCTGCATTTTAATTCTTAATTGAGGATAAATGTAGATCTCCATAGGCCACAGCATCTACTTAATATCCACTGTGTGCATGTTTGACATCTTTATTCTATAAAAAATGTTTGAAATCATATCCAGTTTACATAGGAAAATTTTGAAATTACTAAACAATGAAATACGATATTATTTTCTCTTATTTTACTACTACTTTAGAGCTTATAAATGAAAAAAATATTACCAGGAATATTGTTTTGGTAAGTATCCATAATCAATTTCTGTAATTTGATAGCTAATTCCAAACAGCACGGTCCAAGGCCATCAAATGTATCTATTTTCCAACGCACCACATCCAATACTTGCGCTATCATCACCAACATTGGTGCTCTGTATTGCAACAATTCTTCTAATGTGTAGACCTCATCCAACATTTTCAGTTGAATATAAATACTATTTAACTTTCTATTCACTAATGCATCATGTAAAGTTGGCATGATAATTAAAAGAAGCAACTTAGCTCCGGGTATAATATTATTATTTTTCATAAAAGCTACAAAATTTATAAAATTGTTTTGCTTAGTTTCACTGACTGATTCACTAGCAATGATAGTGTGCATAGTTTTTATAATGCATGGTTCTGTATCTTGATAATAATAATAATTTGAATATTTTCCCAAGTATTTCATAATCCTACTCATAATACTACATTGTTGTGCATTTTCAGTAGCTAAGCAAAATATTTTCTTGTAAACATTTTTAGGACTTTGAATAAATACACATAAAACATCAGACAAATCTGCATCAGGTGTAGCTATGAGCTTATTGAATATTTCTATCATCATATTATTAAAATCTGTAGTTTCCATTTCATCAGAAAAATAATTTTCTGTGAAACTGTCTTCTACAATTTTATGTTTTGTGCTTAATCCACAATGTTGGAATGATTTAATTGCTAACAATTTAACTGCTTCTTTATTTTCTGTTGATTTATTTAAGTGTTCAGTGCACATATAATACAACTTATTAAAATCATTTTCTAGCAATAAATTTAAATTTGAAGTTAAATTTTCAACCAAAACTAAATCCTGAAATAAATTATTTTTACTCAATAATGCCCTAACCCATAGAGATTTATCTTGACTATTTTTAATGTTTTCACTTATGTCTGTGGTATTTGTTGTATTAATTACATCTTCAACTTCTATGGGTTTGCAAGAAATCTGCTGTAGCATTTCAATCACAGGGTGATCAATCACACTGTCTATGTCCATAAGCTTGTTACGCAATTTGTAACAAAACTCTCCAATTGTTTGTTGCATACTTTTTCCATTTACTTCAAATTCACTCCATGTACAAAAAATATCAACACTAACAGCCATTACAAGTTCTTTAGATACATCCAATAGCTCCTCGTGACATTTATGTAGACAATCTAATACCAATTTGTTACAATCTCTTGTTTTAAAATTGCTATTGTTTACCACATTTTCTTCATCATATGTTAAAGTGTAAATACCCATATCATCACCTAAATGATATTTTTGGATGCCATTAAATTCTTCCATGCATTCATAAAGCAAAAGGAGGAGTTTATATAGGCTCTCCCCTATATATTTATATAATTGGTTTCGTTTTAGACTTTCAAGTTTTCCAGCATTTGGAGGAGTAATAAAAAATTTCATGCATTTTTTAAAAATATTTAAAGCAGAATTTAGAATGTTTTCATCAATATCAAAAATGTTTAATCTACATATCATTCTATACAATGCCCCTGAAAGAAGCTTAACTTTGTTTACACTATCCATTGGACACAAATATTTCATATGGTTAGTGAATGATTCTGCTATTTCTAAGCCCATTTTTGGGCAGCAATATGTGATTAATTCCCCAACAAATAAATCCATATTAAGTTTCCACATTATTTCACACATTAAGCAATTAGGTACAGTGGGTATTGTCCAAATAAGAAAATCAATGCCTTCTTTTTCTACCATAGTTTCTAATATTGATAAATCAGCGTTAAGAACTATATAAAATGCAAATTTACGGACTGTTTTTAAGGCATCTTCCAAGAGTGAATTATCATTTGCATATTTTTCTTTTACTAAGAAATTCCTTATACATTGTATGACTTCTTCAATTTCTTCTTCATTGCCTGAAATACATTTTTTAATTACTTAAGTATGCATAATATTAATAGGGTAAGTGTAATAATGTAAAGTTACACTAGCTGATTAAAAATTATTATCATATAGACATGTTGATTTCATGATTGATAGAAATGTTAGATTATATGACAGAAGTCTATAGGAATGTGTGGAGATCTATACAGGGTGTTAGTGTAAACGCCGTTATCCTTGAAACCAGTGGTTTAGTTTCACTTATAGAACGTAAATTCAATGAAAAATAACAACATTTTTTTTAGCAAAATTTTTAATTTTCTTTAATGCCTCAATTTTTACCTATCCTAAGCCAGTATGAAAGTATGAAGGAAAAGTTACATCACAGGTTATGTGTACCTCTTGTGTTTTTATTGGAATGTTGTGGTTATGTGTACCTATTATGTAGCTAGCGCGGGCGGTGATCTTTACAGTGATTACGTCACTGGGGCGCATAGGGTAACCATGCATTTACAGACGGTGTCATACAGAAACTTTTTAAATATTTATGAAAGAAAATAGCGTTTTTTTAATTCCTTGAATTTACGTTCCATAAGTGAAATCAAACCATTGGTTTCAAGGATAACGGTGTTTACACTAACACTCTATATATCATAAACTCTATTGCTGCTCGAAAACAATATAACTACATCAATTGCTGTTTGACTATATCTATCTAGTTTCTGTGGTGAAGAGAGCTGTGATAGCTCAGGGGCTAAGCAATCTCTGTAAATTTCACAGCAACCCTGGCTTGATTCCCGTCATCACCAATGAAATTTGTGATTGCAATCTTAAGTGCTGATCTGCCACAAGTTTAATGGTGAAGGGAAACATCATAAGGAAACCTGTATGTCTGAGAAGTAAGAAAAAAAATTCAAAGATAAGTCAAAACCGCCAACATGCATTGGGGCAGCACGGAGCACATTTCTTTGCCCTAAAACCCTCTCAGAAATGAGATGAGGCCTGTGCCAAGCGGTGGGACCTATGTCAGCTGTAACTTAACTCTGTAATGTTAATGCTGTTAGCCAGTTCGCTTTTCCAGCTTCATAGGACTCAGGACCCTGGGCTCTATAAAAAGTGGAGTGATGATGATGATAGTGGTGGTTTATGATTTCCTACTTTACTTTCCTAACAATGTTCACTGGTTTTGAGTGTACAGATGAGTTATCTAACTATTGTCAGAGTAGGGGAGGCAAGCCCAAGCTCTGATGGCTTAGTCATATTGTTTGATGTTCCAGGCATGCTTGTAAGGTGTGTAGTGTATGCAGTGATTATGGTGTGTGCAGTGTATACAGTGTACACAGTGTAGAGATATATGATGGTGGAGGGTTATGCAGTGTGTATGTGTGTGGTGTGTACTTTGCTTTGAAATATTCAGAGATTGTCAGAAGTCCGCAATCCCACCAGCATTACCATAATGCAATACCACCAGACTCCAGTGGCTTTGCAAAAGCTTGGTAGAACAAATATCAATGGTCTAAGTCAAACAGTTCAATGTATATTATCATATATCGATACACATAGGCTATTTAGTTGTGCATTAGTGAAGTAGAAGTGGTATGGCTTCTTTACCCATTTTTTATTATCCTTAATATGAAGTAGGTAAAGTGCAAGAAAGAACTTTCTGTTCCGCAACTAGTACATTGGTAACGACTGAATCAATAAGCACACCACCATCGACCCAACAGTTCAATCGTCACAAACATACAACTCGAACAAATAGTTGGATACAAATAAAAATTGTATGCGTTAGGCCTTACTTAACTTTATTTATATTTAAACGTATTTAAGTATTTCTTCAAAACATTTTATAAGTTATAAAACAAAGGTTTGATATTCTGTCCTACCTCCTCTTGCCGTAAGTTTAGAAAAAGAATTAACATTGTCCGCTGATATCAAGACACCTTGAATGGCTATTAATTCAGGAGTAAAGTTCATTTTTGTATTAGTTATTTGTCTCTACTTTATTTTTATTATTATTGAGAATCAAACAAGTCGACTTCGATCAACTTCGATATTTTTTGTTTTCGTAACTGTCAGTTGCCAATTGCCATCTGTCACAGAGTATCAAAGTTGCCACTGGCAACCAGTGTGATCATCTTTAAAATACAGATCCTACCTGCCTTCTTTGCTTAAAAACCTGCCAAATCCTGCCAAAGTCAGTAGTAAAAATGATCAAATACTGCGAACTTTATTTATACTTTCATGCACAAAGTAGTACATATGGCGGACTTAATAAATATTTTTAACGTCTGTTTCCGTTTCTGCTTCCGATATAACACTTCATATCGTAGACAGAGAAGGTTTCTCTGTCTACGCTTCATATATATATATATATATATATATATATATATATATATATATATATATATATATATATATATATATATATATATATATATATAATAACGGAAGTGTCATATCGGAAACGGAAACACTATTTATTAAAAAAAATTGAAATAAATGTTTCATTTAACATTCAAAATTAAGTAGCGGTAAGTTATATTTTATGAAAAGTAGTTCGGCCGCTTTTACTCCCAACAATCTGTTCCAGTGTTCTTCATATATAAGTCCAGCTCAGCTAAATAGTTTATCACTGGCGATGCTGAGGATACACCAAAGCTAAAGTGGCGTTGAAATATGGACAGACCCTTCAAAGAGCCGCATTTAGGTTAAGCGAGTAGGTAATTTAGTACAGTCCTAGCGCGAAAGTAGGACGTAAACGAACTTCCAAAATCCAAAATACTCATTAAAGAATCTAAAAGTAATTAATATAAACTACAAGTAAAAAATAAATAACATAAACTTCATGTAAATAAATACTTAAATACATACACTATGTACACATGAATACATTAATATATATATATATATATATATATATATATATATATATATATATATATATATATATATATATATATATAGTGTTGCGTGAATAAGTCAACGTCATACACTAGCGCCATCTAGTGTCAGGAATGAGAGCGAGGGGAGCTTTGCAGAAAATGACATCACAAATCTTTCAACCGACAGCGCCATCCGAAGAACTAAGTTTCTAGAAAATCTACACTCGAACACTCGTCGCTTTGCGCGCATTTACTTGAATATTCCGGATGCTTCATTGCTAATTTGTATATATATTCATTCCGCCTGTGGCATCGCTTCCGAGCGGTTGCATCCAGGTAGTCCGCGCTTTCGTTCCTGTACGGTAGTGCTCTCCCGCTCTCGCGCCTCCTCTGTCCCGCTCGCGCTGTACAGCGCCGACGCAGTGCTCAGTCCGCCGGCGGCATCGTTCTCGGACGGTCGCCTCCTGGTGGTCCGCGCTCCCGTACAGTACGGTAGTGCTGTCTCGCTCTCACGCGCCTCCGCTGTCCTGCTCACGCGGAACAGCGTCGAGGCTGCCGGTGAGTCACTTCTCGCTACAGCTCTTACCCCCCTGTCTTCGGGCAGGGAGGTCTGACTGACCTCCGCTTTCATTTTCATTTTTCATTTTCATTTTCTTTTTTCATTTCATTATCATTTTCATTATAATTTTTCATTATCATTTTTCATTTATCATTTTCAATTTTTTTTTGTACTTTCTCTTTAATTTTCTTGTGTTTTTGCATTACTATTACGTGCATAGTGTGTTGTAGTACGTCTCGCGTTCTAGTCCCTGTTCTACCGAGAACAGGGACCCGTCCTCATCTTTACTAGCTTAGCTCACTCACCCAAAATGGCCACATCCAGCCTCACAGAGTCCCTAGCCACCCTCATCACCCAATACGGGTTAAACGGCAATGAGACGGTCCTCGCCGCCATCGCCACCATCGCCGCTCAGGCTCCCCTCCCTGCCCCTCAGGCACACCTTCCGCCGCCAGTACTAGCGGCATACCTCGAAACGAGGAACTCCTTTTCCCCGCTACAATCAGCCCCCTTAGAAATGGAGTACGCATGCTCCGAATCCTCGGCGTCTACCTCCCAGAAGAGGCCCGCCACTACCTCAGGCTCCGGTTCATCGGAGTCCTCTGACTCCGACGGAACCGGGGATTCCAACTTCACCACCGTCACCTCCAAGCGCAACGGAAAGCGCGCCGCGATAAAACGCACCCCCCCTACTTCAGCGGCCCCTGCCGCTCCTTCAACCTCCGCAGCCCTTGACGCTGCCCCCGTCCCACTGATGTCACTAGACATCCCCACACCATCCAAACCAGCCTCTCGTTGTGCTCCAGTACTAGCGAAGAAGCAAGTCCCGCCCCCTGTCTTCCTAAGAGACAAGGCAAAGTTCACCCAATTGTCTAAGACCTGCTACGATGCAGGTATTAAATACGATCATGCAGTCAACCTCGGGGAGGCAATCAAAATAATCCCAAGCTCGATCGAGGACTTCCGCGCAATCACCCGGCTATTCACAGCCGAACGTATCTCATACCACACTTACGCTTTCCCTGAAGAGCGTAAAGTCAGGGCCGTCATCCGAGGCGTCCCCTTTGAGTTCTCCAACGAGGAAATCCTTGAGGACCTTAACTCCCAAGGTTTCCCCGTAGAAGCAGTGCACAAAACACAACCGAACGGGCAAGAGATACAACCTTGCCCTAGTAATCCTGTCCAACGTGCCGGAGGCTAAAGCCATCTTCCGGCAGGTGCACACAGTGTGCGGCCTGTCAAGGGTGAAGGTAGAGCCCCCACATAGGCCCAGTTTCCCGGCGCAGTGCCACCGCTGCCAACTTTATGGTCACGCGGCGGCCAACTGCTCCGCCCCACCCAGGTGCGTGAAGTGCCTAAAACCTCATAACACGAAAGAGTGTCCCCGGCCCAAAGACGCCGAATCCCCGCCCGCCTGTGTCCTGTGGAACCAGACAGGACACCCGGCCAACTACAAGGGTTGCCCACGCGCACCTCAACCTCGCCCCAGTAGGCAAGCTCCACTGCCGGTGAATGACCGCTCATTCCCGGCCCTCCAACAACGCCCCCGTCAGGGCCCTTCTCAGCCTATCCAGGGCTTCACCCGACCCTCTCAGGGTCCCCCTAGGCCCCCTCAGGGTCCCCCTAGGCCCCCTCAGGGTCCCCCTAGGCCCCCTCAGGGTCCCCCTAGGCCCCCTCAGGGTCCCCCTAGGCCCCCTCAGGGCATATTTCGGCCCCCTCCGGGCTTCTCAAAGCCAATGCAGGCTCCAGTCTTTCCCTGGGGGCCCAAAAAGGCAGACCCACCGCGGACAACCTCGTACGCACACGAGGCAGAGCCCACAACCGACGACTACAACACGCTATATTCCGCGATTAGGAATATCGATGTTAGGGAGATCACAGTTATAGCACGCAAACTGCGCGCGGCGAAGTCCCCTCAAGAGCGTCTCCTCGCTCTTGCTGAACATAACGATCTTCTGCTAGCGTTGTAAGTTAAGTTAACTTAATTAACTTAACTCCAATGTCTGAGCAAATTAACCTACCAAGATCCCACGGTCGTATCAAACCTAAGGGTTTATCGCTTGTATCATTTAATATTCGCGGCTTGCGAAATGACCTCCCAGAGCTTAAGCTCTTTCTTCGAAATCGTGAAGTCGATTTCCTCCTCCTACAGGAAACTAATCTCAAAACTAAGGACACTAGAGGCCTTTCTATTAAAAACTTCTCTCTTCTTCGTAATGACAGACCCGACCGCCGAGGCGGCGGAACGGCCATCTATTACAAGAAGACACTTCATTGCTCGCCCATTTCTACTCCGCAGCTTACCAATATGGAAGCCACAGTATGCAGGCTAGCTATGACTGGACATCAGTCCACCCTCATAGCCTCCTGTTACATTCCTTCAGGAACCTATCCCCTCAAAAAAGATTTTGAGGCATTTTATCCTTGGGCAATTCAGTCATTATGTTTGGAGATTTTAACTCCAAGCATACTGAATGGACATGCCGCGCTACATCCCCAGTGGCAAGATACTGCTCGATATCACGCAGTCTCTTGATATCACCGTCCATAGTCCTCTCGGTGTTACTCACTTTCCCGATAACACCGATCACTCACCCGATGTGTTAGATTTTGCGTTACTCCAAGGAGTTTCTCTCAACCTCAGAGCAATCGAGACACTAGACGATCTAGGATCAGATCACCGGTCTCCCTAATTCTTGGCCATCAGCCACCTCCCCCAACACACACGAAAACCTTCACTAACTGGAAGGGATTCAAGGAATCCTTAGCTAAAGCTCTGGACTCACAGGATTCTACCATCTCCATACCGACGGACTTAGACAGTCCCGAAAAAATCGACACCGCGGTCGATTCACTCTCCACCCTTATTAAATCCTCCCTTAAGGAGAACGAAAGGGTCGTCCCGGTTGCTAACAATAGTGGGCTTCCCCTACATATTAGCAACCTATTAAAAGCCAAAAAAGCTGCTTTCCGGAGAGCAGCAAAATATCCCACCCCCGAATATAGGCGCGCGGCCAATCGTCTTCAACGAAAACTCCGCTTCCGCCTCTCGGAATTTCAAGATCTCGAAAAGATTAAGCTCATGGAGAATATCTCTCCATCTCACACAGCGTACTATCAGATGGCTAGAGCCCTCCGCATAGACGCTATCACCCACACTCCCCCTCTCTCCCGTCCCGACGGCACGGTTGCCTTCAAGGACGAGGAAAAGGCTGAGTGCTTTGCAGATAGCATTGCCGCTCAATGCTCTCCTAGTTCTTAACCCGTCGAGCCCTCACACGTCCAGGCAGTGGAGGATGAGGTCCGCCGCCGGAGCTCACCCCCTACGGCCTCCGAACCTATCTCTGTGTCCAATGATGAGATTTCATCCCTCATCAAAGGACTTAAGCCTAAAAAGGCTCCGGGCGCGGATGGCATCTCCAACCAAGCCCTAAAACACTTTCCCGAGCAGGTGTTAACCTTTTCATCTATTATCTTCAACGCCTGCTTCAACCTTAGTTATTTTCCCACTACGTGGAAAGAGGCAACTGTGATTGGAATTCCCAAGCCAGGCAAGCCTCTCAACCTCCCCTCCAGCCATCGCCCCATTAGCCTCCTCAAGGCAATGGGCAAGCTCTTCGAAAGAGTCATCCAAACTCGTATGAGGCGCTATCTGTTTCCCACAGACGGCGACCCTCTTATCATTCCCCATCAAATCGGTTTCCGAGCCAAACACTCATGTCCCCAACAAGTCCACCGCATTGTGGAATATATCCTCAGCGATTTCTATCCTCGTCGTCATAAGACCATCGCGGTCTTTTTCGATATAGCTAAAGCTTTCGATAGAGTCTGGCACACAGACCTCATCTACAAGCTCTATAAAATAGGTCTCCCCGATCGTCTAGTTCGTCTCGTGGCCTCATACTTAAAACATCGTACCTTTCGTTTTAGACACGAAGGCACGCTATCCTCACAGCGAACTATCAAGGCTGGTGTCCCTCAGGGCTCAGTACTTGCTCCTCTGCTGTACATCCTGTTCACCAACGACATTCCCATCCCGTCGAAAGGTGTTCAACTCTCCCTCTTTGCAGACGACACTGCCATCTACTGCAAAGGTGTCTCACTACCCTTCATACGGAACAAGATCCAAAAGTCAGTTGATGACCTAGGAGCTTGGTTCAAAAAATGGCGCATCGATGTGAACCCGGAGAAGAGCTCCGCCGTTCACTTCGATTATAAACGACGCCGTCTCAAAAACACTCCACCAATACGTATGCTAGGGACCGCTGTCCCCTGGCATACGTCCGCCAAATATTTAGGTGTCACTCTAGACACAGGGCTCACTTTCAGGCCCCACGTCAAAAGAGTAACCCGTCACGCACGATTTTATCTGAGTAGGCTCAACAGTATGTTGGGCCGACACAGTAAAATGTCCCTCCGAAACAAGCGCACCCTTTACAAGGTCGTATACGACCCGTCATGACCTACGCGGGCCCCGTCTTTGCCCACGCAAACCCTAATATTTTAAATGAACTCCAAATAGTTCAGAACCTCTTCTGTCGTCGAGCTGCGAACGCACCTTGGTACGTCCGTAATGCCGACCTTCATCGGGACATAGAGCTCCCAACAATTCAACAATTCCTTAAAAAACTCTCTGAGAACTTCTTCAAAGCCTCAGAGTCGCACCCAAACAATTTAATTCGTGAGGCGGCTTCTTATGCAGCCCCACCCCCCTCTCACTACCGTGTCCGCAGGCCGAGAAACTCTCTCTCGGACCCGCCTAATAAACTGTCAAACGACCTGAACTGCCTCCTGGCGGCTCAGGCCAACTCTAATTAGTTTAAAATATTATATTAACCAACATTAATTTGCCTTCGTAGGCACTCCCTCAGCGGCTCTTAGCCGCCTGCGCCCTCTTTTCCCAAAAGAGGGTCGCTCATGATAAGGCACAATAGAGCTTAATCAGCCGGCTGCCTGTCCCCAAAGGCGGTTTTTAGAGGATATCACTTAGGGTCCCCGGTAGGACAGTGAGTCCCTCATAACCACGATAGACCGGCTATCGTGGTATGCGTAATGCATTTTCCGCCTCCCTACGTATAGGGTAGCCCTTTAATTGCTTCGGGCGCAAAAAAAAAAAAAAAAGCGATCGGGGCATATTGGATTTGGCGAGACAAGCGAAGCTTCGGAGCGGAATAAAGTGAATTAGTGTGTTTAATTATTAGTGTTTTAAGTTTTAATTTGTGTAAAGTAAATTAAAGTGCTAATTTAGGTAATTTTATCGGCAATTTTTATTGTCACGAACCTCAAGCTCGTAACAATTGGTGTCAGAAGTGGGATAAAATCATGCCGATTTTACCTAAGGAGGAAACGGAGGGTGTCCGTACCCGAAGTCAACGTCAGCAGGAGACGGACCAACGAAGATTTGGTGGTGCAACGTCGCAGACGTCGGAGGGCCAGCCCCGGCTGCAGGTCCGTCGGTAGCTCCTACATCTGCAGCACCTGACTTAGGTGCTCTGATGGTGATGCTGCAGGAGCAGGCTCGCCGACAGGAGGAGCAGGCTCGCCGACAGGAGGAGCAGGCTCGCCGACAGGAGGAGCAGGCTCGCCGACAGGAGGAGCAGGCTCGCCGACAGGAGGAGCAGGCTCGCCGACAGGAGGAGCAGGCTCGCCGACAGGAGGAACAGGCACGCCGATTGGAAGAGCAGCTGCGGGGCGGACAGGAGGAACAGGCCCGTCGATTGGAAGAGCAGATGCTCCTCATGAAGGACCTACACGCTACCTTCGGGAAGGAGATAAAGGAGGCAACCCTATCCTTCACGGATAGAGTTGCTCAGCATGACAATCGCCTGTCGGAAGCTGAAACCCAAATCGCGAAAGCTGAAAACCGAATCGAGAAAGCTGAAACCTGAATCGACCAAGTAAACAATCGGGTTGACAACGTAATGGCTGACATGAAGAAATCACTGGACGAACTCAAACTTGGAGATGGAGCTACAGCTCCCGTAGTAGCTACAACACCTTCGCTACGTGGGTTCAAGGTGCCACCGTTCAACGGTACCTCTTCCTGGTCAGCCTACAAAATCCAGTTCGAGGCTGTTATGAAGGCGAACGGCTGGAATAAAAGTCAGGCCATGACTGCTCTCACACTAGGCCTGCGCGACCAGGCCTTAACAGTTCTGGAAGCTCTCGGTGAGGAAGTGACTTATGAGCAACTCCATGAGGCATTGGAGGCGAGATATGGCGACGCTCACCTGGAACACGTCTTTCGTGCGCAGCTTAAATAAAGCGCGCAGCGCATCAACGAAAACCTGCAGCAGTGGGCTCTAGAGATGGAAAAGCTGGTGCGAAAAGCATACCGGTCTGTACCTGCACTCATTGAAGGGAACCTGGTGCAGACATTCATCGACGGCATCCGCGACCTGGAAGTCACAGCTGCTGTGAGGCTCGGGCAACACGAGACGCTTAAGGATGCCTTGGCCCATGCACTGGAGGTGGAAGTCGTGCGGCAGGATCTTCGCTCCAATCGCGTCAGGGAGGTTGCAGCAGCTACAGTTCGCGACCGCAACAGAGGATACAGCCCTAGGTGCTATGGCTGTGGGGAAAAGGGCCACCTTCGATCCAGCTGCCCTAAGCAAACCCTAGAAAGCGAAGGTGAACGATCTCAGGAGGGTAGTGCGGCCAACAGCACCGTCCAGCAGCAGCAGGGAAACGAGTAAAAGCCAGAACTGCGAGGCGGGTGCTGGCTGATGTTAAAAGTACCCCAAGGATCTCGATCTCACAAACCCACGATGGGAACAGTCTAGTCATCAAGGGCGAGGTCAACGGAATGCCGTGTAAACTGACCATAGACACTGGAGCCTCTCGTACGGTTGTCAGAATGTCACAAGACGCGAATTGCTCGCTGTGGTAAAGTCGTTGCAGCATTTTAGCAAATATCTTCTGGGACGAAAATTTCACTTACGAACTGACCATGCTGCACTAAAATGGCTATTGCAGTTTAAAAATCCAGAAGGACAAGTTGCGAGGTGGATTGAACTTCTGCAGGAATACGACTTGAGATCGAACATCGCAGCGGAAAATCTCACGGCAACGCAGATGCATTGTCAAGAATACCTTGTCCTGAAGATTGCAACCATTGTACTAGGCAAGAGAATAAGGAAGAGGTATACGTGAGGATGCTCAGGACGGACCACCACAGCAACGAATGGAAGGACAGCTTACAACATGCACAGCAGGAAGATCCGGACATCAAGCCGATTCTGGAATGGATAAAGGCCAGTGCTCCCAAGCCTAAGTGGAGCGACGTCTCAGCAATGAGTTCGACCACTAAAAGCTAATGGGCCCAGTGGGTCAGCTTGCTGCTTCAGGATGGAGTTCTGTGCCGTAAATGGGAAAATGTTAGGGGAGACAGCTGTCATTTGCAAATGGTTGTCCCTAAAGCTAAAGTACCGGATGTTCTACAGCTGTACCATAATGATTGTTCCGGAGGCCATCTGGGAGTTAAACGAACTCTACTGAAGATCCGAGAACGGTTTTATTGGGTCCACTGTCGAAACGATCTCGAGGACTGGTGTCGCAAATGTACAAGTTGTGCGGCTGTAAAGGGACCTCAGACTCGTAGTAGAGGTGCAATGAAGTTGTACAATGTTGGTGCACCATGGGAGAGAATAGCCATTGACGTGGCGGGGCCGTTTCCGGAGAGTGAAAGCGGTAACAAGTATTTCATGGTTGTGATGGATTACTTCACAAAGTGGCCAGAAGTTTTCGCCATTCCAAATCAACAAACTTCAACAGTTGCAGATAAACTAGTTCATGAAGTCTTCTGTCGTTTTGGAGTACCTTTAGAAATTCACAGCGATCAAGGAAGGAATTTTGAGTCTCAAATATTCCAGGAAACTTGCCGAGTTATGAGTACTCATAAAACAAGAACGACTTCTTATCACCCGCAATCTGATGGAATGGTGGAACAATTTAATCAGACATTGGAGAGGTACCTAGCAAAAGTTGTAGACAATCGGCAACGAGATTGGGACAAGCACATACAACCGTTTTTGTTGTCATATCGAAGTTCTGTTCACGAAAGTACATCAGTGAAGGGAAATCTCCTAAGCTTCAAGCTAAATGGGACGGCCCGTACCGGATTGTAACCAGGATCAACGATGTGACCTACCGGATACAGAAAGGCGCAAGAGGGACTCCTAAGATCGTCCATGTGGATCGCTTGGCGCATTATTATGGGACCGATAATGCTCGGGACGAGCATGTCTTAGGAGGGGGCAGTGTTGCGTGAATAAGTCAACGTCATACACTAGCGCCATCTAGTGTCAGGAACGAGAGTGAGGGGAGCTTTGCAGAAAATAACATCACAAATCTTTCAACCGACAGCGCCATCCGAAGAACTAAGTTTCTAGAAAATCTACACTCGAACACTCGTCGCTTTGCGCGCATTTACTTGAATATTCCGGATGCTTCATTGCTAATTTGTATATATAGGTGCTGCAAGATGCGATTGGGGCAGTATTGGATTTGGCGAGACAAGCGAAGCTTCGGAGCGGAATAAAGTGAATTAGTGTGTTTAATTATTAGTGTTTTAAGTTTTAATTTGTGTAAAGTAAATTAAAGTGTTAATTTAGGTAATTTTATCGGCAATTTTTATTGTCACGAACCTCAAGCTCGTAACAATATATATAATATGAACGTATAAATTATATTATCTATATCAAAACAAATATGAAATATATACGAAAATAAGAGCTGTGTTAGTTCAAACTTGCAACGATTTGATCACATACTTACGGACTTGCTTTTTAAAAACGAATTTGTTGGGAGCTTCTTTAATGTCAAGAGGGATGTCGTTCCACAGTCTGATAGCCGTGAGGGCAAAAGAGTGAGATAAATAACCAGTGCGGTGTAAAGGAGTGAGCAATTTAATATTAGCTGCAGAGCGGAGTGAACAATTATGAGAATCTCCCAGGTATTGAAATTTGGATTTCAGATACTCGGGAGCACGTGAATCCTTCAGAATTGTGAAAAGGGTGCAGAGTATTCTAACATATGTGCGCTGACGGATAGGCAGCCGAGTACGAAAAGAAGATACATGGTCATATTATCATTTTATTAAATCAAAGAAAGTAAAAATACGACATTTAAATGCCGTATTTTTATTAATTAAAAATCATTCAGTTCGGTTAGCATTACATTCTTCATTTTCTTCATCTTTATACACGATTTATAATTCGGCTTAACTTCGGCTTCGTTTTTGTTAAAATTATAGCGAATATACTTTTGCATGCAGCATTATAATTAAAATATTGAAAAAAGGGCGGGAATCAAATCGCTGCGATGGATGACAGTTAAACAATATAAATAGCGCATTATATCATGGCATATTTAATAGCGCGCTATAAATTTATAGTTTATAGTTTGTAGCGTGTCATTGATTTATAGCCGTTTTGAACAACTTTATCTAAATATTTAAAACACAAAATCTATAGATTATAAAAGTGATAGACCGTCAAACAACATAGAAGTCTCGCACTCCCAGTGAAGTATTACTCCCTTTTATCCATAAAAATTATTAAACGTCTGATTAGTTAAATACTTTGAGTATTAAACCAACTGGAGAGGCCATGTGCGTTAATTCCTAAACAAAAAAGTCTCGCAATGTCAGGGGGGCGCATGAAAAACACACTACAGTAAACTTCACTACAAATGAAAAAATTGAATCGCGTTACTATACACGTACACTACGGCATATGTGTTTGTGTTCATTGCATTTATGCATACCATTAATGGTGGTTAATATAGCGCATAGCGCTATATTATAGCGCGTTATCTCTCCATAGCGCATAGTGCGTGCTATGCAAGTAGTCGCCAGGGAGCTATGTCGCTATTAAGTATTAATAATCAATATCTAGCGGTAACTAGTTTTAGCAGCAGCGCTGTGGGGAGTGGACTTGTGACACAAATTTGATCTAGTAGCACGCCATTCATCGCACGAACTAATTTAGTATTAGACGTTGTTTAGTTCGTGTATCCTGTATATTAAGAAGTGATTGAAGGACATAGTTGTCTGCTTCAAGAGTAGCCTAACTAATGTTTCTAAATGTAAATAAAATATTGATACAAAAGTGTATTATTAGAATATTGTGTAGTATTTTTGCATATACAATCAATAGACTTTTAAATAAGCCTTTAATTGATTTATAATTTACATCAAGGTTAAAAAGACGTTTACATCGATTATAAAAAATCGTAAGATTGAAAGGTTTGAAAGAGTGTTTTTTGGTTTTTCTTTACCGCTTTATTTTATTTTAATCTAAAATACGACTTATTATGAAATAGTGTTCTTATATAGCACGAGGTCTCTCCAACGAACGACATGTGTAATGTAACCTACTACGAGATATATCGTGCTGCAAAACTTAACGCACTTGCCGCCCTCTTAGACGCTTTCTTATAAATAGCGTGCTATAACATAGCGTATTTAATAGCGCGATAGAAATTTATAGTTTATAGTGTGTAGTGTGCTATTGATTTATAGTCGTTTTGAACAACTTTATATACCATCAAATTATACACGTGTCGATACACTGGTGTCGCTGTCTACATGCGTAAGCAACGTAAGGCGAGGACTATTTTGATGTTATTTACCGATAAACAAATAATCATAGTCCGCATAAATTCAGCGTTGGTAAAAGTCATAGTTGAACAACATTAGTCATGGCGTAGACACATTGAATTAATCATAAATAGTCTTAGGAAACTTACATGGACATTTAAAACACTAAGTCAAAAAAGTTAAAAAAGATTCCCTACTGAAGATCTTTATGCCATAAGTAATGTAAATACTGTTAGGAAACGGCACATTTAATATTTAGTTCTAAGACTGAATAAAGGTATAAAGTTTTACCGTTGTATTGTAGCCAAAAGAAGGAACAATGTAGTGGCTACAGCTGTCGCTGTTAAAACTGTTTTAGCTAGGAGGCAATATGTAAAACACCATTACAACAGGACTCTTAAAACGCCATTAAAAAATTAAAAATTCATCACCATAAGTACCATAATTGCAAACATGTTCTAATCGAATGGCTATTTTATAAGAGCTATGATGATACTGAGGCTCTTTTAAGCAATACGTAATAATATGAATTATTTATAACACACACACGCGTTCACTCACACACATGTGTGCACACACACACACACACACACACACACACACACACACACACACACACACACACACACACACACACACACACACACACACACACCTTTGGCGTGAATATTATTTTTTTAATTTAATAGTTAATTATTACATAAAGATCATGTAAATAGTAATGTAAGTGCTATGGAAGAGTGCAGTCTCCTAACACAAGTTTTTATACTTAAAAGGAGACCTCATTCCCGGTTATAATTTATGTATGATCATTTACTGAATAAACTATTTTTAGTTATTATTATTATTAAACCAATAATAGAAAAATTTACTACTTTTTGTAATACTTTATAATAAAATCTAAACAAAAAATAAAAAGAACGTCCGGCAGAAAAACTCGAATGGGTTATTAACTTATCGATAGCTAAAGTTGTGGCGTACATCCACTGACTTCTATATATCTTGTATATATAGAGGTCAGTGCGTACATCAATACATTGCAGTACTTTTAATTGCAGTGATACCAGTTTAATTTTACAAAAATTGCATACGAACGCTACGAAATGACAAGTTTCGATTCGACTTATGCGGCCTTTATTTTGTATAATAGTATTTTAATAAAGAGTATTTATCGGTTATATTAAATTATAATTTACAATACAATACAATACAATACTCTTTATTGTACACCAACAAAACATTAATAAATAATGAAAAAAATAATGAGGGATAAACAAAAGGCGGTCTTATTGCTACATAGCAATCTCTTCCAGACAACCCAGAAGAGGAAATTAATAAAAATAAAAATAAGAATAATGGGTAGGGTGCACTAAATTAGACAAAAAAAATATAACTTATATACTATATAATGACAACATACTTAAGGTATATTAGTGACCAGAACTAAGAGGAGAAAGAGAGAGGAGTTAAAGAGACAAATAGTGTTCCTTAATTTGTTTCTTGAACACATTTAAAGATTGAGCACTTTTAATGGACTGGGGTAAGGAGTTCCAGAGTCTTACTCCAAGAACAGCAAAAGATTTATCATAAAATGTCGAGGAGTGTATAGGACATTGGAGCGAAAGGTTTTCTTTGGACCGTAAGGAAAAATCGTGACAAGAGCTAAGAAATTTAAAACGTTCTTTCAGATAGGGAGGACTTGATACATTAAATAAGACGCAGTAGAGCGCAGAAAGTATATGAGTATTCCGACGAAGACGGATTGGGAGCCACTTGAGTTTAGTGCGGTATTCAGAGACATGGTCATATTTACGAAGCCCAAATATGAACCGTATACAGAGATTTTGGAGTCGCTCAAGTTTATTAAGTTGCTCCTCGGTGATATCAAGGTAACAAATGTCAGCATAGTCGAGATCGGGAGTAGCAAAGATTGTGCAAGCGTAATTTTGGTGGAAATGGGTAAAAAGTATTTAAGCCTTCGGAGTGAAGCATAAGCCGCAAACATTTTTCGGCTCACTGCATTAATTTGGGGTGTCCAAGACAGACTGGAATCCAAAAAGATACCTAAATTTTAACTACTTCATTATATGGAATAAGAATACCATTAAATACAACGGGTTGAATTTGACATATTTTAATTTTGGAAATAGTTCTTGAACTCCCAATAATAATAGCTTGCGATTTTGAAGGGTTAACCGTCAACCCATAAGATCGTGTCCAGTCGAGAATAAAAGCCAGTTCCCTGTTGATACATTCAACAGCTTTGGCAAGATCTTCGATGGTTGTTTGTAAATATATTTGAAGGTCATCTGCATACAAGTGGTAGAGAGAAAATATTTGGGATGTAATCGTATTAATAAAGATTGCGAATAAAAGAGGAGATAAGACACCACCTTGTGGAACGCCAGCTACGGTATCAAGCCACGAAGAAAGTCTATCTTGAACACGAATACGTTGCCAGCGCCCGTGCAAATAACTATGAAACCAGGAAATTGCAGTTGGAAATACGTTAAGAGAACGCAGAATCCCTAACAGGATATCATGATCAACAGTATTGAAGGCATTGCTGAAATCCAGCAACACCAATACTGTGACTTGATGATTCTCCATACCGTGACGAATGTCGTCGGTGATTTTTAATAACGCCGTAGTCGTACTATGACCAGATCTAAAGCCAGATTGGAGAGGACTAAGGATGCTATTTCTTAAACAAAAGGAATTAATTTGTTGTTGGACAAGGCGTTCTAAAACTTTGGAAAGGAAAGGAAGAATTGAAATAGGACGATATTCAGAAAAACTTGAAGGATTTGTTTTCTTAGGTAAAGGTATGATTTGAGCGTCCTTCCATTGGGAAGGGAAACAAGATGAGGATATGGAAAAGTTTAAGATATGGGTTATAATAGGTGTTAAAAATTCCAACAAGGGAATGATCATTTTACGACTGACGTCGTCACTTCCGACAGCGTCGGAATGGATAGAGAGTATGTGTTTCCTAACATCACAATCTGCAAATTGCCTAAACACAAATGGAGAAAAGTCAGGAGTGGGAAACGATGAAAGTTGAGTAAGTAATGATTTCTTAAATTTACGCGAACACTACACATTGAATAAAACTAAATTTACGGATTTTATCGCGTTTATTTCACTACTTTTACTTATTTTTAATTCCCGACGTTTCGGGTCCTTTACAGCAACCATGGTCACGGGGGGGACTGAGATGTTTGACGTCCCAATGTCATAGTTAGTCCGGCTACCTTCAGTTTTTGAATATTAATTTTTGGTCCGATTTACGCAAAACGAGCTTATAGTATCATGAAGTCTTGCAGTGGTATGCTTAGGTTTGGGTTTAATTTTGTTAATTATAGGATCCCAAGCAGGTGGCAGCACCCATCCATCTTCTCTATTGAAATTTGGATGTTTTTTAATTTCAATAGCCTCGCGTATCATCCTTGGTAGGAATCGGTGTTCTTTTGCGAGAATTTGTGGTTTATCAAATCGAATGTAATGGTGGGGACGATCTTGAATATGTTCGCAGACTGCAGACTTCCCGAAGCGTCGGTGCTTCACGTCAGCTATATGTTCTTTCACGCGGGTTTTTATGGATCGTTTTGTTTGACCTATGTAAGAGAGACCACATTCACAATCTAACTTGTACACTCCTGCATCCAAGCCCAAGGATGATACGCGAGGCTATTGAAATTAAAAAACATCCAAATTTCAATAGAGAAGATGGATGGGTGCTGCCACCTGCTTGGGATCCTATAATTAACAAAATTAAACCCAAACCTAAGCATACCACTGCAAGACTTCATGATACTATAAGCTCGTTTTGCGTAAATCGGACCAAAAATTAGTATTCAAAAACTGAAGGTAGCCGGACTAACTATGACATTGGGACGTCAAACATCTCAGTCCCCCCCCCGTGACCATGGTTGCTGTAAAGCACCCGAAACGTCGGGAATTAAAAATAAGTAAAAGTAGTGAAATAAACGCGATAAAATCCGTAAATTTAGTTTTATTCAGTTGAGTAAGTGTTGCTGATTTTGCCATATTGTTCAGGCAAGAAACGGAAGAAAAATGCTGATTAAGCAAATTTAAATCAACGTTATTTGGAATAGGACATGAACGAGTTTTCCCAACTCAAATAGACCTTAAGAAGTTCCAAATACGACATGGATCTTCGTTTTGTACTGATTTATGGATATGGCGGCGTCGTAAATCTCTACACATCTTGTTGCATTGATTTCGTAGGAGTCTGTACTTCTCCCGAATCCTGTCATTCTTAGGATCTGACTTGTAACTCGACTTTGCACTATTCTTCCTGCAGATTAATCTTTTAAGATTTTCGGTTAACCACGGAGCTGGAGGATGACGTATTCGCACTGGGCGGACAGGAGCATGAGCATCATAAAGTTGAACAAGAAGTGAGTTAAACAATGCTACCTGTTCGTCAACATCACAAGCCTTCATTATAACGCTCCAGTCCATATTAGCAGCGTCTTTTTGAAGCTTATCCAAATCCATTTTCTCAAAATTACGCTGCAGAAGTATCCTTGATTTGGCTTTGGGTGGTCTTATTTTATAAGATAGAAACAGGAGATCATGATACGAAAAAGCATTTGCAGCACATTGACCAAAACTATCAACATAGTCAAGAGAAGAAACGATAACCAAATCAAGGAGGGATGGGATACAGTTAGGGAAAAAATGAGTTTCAGAGAGAGGAAGGATATTTAAATTGGCTGCTTCTATAAGGGACTTAAGCCGGAGAGATCGGGCATCATTCTTGAGAAGGCAAGTATTAAAGTCGCCCATTAGCACTGTATGTGTATATAATGGAGTTAACTCTTCAAGGAGGTTATCCAAAGTAGTAAAATAGTCCACTGTGGAAGAAGGACTATAAAAAACTCCGAGAAGTAATTTGTTGTGCGAAAGAAGTACTTCAACAAATAAGTATTCTGCTTCGTTCTGAGCTTGAGATGGAGATGATAAACAAACAATAGAAAAAGGAATATGAGCACGAATGTAAATGGCAACACCACCACCACCTCGCGCAGTTCGGTCGTTGCGTATTAACTGGAATCTTGGAATGGAATAGGATATAGAAGGAAGACATGGCTTTAACCATGACTCTGAAACGAGAATTGCGTGAACATTAAATTTTAATTTATTCGGAATCGTGCTAGGATTGAGCCGAATATTTAAATCATTTGACGAAATCCACTACACATGTTATTGTAATGATTATTTTTCATCACAAATTAATTTAGTTGATATGAAATAAATTTTCGTTACTATATTTATTTTATGTAATAAATTATATTTATTTTAAATTCGCTTATCTTTTACTTCATGAACTATCCTGGCAGCACATAGTATTTTATGAAAATACGAATATTAACGATAATTTTAATGTTAAAAGTATTCACAGATGAAAAGCCACATCCTTTTGTATATTTGACGGTATTGATTGGTTTTTGCATGAAAATCACTGCAATTCGTTATTTTTGTCGGAGCTCCAGTTACTGGCACGACCACTTGCGTAATGGCGCATGACGTGGAGCAACTAGTTTTATATGACAGCTATGAGTCGGACTCTCGTACATTTTACAGAGGGGTATGCCTTGCGATGCTATGAAAGCAATGCGATGAAAGGAGACACCTTTGTTTTAATACTCAAAGATTAAATACAGTGTTTTGTCTCATTCATAGATAAATAGATATGTAGCAAGCTAGTCTTATTGTGACATTTGCGATAGGGATGATCGATGTTGCAGAAACGTCGATGATGACATCGATGTTGGTATCGATAGCTTAACATCGATGTTCGATGTTTATCCTGCCCAAAACATCAATGTTGGCAATTATCAATGTTTTTTTGCAGATGTACCTATTTAATGGTTACAATACAATTTACTAACTATCAACATTTCCAAAACTAGCTACATAATATTTAAAGCAAAAAATAAACCTATACCCAATTTCTCACCTCTTAAAATAAACAATACACCATTGCAAGAAGAAACTAATGAAAAATATCTTGACCTTCATTTGGATACCTATTTAACATGGAAAGTTCACATTAAATATTTAATAACCAAATTAATGTCACTTCACGCCTTACTTCGGATTAATTTTCGATACATACCACAGAAACTACGTTTCACAATATATAATGCCCTAAACCAAAACCACACCTGTTATATCTCATCGAGGTCTGGGGAAGCGCTGCCAGTACTAGATTAAACAAATTACAAATCCTACAAAATAAAATCATAAAAATGCTATTCAACTACAATTTCCGAACGTCAACTTCAAAAATTTTCCGAGAGACGAATCTTATGAATATCAAACAATTATACATTTACAGCACATGTATCTTTATTCGCAAATCCATGAACAAGAAGGTCCGCACGGATCTGCAAGCGAAAAAAAAGTTGGGCGCATCTGTACTCGACGCGCAAGCTTCATTGTTTTGCCTAAAACTCGAACAAAGTACGGCCAGACCACAATTACATGCGAAGGTTCGCGCCTTTTAATAAGATACCCTCGGAAATAAAAAATGTAGACTCGTTCAATGTATTCAAAAAGCGACTAGCAAATCATATAATCACAAACATATCTATCTGAGTGCGTTGGACTGGTTTGTTCCTGGTCTTAGTATTGTGGTGCTAAGGTGATAGTGTATACTAGAATTTAACTTTTCTTTTATTGGTATAGATTTTTCCCGTCAATAGCAGTTTTTGACGTTATTTATTTTTCAACAATATAGGTACGACAATGAATTTTGTTATTTAGACTTACTTGTACTTATGTTCTCATGTAAGTGGCGTATAAAATGTCTTTATGAGAATAAATGTCTTTAAACATAAACATAATAGGTTAGTAATAAATGGACTGCGTTATGTAAGAACCGATTTAGCGCTACGTATGGAATCCAGAAAATGCGATAATACTGAAGATGACAAATGGAACTACCATAAAGAAGTAACGCACCACAACGTAAGAAATAAAACTAAAGCAGAAGACGAGTTTCATATATTACATGTGGGATATCATGAAAGGGTTATTTCCCGGGCTTCATAGCCAAGATAAGATCTATTCGCTTATCGTGACAACTTTGGTATCCCGTGAGCGGTTATTTTCAGAGGCTGGATCTACAATCACCCAGGACAGAAACCGCTTACTGGGTACCAGGTTGTCAAAATTGTTATTTTAAAATTCAACTCGAAAGAAATAAACGTAAAAGTAAAAAAAAAATCTTGTTTTTTGATAATTATTCGATAAAATTAAATAGTGTAAAAATAAATAGTGTAAAACTTCCTAAAATAACATAAATATAATGTTTGATTATTTTACTTCTTCGTTTCATTTCTGTTCAAAATGATTATTTATTCCATATATATGTATGTGTATATATTTAAATAATGATAAAAATATCGAAGAAATCGATATATCGTACATAAGCCTCGATGTTTTTAATGAGCGATGTTGCATCCTATTTAAAATCCTCCCATCGTATTTAAAAAAGAAAAATTACGACTCGACTTAACTCAAGTTCAAATTCACACAACTCGAACTAAACTCGAGTTACGCAACTAGAATTAGTAGGACGAAACACAGTAAATGATTTATTACAATTACTTTAAAAATATCGATTCAATAAATATCCTATACCTTTAAACGAGCAATTCTTGTATATATATATATATATATATATATATATATATATATATATATATATATATATATATATATATATATATATAATCGGAATCTCGGAAGCGGCTCCAACGATTTTCATAAAATTTTGTGTGCAGGGAGTTTCGGGGGCAATAAATCGATCTAGCTAGGATTTATTTTTAGAAAATGTCTTTTTGTCCTGTTTTTAGGCAATGAAAAACTGCTACAATATCGTTAGAATAAGAAGGTAAATTTTGACACTTTGTTAATAATTACAAATAGCTTAATTGGTATATCGGGCGGTCAAACCGTGGTTCGAGCCCAGACTGGCCGACCAACTTTTTTTAATTTTTTTTTCAAGTTCCTTTCTTTTTTGAGAAAATCTATTTTTTCGAGCCCTTTTGTAGTATTTTTAAAAACAAGAAAATTTAAATTAAACTAATTGCACTCGTGATTTTTTATTCAAATAACCAGTTCAGTTTTTTCTATTATGTCGCTACGATCAAAAAATATTATTCGTATTTCATCAGTATGTAATTTGTATCTAAATATAATTTCCAAAACACACGAATTAAAAAAAAACCGAGCGAAAAATACCGAGCAAAGCTCGGTCAACCGGGTACTATATATATATATATATATATATATATATATATATATATATATATATATATATATATATACTTTTTCACTTGTTCATCCCTATGACTACGTTAGTACTCTTATTAAAGAGTAGTTCATAAAAGATAGCTTGATCTCTGTGACAGCTGTCAGTAAAACTATATCGGCATGCCCATAAAGTATGACATTGACAGGTACTGTCTGTACTACTAAGAAATTCAGGACTTGATTTTACCGACAGCTGTCGCAGAGATCAAGCTATCTTTTAATGACTATAGTTTGTGCCTATGACTGAGTAAGGGCGTAAAATCAGGGTAGTGTAATAACTAACATCCCTAATTAGGGGCCATGCCCACCCTTCATTCAGGGCCCTGATTCAGGGTGGTGTAGTAGGGGCATTAATCAGACAGCCCCAGCAATAAGTATCCACAGCCGTTTATGCAATGCACAGTCGAAGGCACTGCGCAGTGAAATCGTCTATAAGCAAACAATAAACTCATTATGATAAGCTTAAAAATGCAACCAAATATAATTGAATTGTATAGATACTTACATATTATTTCAAAATTGTGTGGGTATAGACAGCAAGGGAAAAACAATTCATTTGAATATCAATTTACGTATAATAGTTATTAGACTACAACCGAGAACGACACAACAGAATAACAAAACAAAAGCAGTGACAACCTGATAACCGTGACTAGCGTTGACACTTTAGTGATTTTGTTACTAGATTTAGTGAATTTTTGTAGTTAGATTTTAGAGTTATTTGATGACTGAGTGATATTTATCAAATCTTTAATAGGAAAATATATATATATTGGCAACCCTCTTTACCTGTCGGTGAATTCTCCAGTTTATATAAAAATAGCACTATCCTTTTTTGTAACAAAAATCTAATAAGACGTTTTTGTTAGGTTATGCCAACCTATCTTAGGGATTTTCTGACGATTAATGAGAACCTGACACATATGTAAAGTTTGTTTAAGTGACTGCTGAACACTATTGCTTGCATTTAGTTAGTTGCTAATCTTCGTTCGCAAAAGAAGTTTAAAATACGATGAGTAGTTTTAGTATTAAAATCATTAAATGTCTAATGGTTTTGTGAAGAGTCTATTATTTATTTGTATCCGCATTTTTATCATTAGAACTACTGGGAAACGCGGATGTATTTGGAATTTTTACTGCCTTGGTAAACTGTTTACATGGTCTTCTAATAAAAACTTAATTGGAATTGGGGTGGATAATGCCTCTATCATAACTGGAATAAATAATCGCGTACCTTATTAAATTCTTGTCAACTGTGTTTACCACTCGTTGAAATTAGCTGTTTCACGTGCGTCAAAGCAAACGCTACCACGAAATATAGATTTTCTCCTTAGAGAAATTTATAACCGGTTCTAACTTTAATCCAAACGCTGTGATGAAAACAAAGATATATATTTATGAGACAGTAAATTGTAGCGAGAATCTTTTAGAATTCTTTAAAAACATTGCGCTCTTCTGATTTGGATGTCCGTTAAAGAAATTGTGACAAGGATTCTGTCTCGATTTTATGTGTAATGTTTTTTCTAATTACTTTTACAATTAAAATAGTATTTTATTACCTGCCTTGTGATTTAATTTAAAATAATTTGGTGAATTCTAAGGATTTTTTTAGTTAAAAATGACCCAAAATCTGGGGAAATTCCAGACCATCACTAGAGATAATTTTTTCTGCAAGGTGGCAACACTGACTGTGACTGTAACAGTACAGTACCACAACTTGTACATACAACTTTATAATTTGTGTACAGTACAGTACATTAAGTGATCGATGCGTTTTGTAATTATGAATTATTCAAAACTTTTAGCGTATAATAGGAGATGCAAGCTTTAGTTGATATGGACTTCGCGGGTTCACGTTCATCACAAGTTCTTAGTAATTGATTATGTGGCAACATCGATGTTTTAATTTTTAACATCGATGATCATTACATCCCTAATTTGCGAGACACTTGTTGCTAGAAAGTGACAAAACACTATTTAACTAATCAAGTATGTAGGCCCGTCAGATACGTACGGAATTCCGTTTCGGAATTGCGATTCGAGATTCCGAACGCAGCAAGTCCATATAAAATCAATGACCCACCTCACACGTACGGTATTTTTCCTTACGGAATTTTCTCCGATTCGAGATTCCGTATGACCGCCTCTGCGTTCGGAATACCGAACGGGAAAAAAGCCGCTCCGAACGCAAGTCTTCCATAGATTTTGTATGAGTCGCAACACACATTCGTGAATTCCGTACGGAACGCGCTCAGTGTGGGTCGGTCGCACAACCGAAACGAGGTTGTGCAAGATAGAAACTGTTCAGTTCAGAAGAACTACAGAAGTTCGTTGTCAGCATTGAGTTATAATTTACTACGTACTAGGGAAGCTATTCCAAACAAAAATTGTGCGCTACTCTATGTCTTCGCGCATGCGCGGTAATAGTAGAGTCGCGCATGCGCAGTTGGTATAAACGCGCATTGCGCTTGCGCGGTCAGTTTTTGTTATTATAGATTATACGCAAGTAGAATGGTCAGTATGTAATAATTGTTTATTTATATTGTATTGTTAATTATATCGAGTACAATTTTTTAAATTGTTTTTTATTTTGTATACGTGCTAATTTAATATAATATTACATAATATTATGTCAGAATTACATTATAAGGGTATTTTATTTAATATTTTAATAGGTAAATATGTGAAATATAAAAATATACATTTAATACATTGTAAGTAATAATATGTACTTACGTACTAGAACAGCTATCTCAAACAAAAATGTGCGCTACTCTGTGGTCGCGCGTTTGGTTTTTTTATCATAGAATAAACATAGGTAGAATGATCCGTAGGCAATAGTAGATTGTATTGTTAAATAGGTAAATTATATCGAGAAAAATATCTAAATTTTGTCATTTATTTTGTATATTATATTTGTTTATTTAATATAATATTACATAATATTATATCACAATTACATATACAGGTATACCTATAGATACAGGTCCTGGGTTCGAATCCCGGGTCGGGCCAAAAAATCAATTATTGAGTTTTTCTGTCAAGAAATTCTCAGTAGCTGCCCGGAGTCAGGAAGTTGGCGTTGTCTCACCCCCGTGCCTCGGAAAGAACGTAAAGCCGTTGGTCCTGCGCCTGATCTCTCTCCCGGTCACACGACATTAATTGCTTCGGAAATGTAAAGGCGAATGTTTCTTTCTGTAATATTAGTTATATTTTATATTAACTATATTAGATATAAATAAACCATATTGTTACGAGCTTAGGGTTCGTGACAGTAAAAACTGCCGATTGAATTACCAAAATTGATACTTTAATTACGCGAAAACCAATTAAAACTAATACACACTAATAATTAATCACACTTAACACTTTATTTCGCTCCTAAGTTTTCACTTGTATCGCCAATTCAATACTGCCCCAGTCGCGGCCCTAAACGGCTTTATATAGGCCTTTTACACCGAAACATCTAGAATGTTCCAGCAAATACCGGTCCCGACCGACACGATTTTTCACGAGAAATTCGAGTGTGGAGTTTTCTAGAAAGCTTAGTTCTTCTATTCGATACTAGATAGCGCTAGTGGGAGTTCTAGAAAGATCTTGACGCTCCTATTTCTACTAATTGATACCAGATGGCGCTAATAATCACCCGCCATGTACCGGGCGCTAATATCATAGATATTCATAAAAGTAGAAGCATTCAAAATAAGTTAAAAATGTGCAAACAAATTAAGGAGCAAACCACTGAGGCATTGTTTTCTAGAAAATGATAGTTTTATTTAAAATTACTTGATTAGATGACACATTAATTAAATGACGTAAAAAAAACATCACCTCAGTGTCAACTGGTGAGCGTGAGATTATAAGCCCTCATTGACAGTAAATTTGGCAGTTGGTAATACGCCTATTTGTGGTATGCGTGCCTCGCCCACGTTGCACTTGCCTTTTTTAAACAACCGTCCCTCCAACGTGATGATGCACCCAGTAAGACATGCAGGAAATTGATGAATGTAGGTGACTCATGACATTGTTTTGTGACATTCCTTGGGGCAGGCCTATGTTCTGTTGTGGACTTATGAACGGCTGTAATGGATAATGAATGAAAAGTATTACGTAACATTGATCTTTTAAAATTTTCACAATGTTAAGAAATAACAAGTTTTGCATCTTCCAATATGTGCGTGAGAGCGGGTTGTTAGTTATTACAATACTTACGTTAAACATGAAAACGCGGAAACGAGAAAGTTGGAAACGAGGCATTCCATCTCAGTCTTCAGGGCTGGCATCTCCACATTTTGATTCTTAATTGAAGATAAATGTAGATGTCTATGGGCCACAGCATCCACTTATTATCAGGTATACTGTGTGCTCGTTTGTCACCCTTTCTATAATTTTTTTTTATTATCTATGCCTAATTAGTTCTGTAATTAGGCTACACGTTTACACAACAACGTCGGTAAGCTGAATTAGGAAATTAGCCGTATCAAAATACTGGTAGATGTGAGCAATACGAAGATTAATGTGGTAACTAGGCGTTTATGAATACGCCTGATTCAAAAATTTTGTCTGAGTGTCTTGCAAGTGTCCGCCCGCCTACCTCGCCCTCTCTCTGTTGCCTTATTAAAGAAATGGTCATATGTCTTGCAACTTCAATGCATTATCGTTGCCTACGCCATTTATTTAATATTTATTTACATACGCAAGTGATAGCGTAAGAGAATCCACTATCCAAGATAGAATCAATGTAACCATCATAGGGATGAATCTCCTTAAGTAATTTCATTTCAATTATTACATTAAAAGAAACAAAAAGGTTATGTACAATAATTTATTATTATTTTTTAAGCAAATCTAAATTCTTTTTAGCGCTCTTAAACTCCGGGTTAATCTCTAGCGCTCGTTTATACATTCTCTCGGCTAAATCATATTTCTTCCAACGATGGTACAAAACACCTGAAACAATTTATATAATTAAAAATGTTATTTAAATGATGATAATTGTATTATGTTAAGGTAATTTTCTAAAGTGAAACGGTAAGCTATCATAATGTTTACTTTCCCTTCATCGGCGACAGTGTGAATTGCGAAGTGTATGTGATTATCGGACAGTGGGGTGTACTCTCTAAACTACGCAATACAGGCCATTTCATTCCCGCACGCAGATATTAGCAAGTTATGGTTTCGAGCTTAGGTTTCGTGACAGTAAAAACTACCGACACTAATAATTAATCACACTTAATACTTTAGTTCATTTTATTTCGCTCTGAAGTATCCACTTGTATCACCAATTCAATACTGCCTCGGTCGCGGCCCTAACGGCCACTAAAAACGTTACTTATTATACGTGGTAGAGCCATGCTGCAGTTATATTAGTAGTATAGTTGTAGCACGAATGGGTCGGCTCGACCGGGGAAGGACCACGCTCTCACAGAATACCAGCGTGAAATAGTAGCTTAATGCTGCTGTATTTCGTATGGTGAGCGTAGAGAACCGGAGACCCTTATTACTGGAGAAGAGGCATTCCATCTTAGTCCTCACGGGTGACAACGCATCTGCATTTTGATTCGTAATCGAGGATAGATGTAGATGTCTATGTGCCACAGCAACCACTTACCATCAGGTGGACTGTGTGCTCGTTTGTCACCCTATCCTATAAAAAAAAAAAAAAAAAAAAAACATCTAGAATGTTCGAGTAGAATGTCGAAAGTTCTAGCAAGGGATTTCCTAGAGAGCTCTCCCAGTTCTGCTACATCATACTAGATGGCGCTAGTGATTTTTCAAGAATGATCTTGACGCTCCTATTTCAGCTACTTAATATAAGATGGCACTAATAATCACCCGCAATATACCGGGCATTAATTATGGCACGCAGCATTATTTTTATGTTGTTTATAATAACTCACTCGCTGTTCTACCCAAGGTTGTCTGGTAGTGAATAGCCGAAACCATTAAGCCCGCCTTTTGTACAGGATTGGGTGCAATAAGAAATAAAATAGATATATCGATAAAAAAAACGTTTTGGCACCAGTGTTAACATCAACAAGTTTTATGTCAGTGAAATACGATCTAACATTCAACCCAATTTCAAATTTAGGAAGCTACAGATGCGTTATCATTTGATATCCTTGAGCCTTAAAATCATTGCATAACTTCTGTTTCAAGGTTCTAAAACTGAGGGTATTTTTTAACATGAAAACTTAAGCATACATGATCTACGAGAAATAATTTCCTTTAGAACAATAACTTCCTACTTTACAGGACTTCTGAACTTAATACGACAGTCATAAAGCTAAAAGTCGGATGTAAAATTTTTACTTCAATAATTGTAAAAAATTTAGACAGAACACACTTCCAAATCTGAACGCTAGCTAATGTGTAGTGTTTGCCCAAAAAATGCAATCGCCCCGCCAATCATCCGCCAGTCCAAATAACTCCATTCTACTACAAGATTATGGAGTGAACTAAACGGTTTGCTTTGCCGTTAGTAATGTGTACAGCAATGGAGTGGAATAATTTGCCATCATGTGTCTTCCCAACAGATTAAAATATAAGCGTCTTCATTGCAAGAGGGAAAAATCTTTTTAATCTAAATCAGTTTATTTAACCATCTTTTACTTCATAATATACAGGATGTTAGTGTAAACACCGTTATCCTAGAAACCAGTGGTTTGGTTTCACTTACAGAACGCAAATTCAATGAATTTAAAAAAACGCAATTTTCTTTCATAAAATTTAAAAAGTTTCTGTCCGACACCGTCCGTAAATTCATTGATACCCTATGCGCCCGAGTGACGTAATCACTGTAAAGATCACAGCCCGCGCTAGCTACCTACACAACATTCCAATAAAAACACAATAGGTACACATAACCTGCGATGTAACTTTTCCTTCATACTTTCGTACTGGCTTAGGACAGGCAAAAATTGAGGAATTAAGAAAAAATTTTGATTTTACTAAAAAAAATGTTGTTATTTTTCATTGAATTTACGTTCTATAAGTGAAACCAAACCCCTGGTTTCAAGGATAACGGTGTTTACACTAACAGCCTGTAAATGATAAAGTTGAGGATTAATGTTAAGTACTATGTTTGTCGAAAACACGATTCCATAAAGTTTTACATAATTCATACGGAGTATTACAATTGCAATAACGGATACAGAGGGGTAGGCATAGACTACAGACTTTTATTTGGCACGATCCTGACTAGCTCTCTCTAGCCTCTTTCACATCCATATACCTCTACGCATACATGCTCGCCGGTTAAGGGTACTCTTAATTTGGCCCCTTTTCAATAGATCGCCAATTTGGTTGACAAACTTTCGCCTAGGGCGTCCGTTACCGACTCTCTCTGAATTTCTCACCCTGACACTCAGATTCAGCTCTAACATACTCCCTTAACGACTGCATTTTACTGTGTTTATTCTACTCTCGTGCTTCTTCTGCCATACCCAACTTTCACTACCATACGTTAAAGTAGGCACGTATGCATGCAATCACAGTATTGTGAATTGCACGCATGCGTGCCTTTTTTTTACACATTTTGACTTTCCACAATAGAGTGTAGAGCCCCATTCACTCTATTTCTTGTATTCATTCGTCGTTCTATATCCTCATATACCCTGCTAAATACACGGACTCATCCACTTGCTCAATCAACTCCCCTTCGTCGATCACTTTTGTCTTACTTGCGTTCACTTTCCTTCCCCTTTCTTTTAATGCCCCGTTAATTAATGTAACCATCATTTGCAACTCAGCCACCAACGACGCAAATATAACATGATCATCGGCGTACAAAAGGCATTTGAAGGTTAACTTACCCATTCTTAAACCACATTCTTCATCTTTCAAAGTTTGCAAACAACTGTCCATAAATAGGTTAACAGCCACGGGGAAGCTGCACAGCCCTGTCTGACACCTTTTTGGATTCCAAACCGGTCAGAGTAGACCCCGTTGATCCTGACACAAGCACTATAGTCTCCACACTCATAAACTCGCTTTTAAAATATTTCTTCCATCTCTTTGTTGTTTTGTACTTGTTTTTCGCCCCTTCATCTTGTAACCTCTCTAAAATTTTCTAGATAGAAAAAAATCCAAAGTTACCTCTAAACCGAGCAATAAGCCGCTGGTATTCATAAAATACTTTAAATTAGATCATGAAACTGCATACTAACTGAACTAACTATAAAGCAGGGCTTCTTTTAATTTTTTTTAATTACCATTATATTCACTGTAAAAAGTAATTACCTAAACTATCGGTGTCCTGAAGCCAGTACCCTGCCGCCCGATCAGTCTCGCTTCGGCTTTCGAACGGGAAAGCTGTGTCGCTTACGATCAGAATACACATTACGCAACAGGACGGCGTAAAATTAAAATGGGAAATAACCGTAATTAAAATAAGAAGCGACTGGGTTGGCGTAAAAGAAACAGGCATAAATGTGATAAACTTAATGAAATAAGTATCTAACGACCTATCTACTTACAGTATTAGTGATTACAAACATGTCGGTAGATAGCATACGACGCTCGGAGAAGTGGGGGCAAAATTAAAATTTGAGCTGAGGTAGTATAGGCCCTTAACCGCACGGGTAGTATCGATTTTTCATTGTTATATTGCTAATATGATTTTTCTAAGAATAAAACATCACAAACATACCAAAACATGCCTTTAGTCTGCTAATGTGCATATACCGTAAGTCCATAAGAATGTGATATCAGAATATACTGTTATTAAACGTGCTTGTCACTCTCACCAATTCATTCGCTTCCCTGCGGTGAATTATAATTAAATTAATTGAACACTAAAATCCTTTTGCTTACTAATGTAAAATAAGAGTGTGACGGAATAAAATGACTTCTGGTAAAGTATTTCGTATATTAGCAGATCACAACTGATTAGCTTAGCGTCTGACCAACAAATGCCCCAGTTCAATAATAGCAGAAGTCATGTGAATGCTCGGATAAAAATGATTTAACATGAAATAAAAGCACAACCAATAAAATATATAATGAAACGCTTACACTATAGTACAAAAAATGCATTGTATACTCACCAAGATTAGCGTAGTGTATAGGTTGGACTTTATGTTGAAATAGATCTATAGCTTTTTTGAAGTAGGTTTCAGCTATACTAAATTCATTTATCTTGCCATATATATTTGCTATTACAAACATGAGTGACGGGGTATTTGGTAATTCAGCCAGCGCCCTTGGTATTATTTGCAATGCATTTTCGGTTTGACCTATAAACATAACACAATTAGCACTGATAAGACGTATCAGTGATAGATAAGGGCAGTTTAATGCTAAATTAAAACGGTACGTGTCCGACCAGGATAAGCATAAATATTAGATAAATGGTAAGGCTTCCTATTTGGATCCAGAGGGTCGTGTAAAAAAATGTCAATAAGATTTAATTTTAGTAGTAAAATAGCGAAATAATGAAAAAAATAAACAATAAAATTAAATATTTTAATTCTTGTATTAAACTGTTGTATTGTATAAAATATGTGAAATTAGTAATGAAAATTGCATTGTAAAGTTCATATTCGACATTTTAAGGTTCATAACTGAAAGAAATTTATTGTAAAATTGTGATATTTAGTTTCATCATCATCATCATCATCATCATTACAGCCCTTCACAAGTCCACTGCTGAACATAGGCCTCCCACAAGGTATGACACAAAGCACGGTCCTGAACCACCTGCATCCATCGACTTCCTGCATGTTTTACCAGGTCGTCACTCCATCTAGTGGGGGGTCGCCCTACACTTCGCCTACCAGTACGAGGATGCCACTCCAGAACCTTTCTTCCCCAACGGTTGTCGGGGATATTTAGTTTAATATTTTATTAATTCTTTTTATAAGTTGAGTGTTTTAATTGTTTTTGTAATGTGTTTAATTTGTTGTTTAACAATTTTGTCATGGGAAATAAAGTTATGGGACAATATATGGAAATGTGATAATGAAAGTTATCGATTTAGTTAATTCAAAAACGCTTTGCGCGCGCGGTTCTCCTTAAGGTTGGGGTAGGTTAGTAAGTTGCCCAATTTGCAATTCGTTCTGGACCAGCCACAGTTTCCAGCTATAAATCAAGAAAGAAAACGAAATTAGGAAAGTAAAGTGAAAGTAGTGAAAGTTCAGTATCACATTTCCACGTAGAATTTACGAACAATCGCTGTTTTATTTCTCCAGTGTCCACCCTAAAAGAAGGTAAATAAGAAGATATACAGTCCACTAAGTACATGACTGATGTTTAGAGCGGCGTCACTCCTTGGGGCCCGTAATCTTAGTCGTCAACCACATTCTTTTGAGAAAGATCGGTAAAGGTTTTAAGTCAAACGTCGTATCAGGGGTCACGCCTACTGCGTTGCTTTTTGAGCCCAACGAGGTGTGGTATAGGAAAGGGGGTCATTAATTGGTTGATCATTGCTGCGGGCGTGAGATGAAGAACGTGACAGATTGTTAGGCTCCTTTCACACTGGTGCGTGGGGCCGGTCGCGTGCGCACGCACAATAGGGTATTTTACACCATGTAAAAAATCGAAAAATATATATTTATGATAGATTTTGTAAAAAGTAAACGAGAAATATTGATTTCTTTTCATAAACCTGCATTATAAACTTTATATTTTAATTTTAAGAATATTTTTTTGTCTATGTCTCAAATCTGCAAAAACCATGTCCGCCATATTTGAAACTGTCGTGACGTCACTGACCCCACCACAGGTATTAGTGTTCTGTGTCACTGATTAAGAGAACTACCTAATGTGCTATGTTATTTCGAAAATTTTCAAGTTATCATTACGATTATTGAGTTTTATTCCGAATTTCATTGAAAAGGCATTATGGAAGACAAATTCGTAAAAGCAGAAAGTACTAATCTACCAAGGATAAATAAATTGATGGTGGCAAAATTTTTTGCATGCAATCCCAATTTTCGATCGAGCTGACCCGTTCGTGCTACAACTATACTACTAATATAACTGTAGCACGGCTTTACCACGTATTATATAATGTTTCTACTGTTCTAAAGATCTGTGGTTTGGTTTATAATTTTTTAATCTAATTAATATAAAATATAACCAATAGTGCATAAATAAATAGTAATCTTTACATTTTTCGAACAAGTAAACTTAGTCCTAAGAAATCTGTCAAATATTACACCTTATTTTTAAGTGACGCCGCCCTAGTGGCAGAAAAAGTAGTCCCGTGCGGACGGTCGCGTTTTTCGACACGCCTGACCAGCGCAAAAACCCGACCACCGGCGCACCAGAGCCAAGGATGCAATACGAGCTTTCACAGTTAGACGTGCGCGTTGGCGTTTTATGAGAGAACAGTCCTGCACAGGCGATACGCACGCGGAACTGTGAAAGTCCAATTCGACCGGCCGCACGCAACAGAATGAAAGGAGTCTTAAACTCCTTTTTTTTGAAGTCGGCTAAAAAGGTGAAAGATTCTTTCACTTTACCACCACGCAGTTTTTTTCATATAATATAGTATATCATTATTTCACAATTTTCAACACAAGAACATTACCCGTATTGTCCAACAATGCTATTAAATTGGTCCATGCAAAAGGGTGTTTAGGATTGAGGTTAACAGTAGCCAACCAGCTTTCCATCGCATCAGTTGTTTTATTCATTTCCAAGTACTGAAAAATATAAATGAAATAAACTGGTTGCCTCTAATTTCCCGTTGTCATGATATTTCCTAATCAAAAACTTATCTAAGTATAATAATAATATATTTATACAGTACCTACGTTGTAGGTAGGTGAAGCGTGTTAGCTCATGCGCTATGCGCACGCTGTAAATTTCACAGTACCTACGCAAGCAACCCCGGTTCGATCCCCGCCGGCACCAATGAAATTGTTAATTGCAATTTTAGGTGCTGATTTACCACATGCTCTGCGGGGAAGGGAAACATCGTCAGGAAACCAGCATGCCTGAGAAATAAGAAAGAATATTTCGAAGACATGTGAAGTTCGTCAACACGCACTACGAAAGCGCGATGGACACTTCCTTGCCCTAAAACCTTATCCAGCAGTGTACTGTAACTCTAACTGACCGTCAGATAGGATATTAGTCAAGTACTGATAAATAATAGTTAATTTTATTATAGAATAAGGCTGACAAACGAGCACACAGTCCACCTGCTGGTAAGTAAACGCTGTGGTGGTATTCCGTGAGAGCGTGGTCCTATCCCGGTCAAGCCGGCCATTCGTGCTACAACCATAATATACTGCATCATGGCTCTACCACTTTATAAAGTTAAAATGTACTGACTAGTTTAAAGGCCTTTATCTTGCATTCAACTTCGTGTTCTAAATTCCAAGAAATATTTTTCCAACCACGAAAGAATTTAGAATTCGCAAATTGAAGTTCCCAAGTATGTAACAGCAGTGCGAACGCGACGCGATATCGTCTTCAGATACCGATGGGTCTGCTATTGGCTTCCATTCTGTACAAAACATAATAATAATAATGTCCTCCAGACCGAATTCCGGCCACGGCGGCCAGCCTCAACGGAGGCTAGCCATCGGCGCAGGACAGGATTATAGTGCCCAAGTGTACGCGCAAGCACAGGTGCACTCTCTATTCCCTCACCCTATAATCCGATGTGACGGTAAACCGACACGACCAGAGAGAGATCAGGCGCAGGACCAACGGCTTTACGTGCTTTCCGAGGCACAGGGGTGACACCACCAACTTTCTGACTCCGGGCAACTACTGAGAATTTCTTGACGGAAAAACTCAATAATTAATTTTTTGGCCCGACCCGGGACTCGAACCCAGGACCTCATGATCAGCAGTCGCACTACTACAACCACTAGACCAACGAGGTAGTCGTATAAAGCACACTACATAGTAGCAGTATAAAACATACTATTTTATTATAGTATTATCTTTAATAAATTAACTAAAAAAGGATACCTGCGAAGTTTCTTACACCGTTTCTTTTCCTGTCAAAGGAACCTCATTTTGAAAGGGTAGAAGATTTGAAAAAAAATTGATACACCAAATTTTATTTTCTTACTTCGAAGAAATAAATATAAAAAAGAATTTAAATGATAAGAGGATCATCTATGATTCATAATTTAAGCAATAGTGGAAAACCATAACTCAGACGCACAATGAATCAAAAGAAGCTGCAAAGCTTCTTGAGATCTGGCACAGCAATTGCTGTAGAGGCAAACTTGTGTCACAGTTGTGATGGAAAAGCTATCAAATAATTTTGACAGCGGGTTTATTTATTGTTCTATTTCACTACTCTACAATAAGTTCGACCACACACTTCGCAAAGTACCTACTGTCTTTATATTACAGGATGATTATATGAATGTAATTTCACTGTCATACACCATACAACTCGGTCACATAATCTCTGCACCTCGCTCGATGACGTCACATTCATGGTACGGTGTGCTCAATAAGCATCTTTAGAAATATGATACTTTTTACCTGACTGTCGGATGTATTTATTAATTAATAAATGAATAATAATAAATAATACAAGATTAGATCCTATGTATGGTCTTGATTTTAGTGGTGAAAACTGAATAAAACAGTATTGAATTCAAAAAATATCATTTTTATTATAATAATTTTCTGTCATAATTACTAAATTATTTATTATTTAGCGACATAAGTGACAGTGATGATAATGATAACAAAAATGCAATTATTAATTACCAATTATACATAGTGATAATAACTAGTAATACATTAGTCATTACCACTTTAACAACAAGATGCTAAACATAGTGACGCGATCGGGGCGAGCGCGGCGTGGTGAAGGGGGCGCGAGAGGGGCGTCGCATTCCAGCGAGGTGCAGATATATTGTGCCCGTGTTGTACATGCCACCTTGCTTCTACTGATTTTCATTCATTGGGATAGGGATAACTTTTCGCAGAAAAAACAGTTACAAGAATTCATCGAATCCCGTTTTTAGGATTTCTAGAGGGGAGACCAGCAGACCGAATATTACAGTGTTACACACATAACTATATGTTCATAATTATATATTCTTACGTGGTAGAGCCATGCTGCAGTAATATTAGTAGTTTAGTTGTAGCACGAATGGATCGGCTCGCCCGGGGAAGGACCACACTCTCATAGAATACCAGCGTCAAATTGTAGCTTAATGCTATGTGTTTCGTATGGTGAGTGTAGAGAACCGGAGACCCTTTTTATTGGAAACGAGGCATTCCATCTTAGTCCTCACGGGTGACAACGCATCTACATTTTGATTCGTAATCGAGGAAAAATGTAGATGTCTATGGGCCACGTCACCCACTTACCATCAGGTGGTCTGTGTGCTCGTTTGTCACCCTATTCTATAAAAAATTTTAAAAAGAGTTAAAAATGTGCAAAAATTTTTAGGAACAAACCACTGAGGCATTGTTTTCAGACCCTTTTACTGGAAATAAGGCATGCCATCTAAGTCCTCACGGGTGACAACGCATCTGCATTTTGATTCGTAATCGAGGATAGATGCAGATGTCTATGAGCCACAGAAACCACTTACCGTCAGGTGGACTGTGTGCTCGTTTGTCACCCTATCCTTTAAAAAATACATAAACACTCACGCCGAATTTTCCCTGGCAGTTCTTACGAGTTTACGGAACATTTTAATATTTGTCTGGAAGTTATCAGATATCCTTCTATCATTCTTATCCGTTCTTTCTTGCTTTTTCCTTTTAACTACTTCTTTTACTCTCTTATTTAGACGTTCTTTTTAACATTATCCCACACAGTATTCAAGTCTAAATCATTCATACACAACTCATTCAAACACCTAATATTTTCCCTCAGTCTACATTTATACTTCTCTTACATATCTTCATCTTGTAAATTCTCAATTCTTATACGCTGTAGCGCAGTGGTAGACAGAGATGTCCGATGCCGCCAACGCTTGAATAGACCAATGACCCGACATAAGACCAAGTAATGATCCGTCCCTACGTTGGACCCCCGAAAAACCCTTGTATCTACCACTGCGCTCCTCATTCTATCATCCACAATTATGAAATCTATCATGCTTCTATCATCACCTCTTTCCCATATACAACGTGTCCCAAAATTCAACGATAAGCCAACACCGGAAGATAGATATTCCCAGGACTAATCGGGGGAAAAAAGAAAAAAAATTATATCCCAATTATATTTTAAGTTATATAAAAAAAATGAAATTCTTTGATATATAAAAAAAATGATTTATAAAAAAAATTTGTTACGTGGTAGAGCCATGCTGCAGTTATATTAGTAGTATAGTTGTAGCACGAATGGGTCGGCTCGACCGGGGAAGGACCACGCTCTCACAGAATACCAGCGTGAAATAGTAGCTTAATGCTGCTGTATTTCGTATGGTGAGTGTAGAGAACCGGAGACCCTTTTTACTGGAAACGAGGCATTCCATCTTAGTCCTCACGGGTGACAACGCATCTGCATTTTGATTCGTAATCGAGGATAAATGTAGATGTCTGTGGGCCACAGCAACCACTTACCATCAGGTGGACTGTGTGCTCGTTTGTCACCCTATCCTATAAAAAAAAAAATTCTTCAGAAATTGAGACCGTTTATGATATTTTTCACTACCATGACCACATTTTTTTTAATATTTGTTTCTTTTTTTTTAAAGGCAACCTGAACAGCACTGCTATCTACCACAATTCTTAAAAAATCCAAAATAACTCTTGTTTTATCACGAAAATTAATGAAACTTATTTTATTCCCTAAATTTTTGAAGACTTTTACTTTTAACCAAATTTAACTTATCGTGGTGTAAAAAAGTATGAACACTAGTATGGCAAGTTTTTTTTAAAAATTGACGCAACTAACCAACATTCCAAAATGGTATAATACTCTAGGAAAACAAGTTATAAAAAATATGGGTTTATTATTTCTTAACAGGGGCCAAATGACGGTCGGGTGTAATAAAAGTATTAGTTCTTGAAAAATGTTTAATATTTCAAAACAAATGATACAAACAGTTTCACGTGTAATTTATTAAATTATTAACATTATAGCAAATGTTCGAACTGTTTGCCACCAGCATCAATACATGCACGACATCGCCTTAAAAATGATCGTTTTATTTGTCTTGCATATCTTCTGCTATTAATGTAATCAGCAGCCTGAGTGATATTTCGACGAAGCTCGTCCAATGTCGCAATGGGTTTTGAGTAGACCCTGTTTTTAAGACAACCCCAATAGAAGAAGTCCAGGGGGTTCAAATCGGGTGAACGGGGTGACCATAAGGTAGGACCAAGTCGCCCGATCCAACGCCCTGGATACTCTTGATTTAAATATTCCCGCACAGGACAGGCATAATGTGCTGGGCAACCATCATTTTGGAACCACATGTTTTGGAGATCACTTAAGGGCACGTCGTCTAACAATTCTTGCAAGTCATTTTGTAAAAAGTTTAAATAACTATTGCCATCTAAGTTTCCTTGTAACTCAAAGGGCCCAATTACTTTTCCATTTAATAGTCCATAGGTTAACCTTGAATTGATATTGAGATTTGTCTTGTCTCATCAAGTGCGGATTTTCATTACTCCAACTATGTAAGTTGTGAAGATTTAAATACCCATCTTCCTTGCATGTTGTTTCATCCGACCATAGAATTTTGACTAGGAATTGGAGGATCTTCACTGTGCCTTTGCAGCATCACACGGCAAAATGTGACTCGTAGCGGATAGTCCCGCGGTAATTACGTCTGCACACGCCTGTAGTGATATGGGTGAAGCTCGTGACGTTTTAATATTCGATGTGCAGAACTTTTCGGGATTCCTGTAGCTTCTTCTATGGCACGTACCGAAGTAGTCGAATCATTTTCTATATTCTTCATCACGATCCAATCTAGGTCTTCCAGCGCTTCTCCTATTGGATGGCATATTAATAAACACTCGATAATCAGGATATCTTTGAGCGTTTGGATATCTTTCTCGATACAATCTGCTAGCAGCGTTAGCATTACATCGGCATTCTTCATAGATTAAATGTATATTAGCGTATTCCAGTGGTGTGTACGGTTGCGGCATGTTAAACGCCAAACAGTCCAAAATGCGCCAGAACTCTAAATCACAAAACACACAATCGTAGTCCAAGATAACGCCTGGTCAGTTCAGTTTGCAGATCACTTCCAATCCTAATAATGCCAGGCCAGTTAAGTTTGCATGTCGATTCCAGTCCAAAAAGCCAAGCCAAAAGTCGATAGTATGTACGAGAGCCACGTAAGTTGAATTAGGAACGGTGCGCAGTAAACAAGCGAGCGTACTGAACTGACTTGCTGAGAATAATAACAGCTTCTCTACCTGCCCTGTTCTCTTTTTAACGTAAATATCTCTATCTATCTATCACTCTCTAACATCTTAGGTATGTATGCCCCATTAAATGCATGTATGTATGCCCCATGCAGCAGTTATATTAGTAGTATAGTTGTAGCACAAATGGGTCGGCTCGACCGGGGAAGGACCACGCTCTCACAGAATACCAGCGTGAAATAGTAGCTTAATGCTGCTGTATTTCGTATGGTGAGTGTAGAGAACCGGAGACCCTTTTTACTGGAAACGAGGCATTCCATCTTAGTCCTCACGGGTGACAACGCATCTGCATTTTGATTCGTAATCGAGGATAGATGTGGATGTCTATGGGCCACAGCAACCACTTACCATCAGGTGGACTGTGTGCTCGTTTGTCACCCTATCCTATAAAAAAAAAATTAAAATTCCTAGAAATTGTAACAAGAACCCATTTTGGGCATGTAGTAAAAGTGATTACTGACAATTACAATTTGAGGAATTTGGCCCCTGTTAAGAAATAATAGACCCATATTTTTTTATAACTTGTTTTTCTAGAGTATTATACCATTTTGAAATGTTGATTAGTTGCGTCAATTTTTAAAAAAAACTTGCCATACTAGTGTTCATACTTTTTTTTACACCACGATAAGTTAAATTTGGTTAAAAGTAAAAGTCTTCAAAATATTTAGGGAATAAAATAAGTTTCATTAATTTTCGTTATAAAACAAGAGTTATTCTGGATTTTTTAAGAATTGTGTTAGATAGCAGTGCTATTCAGGTTGCCTATAAAAAAAAGAAACAAATATTAAAAAAATTGTGGTCATGGTAGTGAAAAATATCATAAACGGTCTCAATTTCTGAAGAATTTCGTTTTTTTTATATAACTTAAAATGTGATTGGGATATATTTTTTTTCTTTTTTTCCCCGATTAGTCCGGGGCAGGTCTATCCTCCGGTGTTGGCTTATCGTTGAATTTTGGGACACGTTGTATACATATGATTATAAAAATATTTTTCCGAATTTAAAAAAAAAACGCTATTTTCTTTTATAAAATTTAAAAAGTTTCTGTCCGACAGCGTCCGTAAATTAATGGATACCCTATGCACCCGAGTGACGTAATCACTGTAAAGATCACCCCCGGCCTATATACCTACACAAAATTCCAATAAAAACACAATAGGTACACATAACATGTGATGTAACTTTTCCTTCACACTTTCATCTTGGCTTAGGACAGGCAAAAATTCCTGCCATTTGTGTTTTATTGAAAAATTGAGATTTTACTTAAAAAACATGTTTTTCTTTGAATTTACGATCTATAAGTGAAACCAAACCACTGGTTTCAAAGATAACGGTGTTTACACTAACACTCTGTATATGTAATTGTAAGTCAACTTTAGCACGTTAATAAATTATGCAGCGGGGTTCCTAAAATTTCGGACCATAATTACAAAACATTCACAAAAATTATGTGCACATACATTGTACCCGTGCTTGCATGACCTTAAATATAATGTTAATTTATAAACGAGAGACTTATTTACCAAATTCCCCAAGTTGTAAAGACAATTGGGGTAGTTGCGGCGATAACGAAGTGCAGTTTTATAGGCATGTTGAGATTCATTGTAGCGCTTCAATTTAGCAAGCACGATTCCCAGATTCATCCAAGCCGCTGGGAAATCTTCTCTGGTAAAAAAAGCAATAAGTAAAAGGAAGGAGCTTACAATAAATGTAAATACAATGAAATCTCGATAACTCGGAACTTCGTTGAGTTATTTTACGGCCGACGTATCTTGGCGAGTCCGAAATACATGCAGGAGGATGCGCAATAACTGTTTTTAGGAACAAACTGGTGGCACGAGGCGACGTACGGGGGCTAGAAATTGACCATATGTAAATCACAATCGACCTTTTATTCAATCAAATATCGCAATCGATTAGTTTTAGTTAGAAGTTATTTATTTTTGTGTATATAAGATATTAAACGAAATAGATTTACAAATATAGTGAATTTATCGTTAATAATCGAGATTTCGACTTTATTAAAAAAAAACTATTAAAATATTATTATCTCAGTTGAAAGACATGATTTACTTTAAATTCAGTTATCTATTTACGTCTACTTGAGTAACAACGGTTTTCAACAAAAATTGAAAATAAATTTTATTTTATGACTTAATTTCAACCGATTTGAATAAAAATCGATTAAACAACACCCTCAGGCACGCGTATTGGGCATCCCTTTTTTGTTATTTCGTTAAGCTTCGTTCGTTAAGTTTCGGCAATTCTCGGTATGTACACGGTAATATGTCTCAGTCACACGTTAGCAATGGTGTCGTGTTCGTGTCGCTATATCTGTCTTGAGCACAGTCGGTTACAAAAGTTTTCGTTGTTATTGTTGTTAATTGTTATTATTATTATTAGGTTTCTTGTTTAGTAGTGTTAAGTTTGTGTTATTTGCAAGTGTCAGTTGGCACTCATATTATTCGCCAAATACCACCAACACGTAACAGTGTGTTAAGTCGCCAGGCGAGAAAAATTATTTACGATTTAACGCAGTATTAGAAACAAGAAAAAAAGAAGGCGTAAAAGTTGTAGATAAAGTTTATTTAAGAGTTGCTAACGCAACTGGTGTGTCCCAACGCACAGTACAGCGGATCGCATCTCAAGGCAATATTTCGGGCCTACGCACGCCTGGTAAAAAAAGGTCTAGATCTAAACCTATTATACCTACCTCACCGTAACTGATAAAGATAATTTTGACCAAGGAGTAACAAAAAGATGCATTACACAACTTCCACAAAACTGAAAAAGAAATGCCGACCATAAACAAATTACCTAAATTATATACAGTTGTGAAGAGAAAAACAAAATGATTTATATTATTATTATTAATTACTAGCGAAACTCAAACAGGATATAAATTTTCAAGGTGCTAAAACGAGCTTAAAGACAATTGTCAAAAACTTGGGTTTCAAGTGGCCAAAGACCGAAACCAATGGAATGGTTCTTTCAATATCATCATTCGTACCACCAGGATTACCAGCCTTTGTTGCTGGTAAATCTAGTCATGCTCTCCTCTTTGCTTTAACTTCCATGCGTACTTCATCATCCCACCGTAACGTATTATTTTTCCTTTCATTCTTTCTTTTATAAACATCACATACTTCGGTAGCTGCACCCACTAAACCTTTTTTTTATAGAAGAAGGGGCAAACGAGCATGCGGCTACCTTTCTTAACATTTTTCCATACATTCTTCAAGCTTAACTCATTGATACATAAAATGGGCATTAAAGGGCACGTACAGGAAAAAGTAAATTTAATGGGTCTGGAAGAATGGGGTGCTATGTGCAGAAAAGTGCAAGAGATCGAAGATGAATATAGGAAGAGCCACAATATTATTGACGAAATGACGGAGAAGTTATTCATCATTAATACAGCTTCAGATTCGGAAAGTGAGTCAGAAAGTGAGAGCGACGATTACGATGATGAACCTATGCCAAGTACCTCACATGGTGCGCAAAGAGCCGGCGACTTTACGTTAGGGATTTCCCCCCTAAGCGACACTGATTAAATAGTAATAAGTGTAAATATATGAAAAGTATTCAATGCAAATAATAATATGTTTGTAATAAAAATCTGCCACTATCGAAAGGTGAGGTATCGAAATTGAATCTTTAATTTATATGTTATTGTTGTAGCTTTCTGCCTCCAAAGATTTTTTTTGATATTTGTTTTATTTTTACTAATTGGTTACACTCACACTATTAGAAAAATTTAATTCGTACATTGGTATATTAAAAAAAATTACAATAACAGTTTTCCTTACGAGTGAACATGCGCTAAAATTCGCAGAGCCTATGTTCAGACTCGCCAAGATACGTCGGCCGTATTGTACCTTCAATAAGATATTGCTACTACCACAAACTTATCATGTGGAACCAAGATAGCAAACTCAATTTTCTTGAATTTATCATAGTGAACCTATTTTGTGGGAGCCCGCCCATCGTTACCACAAAGACAAAAATCAATCCGTCCGAAATCATGCGTCCATCTCCTCACCGTTCCTCACCGTAACTGAATAAACGAGAATGTACAAGGTCACACTCGTGAAAGCGCATTCTCGTGCGAGAGGCTCGCGAGAGGCATGGCGAGTGCTCTCGTCGAGAGTGTACAGCCGCCATTATTCCCAAAATCAAGCCAAACGTTTGTAGAGATTTGGAGTTTGCGGCCAAGTGCGAAGCATGCGGACGCAGCATTCGCATTTCCCTTGAAATTAGAGTCAGAGTTATAGAGATTCCATTGTACTAAATTTTTTTAAATAAACATAACCTTTTAATTGATGACATAAAAATTGTTAATAGTAATTTTAAGTGGTAGTTTCCCATGTGTTCAGCTAAGTAAAACATCGCTAGTAAATAGTAAATATGTCTATTTGTGCAAATAAAAATATTTCAACGATATATTAAATCCGCTAGCACGCGGTTAGACGCTGGTACGCTATAAACGTCCCACGCTGTAACTTTTAAAGATCACCGATAGGTGTAGGTATATTCTAGTGGGAACATAAGCCATTAAGGCTTGGTGGAACTCTTGGTTTTTGGTTGCAGAGTTGCGGGATGCAGATCGTTAAAAATATTCTTATGGCCTGCTGTCCAAAATGTACAATGGTAAAGGTTTATTGTTTCACTTTACTTTAAAATAGTAGTTTTGTAACTATACGATCTCTCTTGTGATTATATCATATATCATATAACATGCACCATGTAATATTAATAATTATTAAAATAAATTGTATTATCTCCGCATTTCATTATCCAATTATGAGAAAGTGGTCTTTCGAGCCGGATATGAACCAGGAACCTATGGAGTTTAATAATTGCTCCAGGTATATATTTAATGATGTGCAATTTATGTATAAAACTCCTCTGCGATACAAGAGACATTTCTAGTTGAGTAAACGAATAAGGATAGTCGAACTTTAAGGCGTATCATTTATTTATTAGGACCCAACGGAATCCTACAAAACCTAAGCCCGGGTTCGCTTATCCGACCAAGGAAGACAATTTTACGTAGCTATGACAAGACATAATCTTCATAAATCTAAATGGATTTTTAGTAAATCAAAATTATTACATTCTAGGGATGCATTTGATCTTATAACATAAAATAAAATGTTGTTTACTTGTCTTAAACTTACTTTATGCTAATAGCCTTCTTAAGTAAAAACTCAGCTTCATTGAACTGCCTTTGACTCTTTAGCAAATTTCCCAAATTGTTTAATGCTTGATAGTACTCCGGATACAACCTGAAAAAAATACTGATGCATAAGTTCTATTTAAACGAAACAATTACTTAAAACAACGTCCTTTTAGCTTAATTTCAGAAATCGTTAATCCTATGAATATTATTTCCGGTATTATAGAGGCGTTTACACGCATTAATTGCACGTGAAGAAAATATCCAGACACGTACAATTATTTGCTAGCTATAAAAAGCTTATTCTGTGCAGAATTAGAAATCGCGGCTCCGCAGCACTGCAGTCAAGTACTTAGCCACTGCGCTACAAAGCTATTAATTGAATATATAAGAACGCATTCAGTAATTGTTATTCGAGCTAGGAATTTGTCTTTGATAGGGGATTCCCTTTGTTACGACTTACATAGTGGTAGGAGAGGACGGCACAATATTTAAGTCGCTTGGAGTAGGTAGCTGCTTTCGGCTTAACATATGTAAACATACATTAGGGTGTGCAGAGCGATGGTAAATAAGAACTGACGCGATACAAGAAAACACTTTTATTGTAAAGAGAAAATAAAAATTAATAATTGCAACAATTGGTATACATATTTTCTTATAAGAATGTTCTTCATACCGAATTTTGGTCATAGCTATAAAAATGTCATGGACATATTTGTGTTAAAGTATGAAATATACGAATATCTTATCGATATCTACATGTTATATTTACCTAATAGCTTCTTTGTATTCAGACAGTGCCCACGTTGTATTCCGACGTGCATCTGCAACCTTTGCTACATTGTAATGAACTTTAGCATTCAAAGGGCATACAGCCAAACCACTAATAAATAAATTATATTCTGTTTTCCAATCATAAGCTCTCTGCCAGCTTCTAAGTGAATATATTATAATAAGTAGTACATATGCTGCTATACCGACCTTGAAATAGAAAAAAAAAACGTATTATTATAGAATTGTTATTGATGTGTTTCTAATTAACAAAAAATAAAATTAAAAATGAAGAGACAGTGGCAAGCAACAATTTCCTCAGTCCGTAAAGTCCAATGCTTAATACGGCTCTTTCCTGGTGAAGGATAGATTTGCCATAATCGCTTCGCAGACCAATTAGCGATAGCATGCACCTGTGACACTGCTTCCCTTCTACAGTCTGTAAGGTACGTTGTGGTAAGATCGGATGTATTTTCAGCGAACTTTTACATATATTTTTTCTTAGTTCGTACTGACACTTTTTTATGCATTATTAAAAAGACAATCACTTGCACTGAGTTTTGGTCTCCCTAATCCCAACCATTGGGGGTTTAAGCGAAGTTAAAATCCTCAATGAGGAAAGTCCGCAATAGTGTTTGTCAACGTTTCTAGAGCTCTATGAATAGAGTTTATAAATGCTAAATATCCGATGTTACGCGTGTAAAAACAGACTGTCAATTATTTTTTAAATACCTACTAAGTAACATAGTGGGAATATACAAACCTTTTTACTTAGTTTTTAGTCCAAAATTACCCCGTACTAACATCAGATTATAGCAAATTAATGTTTGTCATTCTTTTATGATTTCCAAAATTTTATTAATTTAATAAAAGTTTCTAGTTGATTTTCCCGAGTTTATCTTTTAAAGCTTTCTGTCGCTACTAGCTTAATTTTGCTTTTCCTTCAGCATCATCTACATCATAAAGTTGTTTTATGTTGTTCTTTGTAATGGTGAATTTTGTCCCAGAATTTTTATTTGACGAGAAGTAGATTTTCAGAAAAGAGTCCGTTAAATGTACAATGTCCGAAATAATATCGCTCATCGACTGAAATAAATTTGAATATAACATACTACACGGTTAGATCTCTTCAGTTTTAGCCGGGGTCTTTTGGTAGATTTTAAACGTTGTAAACCTTGTAATGTTTAATTTTATGCTTATTTTTATTATTAGCTAATAATCTCAACTAGAATATGCGGCAGAAATAAGAAGTAGAGTGTACACATGCGGATTCTTAGGCAGGAAAGTAAGTCAGTTAAACATTGTTTTAAAATTTTAGTGACATGGACCCAAATAAAATAAATCAATGTCATGTATCAATCAATGGACCAAAATAAAATAAATCATTTAAAAAGCAAGCGATAGACGCGGTCTGTAGGAAGCTCTAAAGGTCTGTGAGTGTATTGTTGGTATCTATATTTTATCAAATTCACTGGGGAAAATCAATTCGACGATCTTCCTCAGGATCCGAACTTACACTAACGAATCTTATTTAAGTCTGGCTTATTCACGATGGTTGGTGGTGGAACAATCCCGTTGGAATTTTAATTGCCGTTTTAATTTTCTTATTGCAGGTTTGGTGGCAGCGTACTTAGAAAACTTCATTTCCCTATTTCGTTCCGTGGGTGTCGTAATAGGCTACTATGGAAAATGCTAGAACGATCTTATAGCATTCGATCCCATAGATAGCGGCATAGCCATCTCGTCAACATACTGTGAACTATCTCTCCTCCGACCAGTTGGACAAAATTACGACTTTGACGCTCGGGAACTGCTAATTCTTGAAATATAAGCTCCGAAAAAATGCGTATACATGAAATACTCAATAAAATTATTAATAGACTTTTTTATACTATATATTAATCAAATTAAAAAAAATATAATTTAATCGTCTAGAAAAATACTGACATTTGAGCTCTCGTTTTTTTTTAAAATATTTTTCGATAATATGAAAGGCATGTTGTTGAATTTGATTCTTAATTCGCAAGAACTTTTTTCAAATTCTTTATTTCCTGATAATAAACAAAAAGCTTCCTACTAAAAGGAAACGCCAAAAGCTCTCAACGTCGGAAAAGCTCGCCTTAACATGAATGATAAATGTGGTGCAAACAAACCTTGTACAATTTTGTTTTCGGATTGCAAAATAATTTACTAAAACCAATTGCCACAAGTAGGCAATATCCAGCTGATGGTAAATACAGAATTCTTTCAGCAATCACAAATCCAACAGGAAACAGGATATTGGCAGCTGGTAAGAATGGAATAACGAGTAATGATACAGCCAATATTGTAAGTCTGAAAATAAAATCAGATTTAATGAGAAAAGAGGTCTAGATTAAAATTACAAGTTAGGTGATTCTGTAAAATATTGCAAGCAACAGACCATTATCATAATCATTCAACAGCCCTTCACAGTCCACTGCTGCACATAGGCCTCCCCCAAGGAGTGCTACAAAGCACGGTCCTGAGCCACCTGCACCCATCGACTTCCTGCATGTCTTACCAGGTCGTCACTGCATCTAGTGGGGGTCGCCCTACACTACGCCTACCGGTACGAGGCTGCCACTCGAGATCTTTTATACCCATTGGTAATCGGTTCTTCGAGCTATATGGCAGGCCCATTGTCACTTCAGCTTACTTATCCGATGGGCTATGTCAGATTAGCAACAGAGAATTTACATTTAATTACAAAATTTAATAATTAAATTATTACAACACAAAATATAATATATATAAAACCTTTAATTGATATTGAGATCAATTTGATCAAATGGAAAAAAACGGATGAAGGAGTCGGCCATGCTGCTTCATTGTGATCTACACTTAGCAAAGAATGTGAATTGTAAAAAGTAAATTTTTTTCATATTTCTGAACTAACAAGGCCCATATTTGTATTTTTTAATATGATAGTCCTTTGTTAGGCAGTTGATAATAAATTTATGAATGGCAGAAAGAGTTAGGTTGCAGGGGAAGGTGTGGTGATATAAACTTACCTTTTAGAAGCTGCTTTGTTTCTTGGATTTACTAAAGCTTTAACATGTAAAATTGCAAATAAATAAATTAAAAATATAAATAGTATTCTATAGTCGAATACACTTTTGATCAGTGGTACACATCCCATTGACCAATCGTAACAAAGCCATTGGGGCCACACTATCAGAAGGAAGTTTAAAAAATAAATATAATTTAATGTTACAACCTGAAATTAAAAATATTAATATATTTAAGTGTTACATTACAAAGTAATATAATCAATAATTCTAATATGAATAACCTTTGTAAACAAATTTGTAGCAAAAGCAGCTGGATTCTCCATAGGCTTGAATTCGGGTTTCATTTCTCCCATGATTAACCATCTGCTATATAACAGGAACACTGAAGCTAGTGAAAGTATAATAATTTTTGCCAAAGTTTTAATACTAATACTTTTCATTAAATGTGTTTTCTTCAAAACAATGTTCTTCTCTTTTAAGTAACCATATTTAACAACTATGTGATAAACAACACAATATCCCTGAAACAAATTGATTTGATTGAAAAAACTTTAAAATCAACTTTAAAAAAGTAATAACATTGAATCTTTAGGAGACCTTACATATAATGAGTATGTACTGAAGATGTAGGTATTGATTACAGAAATGTATATTTTCTGTCATTATAAAGAAATTCTAGCAAACGTATGTTATAAACAGCCATTATAAGTGTTTAATTTGGAATTATTCTATATATTACGCTTGGAAATTATAACTAGTTAAATATAACTGTATTATTTACAAAATGTCAAACCCAGTTTACTAAATCTTGTGGAAAATTGTAATAATAACTTATTCTATTTCCTGTCACTTGCTTATCTTCCGTATTAGTATGGATCTTGTGATTTTTTTTAATAATTGATATATCATTTAAATAGTATTATATAATAAGTGCTTTCGTATTTTTATTATCTAATTCTATTTAGAGTATTTTAATAATCCAGTATATGTAATTGTACGCTGGTGTTTACGCTGACGTTGACGTCCCGGGATGTAAACATCAGCGCTCTAAAAAAGAAGTATAATTCCGCTTCCAGGTCCTTCAAAAGAGTCATTGCCAAGGCAAAGTCAGAGCACATAGACAGAATTGGCGAGAAACTAGTTCGTCTTCCTTCCTTCCTTTCCTTCCTTCCTTCCTTCGGAACCCGTGCATTCTGGTCTCTCACCAAGGCTGTCCAGGGGAATTCCTGTCAGCCATCTCTTCCATTTCTACACAGGGAGGACGACTCACTGGCCCATGTCGCAAAGTAGAAAGCCGATCCGCTAGGCTCTTTCTTTACGTCCAACTCGACTCTCGATGACGGGTGGAGTACGCCGCCGACCATCCCACGGTGTGAGTGCGCCATGCCGGAGGTGCGGTTCACACAGCGCTCAGTTCGCAAAGCACTCCTCTCCCTGGACAGCCACAAGTCGAGTGGGCCTGACGGTATTCCCCCAATTGTGCTGAGGACGTGAGCTCCAGAGTTGGCACCGCCTTAACGCGTCTTTTCCGGTACTCCTACTCCTTAGGCGTAGTCCCAAAACCATGGAAGACGGCCCTCGTCCACCCGATCCCTAAAATAGGCGACCGCTCAGACCCGATCAACTACAGGCCCAACGCCATCACCTCCTTGTTCTCCAAAACAATGGAGTCCATTGTAAACAGCCAGCTCATGAGGTACCTTGAGGATCACCAGCTGATTAGTGATCGCAAATACGGTTTTCGTAGTGGTCGATCAGCTGATGATCTTCTGGTCTACCTGACTCATAGATGTTCGCTGTTTCTTCTGCATATCAATGATATGTTGCAAACCAGCAACATTCATTGCTATGCAGATGACAGCACTGGTGATGCTCTGTACAGGGGCCGTGCCAATATTTCTCGGGAAAACGTCTCCGAGTACCGAGACAAACTTGTGTCTGAAGTCGAGTCTTTGCTAAGCAAAGTCTCGGATTGGGGGCGACTAAATCTAGTCCACTTTAACCCTCAGAAGACACAAGTTTGCGCGTTAACCACTAAAAATAACCCCTTTGTCGCATCTTCTCAGTTTCAAGACACTCCCCTTGCTGCCTCAACCAGTATCGGAATCCTCGGCGTCGACATATCGAGTGACGTGCAGTTTCGTGATCACTTGGAAAAGAATGCCAAATTGGCCTCTAAAAAGCTTGGCGTGCTCAGCAGAGCGGGCCGGTATTTCATGCCGGCATACCACCTGCAACTTTACAAAGCGCAGGTTCGGCCGCACATGGAATACTGTTCCCATCTCTGGGCTGGAGCTCTCCAGTGCCAGCTCCTTCCACTTGACCGCATCTAGCGCACGACGACGAACGAATGCTATCCGATCGGCTCGATTCACTGGCGCTGCGATTTGTTCGGATTAATCCCAGCCGCTAAATTTCATGAACGCACTACGCGGCTAACCTCCCGATACCATCCACACCATCTGGATGCTTGGCGGTCCACAACTGTACTAGTACTAGAAGTTTTCTTCCGCGTACGACCTCTCTGTGGGAATAGTTTACCACCGGCGATTTTTCCGGACCGATACGACCTGGGGACTAAAGGGCCGGCAACGCACCTGCAATTAATCTGGCGTTGCGGATGTTCATGGGCGGCGGCAGTCACTTAACATCAGGTGAATCGTATGCTCGTTTGCCCAGTCTTCTATGAAAAAAAGACATTAGACCCCGCCAATTTAAGAACTATTTCTGTACTACTAAAGAATTATTTTCTTCAAAAAATTATTTCTGTCCAAATGTTAATTATTTTTAATATAAAGAATTTATTTCATAAAAATCAATTTGAATAATGCTGGTGTTGAGCTGATTGAATATATCTTCAATACATGGAAGAATTCACAGAATGCTTTGGGTATATTTTCTGACCTATCCAAAGCCTTTGATTGTGTTCACTATGAGACAATAAGGAAATTTGTGTAAGAAATGATGCTCTTAAATTAATTATTTCATATTTAAGTAACAGAATGCAAAAAGTTATTTAATAATATGAGTTCTTCTAGAGAAAAGGTATAAATTTATGGGCATGCCTCAGGGTTCAATTTTTGTCTCTTTTCTGTTTCTTGTATATATAACAACTCACTTTACATAGTAGGAGATCATCATGATAATAGTATTTTTGCTGATGATGCTTCATTAATTTTCAAACTAAAACAACAATTACTAAAATATGTTGAAATAAATAATGCTATATCTAAATTAGTAATTTGGTTTAACATTAATAATTTGTATTTAAATAGCACTAAAACTAAATGTATGAAATTCATATCTCCATTAACATCAAATACTAATGTAATTTTAAATGGGGAGGAGTTGAGCCTTGTTGGTACCATCATTTTTCTTAAAATTACATTAGACACCAAGCTTCAAAGGAGCCCCTGTATATCAAAACAAGCAAGCAGATTTGTTCTGCAGCATATTTCCATAGCATAACGCAGTGGGGGGCAAACTTTTTTAATGGCGGGCCACAAAGTTTAAGAAATTCTAGAGGAGGGCCAGAATTATAGAAAAAATGCATTTTGTGTTAAACTCAATTATATGGGCCATATACTATCCATGTTGACGGAACCTCGGCGGGCCGGATTAAATACTTTCGCGGGCCGGAGTTGGCCCGGGGGGCCGTGCTTTGCCCATCGCTGGCATAATGTCATATGGTAATTTGCTATTGGGACACACAAATGACACTGAAATTATATTTGTTTTGCAGTATTAAATTAACTTTGGTCTGTCAATATAATAATAATATTCCACAACTATCACACAACGCTATCTAGTCCCAAGCTAAGTAGAGCTTGTGTTATGGGTACTAGACAACTGATGAAACATACTTATATATTTCTAAATACATAAATATTATAGATAAATAACACCCAGACACAGAACAAATGATCGTGCTCATCACACTAACATTTGTCCTGGGTGGGAATCGAACACACGACCTCCGGCATAGCAGTCAGGGTCACTAACCACTAGACCAGCAGGCCAGTCAAAATGTTTACAAAAATGTAATATAATATGTAGGAAAAAATATTAGTTTTAATAAAATAAGTGGTATTCACTACTTGACTATTACTCGACTCCACAGAGTCAATAATTCATTCTTGGGGCAATGTACACTCTTTTTGAGGCTATTTGAGGTATTTTCTGAACCAGTGGTAAATTAAACATAAAGAGTGACTTTCAATAAAAGTTTCTATTCTATTCTATATATATCTTCTAATACTATTTGGTAAGTATGTTTTAAAGAACCATATACATACTGGACCCCCGGTAATCCCACAAACATTTTGCAAGGCAGTGTCGAACTATCGAATTTGTCAGATTATAGAGTACTGCCTAAGTACCCCATTGTCCGGAATTTTTTACAAAAGAGTACCTTGTAATCTGACAAATTACAGATCCAATGATAAGATCCTATATGTTATATTCATCATAAGCTTGGGACATTAATATGTATGTATACGTAATACATAATAAATAAACAGTAAGCAATGAACATGCTAAGCTGCACCGCTACCCTCAACACACACAGTCAAATTCAAACTAAGAAATCAGAATCGAAACAATACCCTATGCATCGAGCACAATAGAGGTGGTGCATACAATTTTAACCTGTTCAATCAATCATTAGCGAAGATTGTCTAAAAAATAATTAATAATAGACCATATCAAATTAGACAGGGTCCGGATTACTGGGGGTCCACTGTATATCTTTCCTAGCTATATTCATATCCGAAGTTTCATTCATTTTTGATAACATCTATACACATATAATAAAACACTATCATACAAACAAAAAATAAAAAAAAAACACTACAAATGAAGGCATGTATGCATGATAAGCAATTCAAATTGTTACATTTTCAAAAACACTCACCAATACTGTAATACCATTTTCTTTAAACAACATAGCTATACCAGCTAAAATTACCGAAGTAAGTAAAAATAGGTATGTATATCTAATATTATCTATAGATTTGTAGTAAAGTATGAAAGACAGAATGAAGGATATTGCTGATAATATATCAGCTCGGCCAACAACTCCACATACTGCCTCAATATGTATTGGATGTACAGAAAATAGTGCTGTAGCTAGGAACCCAACATCGATAGTATTACTATTATTCATATGAAGTCCAGCTTTTTTCAATATCATTTGATAAACCACAAATAGAAGGATACAGCACACCATATGACATAACAAATTTGTTATTTTAAAATGTAAGGGGATTAAATTTCTACCACTTAATATATAATTGATCCTGGAACAAGAATGTTGAGTATGAATGCATTCCATACAAGTGATCATATTAATTTGAATATAGTTAGCTGAAATATAGTAAGCTGATGAAAAAGAAGATTTACAATTTTGGTTTTTACAGACAGATTATAGTGAATGTGGATTGATGAAGAGATACACAAAATTGAATTACCTGTACGACAATATGGTCAGAGGCCGGTAGGATTTATGACTTAGGTTACTCTGTATATTATTTCCCCAAAAATCGTTGTAAAACGCATTCGTCCAAGCTTCTGATACCACATCTTTATTATTAACTATTGCCTCGGTGTCATCAAATACAAAGTCTCCACTTAGACTACTTATAAAAGGAAAAGTAGACAAACAAACAATAACCAAATATTTATGTAGCATTATTTTGGTTTTAAATAATTGGATGATATTATTCAATATTTTAGAAAAAGGGGCAAAAAATTAAGTCAACAATTCCATGATTAATGCATTTCATCTATATTCTAACTATTTTCTATTACCAATTTCTATTCATTAGATTTTTTAGATCGTTGTGTTTACTGTTTACCACATACCAGTGTTTTTGTTTACAAATGAAATGACGTGTCTCGTGTCCAGTCCAGTGTTCCCAACTCTCAAAAAATTTTACCCCCAAAGCTTACATCGAAAACCAAAAACCAATAAATTGAGAAAATTACATGAAAATCCCCCTAAAAAATTGGTTAACCCTGCAGGCCATCCCTGGAACTTCCAAATTTCACCAAATCATGTTGCGCAATCTCAAAGTTATGTAAAAAAACCCGTTTTTTTTTCATCCTTTTCTTTTTTTTTCCTTCGATATTTCACGAATGAATGAACCGATTTTTATTTTCCAAACGGCATTCGACGTCATTTTTTGAGGTTAAGAGCTGATTAGTTTTTGAAATCGATCGGTAAAGACGTTTAAAAGTTATTCAAAATAAACAGTTTTTCAAAATTTTTATTTTTGAGATTTCTCATATTATACTCGTCAGAATCAGTTCATACTATGTATCATCAAATCTATTCCACATTAAGATCTTTAGAACGCCGCAAACCGCATCTCAATCGGTCAAGACGTTCAAAAGTTATGAAAGGTTTACGTACTTTAGACTGGCCTGTTGGTCTAGTGGTTAGTGACCCTGACTGCTATGCCGGAGGTCGTGGGTTCGATTCCCACCCAGGACAAATGTTTGTGTGATGAGCACGATCATTTGTTCTGTGTCTGGGTGTAATTTATCTATAATATTTATGTATTTAGAAATATATAATTATGTGTATCAGTCGTCTCTAGTACCCATAACACAAGCTCTGCTTAGCTTATGACTAGATGGCGTTGTGTGATAGTTGTGGAATATTATTATTATTACTTACACACACACACACACACACACACACACACACACACACACACACATTTATACATTAATTAAAACATCCAATATGAGTTAATTTATTGAGCCTGTAACCGTTTCGAAAACTTCGAATTTTTCGAAACGTTTACAGTCAGTTGCATCACAATCATTATAGACTTCAAAATAAACATCAGCTGAAGTAGAAATGTTTTCCACGTTTTATTCCACAATTGTTGCCTTTCAGACTCGATGCAACTTTTGTTGCAATAGTATGAGTTCGCTGAATGTGGTTCAATATTGGTGTTATATTGGGTTTTACTCGAGACGTACGACGAGACTGCAAACCTTTGGGTGCAAATCGGCAAGTGTTTTTGACATTGATAAATTATTTGGAAGCCTTGCTTGGATCTGCTATGTCAGATCCTAGAAATTTAGAATATTACTCCAGGCCTTAATTTTTGTACCTTCATTTTTCTTAATCAAAAAAAATATAAGAAGTCACGAAATCCCTAAAACTACGCCTAAAAATATAACATCCCTTAAAACTCACTTATTTACCCCCTAAATTTAGAGGAAAACCCCTAAGTTGGGAACTGGATGTGTCATAGAACACAGACCAATACATTATTTTTATTTAACTGGCTTTATGGCTCTGGGTTCTAGCCCTTCTGAGCCTATCATTTCTTTCGGAATCTTCATTTTTATATTTTTTTTCATCACAATATGCTGATTCATCACATTGCGAAGGTTTTGAGAGATTTGGACGACAGATCAACCCAACGCGATCAAAATAACTTGAGGTTTATATCACACGTTTATTCACATATATATATTCTATACGTGGTAGAGCCATGCTGCAGTTATATTAGTAGTATAGTTGTAGCACGAATGGGTCGGCTCGACCGGGGAAGGACCACACTCTCACAGAATACCAGCGTGAAATAGTAGCTTAATGCTGCTGTATTTCGTATGGTGAGTGTAGAGAACCGGAGACCCTTTTTACTGGAAACGAGGCATTCCATCTTAGTCCTCACGGGTGACAACGCATCTGCATTATGATTCGTAATCGAGGATAGATGTAGATGTCTATGGGCCACAGCAACCACTTACCATCAGGTGGACTGTGTGCTCGTTTGTCACCCTATCCTATAAAAAAAAAAAAAAACATGCGCAGACACTTAATTCGCAAAACCGCATAACTTTTACGAATCAAAATCAACTTCAAACTATTATTCAAGCGACAAAACAGGAGTGACAATACGTCAACGACCAAGTTCCCGCCAAAACTCCAAACCAATACTTAGTTACTCTTTGTCACAGACTCACTATATACTTGTGTAGTGATCATCGATGTTAAAAATTAAAACATCGATGTTTTAACATTGATGTTGCCACATGTCTAACATCGAAGTCAATGAACCCATAATGGATTAATATTAACTTGTGAGGAACGCGAACCCGCGAAATCTATATCAACTAAATCTTGCAACTCCTATTAAAGGTTTAAAATTTTGAATAATTCAGAATTACTAAACGTATCGATCACCTAAAAAATATCAGTATGGTGTGTCATACATAACTGTCAAGTGTAAACTATAATGTAAACTATAATGTAGACTATATAACAAATAAACTAAATATTTGTTAACTTATTCCCATTTTTTAAGTTACTGACACCAAAATTTTTGAACATGATTATTTTTTATTTTTAACCTACGAAATAGGTACATGTGCAAGAAAACATCAATATTGGCCAATATCTATGTTTTGAGTAGGATAAACATCGAACATCGGTGTTAAACTATCCATACGAACATCGAACATCCCTAGTACTGTGTAAAGATGCAAACGATACGTCGATTTCTTTAAACATCTATAACACATCGTTCTTCATGAGTGATGTTTTATGAACGATGTTTTTGGCTTGCCTAAAGTCGGTGCGACCAGCTTCTGGAATAACTAACTATTCGAAAGTATAAAATTTCGGATGTCAAAAATTGCAAACGATGATTATCACGAACTTTATGTCGCCAAAAATTTAAATATTCGAAAAAAATGTCGAAGCTAGATAAAGTCTAAATTCCAAAAGAAGGGTTATTTAGCACAGGTAATAACTTTAATCCTGAAAATTTTAATTACGAATCAACAAAAAGACGAACGGTCTTTCAGCCGAAAATAAAAATTCTTGAATTTCAGAAGTGTAATTAAATTTCTTTAATTGGTTCATTTTCGAAGCCAAATTCTCGTTAACTTTATTGTGACAATGAATCAAGATAAGTTTAAAAATATGGAAAAGGATTGATATTTAATTTAATTCTAAAGAAATAAATGTAAAAGTAAAATGTTTAATTAATATTTGTTTTCTGTTAAAAATTAATAATCGTTCGATAAAAATAAACAGGGTAAAACGTCCCAAAATAACTCAAACATGAAATTTGATTATTATACTGCTTTGTTTTATTTCTGTACAAATTGACTATTTATTTGACATATATATTTAAACGGTGATAAAAAAAACATGCGAAAAATTTATATATCGCTCCAAAACTTCGATGTTTTACTTTTGAAAACATCAATATTACATCCCAAACACATACAACTAAGAGGATACTACGATACTATGCATCCGTAATGATGTGTAAATAGTTTTATTTATAATACCTATCAATACCTGTCTTTGAAATTATGGAGTGAAATTAAGGAGTATAGACTATATAAAAAGGGTCCGTAGGAAAGCGCTAAATAGGTGGCGCTACTGTAGCTACAGTCTATATTTTAAAGTACTTTTTATAATTTTTTTTCTTACTTAAAGACTTTCACACGAAGGATACACTTTCAACTATTCTGCTATGGGAGATTGACCTCCTAACCTCTATACTCTATGTTTGAAATTATATGAACAATAAAGGGTAAAAGAATCTATGCTTTTATTCACAAAAAAGTCACATAAGCAATGTAAAAAAGTAAAGGCCGATGGATTAAGAGCCCTCTTACATTTCGGCCTTACGCAAAATTAGGTATATAACGCATCGAGCGGGCGGCGAACTACGCGAGCGATACTTTCTTTCTATGGAGTGTAGAAGTAAGAAGTACCAACTCTCATAGTAGAATAGTGCGTTCTTTAAAATTTACCCCGTAGCTATAGTGGCGCCACCCTTATTTAAAGATTTTTATGGACACTTTTTAATACACAGTCTGTACTCCTTAATTCTACACTCAATATTTCTTTCACATCTATTCACTCGCTCGCAATATGATACTAAGGGTATGTTCCGAAATACAACGCAGTGTACTGTCCAATGCAAATGACGTCATGAATCGACGCTATACTTGTGATTCGTTCCAAAACGTTGGACAGTATATGACGTCATACTTTTGCGCAATTCGGAAAAGTGTTGGCGATTATTTTGTCATTTTGTGCACCAAAAATCATTATATCCTCCTAATGGATATACCATCAATTATTCTATATTTTTTTGTATTTGAATAAATAGAAACAAATTCTGGCATGCTTCATTCGGCAAACACACAATTAAAAATTGTTTTATTATGGCCGGATATCCGACACAATATGGCGGTGGCACGGTAGTACAATAAAGTGTCAAATGTTACGTCATTTGCATTGGACAGTACACTGCGTTGTATTTCGGAACATACCCTAAGAGACGTGGGTCATTACCTCATTTTCAAGAAACGTAACGAAACCAGTGACTTGATCGGCGTCACCTGTTTCGAAACTAGTGATTTTTGTAACTGGCTATTTTTATTCGGCTACTGTGATTGTTTGCATAAATATCACCACCAACTATACAGTTACACACGAAACGAAAATCACAATCCGTGTTTGTAGCTACGAGTATACAGTAACTGTTTTCTGTTAAATCAATAAATTTACTTCCCTTCATACTTTATTCAGGTTTAGGACAGACTGCATTAAATGTATTTATGATTGATTTGCGTTTACTATGACACTAATATTTTCATAAAATTATTAATGCATGCATATTTACAAGTCAATTTGATTGTATATACAATGATTATTGATATTTACAGTTTATTTACACTTTTTCAACGTTTTCACTGTCATTTGTTTTTGCACTTTTATTTACACTGTACAATTAATTTGTTTGTTTGTTTGGCTATTTACACACAGTATTTAAGTTTTATAATATTATAAACATTAAAATTTTTAAATTTTTTATACTCATTTTTTAGTTATATTTTAATTTTATGAATAAACGAGTTCATGACTCCGTCAAAAATTTTTTAAAAATTATTTTAGTTAAATTCAATGTGACTCGCTTCCCGGAATCACAAACCGTTAAATATCTACAAACAGAGATTACTCTATTTTATTGTTTATGTCTATAGTCTTACGTATGAAAATTAAACGTACAATAAAACTGTTACTTACGATGGTTTGTTTATTGTTGTATGCCACATGTGCGCTTTGCGCTCGAGCGACCGACAGTCGACTCCCGCAATAATCACGGGTAACAGTAATCATAATCACGCATTTACAAAAATCACTACTTGTAACATGACTCGAAACTAGTGATTCGGTTACATGCCGCTTAGCCAGTTACTGTATCTAGTGACGTGAAATAACGCCCACGTCTACTAAGTATAGCGACTAATGTCGTAATGGGGAAGATTTTGTAAGCAGAGTGCGCCACGCATATGATCTATTTACATTCTGTGGTTCGAAACCATGGGCGTGCAACTTAAAACATTATTTTGAGAACAAAATGATATTTTTTGTGCTGCCATCTACATTCCAAAGCACTAGACTAAATTAGACGCACCACGCCACTACCACAGAGTACATTATACATATATACCTGGAATAGAGTTGCTAGTCGATTCCGCGGTACAGAGACATCTATAGTGGAGTTGTCGAACTAAACTAAATTCTATATATAGTACAGCCCCATCCCGGGTGTACTGATTATTTTTAATTAATTTTACAAGATCACATAATTCAGCAACTAACTAGTTTTGTGCATATAGGCACAAAACTAGTTGGTTGCAGAATTATGTAATCAAAGGTAAATCATAAAAAAGAAAACTCAATTTAAAAATAATAATCATCTTTATTCAGGTAATTTACACCCATAACCAGTAAAAAAAAATTAAGAACTAAGCAATCTACACAATTTCAGAAATAAATAAATAAATGTCGATCAATCAATATATTTCATCAAAGTAACAATTTTAAATTAATAAATCCAACAGTAATTATAAGTACACAGTAGACAGTAATGACAGTATACAAAGTAAATTAATCGAAATAAAATAACATAAAATTTTGTTTATTTACCTAAGATCTTGGTATTTAAAATAATAAAGCAACTTATCTACTACACAAAAGTTATAAGAAAAATAAAATAAGATGCACAAATTACAAAAAAAATAGTACAATAGACAAAAAGTTGACAATTTTTATAAAAAAAAAACTTAAGTATCCAATATCTTGAAAACGGTTAGGTTTGATGTATGGTGTTTCATAGTCGTAATAGTCGGTAATGATGCAAATTACAACCCCCTAAAGGATCTAAGTCGACTTAACCAATATAATTTATATTGAAATATATATACAGGGTTACCCTGTATAATCAATTTTTTTATAATTACTCTTAGATGTTGATGCGGGAGAAAATGAACTACTGGATGATGGATAAGTAAGCAGACATAAGTATAACCTGATAAAATACCTAAAATTAAGAGTAAAGCACGAACTTTAACCAATGTGGATTAGGTTGCAAATAAAACTTTACAACTGAAACATATTAATAATTAATGTTAAATAAATATTTGTCTTTAACAACTTTGTTTTGATTTGTTTTCAAAACATTATTAATTACCCCAATGAGAGCAAAGATACTGCAGGTATGACTGACTGACTGAATTTAGTCACTTTTGCTTAATTCCTTTAATCAAAGATTTTATAAAAAGTGTCTAAAACATAATTCGGAGCATATATGCTATGAAACAAAGTTTTTCCTATTATTTTACCTATTATGTTACCCTGTATATTTAATATTTATCTACCACCATATTTCAATATTTATCTACTATGTTCCACTTGGCACTAACATTTGATGTTCCCTGGTCACATACAGTAGCAAGGATTTTAAAGCCAGACCCCTTCAATTTTCTTATATTTCTTTTAATCATTAAGGCTAATTCAGCTTTTTTTGTACTGCAAGCACAAAATGAATATGATATCGGCTGTTTATAGTTTTTAGAATACCTCTATTCTAAGTTCAGTCCTCACTACATCACCATTGTCAACTAAACCAGTAATTGAAATAATACTAGTTTTTACGGATTTTATCGCGTATATTTAACTATAAATACCCGACGATCCGGTGTTGTAAAGCGCTCGAAACGTCGGATATTTATATAATAAATATACGCGATAAAATCCGTAAAAACTAGTATTATTTCAATGTGTAGTGTTCGCGTAAATATATAAATAGAAATATAATAGAAATCATTGTGTAAACCAGTAATCTTGTCATTTTTCCTGTCATAACCAATATGTGGTGTTAACGCCATTTCATCAAAAACCAGTGTACACAATTTATCATTGGCTTTCATTTAAGATAGATGCTTGCTTCTTAAGCTGGTAAAATATGTTTTCATTTATACCAGGCTTAATATTGGCCTTAGATACCATCCTGCTTAAGGTGAAAGGTGATGGCAGAACAAATATCTTTTGCAGCATTTTGTAGGCTCTTGGCCCATGTTAAAAAAATGTAATGCCATCACTTTTTCATCAGGTGTGAATTGTCTGTCCCTTTTGTGTTCACCACATTCTCGAAATTGTAGCATCGTAAAAACTGTTGCCATTGAGGTAAAACTTTTAAATGCTTAATGATTTCTTAAATTTACGCGAACACTATACATTGAATAAAACTAAATTTACGGATTCTATCGCGTTTATTTACCTGATTTTACTTATTTTTAATTCCCGACGTTTCAGTTCACGACGTTACAGTCCACCCCGTGACCATGGGTGCTGTAAAGCACCCCAAACGTCGGGAATTAAAAATAAGTAAAATCAGGTAAATAAACGCGATAGAATCCGTAAATTTAGTTTTTTAGCTTTCAAGAAAGTAGTATTTTCTAATAGATTCATTTTCTTCTTCAGTCTTTTTGTTCTTTCTTCATACTTTCTTATTTCTCATTTGCTATATTCAAGCTTTTAAGTTTCTTTTTTAACATTGTAATTCTTGTACTAATTTGAGTCCTTTTGGGCTTAGTTACTGTTGGCGCGACTACTAACGCCGCCTAGCGACGCCCGGAACACCAAACTTTTATCTACGAATCAGAGCTCGTCATTGTTGGCAACCAATCACAGCACGTCGTGCAATTAGTTATAAGATCTGTCTGTTTAAATTTTGATTATTACCTGATACACACTGTTAGCAATAAGACGACTTAAATATAACCAACAAACGTTCAATAAATCAATCATTGAAGAGCACCTGCCTCCCGTTCCTGTACAGTCACCTTCAAGCCTGAAATTAAATTGACAAAACATTATATTTATATAGACCAAGAAAATTTGTACTATAGTTTAGTAAAAATAAATTTAACTGTAGCAAGTTGATTGCATTTTGAATCATAATTTGGAACATAGTAGATAAATATTGAAATATACAATATGAAAGGGTTACAGGTTAAGTCGACTTAGATCATTTAAGGGGTTGTAGTTTGCATCATTACCGACTTTTTCGACTATGAAACACCATACACGAAACTTAAACGTTTTTAAGATATTGTATATTTTAATAATGCAATAGTGGAGTACTTGTGCAGGCGAAACATGATGAAATATAATGGCAAAAGTGATAAAATATGTTTACTTATTGAAGTAAAAAAAACACAAACACTCACGCCTGTCACCCAGAGGGGTAGGCAGAGACTACGGACTTCCATTTGGCACGATCCTGACATACCTCTTTCACCTCCTTTACATCCATATATCTACGCATACATGCTCGTCGGTTAAGGGTACTTCTAACGTGGCCCATTTTCAAAATATCGCCAATTTGGTCGATAAACTTTTTTCTAGGGCGTCCCTTCCCGACTCGGCCGTTCACATCTGCCATATAAATTTGCTTTGTCACTCTTTCCTCATTCATTATTTCTACGTGACCAAACCACCGAAGCATTCCTTTCTTAATTCTGGTCACAACATCATCTTGCATACCACATTTATCTCTTATCACGCAATTTCTCACCCTGTCATTCAGATTAAACCCTAGGATATTCCTTAAAGACCGCATTTCTACAGCATTTACTCTACATTCGTGCTTCTTAAAGTAATTATTAAAGTTAACATTTTGGTGTTTTATTTGGTACAAGAGCGAGCAAAGCAAGCTCGGGGCTTGGGGCACACCAACCTAGATAGGTTTGGTTAGAAAGATTTGTGGTTATTTTTTCATAAACCACCCAGAAATAACGGGGGCTCCATTAACTTAACTTTGGTATTGCTTCGGTGAAGAGGGGTCACGCCCCCTCCCCGACTACCTATTAAGGTGATTTTTCTTATAAATTATTTTATAAAGTTTTGATCTTTAACATTTAATATAAAAATACCATGCATCTCATGGTGGGGGGACAGCTGGGGGACGAATCTATCCCTCTCCACCTCCCTTCCCCCCGCCCCACAACCCCCTATTAAAGCAACTTGATATTAAAGCTTTACCAGAACCAGCACAAAACCCAGTGGGACTTTTTTTTTAAATAAAATTAATTTACAATATATTATCCTCAATTTAATTTATACAATAATTTTTATTTATAAATAATATATTATCAATTTTAACTTACTGGATGTTTGAGCAGTAGTTGTCTCTTGCACATAACTTGATGTTGAAGCAATTTCTTGCGTATAACGTGTTTTAAAAGTATTATTTTTATTTGTAACTTCAGCTAAGGGTGATATCTTAGCAACAGCACCTGTAAAATCAATATATACAATGAATGATTATATTGTACTTGAAATATATTGACAACTTAAGAATAGTACAAAGAGAAATGTGAACTGATGGCTCTAATAAAAATTCTAACCTGCTTGGGTTTATTAATTGCAAAGATTAATTCCTCTACTACCAATCAGCAAAAAATTACAGCATACACATATTAGCCATGTAGAATTTGAACGACTAATGCTGAAGGACTACCAACATCTTCCAACAGACAATATCAAACAACAAATACCACAAGTAGCATAACAAAATAAAACAAATAAAAATGAAGCTAAAAGTTACACATTCCATTTCATTAAAATGGAAGTTTATTATTAGTATTAGTTGTACAATAGAACACCTGTGAAAAATATGCATACTATAATGTAAATTATGGATCTTACAGCAAGGTCGAATTTTACAAAGACTGAGGCAAATCAAGTAACTTCTCTTGTGATTAATTAAGTTTGGTAATAAGAACAAATGAAACACTAACTTTTTTGTTCTGTTTCTTATGAATACTGCACAAATTTGGGCATCTAAACTTTAAATATGATATTCTAAGATTGAATGAAATGAAATAATGGGATATCAAATTGAAGATCATCATAACTTTAAATAGATACTAAAGGACAATATGATTAAAAAATAATTAAACATTGAACATATTGCACAATATATGTAGTACCTATGTTGGTGCAATATATATTCTCATTAGTACTGGAAAAGATCTTTAGATCACTATATATTTGTTATTATAACATAAACTCATGTTTCTTCCCAGTTGTACTCTGAGCAAGTTTAATATTAATAAACTGGTGTAGATTTTGATATTCATATGAGCTTTGAAAAAGCCTTAATTTATATGCTTTTTATTATCATTTGAATCAAACTGTTAATAAGAAATAACAAACTTTCCATAAAATTGCTTTACATGTCATACATAATATTTCATCAACATGGAAGTTGAAAATTAGTATTACAGAACATAGTTTAACAATGATTCAAAATTTATACATTCAATCATTCATGTTTGATAGTAAAATTAATTATTTGAGGAACGAACTTCCATATTAACTTTAACATTCATAATATTAAGAATAGATCATTACAATGTTAATGCAAATTTTTACTAACCTCTCATATGCAATGCTGGTATTGCAATATTACTTAACATTTTACTCCGGTCCAGTACTTGGATTCAAAAGGTGTATGACAAATTCTTCGGTACTTAAACACATACATATCATCTAAGCACAGAAAGTTTCCACCAACTGCTTGAACCCGTGTACAAAAGCGTGTTGAATCTTTTGTAGAGTTTGGAAATTTGTGAAGTATATAGCCATCTTCACCTACAAAAAAAATTAATATTTTAGAAGCGTTTTTGAAAAGTGTAATGACAGTAGTATAAGTAGTAGTGTTATAAGGGTAATTCTTTAGTAATCTGCTGCACGAATTATTGGTCGCCGAGTGGACGGGTAGATGGGGGGAGGAGTAGGAACCTCCCCCTAAAAGAATTAAGTGCCGGAACCCCCCCATTTTTTATGTATGTAAGTATACATAGCAAGGTATTGGCTCTAAGGGTGGAAAAGTGATGCAGAACTCTTGGGCTACCTGCGTCTGCGCTAGGTATCACATTGTTGCCCAAGGTGACACTGACTTATATATAAAATAGAAAGAAGAAATAATATATTTACACACAGCTCTTAATACATCCTGAAACACAGCAAATTTTATCCGCGGCCATCACTAAACTATACGAACTATGTCCGAAGGAAAGATAATCGAAGTCCCTTTCACGTGCATGTGGCCCATATATTAAGCAAAGGTAATCGAATTCCAAGAATAGCCAAGTCGTAAGAAAATATAGGAAAAATATCAAAAATTCAAAACATTCAAAGCACAATCTTTACGTCAGAAAAACAAAACGCCAATGTCAAATTCAAAAACAAACAAAATGGTGGTAGAGGGTGGTCACGTTTAGAAATTAAAACACCAATATTCCATCTTCCAATTAAACGAATAAACTAGACTTAAAGCAGCTAAATCTTAATAAAATTAGTTGTTTAACTCATTTTCTGGTGAAAATATCTAAATTCACACTATTAACACCTCGATTTAGTCAATGTGATACGATCATTTAATTTGATTTAATTATCTAAAACAATGCACTTCCGAACGTAAACTTACTCCAGCGCTGTCCTTTGGAGAGTTGTGGAACTAAATATGCAACGCCAGTTTCTATAGAACAGAAAAATGTTCTAACTACAAAGGCCCTGGCCACTACGCAGTTAATGGCATAGATTACTGTATATATACTAGAGATAGATGTGCGACTCAAGTTTAATTTTAGTTAAAGTTCTTGTTTTGCCTAATAGATGGCGTTAAAATATTGGTGCTTTGGGCTCGCCCTTTTTTGCACTTTAATATTTTTATTTTATATACAACCACTAATTACATTGCGCAAGTGCTGCAATGTAATTAATAGTTGTTTATGTTGTTAAAAAATAAAAAACAGGTTATTTTTAAAACGTTTATTGTTTAAAAATTCTTTGCTTAGTTATTGAATAACATTAGATGTGTTAAATTTAACAGTATTTGCACAATATCAATTGATTTCTTTATACAATGTCCCTACTAGTTAGTAAATATCTTATATTACAGAGAATAGAACATTTTTTTAATTAAATATGGATTATTACATAATACTTATTGGAAATCGTGTTTTATTTACCGCTGATACCACTGTCCTGGGAAGAACCAACAAGAAACCCAGCGTGACTTTTTTTTAAACATATTTCACTTTACAATATCATTTTTTAAATAAATTTTAATAGTACATACAAGCATGATTGCGATCACCTCATACCCAGGAGTTATTTTATGTATTCTTTGATATTATAATAACACTTTTTGTACATTTTTCCTTTAATAAAACATTTCAAATTGTTAATTGACAAATTTTGGACATTTTCTGAAATTTTGTTGTGAAAGCGTATAAAACATTGCCCCATAAAGCACTACTGACTCAGTGGATTCTAGTAACTGGTATTACAAGCTTATGTTTGTTCCTAGTGTTTAAAGTTTGAACATCTTTATTCTTATAAAAGCTATTTATAACACTTTTTGTACATTTTTCCTTTCATAAAACATTTCAAGTTGTTAATTGAAAAATTTTGTACATTTTCTGCAATTTTGTTGTAAAAGCGTATAATACATTGCCCTATAAAGCACTACTGACTCAGTGGATTCTATTAACTAGTATTACAAGCTTATGTTTGTTCCTAGTGTTTAAAGTTTGAACATCTTTATTCTTACGAAAGCTATTTATAACACTTTTTGTACATTTGTCCTTTAATAAAACATTTCAACTTGTTAATTGACAAATTTTGTACATTTTCTGCAATTTTATTGTAAAAGCCTATAATACATTGCCCCCATAAAAGCACTATTGACTCAGTGGATTCTAGTAACTGGTATTACAAGCCTATTTTTGTTCCTAGTGGTTAAAGTTTGAACATCTTTATTCTTATGAAAGCTATTTATAACAGTTTTGTACATTTTTCCTTTAATAAAACATTTCAACTCGTTAATTGACAAATTTTGTACTTTTTCTGAAATTTTGTTGTAAAAGCGTATAATACATTGTCCCATAACAGCACTAATGACTCAGTGGATACTAGTAATTGGTATTACAAGTTTATGTTTGTTCCTGGTGTTTTCTTTATTCTTATGAAAGCTATTTATGTTTTTATGTACGTACATATTATATTACATTTTCACAAATATATTGCTATGCCAAAGTTAATGTGTTTATTTCTTTAAATTTTTTGAAAGGCTCCTTAAAATTTAAGATAAAAATTGACCGTGCGGCTCTCTTTTATAATCAAAATATGGCTTCAATATCAGTATCAGTACCAATATTAATACAGGGAAACAGTGGTATCATCCACAAGACTCAACTCCTTCCCATTTAAGAGCACATTGGTAATTGAATCCTCTCCAAAGGTTTGCTCCTCTTCCATAATTTTATGAATTAGTATTTAAAATTAATTAATTTAATAAAAAAGATACATTTTGGAGCAGCATTATTAATCTTTAAAATGTGAACTTGATAATGTTATCATACTTTAGTAACATAACAAATCTTTTTAAATGTGTGTAATAACCACAATTTTAAAAAATACAAATAATTTACAAAAGTGACTTTCTTATGCCCACTTTACCATTGTTTTACATGTGTAATCATTATATTTTTTTTATTACAAAACGAGCATTTTATATATTATAACATACTCATACATTATACAACTTTATAAACTATTTGCGAAATTATAATCAATCTAATAAATTGGGGAATTTTGATAGTCAAAAATAGCCAAAGTTTTATTCTACACCCACGAATTCCTGAATATGCAGTTAGTACAAGTAAAACATGAATGTCGTGGAAGATGATAAAACTTTGAAGACAAATTGTTTAGGAATTTCAATAAAAAGAAAAAAGCCTTACAAGATATATATTTTAGGGAAATTGTTCACTTTGTCCTCAAGACGGACATTAAAAATGTCCTTAAATAAATACTAATTAAACCAGGTATAAACTTAATTATATTTAGGCAAACGAAAGAACAAAGCTTGAACATGGCAGATTGCTTGTGTTTCTTAATGTTTGATGAGATTGCTAGTGTTCTGAACTACATTACAATACAACTGTCATAGGTTCCGAAGACTGAGGATGTTAAGAGTGAAAATATAACCATAAACATGTTTTGGTTTGATGATAAAGGAGATAAAGCTCATATTAAGCTAGCAATTTGTCATAGATTTTTGCAAAAATGCTACGATGGCAGTAATTAAAAAAATATATATAATAAAAGATTTATAACAAACATGATTAAATGTTGTCTATGATTACATATACATAACATACATAAACACTCACGCCCGTCACCCAGAGGGGTAGGCAGAGACTACAGACTTCCATTTGGCACGATCCTGACACACCTCTCTTGCCTCCTTCACATCCATACACCTACGCATACATGCTCGTCGGTTAAGGGTACTCCTAATTTGGCCCGTTTTCAATAAATCGCCAATTTGGTCGATAAATTTTCGCCTAGGACGTCCCTTTCCGACTCTGCCATTCACTTCTGCACCATAAATTTTCATTGTCACTCTTTCCTCATACATTCATTCTTTCCACATGACCAAACCACCGAAGCATTCCTTTCTTAATCCTGGTCACCACATCATCTTGCAAACCACACTCTTCTCTTATTACACAATTCCTTACCCTGTCATTCAGATTCAGCCCTAACATACTCCTTAACGACCGCATTTCTACTGCGTTTATTCTACTCTCGTGCTTCTTCTGCCACACCCAACTTTCATTACCATACGTTAAAGTAGGGACCAACACAGCATTGTGAATTGCCATACGTGCCTTTTTCGACACATTTTGACTCTTCACAATAGAGTGCAAGGCCCCATTTACTCTATTTCCCGCATTCACTCGTCGTTCTATATCCTTATCATATCTCCCATCCCTGCTAAATACGCAGCCCAAATATACAAACTCATCTACTTGCTCGATCAACTCACCTTCTATTCTTATTTCACAAATCGTTTTACTTTTCACAATTTGGCAGTTAGCAAATTTGCAGAAACTAAAACTAAAATATTTGTATTTTAAAAGTTATAAAAAGATGAAAATTAATGTAGGTATGTAAATAACGTAATAATGACCTTTGTAATACAACTCCACACCAAGCAAATTCATTAAATTTGTAATGTTTCAAGAAAAACGCTTTTGTGACTTTCACAAAACTTTACGATGTATTGAAGATTATAACAAAAATAATTAAAAACATTTGACCAATGATTCCCCGGAAATGGGATATTTTAAATCATTAAATTGTTAATAAATATCAAATTTGAATTTCTAACATGACATAAACAAAAAAGTAAGGACCCTTATCATTAATTTGATGATCAAAATAATTATACATAGTTCAGACCCTCAAAGATAGCCTAAGAGCTTGTGTAATAATTATAAATAAAATATTAAAAGGCAGACATATTAAAATCAATAATGATAAAATAAAACTTCAAACATTAAAATATTTTTAAACTCTTAGAAATACCAAAAATAGAAGTGGTTATAATTAGGTTTTTTCTCTCCAAAATATCAAAATTAAGGTGTCATCAAACAGCTTATGTGATTATTTATCTACTTTACTTAAGGCCCCGATCAAAACCTTGCGAAAGTGTGTTTTTCAGAGACTATTATCTCTTTAGTTATGAGAAATAAACTACATCCAAAAGCACATTATTAAAGTGTTCGATATCCTATCATCACATTCCACGTTTTAATTAGTTTTTATGTGTTATCTATACATTTAAAACTTATTTTTAAAAATGAATAAAATTATTGATAACATGCATCTGTTGTTAAAGGCAATGCTCTAATCATTTGAGGATTACACATTACATACTATTGGATAGATAATTTAAAAATCTATATTATTTCTTAAGTTCGTCTTTCTTTCTTAATTGAAATAATTCCAAAAATTTGAGCGTATTTATTACGCGATATATTGTAGCGAGATCGCGTGGATTGTATAGAACCGACCGCTCAAGGTCGTTCGCAAGGAGTAGCGCCATAAGCATCTCAATTAGTAAGTTTAGAAAGTTAAAAGTACATCATAATGTGATATAGAGATAAATATCTATAGTCAGATAGTATTTTTAGCTTGAATTTTTATTTTGTCATTTTCATCAATTTTAACATGTCTACACTGCAATATTTTCATGACATTCATGCACCAGCTGTGAATAATTAAACTGATTATATAATTAATTATAAAGGTTTTTAAGCTTTCTTTATTTTTTTTTATAGAATAGGCTGACAAACGAGCACACAGTCCACCTGATGGTAAGTGGTTGCTGCGGCCCATAGACATCTACATCTATCTTCCATTACAAATCAAAATGCAGATGCGTTGTCACCCGTGAGGACTGAGATGGAATGCCTCATTTCCAGTAAAAAGGGTCTCCGGTTCTCTACACTCACCATACGAAATACAGCAGCATTAAGCTACTATTTCACGCTGGTATTCTGTGAGAACGTGGTCCTTCCCCGGTCGAGCCGACCCATTCGTGCTACAACTATACTACTAATATAACTGCAGCATGGCTCTACCACGTAAAAAATTATGCTTTTTACATGACAAAAATTCGAATTCCACACCAAGATCTATTAATAATTTAATTCTATCACATATACCACTGTAGGGGCCGTTTTGTAAAGCATTTTTTATTATTTTAATCACATTTTCAACACACTCTAAAAAGTTTTGGGAAGGTCTCATAAGTGATCTTCGCGTGACATCCACAGATAAAATGTAATTGTCTACTTGTGGCGGAGTTGTATCACACAATTCATTATTACATGTAAAACATGATTTGCAAACTTAAATTTTTGACTTTTTAATAACTTGCCCTTCCACATACCTTTTTGTCTCCGTGACAATTTTATTTGCAAATTCTTGCGAATCATTACCTGCCAATTTTTGAACTATAAAGTCTATATTAATTCTATTTTCCTTTGGGGGCAGGTGTAATTCATTTTTTGCCAGCAGGCAATCCAAATTATTTAAAACTTAATTAAAGTCTTCCTCACAATTTGCCCCCAAGGAATGTGTTGAACTCAAATTAATTTTGAACTTAAATTGAACTAAATAGGAGCATAAATAATAATTACAGTTAGATATTAATGCGGGATAAAATGAACTACTGAATGATGGACATGTAAGCTGACACATAACTCAGTGTAACCTGACAAAATACCTAAATTTAAGAGTAAAGCACGAATTTTAACCAACGTGTATCAGATGGTCTAATATTCTGTGGAAGTAAGTATTTACAATTGAAAAATTAATAATTAATGCAAAATAAATATTTGTCTGTAACAACTTTGTTTTGATTTTATTTTCAAAACATTATTAATTACCCCAAGAGAGCAAAGATACTGCAGATATTACTGACTGACTGAAGTTAGTCACTTTTGTTTGATTTTATTTAATTCCTTTAATCAAAGATTTTATAAAAAGTGTCTAAAACATTATTCAGAACATATATGCTGTGAAACAAATTTTTACCTATTACAATGAGATTTAAGGAAGTTAAAAAAGATATGGAAACAATTTTTGTCTTCGCCATTTTCATTGCTGCTTTTATTTGACATTTTTGTTTTTTAATTTCGCTTTTTGAAATCATGATTTTGTTAATTATTTTTTTATTTTCACATCTGTACACCTTTCTTGTAATCAATGTACCTGAAAAAAGTACGACAATCAGGTATGCATATAGAGATCAAATGAAACAATGACGGCATAGATCAAATTGTATTGGATTCTCCTTTTTTAATGAATGATTTTGAATTGCAACTTGTGCCTTAGGATAAAATAATAAATAAATGATATAATATATATTATTCAATATGCTATTAGAATGCTTTTGGAGCTGGCGCAGTGCAGCAGTGTACACAGTGCAAAAATGTAGCATTTCCACTGCACGGCTTGCGGCTCAGTGATAACAAAAGGAGGATGGCCAAATCGTACCAGACAACGAAATTACAGCGTCGCAATATGAAATATTTATGTAAAATACCTTATTGTTAAGGTATGACTCTCTAAGTAGCCACAAAAAAAGTTATTAATTTATTTCTATTGTTGTAACTGTTCAAAATTACTTCAAATAATAGTTTCAGAATGCACCTAATGACGATTCATTTCATGTGTGAAAGGACTTGGTATTCAAAGACTATAATTATTCAAGTTTTTATGAATAGTTGTTAATTTTAATTCAATTCAATTAGTATGTAGACATCAAATCAACTACTATGCTGATTTATTATATACTGGATTAATATCAATCTTTATTAATCAGTTCCACGTCATTGACCATCTTATGTACCATGTTTTTAAGCAAATACATTTTCTATTCTAAGAATATGTATTTTTATAGAATAAGGGTGAAAAAGGAGCACACATTCCAATAGCAAAGTGCAATCGGCAAGTGCATGCTGAAGCTCATAGACACCTAAATTAATAATATAATATATAAAGAATCAAAATGCAGACACCGCTTGTCACCCCTACCCCATGAAATTCCTTGTTTCCAGTGAAAAGGGTCTGATTCTCTACGCTCACTGTAAGAAACAGAGCATCATTAAGCTGGTATTTTGCGCTGTTAGTCTGTGAGAGCGTAATCCTTCCCCGTTCGAGCTGACTCATTCGTGCTACAACCATAACATAGTTGAAGCATGGCACGTAATAAGGTATAATAGAATATAAGATATAATGAGTTCATATCGATACCTTTTCCGAAAAATTGGGTTAGTTTTACAGGAACATTACAGTGATGTATTTGATATTTAAATCTAATTAAATAGTTTAATTAACTCAGACAGTTTCATGTATTTTTGTACTTAAGCTGTGCATAACTGCTTAAGTGCAACTGAATGTCTGTGGAAATTGTTTTCGCTAATTTAAAACTCACATTTAATTGTACACACATCATGTATTTTACTAAAAAGCTGTATGTTTTCCTTATATAAATAACTGAGTAATAATGTCCTCCAGACCGAATTTCGGCCATGGCAGCCTGCCTCAACGGAGGCTAGCCATCGGCGCAGGACAGGATTATAGTGCCCAAGTGTATGCGCAAGCACAGGTGCACTTTCTACTCCCTCACTTTCATAATCCGATGGGATGGTAAACTGACACGACCGGAGAGAGATCAGGCGCAGGACCAACGGCTTTACGTGCTTTCCGAGGCATGGGGTGAGGCAACGCCAACTTCCTGGCTCCGGGCAATTACTGAGAATTTCTCGACGGAAAACTCAATAATTAATTTTTTGGTCTGACCCGGGATTCGAACCCAGGATCTCATGATCAGCAGTCGCACTACTACAACCACTAGACCAACGAGGCAGTCTGAACTGACTAATTAATTAATTAGTTAAATAATTTTTCGACCATAATTTTAATATCAAAAATTTAAAATTAACAAGTAATCATCAGGTTACATTATTTATAGGATTATTGAAAATACCAGGATTCAATTAATTTGAGAAACATCCACTTTAATTTAATTTAACATTCAACATGTTGAGCAGGAGTGCCGGTGTAACACAAACACTGACGTGAACCGAGGATGTTGTCATGAGGTGCAATTGCCACTTAAGGATGTGATTATGTTAATATTATTATCCCTCATGATAATGTATCCATATATGGGTAAATAACAATATATAATAATATAAATTGTCATCATTTTTTAAAAAACCACCGCTAAACACTGATTAATAACGCTAATTACCCCCCTCACTTATCGCTTACACTTTTAGGTTACATCGCAGTCGGATAAAGCGGCCAAGCAAGGTTTTTCGTTATTAATTAAAATGTGCAATAAATTGCCTTTAGAAATAAAGACTTCCATTAAACGCGTTTCGACAATTGACAAAAACATACTTTTTGAATCACGCTTTCTACAATATAGAAGAATATACGAAATGTTCATTTTTTGACTTGCTTGACATGTAAATGTAGATGAATTTTAATTTTAATAATCTAATGTAATGTAATATCATTTGCATTGATTGTAATTTTGACAAACCTATGTTATATTTTAACAAAATGGTCAATAAATAAAAAAGAAAGAGGTATTTGTTGATTTAGACTAAAAAATATTTTTGACGTTATTATAAAAAATCGTGGCTATTTAGATATTATTTTTAAACGTGATTGTGTTTACAACATAAAAACAAAGCAATCTAACTATAGTTTGTTTTGGGACATGAAAAAAAGTCCAGCTCCTATAGAAATTTGGCCATCCTCCTTTCGAAGTTATAAATACAAGAGTTGTAACCGCTTTCTACATTTGAACCATTATTAGTCGTAGTTGTTACTATTATAGTAATCTTTAACTTATCACACGGAAAACTTACTGGTATACTAATAGAATATAGTTACAGTAATTACTAATTATTAATTTGTGACCACCAGAGAATTTACTGGACAGATACAACTTGATCTTTCAAGAAAAGAACCTACTCTTTTGTAAATGCCCCTGGGTGTTGTGGTTCTTCATGGGCGGTGATAGTTACTTACCATCAGGTGAGCTACATGATCGTCCCCCCCCCTCTCCTTTAAAAAATAAATTAAATACCTCTTATAGGATTATCATGTGAACTTGGCAGAATCTTGTGAAGTACATTCAGTATATGTGGTGTGGGTTCCATTTCTAATCCTTCAGCATGTAAGCCTGTAATAGTGGTGAAAGTATATGAGTAACACAAAACTTTCTTTATTGGGCTTGCTTTATTCACTGCTACATACCACATATATAATGATAATAATAATAATGTCCTCCAGACCAAATTTTATAGTGCCCAAAGTGTATGCGCAAGCACTGGTCATTATTACTATTTCCAATTTCTTAACTCTAACTTAAAAATTTAAAACTGCTGAGAATTTCTTGATAGAAATACCCAAAAACAGATTTTGGACCGAACTGGTATTCAAACCCGGGATCTCATGATCAAATTGCATTTATGACACTAGACCAACGAGGCAGTCAAGTGTTATTATAGTATTAAGGAATAAATGAATGTATTTTCATTATAATCATTAAAACCTAAAAATAAAAAAATGGTGCTCCTTGAAAAATGCCGATATGTGTGCATAAAGCAGTCAAATACTTAAAATTTGCAAAAAGATTAGGTTACACTCCACATGTATTTTTATTATGATATATGCTTTTTTTTCTATTAAAAATTGTTTAAACTTATGTCATAAGTAATAATCGAAAACTATACCGATTAGGTAATCTACTACAACTGCCCTGATTTATCCTGAGGGTCGCCCGCATAAACCAAGAGTATTACAAATGAAACTGTATCAGGCTTTTTGATTGTATGAATACTTTGATTGAGACAACAATATCTACCAACTAAAAAATAAACGAAAATAGTAAGATTTCTTCATAATGTTTATTTCTTACAGTTCACAATAACGACACAAAGTTATAATGCAGCTAGTTTTATGTCATTTTCTATGGAGTTGTAACGAAATTTTTACCAATCCAAGTTCAATTAATAAGTTGGTATTTATTTTATTTATTTTTTTTTTATTTTATAGTATAGGGTGACAAACGAGCACACAGTCCACCTGATGGTAAGTGGTTGCTGTGGCCCTTAGACATCTACATCTGTCCTGGATTACGAATCAAGGTGCAGATGCGTTGTCACCCATGAGGACTAAGATGGAATGCCTCGTTTCCAGTAAAAAGGGTCTCCGGATCTCTACACTCACCATACAAAACACAACAGCATTAAGCTACCATTTGACGCTGGTATTCTGTGAGAACGTGGTCCCTCCCCGGTTGAGCCGACCCATTCGTGCTATAACTATACTACTAATATAACAGCAGCATGGCTCTACCACGTAAAAAATGGTAGACTATTAATCGTTAAAAATCCGTTAACTTGTTAATTCTAATTTGATGCGACAGTTTTCCTTTCAACTTCATTATATATGCTACTATTGAGTATACTTTCCACATTTCCAAAAATAGCAGTTTAGTTGGCAGAGGAGACACATGACTCTAATGAAAAATACGACTTTAAAGCTTAATATTTCGGTAACAAACCCCTGAATCGTAAAGGTGTTCTTCCATACTCGCAATGTTTTTGAAATACCTATCCAACAATACCTTACAGGATGGAATATATGGGTAAAAATAATCATTCATTTACCTGCATAGGAGGTGTACCCAAAATAAAAATGTTTTTAAGATTTTATTTCACAGTTTTGTAGACATGATTAATGCCTATAAACTATGCAAAATTACAAATTTGTAACACTTAGTGTCTCTGAGTAAAACTGCGTTGGGATGAACATGGAGAAATTATAAGGTTTCCTTGTTGTGTGTAAATATGGAACCCTAAAAATCTAAAATATTATTAATTTACTATCTAGGGCTTTATAACCATTTACTACCAGGTGGAGTTGTAGTAGTTGTTGTCAAGTAACTGACATACCATTGTCTTTAATTGAAAAGTGAATAAGCTTTTTTTTTCTTATTTTATTTAGGGATTTTTGTTAGTTAACATGTCAATCCTATTAAAATCTATATGTTGCTATTAATCTGCACATACTCAATGCAATATCCAAGGTGGGGGCATGTAGGATGCCCTGTTAATACCTATATTGTCCACATTTATCTTATATGTCCTTCCAAATAATTCCCTTTCCCCTAGTTGCCGTTCACATTCCATCAAAAAGTGATGTAATTTTTCTATTACTCCACAAGTTTCACATTAGATGGAATCAGTTCTTTTCATCAAATAAGAAATCTTTTTCATGGAATGTGACCTGTTCTTATTCTAAATATTAATTTAATAGAATTTTTTTTAATTTTGTATCTACAAACCAAGGTATTCGAGGTGGTTCACTCTGTATTGTTTTGTACCAAACACCTTTCGTTTTAGAGCGTTCATTGAAAAATTCTTTCAATTTGTTATGACATTAATTTTTGAATTTTGGTAGTACTTCTGAGTAGCAAGGGTCATTATATTCTACACCATTTATACAAGCAGAGTTCACTAATCTATCTGCCTTGTCATTACCCAATATTTGGTCTATGTGCTGGAATCCAATGCACTCTTGCACATGTGTCGCGTAGACTGAACTGATATATTATTTGGGAAAGTATGCAATAGGCTTTCGAAACACCTACGATTCCAGAGGCAGATCGAGCCAAATATTGGATAGCAGTTTTCCTGTCCGAGTATATAATAATTTAGTTACAGTTATAGCTTGCAGCATACTTTAGGGCTTCGGATATTGCAATGAGTTCAAAAGGGTCATAATACAAATGTCATTAGTAACTTTATAAGATTTAGAAACTGCTTGATATGGGTCGAAAAAAGGTGCCCCTTGCAACTTTAGCACTCTTTGATCCGTCTGTGTAGATTTTGTGCCAATCATGATATTTATTTTCAAGTTCTTCAATAACATTTACGTTAACGGAATTTATTCCTACCCCTATCCTATCCAATCCTATCCTTTAGTTATTGATAAGACAGTGCTTTACTATCTATGGCTTTATAACCACTGACCACCAGGTGGGGTTGTAGTAGTTGTCGCAGTCAAGCTATACACTGACATACCTATAATAAGTAAAAATATAAAGTTTGCTTGCCCACCTTTACTAATATTACAATCATGAAAGTGAGTTTCTTTAGTCTGCACTGCTAAAACAATTGCTAATTAACATGACAATGAGAAAGTTTTTAATAAACTTACCAAGGTCTTTTAGTTCGAGGATATAGAAAACGGTCCTCAAAGTGCCGATCGCAAATGCGGTAGTTATAGTAAAATTCACGATCGGTTTTATATTTTAGATGTTCCAGCTATACTTTTCAACTGCTGAAACCTTTCTAGTGAGGTATTCTGGTTTCGGAACATAGTGTAAAACATCTGGAATAATAAAATATAATCATTAATTCCGAGGCGAGAGAGGGAAACTGAAACAGGAGATGGGCAATAACCCGTCTGCAAAGCGTCGCAGCTATGGCAAATAGTACCTATGAGGCAATTCGTGGAGGTGCCTTGAACCTTCAATTTCTTAGATATTAGCTGTTAGCTGTTGTTAAAAAAGTCCTTACTTGGTCACATTTAAAAACACATTGCCATTTTTCTTCTTCTTCACATTTTTGCACACATTAAAAAACACTGGGTCGCAAGTATTTATTTTAATACAAGAAAGCATATAAACAAACGAGAAATCAGAATAATTTGAAATTAATATTAATATCAAATTAACCTCAACTATCAGTGACCGCCATTAACCATGGGCACAGAATACATTTACCCTGACGGGTACTATTTGCCATAGCTGCGACGCTTTGCAGACGGGTTATTGCCCATCTCCTGTTTCAGTTTCCCTCTCTCGCCTCGGAATTAATGATTATATTTTATTATTCCAGATGTTTTACACTATGTTCCGAAACCAGAATACCTCACTAGAAAGGTTTCAGCAGTTGAAAAGTATAGCTGGAACATCTAAAATATAAAACCGATCGTGAATTTTACTATAACTACCGCATTTGCGATCGGCACTTTGAGGACCGTTTTCTATATCCTCGAACTAAAAGACCTTGGTAAGTTTATTAAAAACTTTCTCATTGTCATGTTAATTAGCAATTGTTTTAGCAGTGCAGACTAAAGAAACTCACTTTCATGATTGTAATATTAGTAAAGGTGGGCAAGCAAACTTTATATTTTTACTTATTATAGGTATGTCAGTGTATAGCTTGACTGCGACAACTACTACAACCCCACCTGATGGTCAGTGGTTATAAAGCCATAGATAGTAAAGCACTGTCTTATCAATAACTAAAGGATAGGATTGGATAGGATAGGGGTAGGAATAAATTCCGTTAACGTAAATGTTATTGAAGAACTTGAAAATAAATATCATGATTGGCACAAAATCTACACAGACGGATCAAAGAGTGCTAAAGTTGCAAGGTGCACCTTTTTTCGACCCATATCAAGCAGTTTCTAAATCTTATAAAGTTACTAATGACATTTGTATTATGACCCTTTTGAACTCATTGCAATATCCGAAGCCCTAAAGTATGCTGCAAGCTATAACTGTAACTAAATTATTATATACTCGGACAGGAAAACTGCTATCCAATATTTGGCTCGATCTGCCTCTGGAATCGTAGGTGTTTCGAAAGCCTATTGCATACTTTCCCAAATAATATATCAATTCAGTCTACGCGACACATGTGCAAGAGTGCAGTGGATTCCAGCACATAGACCAAATATTGGGTAATGACAAGGCAGATAGATTAGTGAACTCTGCTTGTATAAATGGTGTAGAATATAATGACCATTGCTACTCAGAAGTACTACCAAAATTCAAAAATTAATGTCATAACAAATTGAAAGAATTTTTCAATGAACGCTCTAAAACGAAAGGTGTTTGGTACAAAACAATACAGAGTGAACCACCTCGAATACCTTGGTTTGTAGATACAAAATTAAAAAAAATTCTATTAAATTAATATTTAGAATAAGAACAGGTCACATTCCATGAAAAAGATTTCTTATTTGATGAAAAGAACTGATTCCATCTAATGTGAAACTTGTGGAGTAATAGAAAAATTACATCACTTTTTGATGGAATGAGAACGGCAACTAGGGGAAAGGGAATTATTTGGAAGGACATATAAGATAAATGTGGACAATATAGGTATTAACAGGGCATCCTACATGCCCCCACCTTGGATATTGCATTGAGTATGTGCAGATTAATAGCAACATATAGATTTTAATAGGATTGACATGTTAACTAACAAAAATCCCTAAATAAAATAAGAAAAAAAAGCTTATTCACTTTTCAATTAAAGACAATTGTATGTCAGTTACTTGACAACAACTACTACAACTCCACCTGGTAGTAAATGGTTATAAAGCCCTAGATAGTAAATTAATAATATTTTAGATTTTTAGGGTTCCATATTTACACACAACAAGGAAACCTTATAATTTCTCCATGTTCATCCCAACGCAGTTTTACTCAGAGACACTAAGTGTTACAAATTTGTAATTTTGCATAGTTTATAGGCATTAATCATGTCTACAAAACTGTGAAATAAAATCTTAAAAACATTTTTATTTTGGGTACACCTCCTATGCAGGTAAATGAATGATTATTTTTACCCATATATTCCATCCTGTAAGGTATTGTTGGATAGGTATTTCAAAAACATTGCGAGTATGGAAGAACACCTTTACGATTCAGGGGTTTGTTACCGAAATATTAAGCTTTAAAGTCGTATTTTTCATTAGAGTCATGTGTCTCCTCTGCCAACTAAACTGCTATTTTTGGAAATGTGGAAAGTATACTCAATAGTAGCATATATAATGAAGTTGAAAGGAAAACTGTCGCATCAAATTAGAATTAACAAGTTAACGGATTTTTAACGATTAATAGTCTACCATTTTTTACGTGGTAGAGCCATGCTGCTGTTATATTAGTAGTATAGTTATAGCACGAATGGGTCGGCTCAACCGGGGAGGGACCACGTTCTCACAGAATACCAGCGTCAAATGGTAGCTTAATGCTGTTGTGTTTTGTATGGTGAGTGTAGAGATCCGGAGACCCTTTTTACTGGAAACGAGGCATTCCATCTTAGTCCTCATGGGTGACAACGCATCTGCACCTTGATTCGTAATCCAGGACAGATGTAGATGTCTAAGGGCCACAGCAACCACTTACCATCAGGTGGACTGTGTGCTCGTTTGTCACCCTATACTATAAAATAAAAAAAAAATAAATAAAATAAATACCAACTTATTAATTGAACTTGGATTGGTAAAAATTTCGTTACAACTCCATAGAAAATGACATAAAACTAGCTGCATTATAACTTTGTGTTGTTATTGTGAACTGTAAGAAATAAACATTTTATGAAGAAATCTTACTATTTTCGTTTATTTTTTAGTTGGTAGATATTGTTGTCTCAATCAAAGTATTCATACAATCAAAAAGCCTGATACAGTTTCATTTGTAATACTCTTGGTTTATGCGGGCGACCCTCAGGATAAATCAGGGCAGTTGTAGTAGATTACCTAATCGGTATAGTTTTCGATTATTACTTATGACATAAGTTTAAACAATTTTTAATAGAAAAAAAAGCATATATCATAATAAAAATACATGTGGAGTGTAACCTAATCTTTTTGCAAATTTTAAGTATTTGACTGCTTTAGTGCATAAAGATACACTTTGGGCACTATAAAATTTGGTCTGGAGGACATTATTATTATTATCATTATATATGTGGTATGTAGCAGTGAATAAAGCAAGCCCAATAAAGAAAGTTTTGTGTTACTCATATACTTTCACCACTATTACAGGCTTACATGCTGAAGGATTAGAAATGGAACCCACACCACATATACTGAATGTACTTCACAAGATTCTGCCAAGTTCACATGATAATCCTATAAGAGGTATTTAATTTATTTTTTAAAGGAGAGGGGGGGGGACGATCATGTAGCTCACCTGATGGTAAGTAACTATCACCGCCCATGAAGAACCACAACACCCAGGGGCATTTACAAAAGAGTAGGTTCTTTTCTTGAAAGATCAAGTTGTATCTGTCCAGTAAATTCTCTGGTGGTCACAAATTAATAATTAGTAATTACTGTAACTATATTCTATTAGTATACCAGTAAGTTTTCCGTGTGATAAGTTAAAGATTACTATAATAGTAACAACTACGACTAATAATGGTTCAAATGTAGAAAGCGGTTACAACTCTTGTATTTATAACTTCGAAAGGAGGATGGCCAAATTTCTATAGGAGCTGGACTTTTTTTCATGTCCCAAAACAAACTATAGTTAGATTGCTTTGTTTTTATGTTGTAAACACAATCACGTTTAAAAATAATATCTAAATAGCCACGATTTTTTATAATAACGTCAAAAATATTTTTTAGTCTAAATCAACAAATACCTCTTTCTTTTTTATTTATTGACCATTTTGTTAAAATATAACATAGGTTTGTCAAAATTACAATCAATGCAAATGATATTACATTACATTAGATTATTAAAATTAAAATTCATCTACATTTACATGTCAAGCAAGTCAAAAAATGAACATTTCGTATATTCTTCTATATTGTAGAAAGCGTGATTCAAAAAGTATGTTTTTGTCAATTGTCGAAACGCGTTTAATGGAAGTCTTTATTTCTAAAGGCAATTTATTGCACATTTTAATTAATAACGAAAAACCTTGCTTGGCCGCTTTATCCGACTGCGATGTAACCTAAAAGTGTAAGCGATAAGTGAGGGGGGTAATTAGCGTTATTAATCAGTGTTTAGCGGTGGTTTTAAAAAAAAATGATGACAATTTATATTATTATATATTGTTATTTACCCATATATGGATACATTATCATGAGGGATAATAATATTAACATAATCACATCCTTAAGTGGCAATTGCACCTCATGACAACATCCTCGGTTCACGTCAGTGTTGGTGTGACACCGGCACTCCTGCTCAACATGTTGAATGTTAAATTAAATTAAAGTGGATGTTTCTCAAATTAATTGAATCCTGGTATTTTCAATAATCCTATAAATAACGTAACCTGATGATTACTTGTTAATTTTAAATTTTTGATATTAAAATTATGGTCGAAAAATTATTTAACTAATTAATTAATTAGTCAGTTCAGACTGCCTCGTTGGTCTAGTGGTTGTAGTAGTGCGACTGCTGATCATGAGATCCTGGGTTCGAATCCCGGGTCAGACCAAAAAATTAATTATTGAGTTTTCCGTCGAGAAATTCTCAGTAATTGCCCGGAGCCAGGAAGTTGGCGTTGCCTCACCCCATGCCTCGGAAAGCACGTAAAGCCGTTGGTCCTGCGCCTGATCTCTCTCCGGTCGTGTCAGTTTACCATCCCATCGGATTATGAAAGTGAGGGAGTAGAAAGTGCACCTGTGCTTGCGCATACACTTGGGCACTATAATCCTGTCCTGCGCCGATGGCTAGCCTCCGTTGAGGCAGGCTGCCATGGCCGAAATTCGGTCTGGAGGACATTATTACTTAGTTATTTATATAAGGAAAACATACAGCTTTTTAGTAAAATACATGATGTGTGTACAATTAAATGTGAGTTTTAAATTAGCGAAAACAATTTCCACAGACATTCAGTTGCACTTAAGCAGTTATGCACAGCTTAAGTACAAAAATACATGAAACTGTCTGAGTTAATTAAACTATTTAATTAGACTTAAATATCAAATACATCACTGTAATGTTCCTGTAAAACTAACCCAATTTTTCGGAAAAGGTATCGATATGAACTCATTATATCTTATATTCTATTATACCTTATTACGTGCCATGCTTCAACTATGTTATGGTTGTAGCACGAATGAGTCAGCTCGAACGGGGAAGGATTACGCTCTCACAGACTAACAGCGCAAAATACCAGCTTAATGATGCTCTGTTTCTTACAGTGAGCGTAGAGAATCAGACCCTTTTCACTGGAAACAAGGAATTTCATGGGGTAGGGGTGACAAGCGGTGTCTGCATTTTGATTCTTTATATATTATATTATTAATTTAGGTGTCTATGAGCTTCAGCATGCACTTGCCGATTGCACTTTGCTATTGGAATGTGTGCTCCTTTTTCACCCTTATTCTATAAAAATACATATTCTTAGAATAGAAAATGTATTTGCTTAAAAACATGGTACATAAGATGGTCAATGACGTGGAACTGATTAATAAAGATTGATATTAATCCAGTACATAATAAATCAGCATAGTAGTTGATTTGATGTCTACATACTAATTGAATTGAATTAAAATTAACAACTATTCATAAAAACTTGAATAATTATAGTCTTTGAATACCAAGTCCTTTCACACATGAAATGAATCGTCATTAGGTGCATTCTGAAACTATTATTTGAAGTAATTTTGAACAGTTACAACAATAGAAATAAATTAATAACTTTTTTTGTGGCTACTTAGAGAGTTATACATTAACAATAAGGTATTTTACATAAATATTTCATATTGGGACGCTGTAATTTCGTTGTCTGGTACGATTTGGCCATCCTCCTTTTGTTATCACTGAGCCGCAAGCCATGCAGTGGAAATGCTACATTTTTGCACTGTGTACACTGCTGCACTGCGCCAGCTCCAAAAGCATTCTAATAGCATATTGAATAATATATATTATATCATTTATTTATTATTTTATCCTAAGGCACAAGTTGCAATTCAAAATCATTCATTAAAAAAGGAGAATCCAATACAATTTGATCTATGCCGTCATTGTTTCATTTGATCTCTATATGCATACCTGATTGTCGTACTTTTTTCAGGTACATTGATTACAAGAAAGGTGTACAGATGTGAAAATAAAAAAATAATTAACAAAATCATGATTTCAAAAAGCGAAATTAAAAAACAAAAATGTCAAATAAAAGCAGCAATGAAAATGGCGAAGACAAAAATTGTTTCCATATCTTTTTTAACTTCCTTAAATCTCATTGTAATAGGTAAAAATTTGTTTCACAGCATATATGTTCTGAATAATGTTTTAGACACTTTTTATAAAATCTTTGATTAAAGGAATTAAATAAAATCAAACAAAAGTGACTAACTTCAGTCAGTCAGTAATATCTGCAGTATCTTTGCTCTCTTGGGGTAATTAATAATGTTTTGAAAATAAAATCAAAACAAAGTTGTTACAGACAAATATTTATTTTACATTAATTATTAATTTTTCAATTGTAAATACTTACTTCCACAGAATATTAGACCATCTGATACACGTTGGTTAAAATTCGTGCTTTACTCTTAAATTTAGGTATTTTGTCAGGTTACACTGAGTTATCTGTCAGCTTACATGTCCATCATTCAGTAGTTCATTTTATCCCGCATTAATATCTAACTGTAATTATTATTTATGCTCCTATTTAGTTCAATTTAAGTTCAAAATTAATTTGAGTTCAACACATTCCTTGGGGGCAAATTGTGAGGAAGACTTTAATAAAGTTTTAAATAATTTGGATTGCCTGCTGGCAAAAAATTAATTACACCTGCCCCCAAAGGAAAATAGAATTAATATAGACTGGTAACGCCAGTTAACAATCTACTTTATCAACATTACATTACATATCGCATTGAGTTCGTCCTAAGTTATATCTACTTTATCAACATGACTAGTGCATATTTTTTGTTTCCTTCCTTCCTTCCCTTTCCTACCGCACGCGCTGCCGCCGAGGTGAAAAAGAGGATCTCGGCGCGCGTCATTATACTAAGTGATATTACGCCATCCGCAACGCACGGCCACCCGTCGCGTCTTATGTACATTAACCGCAAACCGCGCAGGACGAACATTGAGTTCTCCTGTTTATGTTTAATATTCACCGCATCAGACATTGTGTCTTTGTAACTCATAAAAGTGTGAGACGCCCCCGTAAGGGCAAAGGTGGAGAGTGTGGGACTTCACGAGACTGTTCCGAGAGTGCGTGTGCGCCGAACCACGTGGCGAGCTCGCTATATAGCAGACACTCCAGGAGGAAGGCGCGGCAGCCCTCATCAGGTCAGTGCGTGCTATCCCACCTATTTATTTTCCCCTTTGCCGTATGCACCAAAATTACAGTCCACTAAATCTTTATCGAAGATACCTTAAGTTACTGGCGTCTCCATAGACTTTATAGTTCAAAAATTGGCAGGTAATGATTCGCAAGAATTTGCAAATAAAATTGTCACGGAGACAAAAAGGTATGTGGAAGGGCAAGTTATTAAAAAGTCAAAAATTTAAGTTTGCAAATCATGTTTTACATGTAATAATGAATTGTGTGATACAAATCCGCCACAAGTAGACAATTACATTTTATCTGTGGATGTCACGCGAAGATCACTTATGAGACCTTCCCAAAACTTTTTAGAGTGTGTTGAAAATGTGATTAAAATAATAAAAAATGCTTTACAAAACGGCCCCTACAGTGGTATATGTGATAGAATTAAATTATTAATAGATCTTGGTGTGGAATTCGAATTTTTGTCATGTAAAAAGCATAATTTTTTACGTGGTAGAGCCATGCTGCAGTTATATTAGTAGTATAGTTGTAGCACGAATGGGTCGGCTCGACCGGGGAAGGACCACGTTCTCACAGAATACCAGCGTGAAATAGTAGCTTAATGCTGCTGTATTTCGTATGGTGAGTGTAGAGAACCGGAGACCCTTTTTACTGGAAATGAGGCATTCCATCTCAGTCCTCACGGGTGACAACGCATCTGCATTTTGATTTGTAATGGAAGATAGATGTAGATGTCTATGGGCCGCAGCAACCACTTACCATCAGGTGGACTGTGTGCTCGTTTGTCAGCCTATTCTATAAAAAAAAATAAAGAAAGCTTAAAAACCTTTATAATTAATTATATAATCAGTTTAATTATTCACAGCTGGTGCATGAATGTCATGAAAATATTGCAGTGTAGACATGTTAAAATTGATGAAAATGACAAAATAAAAATTCAAGCTAAAAATACTATCTGACTATAGATATTTATCTCTTTATCACATTATGATGTACTTTTAACTTTCTAAACTTACTAATTGAGATGCTTATGGCGCTACTCCTTGCGAACGACCTTGAGCGGTCGGTTCTATACAATCCACGCGATCTCGCTACAATATATCGCGTAATAAATACGCTCAAATTTTTGGAATTATTTCAATTAAGAAAGAAAGACGAACTTAAGAAATAATATAGGTTTTTAAATTATCTATCCAATAGTATGTAATGTGTAATCCTCAAATGATTAGAGCATTGCCTTTAACAACAGATGCATGTTATCAATAATTTTATTCATTTTTAAAAATAAGTTTTAAATGTATAGATAACACATAAAAACTAATTAAAACGTGGAATGTGATGATAGGATATCGAACACTTTAATAATGTGCTTTTGGATGTAGTTTATTTCTCATAACTAAAGAGATAATAGTCTCTGAAAAACACACTTTCGCAAGGTTTTGATCGGGGCCTTAAGTAAAGTAGATAAATAATCACATAAGCTGTTTGATGACACCTTAATTTTGATATTTTGGAGAGAAAAAACCTAATTATAACCACTTCTATTTTTGGTATTTCTAAGAGTTTAAAAATATTTTAATGTTTGAAGTTTTATTTTATCATTATTGATTTTAATATGTCTGCCTTTTAATATTTTATTTATAATTATTACACAAGCTCTTAGGCTATCTTTGAGGGTCTGAACTATGTATAATTATTTTGATCATCAAATTAATGATAAGGGTCCTTACTTTTTTGTTTATGTCATGTTAGAAATTCAAATTTGATATTTATTAACAATTTAATGATTTAAAATATCCCATTTCCGGGGAATCATTGGTCAAATGTTTTTAATTATTTTTGTTATAATCTTCAATACATCGTAAAGTTTTGTGAAAGTCACAAAAGCGTTTTTCTTGAAACATTACAAATTTAATGAATTTGCTTGGTGTGGAGTTGTATTACAAAGGTCATTATTACGTTATTTACATACCTACATTAATTTTCATCTTTTTATAACTTTTAAAATACAAATATTTTAGTTTTAGTTTCTGCAAATTTGCTAACTGCCAAATTGTGAAAAGTAAAACGATTTGTGAAATAAGAATAGAAGGTGAGTTGATCGAGCAAGTAGATGAGTTTGTATATTTGGGCTGCGTATTTAGCAGGGATGGGAGATATGATAAGGATATAGAACGACGAGTGAATGCGGGAAATAGAGTAAATGGGGCCTTGCACTCTATTGTGAAGAGTCAAAATGTGTCGAAAAAGGCACGTATGGCAATTCACAATGCTGTGTTGGTCCCTACTTTAACGTATGGTAATGAAAGTTGGGTGTGGCAGAAGAAGCACGAGAGTAGAATAAACGCAGTAGAAATGCGGTCGTTAAGGAGTATGTTAGGGCTGAATCTGAATGACAGGGTAAGGAATTGTGTAATAAGAGAAGAGTGTGGTTTGCAAGATGATGTGGTGACCAGGATTAAGAAAGGAATGCTTCGGTGGTTTGGTCATGTGGAAAGAATGAATGTATGAGGAAAGAGTGACAATGAAAATTTATGGTGCAGAAGTGAATGGCAGAGTCGGAAAGGGACGTCCTAGGCGAAAATTTATCGACCAAATTGGCGATTTATTGAAAACGGGCCAAATTAGGAGTACCCTTAACCGACGAGCATGTATGCGTAGGTGTATGGATGTGAAGGAGGCAAGAGAGGTGTGTCAGGATCGTGCCAAATGGAAGTCTGTAGTCTCTGCCTACCCCTCTGGGTGACGGGCGTGAGTGTTTATGTATGTTATGTATATGTAATCATAGACAACATTTAATCATGTTTGTTATAAATCTTTTATTATATATATTTTTTTAATTACTGCCATCGTAGCATTTTTGCAAAAATCTATGACAAATTGCTAGCTTAATATGAGCTTTATCTCCTTTATCATCAAACCAAAACATGTTTATGGTTATATTTTCACTCTTAACATCCTCAGTCTTCGGAACCTATGACAGTTGTATTGTAATGTAGTTCAGAACACTAGCAATCTCATCAAACATTAAGAAACACAAGCAATCTGCCATGTTCAAGCTTTGTTCTTTCGTTTGCCTAAATATAATTAAGTTTATACCTGGTTTAATTAGTATTTATTTAAGGACATTTTTAATGTCCGTCTTGAGGACAAAGTGAACAATTTCCCTAAAATATATATCTTGTAAGGCTTTTTTCTTTTTATTGAAATTCCTAAACAATTTGTCTTCAAAGTTTTATCATCTTCCACGACATTCATGTTTTACTTGTACTAACTGCATATTCAGGAATTCGTGGGTGTAGAATAAAACTTTGGCTATTTTTGACTATCAAAATTCCCCAATTTATTAGATTGATTATAATTTCGCAAATAGTTTATAAAGTTGTATAATGTATGAGTATGTTATAATATATAAAATGCTCGTTTTGTAATAAAAAAAATATAATGATTACACATGTAAAACAATGGTAAAGTGGGCATAAGAAAGTCACTTTTGTAAATTATTTGTATTTTTTAAAATTGTGGTTATTACACACATTTAAAAAGGATTTGTTATGTTACTAAAGTATGATAACATTATCAAGTTCACATTTTAAAGATTAATAATGCTGCTCCAAAATGTATCTTTTTTATTAAATTAATTAATTTTAAATACTAATTCATAAAATTATGGAAGAGGAGCAAACCTTTGGAGAGGATTCAATTACCAATGTGCTCTTAAATGGGAAGGAGTTGAGTCTTGTGGATGATACCACTGTTTCCCTGTATTAATATTGGTACTGATACTGATATTGAAGCCATATTTTGATTATAAAAGAGAGCCGCACGGTCAATTTTTATCTTAAATTTTAAGGAGCCTTTCAAAAAATTTAAAGAAATAAACACATTAACTTTGGCATAGCAATATATTTGTGAAAATGTAATATAATATGTACGTACATAAAAACATAAATAGCTTTCATAAGAATAAAGAAAACACCAGGAACAAACATAAACTTGTAATACCAATTACTAGTATCCACTGAGTCATTAGTGCTGTTATGGGACAATGTATTATACGCTTTTACAACAAAATTTCAGAAAAAGTACAAAATTTGTCAATTAACGAGTTGAAATGTTTTATTAAAGGAAAAATGTACAAAACTGTTATAAATAGCTTTCATAAGAATAAAGATGTTCAAACTTTAAACACTAGGAACAAAAATAGGCTTGTAATACCAGTTACTAGAATCCACTGAGTCAATAGTGCTTTTATGGGGGCAATGTATTATAGGCTTTTACAATAAAATTGCAGAAAATGTACAAAATTTGTCAATTAACAAGTTGAAATGTTTTATTAAAGGACAAATGTACAAAAAGTGTTATAAATAGCTTTCGTAAGAATAAAGATGTTCAAACTTTAAACACTAGGAACAAACATAAGCTTGTAATACTAGTTAATAGAATCCACTGAGTCAGTAGTGCTTTATAGGGCAATGTTTTATACGCTTTCACAACAAAATTTCAGAAAATGTCCAAAATTTGTCAATTAACAATTTGAAATGTTTTATTAAAGGAAAAATGTACAAAAAGTGTTATTATAATATCAAAGAATACATAAAATAACTCCTGGGTATGAGGTGATCGCAATCATGCTTGTATGTACTATTAAAATTTATTTAAAAAATGATATTGTAAAGTGAAATATGTTTAAAAAAAAGTCACGCTGGGTTTCTTGTTGGTTCTTCCCAGGACAGTGGTATCAGTGGTAAATAAAACACGATTTCCAATAAGTATTATGTAATAATCCATATTTAATTAAAAAAATGTTCTATTCTCTGTAATATAAGATATTTACTAACTAGTAGGGACATTGTATAAAGAAATCAATTGATATTGTGCAAATACTGTTAAATTTAACACATCTAATGTTATTCAATAACTAAGCAAAGAATTTTTAAACAATAAACGTTTTAAAAATAACCTGTTTTTTATTTTTTAACAACATAAACAACTATTAATTACATTGCAGCACTTGCGCAATGTAATTAGTGGTTGTATATAAAATAAAAATATTAAAGTGCAAAAAAGGGCGAGCCCAAAGCACCAATAATTTAACGCCATCTATTAGGCAAAACAAGAACTTTAACTAAAATTTAAACTTGAGTCGCACATCTATCTCTAGTATATATACAGTAATCTATGTTCGAAACTGTTATTTTGCCTTCGTAGGCACTCCCTCAGCGGCTCTTAGCCGCCTGCGCCCTCTTTTCCAAAAGAGGGTCGCTCATGATAAGGCACAATAGAGCTTAATCAGCCAGCTGCCTGTCCCCAAAGGCGGTTTTTAGGGGGTATCACTTAGGGTCCCCGGTAGGACAGTGAGTCCCCCATAACCACGATAGACCGGCTATCGTGGTATGCGTAATGCATTTTCCGCCTCCCTACGTACAGGGTAGCCCTTTAATTGCTTCGGGCGCAAAAAAAAAAAAAAAAAAAAAATCGAAACTGTTCATGAGAAATGTTTTCGTATGGGCGTTTTTAATCCATTGTATTAACCAGTATTAACTTTTTACCTGTACGATGTATTCTACGTGGAAATTAAACCAGCTCAAAGAAGAATTAAAGAAAAGAGGTGCGTCCTGTAGTGGAAGGAAGGCAGACCTTGTAGAGAGGTTAGTAAATAAAAGTCAAAAATTACTGCAGTGTTTTATAGTTTTTTGGTGAATGTTTTTACTGATTAGCATTAAACTCTTGACCATATTTCTGTGAAACTATATCAACTTCGTCTATTGTTTGTGAAAAACAAATACTAAGCTGTCTTCTCGTTTTTAGGTTAGAGGCGTATGATAGAAATTTTAACTTCACTGATAAATCGTATTCCCCAGAACCAGTACAAGGCGAAGTTATGATCATACCAAAAGACGATTTTTATAAAGATATTAACAGCAATACCCCACTGCCACCATTAAATAAACACCAAATACAAGAGTATTTTGGAGAGTGAGTATATTTATCTATTTAATAAACACTTTGTGCCCATAAAAGACTTTTTCATTGTCAGGAAAAAAGTATGCTGTATTACTCTTCAAAATCAATTTACGTATCTAAGCGTAAAGAAGTAACAAACACACAATGTAATATTAGTGTGATTCAAACAAAAATTCAATTCTTTCAGATGCAGTCAATCTTTAATAAAGGGCAAAGTTTATATGAAAATAGATACCTTCTTATATTAAGGGCTGTCTCAATAAATGATTTTACATATGTAAAAGGTTTTTGTAAAGCAGCAATGAGAAAAACTCAGTATGAGGTAAATATTAAATTATACAAAAATGGTATATTAGAAGAGACTAATTGTGAATGTACAGCTGGATCTGGAGTTAATTTACAGTGCAGGCATGTTGCTACTGTATTGTTTGGCACAGTTGATATGATTGAACATAAAACTATATTATTAGAGGAAGTGTCTACTCAAAAGCTACAGAGCTTTAACCAGCCCAAGAAAAAATATTGTTCCTCACCTCTGAAAGCACAGAATTTACCTTATAAAAGAACTGAAGGGAATTTGAATTTTCATACGTATAGGGGTATTATCAACAAAGACAAATATAATGAAAGAATATGGAATCTTGTCTTAAATTGTACAGGCAGTACTATGCCTTTAAGGCAACTATATAAACCTGCAAATCCTTATGCAATCGAGTGGGATCATGGCAGTTACAGTGTTTCTTTAAAAGATAAAATTTTGAAATCTTTATATTTAAAAAATGTTACCTTAGAAGATATTGAAAATATCGAAAGAGACACTAAAGTCAAAATGAAAATTGGTATCTACACAGAAAAAATCGTCTCACAGCAAGTAATTTTCATACAATTTGCCATTTGAGTGTCCAAAACATGCCCAGCTTTGCAAAGAACATAATGTCCAGACGGAGTGTGTCAACCAGAGCTACAAATCATGGCAAAATTAGTGAAAAAGTAGCCCTAAAACAATATAGTGATAAATATGCACTTGATGTCAAAGAATGTGGCTTATTCATTAATAAAGAGAAACCATATTTAGGTGCTTCTCCTGATGGATTACTTGGAAAGAACACAATTGTTGAAATAAAATGCCCTTACTACACTTGGTATGGCTCCATAAATCCGGTTAATGTACCTTATCTGTGTCTAGAAAATGGAGAACTACAAATAAAAAAAATACATCCCTATTACTATCAGATACAAGGCCAACTATTTTGTACTAACTGAGAATTCTGTAATCTTATCATCTATACATGGGTCAGGACCAAATTTTTGACACATACAGAAATACTGTAGTGTCCGACTCTTATGTGACAAAAAATTGCGTATTTATTATGCCTTAAAATAGTTTTGGATATTTGCTTATATTATTTTGGTGTATAGTATAGACCGTCACTCATCAAATAACTAATTTCGTTGTTTAATTTCGCCATAACAAAACATTATATCTAACTCGGTCTTTTTACTCTATATAAAATATGCAAGTCCTTGCTCGAGTACCTAAGAATATTTTTGGTGCTGTTTTATTTAACGTAAGCTAGCATTTTTTTGTTATTATTAATAAAGGCTTGTAAACACTAGTAATCGTTTTTATAAATAATATCACAATAACCATCGTTATTACAGTTTTTACAAGTAATATTACATACATCCCAAAATTCATTCCGTTGTAACACTCCTGTTGTGCGACACCATCGTTTCGAAACCTACAAACCTATGATAGAAGTTTCTTGACTGTTTAGTATGGCAACATTGGCTTCAAGTACTGGCCATAAAATTTCGAAAAGCCGACATGTTGTTCCATGTCACTTGAGCATTTTGTTTGTATCGTGGCTGCGTGTCGTTAAAATTTTGTGAATTTAGTTGAGTACAGTAACAATATATATAAAGATTTCTTTAAAATTGAATTATATAATACGCCCCTTAAAGATTTACAATGAAGCCCTGTCAAAGAATATATACACTACGCGAAAAGAAACGACACTTAAGCATGTGTGCACGTAAAATCGCTTGCGGCTATGTGTGGGTGTCTGGATGTGTGCGGGGGCCTTGAGAGGCGCGCGGGGCGTGGAACGGGCAGTCGCCGACTGCCCTGGTCGAGGGCTAGTAGTAATATCGATATTTGTCAGTATTAGTTAATATGAATATATTCGTCAAGTGATATAATATTTCAATTAATATATGGTTATTACTGATATCTTAATGTACATATTACTATTCTATTCATATAGGTATTTAGTTTATGTTACCAAGTAACGTTATTAGTTTTTATAGCCGTGTACGCTAGGTTTATATGCTTTGATAAATATTAATGTTGTTATTAAATAAATGATATTATAGTATATGTATAAGTATTACTGAAAGTGATTTTAAGTGATTAGAATTAAAATAAATTCCACTGTACAAAATAAGGGCCCTTGTTTTGTTAGTTTAATTTTTAATAACATTTCATGATACCTAAAAATATGAGAACTCATTTTAATGAAAGTCGATATGATCTTAACAAGAATTATGGGGAAATACCATGACAATAAAACTAATATATCGCCAATAATTTTATTGTATTACATTAACTAAAATATACACTATTAAAAATACCACTAAGAGTCAAATTTTAGATATCTATAAAGAGTTTTTGTATTTGTTCATTGTTGTATTTATGGATTATTTCATTAGAAATAGAAACGACTTATATCCTCAACACATAGGGGACAATTTATTGGCCGCCATGTCCCAGGAAACCTGCATACCTTTGGATTTTCTAAAAAAAATATACATGCTACGAATTTTTACAATTGTTAGAAATAATAATGAGAATTAAAAAATTAATCGAAAAATTCAAAAATATATAAGATTAAATTATTTTTAAAGGATAGTAGGTAATATTGATTATTCCGTACTGAAATAAGTGTTAGTTAATTATTTAAGATTACCATTAACTGTCGTGCATATTTGGTTTTGTCGGAAGTTTTAATATTCCTCATTTAATAAAAGTTGATTTATAATTGAACGTATCTTTCACTACCCAAATACATAAGTTTACATAATATATAACACATACCTACTATGTATCTTCTTTGGTACAAGTCTATAATATTCCATTTCGGTTCGATATCAACCCTAGCGTTACACGCTTCGACTCAAGGTCACCGGCGCTTAAGCTCTCACGTACAGGGAGTGTCACCGCTGTGGCCCTGTAGAAGTGTTCGATTCATGGTAAAATTTATGAATTGTTGCAACTTTAAGTTACATTGTAAAGAATTTTTATTCCATTGTGCGATTAGTGACACGAAATTGTGCGACGTGTCACAAGGGAATTTTCTAAAGGTATGTGTACAATTATTCTAATCTCATTAGGTACCTACTTATGTTATGACTCGAATTAGCGTTTAATATTTATATATTATTTTTACTCATTGACTGTGCCAGAGCCCAGAAGGAGGGTAATGTTTTTAGGTGGTATGTTTGTATGCCTGTGTCTATGTTCCCTTCTAGATGCCACATAAACATCATTGTTAGATACATTTTGGTTCCTCAAATGACACTCTTTTTTTACTTATGGTAAAAAAATCAGTAGTTAATAATTTAGTATTTTAATAATAGTTAAATTTTTGCCAGATTTATTGTCGCGTTATATTTTTTGCCTGTTTCACTTTTCGTGAGCCTCTTCAATTTTTTAAATGACTTCAAATAAGGAGGAGGTTATATATTCGGCGTGTCTTTTTCTTCTGTGTATGTTACGCATACCGATTTCTCCGTAACTTGTTTTATTAAGTTTAAAATACCTACGATTTCAGTTTAGTTTTAGACGTTAGGAGTGATTTCATTTAAATAGTGAAAATCCTCGATTTCAACTGATTCTGATAGGTTTATGAAATCCATTTTCCCGATTCCTTTTGTAATGTTAGCTTCCTCAGTGAGCAGTTAGTGTTTTTTTTTATCTAGAACATGACCTTTTACAATTGAAAAAAAAAACCCACCTTCGTAAAATAAAAACAACTAAAAAGATCAAAATCAACAAAGAACTTATTTCAAAAAGTACCTACTAACTGTAGTAACTGCCACCAACTGATTCTTTTTATTTTGATCTTATTGTTGTCTTCTTACAATAGTTTAGATACATAATTTGATTAAGTTAATAGTAGCTACATTTTATTATTTATAATTGTTACTTTTCAGATGCCTTTATCATCCGCAGAAAGATGTCGCAAATCTAAAAAAAAATCTAAAAAAAGACAATCCAAAAAAGTTAAGAAATGAAAAAGAGAAATTTGGAAAGAACGAAAGCTAAAAAACGAAAAATAGGCGATATGAGCGAAAATGAAAAACAAGATGTTAGAATACAATGGAGGGATGCTAAACATAAAAAACTTGAAAAAGAGAATGAACCATTGGTAGTTGAAGCTGAAAGTGCACGTCGTCGCTATCGTAGCCAATTAGGGCGAGAAAATAAAAAAAACTAAAAGAAAAAGTAGAAATTCTGCGTCGAAAAAATGAGAATTTAAGAAAAATGTTAACATGCTCAAGAAAAAAGGTACAAAGACTGACTACTGAGTTGGACAAGCTTAAATCACAAGAGAAATCGAGAAAAACTATTACAAACCAGTCACAATCAGTTGAAATCGAGGAGCTTCACTATCTAAATGAACTTACTCCTAAGACTAAATCTAACATTTTCATTGAGTTTTTTTTTTTATAGGATAGGGTGACAAACGAGCACACAGTCCACCTGATGGTAAGTGGTTACTGTGGCCCATAGACATCTACATATATCCTCGATTACGAATCAAAATGCAGATGCGTTGTCACCCGTGAGGACTAAGATGGAATGCCTCGTTTCCAGTAAAAAGGGTCTCTGGTTCTCTACACTCACCATACGAAATACAGCAGCATTAAGCTACTATTTCACGCTGGTATTCTGTGAGAGCGTGGTCCTTCCCCGGTCGAGCCGACCCATTCGTGCTACAACTATACTACTAATATAACTGTAGCATGGCTCTACCATGATGAGTAAGAACTTCCTGATATTTCAGAGGAAGCTAACGAGAGAGTTAAGCAAAAACTTTTACAACAGCATGTTCTTGAAGAGTCCTTAAAGAAACGTATAAAATATAACAGAAAATGTAATATTAAAAACAAATACAGAAGAAGAAAAGGTGGTATAGATAGAAGTAGATAGTGTCATGCAAAAAGGATCAGAAAGTAAAGGAAAAAAGAACGGAAACAGTGAAGTGAAAATCTTTGCCGATGTAAGAAATACGCCTGAAAACAATGGGTTTTATTTTAAAACATTTGGGAAGCTTACAGAAATAAGTTTAGACTTTGATGTGAGTTCAGTGAAAAAACCGTCATCTAATAATAGTAAATCTGAGAAAGAAAATACTGAAAATATATATTTAAATCCTATTCCGTCCTGTTCTGAAGTTAATTCCGCTATGAATCAAGAAGCGAATGTAGAAAAATATGATTTATTAATAAATGACGTTGTTTTAGTCCGATATTACGTAAGAAAAATATGGAGGTACTAAGTACTTTATTCACGATCTCCTTCCTAAAACTAAAATTAATTCTACCAAAAAAAGTTGATCTCGACATTATCACAAGCGATTCGATTGTTAAGAAAATAAGACTATTGCAACATTCTAAAGACTACTATTTGGTTGACGATTTTGACTAAGTTTATTTTGTTTAGCTGTAATTTTTTTTTAGTTTAAAACCAGTATTATATAGAACAGTGGTGTTACCATGACGTCTTAAAGCAGTATTTTTTTAACGTCATTTCAGTGTTAGAAAGAGACAGAACTATACAGGATGTATAGCGTCATCTCTACTCCAAACTGGAATAAGATTAAAACAATATTGTTTTAAGATGTCATGGTAGGCCACCTGACTGATAAGTTTATTAGTAAGGGTTTTGTTGTTTATAACCCCCAATGCAAACATATAAGTTTAACGTGTGTATCTGCTTGTGGAATCGTAGCTCCCAGACGGATGAACCGATATTGATTTTTTTTTGTTTAAAAGGCGACTTAATCGAGTGTTCTTAGCTATGATTCAAAAAAATCTGTTCAGCCATTTAAAGATAAAGTTTGAGGTCTTTTCTAATTTTACTTTTTAAGGGATCATTTTATGTCGTGGGTATGTTTAAAATTTTAAATTAAAATGTTGTGACATTCATAATGTAAAATCGAAAGATAATTAATTATTAATATATTGTTTTATTAGTGTAAGAAAAACAAAATTGTTTGGTTTGTACTACTTATTTTCTTTATGTGAATTTTATTTATTTTAAATTAAACTTACTTCAAATCTTACATACGATCATATACACACACCCTAATAATTCTATTGTGCTACATTATTTTCCAGTGTGATACATTCCGTTGTGATTTCCTTTGTGCGATTACGTCAAAAGTTTGGTCCTGACCCACATATAAAGATCTCCAGGTTGTGTACATCACAAAGGATGAACGTTTTATAGCAGAAACGGTTAAGAAATTGGACCTCTTCTATAAATACTACTTCGAAGAAGCTGTTTTAAATAAATATTTATATAAGTACTATGCAGAAATAATAAAACCTTGATTATCTTTCACAAGTGTATTTATTTAAATTTAAAAACAATTCTTTCTCTAAAATTACAAAGCATTACACACAAAAAAAATATTTTGGAAGTCAGTGGCACATAATAACTATTAATTTCAGAATTAAGAATGGTGTATGTTTTTGTCAGTCCAATGAGTTTTTCAATACCGTAGACAGAGAAACCTATAGACAAATTGACGCCTTCTTTCGCATTCGCACACGAAAAAGATTTATGCATACGTCTTGCATAGAAATGAGATAGAGCGGTGTGACTGTTTGTCCCTTTCTCCGTGCCGGTTTTTTTGTTTAGCAAACACTATAGTTTGCTAAACAACAGCGTAGCGATTTAAGGAGTTTACAAGTTGATTTAAGTGAGAAAAAAAGTGTTTTGTTAGCTTAAAATTGGTGAATCTTGTTCAGTTCAGTTCTTAGAACAATTAAAATTTTTATCTAAATGTGTTTAAAAGTAATAAAGTTTATTGTATAACCTAAAAATTTGTTATCGTCCTTTCTCACTTGAGGCCACGCCGATCATTAGTCTATAGGTTTCTTTGTCTACGTTCAATATGCACTCTTTTCTTGGACAACTCCCTATCTTTTTTCAAATCATGTGTGGAAAGTTGTGATACCCCCTTTAAAAATGTGGGTATTTTAATTGCAACATTTTTTTGAGGCAAAAATGTCTTGAACATTAAACCCTTTATCAGCCATAATTATGTCTCCTGCCTGACAAAGCTTAATTAATGACGATCTTTCGGTTAATTGCCGATCACTTGTTGCCCCACCATAACCATCTGAACAATACGAAATTAGGCCACCTGGAGTAGCACCAATCAGAAATTTGATTGTATTTTTGTTTTTATAGTTGCTAAATGTGGCCTGTTGTGTGTGATAGAGGGTTTGTTGGCTTACATATTGGTACTTCTGTCGAATCTATGATAATTCTTGTTTTTTCAAAATTCTCATAGCTTTCTGGAGTATAGTATTGGACCAACTATTGGGTAGGCCATAATTCAATTTAATGACCAAGTATCATACATAAAATTCACCCAGGTTACAAATATATTAGATACTACAGTTCGACTGACACCAAATATTTTTGATAGTTCAAAATTACAATAGTTACGTCTCAATTTCATTAATGTTATTAGAAACTGGTCTTTCACACTTAAAGATATCACATTTCCTGATTTATAACACAGATTGTAGGCCATAGGGCATAAAGTGTCAAAAACAAATTTAAATTTTTTGTATGTTTCAAGCCCAGTATAAAATTTTACTGATGTGTCATCAATAAGTAGTTCTGTAGCAAATAATCTCAACAGAACAGAGGTTTGTGTCGATTTATTGTTAATATTCTGAATTTTAGTGTGGCTGTAACTTGCACATGGCTGTTTATTTATGTTTGAAGTTTCACTATCCAGAGTTCCGGTATCACTAAAACCTAAGAAGTTTGGAGCGAATAGTTGTTTTTTTAGGTTTCTATTTCGCAGTTTCTCCTCCCTAGCAGCTGCGGAAGGTGGTAGAAGCTTCGACCAAGGGAAAACTGATGGTAACGCATTCTTCATTAAAATTCGGCGCTGTAAATTGAAACCTGCAATTTAAACAATCAACTTACATGACATCTGTGAAAGATTTGAGCAAAGACAAAATATAAAAATAAACCTACTCACCTGTAGACGATTTCACAGTTTTATAATCATTTTCTGTAAAATGACGTCCACGTAATCGTAAATAAGAAGATTGCTGCATTTGACAGGCCTGTTGGTCTAGTGGTTAGAGACCCTGACTGCTATGCCGGAGGTCGTGGGTTCGATTCCCACCCAGGACAAATGTTTGTGTGATGAGCACGAACATTTGTTCTGTGTCTGGGTGTAACTTATCTATAATATTTATGTATTTAGAAATATATAAGTATGTTTATCAGTTGTCTAGTACCCATAACACAAGCTCTGCTTAGCTTGGGACTAGATGGCGTTGTGTGATAGTTGTGGAATATTATTATTATTATTATATTATTGCGATTTCGCCAATTCTGGGCGTTTTATTGCTTTGGCCCACAACCTTCTTCTATTTTTATCTTTTGGGAACAAATGATATCCATTTTCTTTTCATCCCGGCACTGCACAATTAGTCATTTTAAATAGATTTAATAAAAACGTCAAAAAGATCTAAGTAAAATATAACGATGCACAGATAGACACAGCGGATCATGGCAATCGCGACACCTAGCGGGAAAAAATGGCAAAAATCTTCCCCATAAGACAAGTTTTATTACGATGGAGTTCAGTGGATGGAAAATTTTTGGTGTCATTTGTATGTTATGTAATTAAGTTATTATAATCTATTTTGATTTTTTTTCTTTATTTATGAACCTTAGTGTTGAAATAAGTACACATAAATATTTTAATTGTTACGCAGTAATCGATTGTTAACCAATGTCGGTTAATAATCGATTATATCTACTAACGGTATCATATTGGTATAAATAAATAAATAGTACGGTTGTAACAATGTAACTATTTTTTTTCTATCATCACCATTTTGATTCTTAGTTGAGGATAAATGTACATGTCTATGGGTTACAGCTTCCACTTACTATCAGGTGAACTGTGTACACGTTTGTCACCCTTATTCCTTAAAAATAAAACCTCAGTCTCTACTAGCGACATCTGGTGAACAAAAGATTATTATCCTTTATTGAAATTCAGGGCCACTGAATAAATAACGGGATAAACCGTGTTAAAAATTAAACACATCGAATTTAAAGAAAATTGTTTATTTTTTAGACCTCGACCTTTAAGTTAACTGTAAAGGGTCTAAAATGTGTGATTTTTAGTATCAGTGGGACATAGATGTAACTGTAAAGTTTGTCGCTAGGGGTTGTAGGGTATGCTTGATGTCAAGCGCAGTTCTAGGGTCCCTAAGTGCGGCAGCGGCGTGTGCTAGTTGTAATGCGCACTCTGGTGGGGCGGAGCTGGGCAATGATGCACACTCTCGTTCCAGAGCACTTCCCACGCAGGTAAGCAGTTCAGAGAAACCGAGCGAAATTGCAGCACGGCGTAGACGGTTGAGCTCCTGTTTAGAAAAAAAAATTACAAGGTCATTGGACTGAATCTCTTTTATTCACTAAATTAAATGTTGAGGAGTAAAATGATATATCATCATCAACATCAACTTGCTGTATAATATTATTTAAGAAATTGGAGAAAAGTAAAAATGGATGGAAAAATGGACGAGAGTAGAATGAACGTAGTAGAAATGCAGTCGGAGTATGTTAGGGCTGAATCTGAATGACAGGGTGAGAAATTGTGTGATAAGAGAAGAGTGTGGTTTGCAAGATGATGTTGTGACCAGGATTAAGAAAGGAATGCTTCGATGGTTTGGTCATGTCGAAAGAATGAATAAGGAAAGAGTGACAAAGAAAATTTATGTTGCAGAAGTGAATGGCAGAGTCGGAAAGGGACGTCCTAGGCGAAAATTTATCGACCAAATTGGCGATTTATTAAAAACGGGCCAAATTAGGAGTACCCTTAACCGATGAGCATGTATGCGTAGGTATATGGATGTGAAGGAGGCGAGAGAGGTGTGTCAGGATTGTGCCAAATGGAAGTCTGTAGTCTCTGCCTACCCCTCTGTGTGACAGGCGTTAGTATTTTATGTAATGTAAAAATGGATTCAAGATAAAAAAATACCTTGTAAAGATGTTGCGTTTTGTCCGGCAGTTTCCGTGCGTGTCGCAGGACTTTTTGTACGTCGGCGAGCAGCGCGTGAGGACGCGCCCACGCGCACCCCGACCCGCCGCCGCTGTACGAGCGCCATGAACGCACGGGAAACGCCTCTGCACCAATATCCAAACAAAATACCCATTCATAATTCTGAACCGACTGTAACCTAATGGTTGCGAGGTCGGAGTAAGATACTAAAAAGTCCATTCAGGCGTTTGTGCGTGATTAAATGGCCGAAACTAACTGTTATAATCATAATATCAAAGATATATAAGTATTATAAACGCATTTATAAAATAATACAACTAAAAATTAGAGATGCTGCAAGTACAGAACGCCAAGTACCAAAAGAGACGCCGAAATTAAGTTCGATATTAATTAATAAATTCTTTTTAACAGTCAGTAAAAACTGTGGACACACACACATATGCACGTAAACCGTGTTGTTGGTTGCATATAGTGCATGGTATTGACATGATTTCATTGTCACTTGAAATGTTCACAGGGCTCCGTCTATCATCGAACACATTAGTCAGAGGCAGGACGGTGGGCGCAGAGAAGTACCGCCACATAGGTAATGCTGTTAGAAATATATTAATGAACTACCGTCGTTAACCTTATACTAACCCTTTTTACTGATGAAGAGGCATTCCATCTTAGGCTTCAGAGATGACACCTCAACTGCATATTGATTATCGAGGATAGGATCCTTTGCTGCTAATATTAGACCGCCTTTTACACGTACCTGTCGTAGTTGCATCGTCAGCGGGACCAAGTTGATCGAGCGCTCCAAGCCAAGGAGCAGCGGAAGCGCCGGGTCGAAGAACACCCAGTAACAGACAGGAGCGCCTCGCTCGCGACGCCTCGCACCAAGCCGAAACCGTACCCCACCAATCCGGCCCCAACTGTACAATGGCAGCCATACCTTCCACCTACAATGTTGCAAGAGCAAACTTAATAAGTATGCTTTCAGCATAATGTTATAAGGCGTTGCCATAGAATACTATAATACATACATAATAAAACGGGAGTGTGGGCGGAGCCCGTGTAGCCACTAACACGTCAATTCACACGCATAAATGTCAACACGAGATGTATTTTGACGTTACAATCGTTTCCAAATTTCGCATGCAAATTATTTAGAAAATGCCAAATTGCACTACAATATTTACTACGTAAAAAACTATATTATGTAATAAAATCCATCTGCCAACACAGCGATTCAGGTTTGTAGTAGTGATTAACTGATAATACGACGTAATTGGTTGTGTGTGTGCTCCCGGCGACGCCTAACGTCGTACAAAATAAGGTTAACAGTCATTCTATTGTGTATTATAGTATTCTATGGGCGTTGCTTCCAAAATTATACTATCAATAGTCATGGATATTGTTACAGTCGCATTGGTTGTAAGTTGACGTAAGAAATTACATTACAATTAAAATTTAAGTAGTGACTGTTAATAGTGAATTGTATGTAAAAGATAATCAAGGTTGATTATTACACCAGTAGTCCAACCTCCTACTATTACTTTTTGATGGTGGCGAAATGCGATTGTGAACTTTCATAACGTTTTTAATTAAAAATTAAATTAAAAAAAAACCTGTTATGTTACCGGTGAAAGTCACGATGCAACTGCATTATGTTTTTCTACTATTACGAAATTTTGTAAGCATAAATAAAGTGTTAATTAAAAAAGACATTGGCTTACAATCGATACTGGGACATTTACACGATACAATGGAACGAAATGTACAAACCACAAAACGAAGCCAACTTCAATTTCCACATCAGTTACACAATCGCATTAATGTTGTCAATTCTATGTCAGATCAACTTCGTTATTGGAATTTGCTGCGTTGTCACGAGGTCTACTTGCAAGAAAGGCCAATAAGTCTCAAGGAAGTGAAAGAAATAAAGTAGAAATCAATTTTACCTTAAGTGCTCCATGTAGCAAAACACAGAAATTGGGCACTTTGCTTGGATCTGACATATCTTCATCTGTTGTTGTGCCTTCTGTACTAGATCCCTCCTGAAATTATAATATTGTATAAGGAGTTGTTATTGTTTAGTGTTATTTGTTGGATGTTTGAATTAGGTGAAGAGAGTTTTCCAAAGTTAGTAAAAGATTATCTAAAATAGTCATATAAATTATGATAAACTAGGGCATTCTTTTTCAGTGCTTCTCGTTGTGTTCGGTTTTTTTAGTTGTTTATAATTTATTTAAGAAATTATTACAAAAGGTAAAAAACGTTTTCTTTTTTTTTTGATTTGATTAAGCTAAATGAGAGTACAGTGACGGAACTGTACAAATAAAAAAAACTCATTATTAGTCCAGTAGCCTCACTATAACATACTTATTCGGGCATTTGATATTTCATGTACTTTATTAAAAACGCCATAAAAGTTAAGAGAAGGATAGTTTAAGAAAAATTCAAACATTCTTTGAAGTCTAATAAAAGTTATGTAGCTGTTAAATTACCTTTGTCGGTGTTTTAGAGCCGAAGTTCTCTCTGTTTGTAGTATTGTTTCCAGATTGAGCTTGCGGTATTATAAGATGTTTACTTATTGCTATCGGTGTTCCTAAAAGTAAACAAGGATTGCGGTATTATGTTGACTTATTGCTATCGGCGCTGCTAAAAGTAAAAAAGGGATTGACATATCTTAAAATAAAGATTTATTGTTTTCAAAAATAATAATTTCATACGGGAATGTATACAGCCTTACCTAAATCTTGTTGTTGTAAAAAGCCAATAACATGTATCTGGTTTGATATAGTGTATGTCGCTGCAAGGCCTTCATGGGATGCTGGCTGTGGTGCAGGGAATAACTGCACTCGTGTTTCTAATTGACCGCATTTCAGCGTGCACCAGAATTCCTGGTACTGTTGTTCACAGAGCTTATTCATTGTTGACACAACCTGACACAAAAATTTTCTTCATCAGAGAACAAGATCACAGTGTTATCTTATTTTTGTTCAACACAGAATGTTTAGTATTACAACCACTATGCATTCTAAGTGTGTTTCACCAAAAGACTCATTTCTTCATCCATTCATTTGCCATTGTGGAAAGAGATAGTTAAGAGATCCATTGGCCAGTCCATGCCCAGACCAAGAATCTAGAATAGTCATCTTTATTATCTCCCCCATCTTATTGTCTCGTAGAGTAAATTCTCCTCATAAGCTGGCCTGCTCCAAAGGTCGGAAGCCCACAAATCTTGGCGAGAGTCGATACATGATGCAACCTCGAAAACAACTTGTAAGCTGAGAGGTGATAAGGTTTTTTCAAAAAATACACACACACACCCACATATATATATATATATATATATATATATATATATATATATATATATATATATATATATATATATATATATATAATACTTGAAGTATTTTTATTATTATTTGTTCTATTACTTACACCAGAGACAGAAAGCTGGTCCGGACAATATATGGCACCTCTATTAATACTGCCAGTTGAATTGTTAGCTGTGTTGCCAGCTAAATCTACTATTTTTTGATAAAGTGGCATTGCTGAAATAAACAAATGTATATTATTTTATTGCATTGTGTCTTTACGATTGTTTTTTACTTTTTTATTAATGAAATAAGGACTAATAATCTTCTGCTCACCAGATGTCGCTAGCTGACACTGAGTCATTTAATGGAGAGGATAGTTTCAAATAAAAGTTAGTCAGTGTATTTTATTAACACACAAAACAATGCCTCAGTCGTAGACAGAGAAACCTATAGACCAATTGACGCCTTCTTTTGCATTCTTATACGAAAAAGATAGATTTATGCATACGTCTTGCATAGAAATGAGTCAGAGCGGTGTAATTGTTTGTCCCTTTCTCCGCGCCGGTTTTTTTTGTTTAGCAAACTACACTTTGCTAAACAACTTTGACAGTTCGTAGCAATCTAGGAGGGAAGGAGTTTACAAGTTGGTTTAAGTGAGAAAAAAGTGTTTTGTGAGCTAAGATTGGTGAATCTTGTTCAGTTCAGTGCTTAGAACAATAAATTTTTTTTATCTAAATATGTTTAAAAGTCATAAAGATTATTGTATAATCTAAAACTACGTTATCGTCCTTTCTCACTCGAGGCCACGCTAATCATTAGTCTATAGGTTTCTCTGTCTACGGCCTCAGTAGTTTGCTCTTTAATTTTTTGCACATTTTCAACACTTTTTACAATATTCTTGCTTTTAAGAATACCTGTAGTTTCGTTTATTATTTTCTAATCTAAATAATATAAAATATTAGGGTTTTTAATTAGATTAGTTAATCTATCGGAAAGAAACATTAACCCTTTGATTTTTTTAACTAATCTCCCCGATATGAAATCTGGTAAATGATACACTTCATTCCAACGTGGCGTCTCCATGGTGAAAGAAAAAGTTGTGGATGTCCTCATTGAAGGTAAAAATTTGTACCATCACTACAAAAAAATTACATAAAAATATTCATAATACATTTGAAGGAAAACATTATTACCATGTTGTAAACTTGAGTCATGTGGTGACACAATTGGAAGAACATGTATCTTTGAAGGAAATGAAGGTGGCAGTGGTAGAGCTTGAATAATGCGATTTCTGCCTATTGCACCAGCTCCACAACTCCCATCAGTGATCTATAAAATATTAAATATGAAGTCATCATATTCGATGCTCGTTATATGAAAATTAATATTGAATAAAAGTATGTACAGTAGACACCCGCAATATGGACTCAGGCTAATCCACCCCTTCTTGTAATCTGACACGTCTTTAACATGTAGGTACAGTCGAGTCGCGATATGAATCCGCCACAGTAGGAGGTGTTCTTCGCGAATACGTGGACAAACACGTTGCAATTAATTCACGCCACCACAAATCTAGTTTGACGTGTATTGTCTCAGTTTAAATGTGACTATGACATTCATTATTCACTGTTTATGTATTCATTGTGCATCACATGACTTTTTTATTTTTTTACTATTGTATATTTGATATGTAATTTGTCAGATTACAAGGTACTCTTTTTTTAAAAGTTCCGACTACCAGGGGGCTGGGCCCAGTACTCTTATAGTTGGACAAATTTGATAATCCGAAACTGCCTTGCAAAATACTTGTCTGTCTACCATGGATCACTGATTCAATTTTGTATTAATTAATTTTTGTATTATAAAACTGAAATTCACCTTATCGTGAGTGGCTACTGTAGATTTATTTCCGATTATAGCAAATAGAATCTTGATAAAATGTTTTAAAATCATACAAAGACACATTACATTACATTAGTATTTATTTGGTCATCAGTTTCTTTAAAATAAGTCCAAATAGTAAATCTCGTAAAAGTTTTACCGAACATTCGGCCAAATATTCATATTCGGTGAAATCCATATTCGGCCCATCCCTAATAACTATAATTTCTGTAATAGTGTGCTCACCTGCCCGCATTGCACGCAAACATTTGTAAATAAGATATGTTAAACATGCACGAGCACATCAACAACAGGATCGGAGTTGAAGAGGTTGCTATGGCCGAAATCAGGGGTTGGGTTTACAATTCGGTCGCCTGAATTTGAAGATTCTGTCACTGTGGGGGAGTCAAGGGGGTTTATCTGAAGCACCCCCACTCGATTTTTTCTGCCGGAGCAACTTCGAAGTATTTTTAATTAGTTTTTAAAAATATTGGTAAATGACTAATTTAATTACGTTTTTGACGTTTCATCTGTCAATGTCATATCGATATATAGTACTGAATCGATCTAGTGAATCGATATTTCACCCTAGAGAATCGAGATCGAATCTTTTTCTGTTTTATTAAGATTTGTAAAATTATTTACAATTGGTTGAATGTACCCCAACTCGTAAAGAATGACAGTTTTTAATTTAATTATTCAATGTTGTCTGTACTTTATTGTATCTTTTGATATCGTAAATATAAACTTTTAACGCAAATCAAAAAAGATCGATTTTTACGAAATCAATCTTTAAGATTTCGATTTTTTCTGAATCGATTCATCTAATTTCGATTTGAATTGATTTAAAAATATGTAAAATTTAAATCCCTATGCCGGCCATTTTGTTGACAGCTTTTCCTCATGGCGTTGCTTCCAAGTTTCAGAATTTTGGTGAATAGTGAAATATTTGTGGCGGCGGAATACTGCTAAATGTGTTATATCTAGTGCAATAGCGAGCGAAGCGAGCCTGGGACGTGGAGCACCCCCACTCGGACAGGTTAGGTTAGAAGAGACGAATAGACCCCGTCATCCTCTTCGTGGTTATTTTTTTGTAAACCACTCAGAAGTAGGAGCCCCACGAAGCGGGGCTCCGTCGACCAGACTTCCCTTGATTACACCATGTTAAGTGGTGTGGGGCTTCCATCCTCCAACTCTCTCTCCCCATAAATCAGGTTAAAATTGTCATAAAAATTACGAAACATAACCTCAAAATGAAATTTTTAAAAATTAATAAAAAAAAAACTAAGCGCGTCCGGCAGAAAGTGGAAGTAGGGGGTGACTCTACAACTCCTCCCCTCCCCCCCCCGCCACCCACCCCCAAATTCAGGCGACCGAATTGTAAACCTTACCCGAAATCAGTTGAGGAGGATTATTATTATTATAGAAAGCCAGTATGATTACAGGCTGTAAAGGCTTACCTCTTAGACTTCAGAGGTGTCAATGGATTTATCTTGTTTGAAGTTGGCTGCATGTGCTAATTTTTTTTAAACAAGCTATTCTCCAAACTCCATGTCTAAGCATGCTGCCTGCAGGAACCATCATCAAATAAACTGTACGTTCGTTTGCCACATTCGTTTTATAAAAATAGTTAATTTGGCAAAAACCAGATCTCAAATCAATTATAGGTACACTTAAGACTATCAAAATTTTAAACAATTATAAAGAAAAAGATCATACCAAAATTGTTTGCACCAGAGTTTGATAACCCCATTCTCCAAGTATTAGTTGATTGACACCAAGCAGTGCAGTCTCTATACAGGTTTTGTCACCTTCGTCCAATTGAGGCAATTTCACTTTAATGCTTTCATAGTCTCGCGTAAACGGTACAGCCACTGAAATATACAAATAATGCTTAATCAAAAGTTGTAATCACTCAGTTACACCCTTTCAAACTTAATCTCAAACTTAATCGAAAAAATACTAACCTTCATACATAGAAGAAAATGTTACCAAAGCAACATATTCTAACTTCGCATGTACACTTAAGTAATCTAAAAATGTATTAATAGCCGCTGAAGCAAGTGTAAGTCTTGTAATATTCTCTGTTGAGTCTGGTATCGGTATAGGTCGAGACATGGATAAGGAGATGTCAAGTAATATAGCCGTTGGCATTTTGTATTTAACTGATCAAACTAAAACAGGAAAGTAAAACTTTATATAATAAATGAAATTATACTATTTTTGTTATGTACACGTCTCATTCTCATTCATAGTTTATATTTCTTTCGATTTGATCTTATTACTTATTTTTGACTTTGACAATCGAATCAAAACAAGCAAACTAGGGATGTACGATGATCATCGATGTTAAAAAATAAAACATCGATGCTGTCACATCTTAAACATCGAAACACCGATGTCAATGAACCAATACTCGATTAAGGGGCTATAGTAACTCAGCTCAAATTTTAATTTCACCCTCACTTTCCCGCGTGTCGTATACTATCTACCGACATGTTTGTAATCACTAATACTGTAAGTAGATAGGTCGTTAGATACTTATTTCATTAGGTTTATCACATTTATGCCTATTTCTTTACGCCAACCCAGTCGCTTCTTATTTTTATTACGGTTATTTCCCATTTTAATTTTACGTCGTCCTGTTGCGTAATTTGAATTCCGATCGTAAGCGATACAGCTTTCCCGTTCGAAATCCGAAACAAGACTGATCGGGCGGTAGGGAACAAGCTTCAAGACGCCGATAGTTAAAGTAATTACTTTTTACAGTGAAAATAATGGTAATAAAAAAAAAAACATAAGCCTTTATAGTTAGTTGAGTTAGTATGCAAAGTTTCATGATCTAATTTAAAGTATTTTATGAATACCAGCGGTTTATTGTTGAGTTTGGAGGTAACTTTGGATTTCTTTTATCGAGAAAATTCGTCTCACAAAGTACTTAACATTAATCCTCAATTTTACCATATATTTATTTCAAAATTTATGCTGCAATATTTTTGGCATAACGGAGGACCTTGCTATGCCATATGAGGTAGTATTTTTACTATTTCCCCTTAATAAGAACTTGTGAACAATGCGAACCCGCAAAATCAATTTGAACTTAATCTTGCATCTCCTATGAAAGATTTAAAATTTTGAATAATTCAGAATTCCTACATGCATACATCATCTAAAAAAATATTACGGTGTGTCAAACTTAACTGTAAAGTGTGAACTAAAATGTCAGTTGTCACTGCTTTGCTTTGTTATTATGTGGTGTCGTTGTTGGTTGTCATCTAATAACTATTCTACGTAAATTGATATTCAAAATAATTGTTTTTTCCCTTGTTCTAATTATCCCCGGCTACTGAGGTACTGCGGGCCGCATATCGATGCGAGATAATTTGACGTATATATTTAACGTTCTAATAAAGAAACAAGAAACAGCCGCAAATATCATTCTGCGCCACATCGTCTTCACACGCCGCTAGCGTCATGTATCCGTCGACCATTTTTGAGCCGTTTCTTCAACGTCACAGCTCGCTTCTTCTTGCTGTTCCGGAGCTGCGTCCCACGCCGCCGCCGCTCGCCGACTACGCATGCGCGCCGGCCTGCACAACGTTTATAGCCCAGTCCAGCGACTTTACTTTTTTTTTTGCGCCCGAAGCAAATATGGGCAACCCTCCGGAAAGCGGGCGAGGGAGGCGGTGAATGCTCATAGCATACCACGCAGCCGGCTGCGTGGTTATGTGGAGACTTTTACCCACTAAACACCGCCTTTTAGGACTTGGCTTAACGATCTGACTAGAGATCTCTAAGCCGTATACGAACGCGACCCTCCTTGGCAGAAAGGAGGGCGCAAAGACAGCAACGTAGCTACGAGAAGATATACACGAGTCTCACGCCGGCAAATGGAACGCACATAATAGTTGTATTTTGATTAATCTTTATTGGTCATAATGTAAGAATTGTAATTGGCTAGGCAAATAAAAATTGTTATTATTGGTAAACTAACGACGGAACCGGACATATAAATATAGGCAGGGTTGACGTAAAAATGTGTTCCATATTCCATATTCTATACTCCATTCACAACTCGTCGGCACATACTATAAATGTTTCATTCCTCCACCACTAAACCACTCGGAGTCTGTTAATAGTTGACCTCATATCACCACTATTACATATATATATATATATATATATATATATATTTATTTTCAATTCTGTTTTTTGAGCTTGTCATAACGAGTTTATTTTTTGCTTGAAGTTTATGAAATTAAATCACTAAGCGATCGCGAACATAGACAATTTCACTGAATAGTACATTTGACTGTGCATTTTATAGCCGCTCAAGCGTCCTGTTTGTAAAGTTCACAATTATGTTTATTGTGAACTAACACTCGTTTGCTTATATATAATTTTACTGAAAAAAAGTAAACAAAAATAAACTTGGGGCGACAATTTGAGAGTGGCCATTTCTTTCGAAACAGCTATACTTTAAATTTAAAATAAGACTCGATTTTACACTAGAAACTGTGATATGTATACGTAATTATAAAGCACAAATCATCTAGTTTATTGTGACGTAGAATATTCTAAGTAATATTAAATAAAACTAAAGTACTTACGGCATAATCGTTGACATTCCATAAGCACTTGTTCACAAAACACCGAGAGTAGAGTAGACTGATGTTAAATAATTACGGTTCATTCGTTAAAGCTTGTTACACTGCCATCTCGTTTGTAATACGTAAAGTAGTTCGTCAGCCATGGATTCCAAAAAAACAAAACTTACAAAAATTACCGCAAATGTCCCTAGATGTCAGTTTTATAAAACTTGACGCTAAGGATACTTCACTATCCGGGACGTACAACGCTACTTTTGTTTTGGCTAGCGTAGTAGCCATGGACGTTAGAGTGGATAAATGGCTATGGATATTTACTGCTTGGGACGGAAAAGTCTATTATTTTGTTTTTGTGCAGTTTGTTAATTTTTTCTCTGTAATTAATAAAATGATATATGAGTGTATAGGAACACCATTCATCATCATCGGCAAACTTATAACAAATTAACAAGATAGTTGTTAACTTCTTCCCATTTTTTTATTACAGTTTGACACTAACATTTTTTAATTACATTAATAATAAACCACAAACAACATTACTATTTTTTAATAATCTAATTTTAACCTATTAAAAAGGTACATGTGCAAAAAACATCGATAATAGCCAACATAAATCTTTTGAGTAGGATAAACATCGTACATCGATGTTAAGCTATCGATTCCAAAATCGATGTCATCATCGATGTTTCTGCAACATCGACCATCCCTAAAGCAAACAAAAATAACTTAAGTTTTTTTATTAAGATTTTTGACTTAGATCCTTGTCTTTTAAGCCATGTCTTCATTCGGCATCTTCGTTTTAATAGATTTTTTCTTCACAATATGCTGATGTGTAACATTAGTTTTTAGAAGATTTTGACGACAAGTTAACCCAGCCGACAATTGGCAGTGACTCTCAATCAAGTTCATAAAGTGTCTAAGCGATCAAAATAACTTGAGATTTATATCAACGTCGAAACACTTAATTCGTCGTTTTATCTAATAGTTCACATGCGCAGAAACTTAATACACAAAATCGCATCATTTTTACGTATCAAAATTTACTTTAAATGATAAAACAGGAATGATGGATGTAGATTAATGTCTTAGATCATGTAACTTCTTCAATTTCATGTTTTCTTAATAATTAATCTCTTATGCATAGTGTTTTTGCTAAAATATTTCATCCATAAGCTAAGCCAAATCTAGTACTGGAAAATAAATAGATTTAGTCATGTCCACGCGTGGAAATGTCTTTACAAATACATTCCTAGCCTTATGTATATGACCCTTAAGAGTAGATTTTGTCAAATATAATATAGGGTAATTTTGAAACGCTTCCGAAAACGAAGACAGACGATAGTACTAAAGAAACCTTTGATGATAGGACGAAAATAAAAACGATCCCGGTAAAAAAACTACATTTTCACAATGTTTAATTAGCTTTATTCACGCTCTATCATGTTAGTACAGCTAAATGAAACCATAATTTCATTAAAAAAATCATGAAAATACATAAACATAAAACCAGCAGTGGAACTTCAAATACCTAACATCAGCTGATATTTTGTCAAATATAATATAGGGTAATTTTGAAACGCTTCCGAAAACGAAGACAGACGATAGTACTAAAGAAACCTTTGATGATAGGACGAAAATAAAAACGATCCCGGTAAAAAAACTACATTTTCACAATGTTTAATTAGCTTTATTCACGCTCTATCATGTTAGTACAGCTAAATGAAACCATAATTTCATTAAAAAAATCATGAAAATACATAAACATAAAACCAGCAGTGGAACTTCAAATACCTAACATCAGCTGATAGGGGTCAATGTACGCGGGTCGCCAAATATGCACAGCTCATGAGTAATTTATCTACTTAAGTGCGCGCAGCCCGCAGCCCGTAATCACACTAATACCTAACAATTTACAACATTTGTCTAAATACCTAACTTATTGTTACGAGCTTGAGGTTCGTGACAATAAAAATTGCCGATAGAATTACCTAAATTAACACTTTAATTTTCTTTACACAAATTAAAACTTAAAACACCAATAATTAATCACACTAATTCACTTTATTCTAATCTGAAGCTTCGCTTGTCTCGCCAAATTCAATACTTCCCCGATCGCGTATTGCAGCGCCTTTATATAGGGCTCTTCCACGAAAACATCCAGAATATTCCAGAATAGTCAAGTAAATACGCGCGCCAACCGACCAAGCGCAGAAAATTCGAGTGTGCGGCTTCCAGAAAGCTTAATTCTTCTGTTCGATACTAGATGGCGCTAGTGCCGTCAACTTCAGCGAGGAACATTATTTACTTAACCTACTATTTTGCTAGTCTCCAACTAGCCACTTTAATTCGAATTCACAGGTTAAGTAAACCAAATACCTGGTTCGATTATGAATTATGAAACATTTGACGGAATCCCCCCAATTGTGCTGAGGACGTGTGCTCTAGAGTTGGCACCGGTTTTAACGCGTCTTTTCCGGTACTCCTACTCCCTAGGCGTAGTCCCAAAATCATGGAAGACGGCTCACGTCCACCCGATCCCTAAAAAAGGCGACCGCTCTGACCCGTCCAACTACCGGCCAATCGCCATCACCTCCTTGTTCTCCAAAACAATGGAGTCCATTGTAAACTGCCAGCTCATGAGGTACCTTGAAGATCACCAGCTGATTAGTGACCGCCAATACGGTTTTCGCCGTGGTCGGTCAGCTGGTGATCTTCTGGTCTACCTAACTCACAGATGGGTGGAGGCAGTAGAGTTCAACGGGGAGGCATTGGCCGTTAGTTTGGACATTGCGCAGGCCTTCGATCGGGTTCGGCACAATGCGCTTCTTTCGAAGCTCCCTTCCTATGGGCTTCCCGAGAAATTGTGCGATTGGATCACCAGCTTTCTTGCAGATCGGAGCATCAAGGTCGTTGTAGACGGTGCAAGCTCCGATTGCAAGCCTATTAATGCTGGTGTTCCACAGGGCTGCGTGCTATCGCCAACGCTGTTTCTTCTGCATATCAATGATATGTTGCATACCCGTAACATTCATTGCTATGCAGATGACAGCACTGGTGATGCTCTTTACACCGGCCGTGCCGATATTTCTCAGGAAATCGACGCCGAGTACCGGGACACACTTGTGTCTGAAGTGGAGTCTTTGCTTAACAAAGTCTCGAATTGGGGGCGACTAAATCTAGTCCAATTCAATCCCCAGAAGACACAAGTTTGCACGTTAACCGCTAAAAAGAACCCCTTTGTCGTATCCCCTCAGTTTCAAGGCACTCCCCTTGTTGCCACAGCCAGTATCGGAATCCTCGGCGTCGACATTTCGAGTGGCGTGCAGTTTCGTGGTCACTTGGAAGGGAAGGCCAAATTGGCCTCTAAAATGATTGGCGTGCTCAGCAGAGCGGGACAGTATTTCATGCCGGCACACCGCCTGCAACTTTACAAGGCGCAGGTTCGGCCGCACATGGAATACTGTTCCCATCTCTGGGCTGGGGCTTCCCAGTACCAGCTCCTTCCACTTGACCGCATCCAGCACAGAGCGGCTCGAATCATCGACGACCGAGTGCTTTCCGATCGGCTCAATTCACTGGCGCTGCGAAGAGATGTTGCATCTCTTTGCGTATTTTATCGCATCTATCACGGAGAGTGCTCCGAGGAATTGTTCGGATTAATCCCAGCCGCCAAATTTCGTGAACGCACTACACGGCAAACGTCCCGATACCATCCACACCATCTGGATGCATGGCGGTCCACCACTGTACGTTTCACAAGGAGTTTTCTTCCACGTACAACCTCTCTGTGGAATATTTTACCACCGGCGATTTTTCCGGACCGATACGACCTGGGGACCTTCAAGAAAAGAGCTTACTCCTTTCCAAAGGGCCGACAACGCACCCGCAATTCTCCTGGTGTTGCGGTTGATCATGGGCGGCGGTAGTCACTTAACATCAGGTGAGCCGCACGCTCATTTGCCCCTTCTTCTTAAAAAAATGTAACTATTCGGATCAGTTCCGTACATAGTTTTTAAAAAAAAAATAGGTATGAAACAGCTTACCGATCTAAATCCATAAATAAACCTGCCCATACGTTAACCAACCATCGGGTTTGGTCCTCAGTTTACTCTTTTACACCTTATGAACTCTCCGGTATGACATAAAATTATACAAAATTAATAACAAAAAATATTATTGAAATATTTCTAAATAAATACACTCAAGTTTTACCGATGCTTACCGGTTACCGGCAGGTCACTAACCAAGACTAATCCCTAGCGGTGATACCATCATATACTACAGTTTGCTTAAATGCACAGACTAATATGATGGTACGCATCTTAAACATGTTCAACAACTTTTTATTTACAATACGAAAAAAATGATACTGCGATTGTATTTACGATTAGTTTACACACTACTTACAAATAAATATGTATGTGTGTAGTACGATTTATTTGTTTCATGATGATAGTGAACATTAATCAAAAGCCTAATATTGTAAATTCACTTAGTCTGTCAACACAGCGGATCGGGTTTATCCTATACCTTTAAACGAGCAATTCTTGTATATATATATATATATATATATATATATATATATATATATATATATATATATATATATATATATATATATATATATATATATATATATATATGGCTCCAACGATTTAGTTATAATACGACTTAATTGCTTGTATGTGTGCTCCTGGCGACGCCGATCCTCGTGCAAAATAAGGTTGACAGCCATTCTATTTTGTATTGTAGTATTCTATGAATGAACGCATCAACGACTTTTTTGCCACCCCGTCGTGGCGGGTCGCTTCGGAATGAAGTGAAATATTTGACAGATTTCATAGCGGAGGAAGTTTGAAAATTGTAGAAATAATTATTTCTATCTGAATATATTAATTATAATATTATATATAAATTAGATCATACATGGATAAATTGAGTTACAGATATTCGGAAAAGTTAATTGTTTTTTTTTATAGGATAGGGTGACAAACGAGCACACAGTCCACCTGATGGTAAGTGGTTGCTGTGGCCTATAGACATCTACATCTATCCTCGATTACGAATCAAAATGCAAAGGAGAGTAAACGCTAAGACAGTGCACCTGTGCTTGCGCATACACTAGGGCACTATAATCCTGTCCTGCGCTGATGACTAGTCTCCATTGAGGCTGGCCGCCGTGACTTAAATTCGGTCTGTAGGTCATTTTTACTATTATATGATGTTCTAAAGGTCTGTGCAACTTTACTTTTTAATATTAAGTTAGGGTAGAATACAATACAATTTTTGGGGAGACAATTTTTTGAGAAAATTGTAAAGGTATGATAAACATCCATAAAATTATTTTTTGTATAGCACATAGAGTCAATTTAAAATGTAGCCAAGTTATATCACAATAAATAAAAAAAGTTACAGAGATACAGTATGAGTTCACCTTACTATGTTCTGTTATATTTAAATAATAATTATTAAATTATTAGAAATTGAAATAATTCCTTTTTAAAATAAATACTACGCGAACGAAGTCGCAGGCGGCAAAATAGTTAATATCCAATGGCCAATGGCTACTTAGACAATAGATGTGAGGCTATGGCCACTCCTGAATACCAAGATCAGCTTGTTATCATATTGGCGGTTTTATCCTTTAGAGCGGAACGCATATTGTGTATATAAATCTGATGTTGTACGAGTATAGCGATACATTTTTACTGTTAAATTCATTGGATAGAAATATCGAAGCCACGTAGATTGCACATTAAATATGATTGATTTTTTTCTACAAAAATAATATTTACAGTGACGTTAGAATTATTCCTATGGAAGAAACCACAAACGACAACAATAGGGTTGTTGAAGAAGGAATAGATAGCGATGAAAACGATTTTAGTTATAATTTTATAAATATTCCTTGGGATGACCGTTCAAAAAAAAGTAAAATAATAATGCTATTTTTTTTAATAGCGATATTCTTTTCTACAATGGCTTTAGTCATTAATAATTTTGTTGTTCATTATCAAAACTTTAAGTTTAACGAATCTTTCCATAGAGGAGAAATAAATTGCAATCTCGTTAAAGTAGATGAATATCGGTATGCAGCCAGAATTCATTCTGTGTCATCTCGCGAGTTGGTATGTGTAGGTGCAGTGATAAACGAAAATTCAGTTCTGGCAAACGAAGTGTGCCTGAAATCTGGACCAGTTCGTTTACATGTTGGGAGTCCTACAGAGTACAGTATTTTCTTCTATTTACATATCTTTTTTACTTAATTTTCTTTCTTGTTTTTTCATCTTTTAGGATTAAAATGCAATTAAAATTTTATTTTGATCCTTTCATAAAAAGATCTCTTATTCTTCAACTATTAATATTGTCCTAAGTAAAAGTAAAACATGCTCGTAAAACAATCAGTTCTTAGATTAATAGTTTCAAAAAATCTACTAAAATAATAATAAATATTAATTAATTAATTGTATTTTTTTGTTACAGCCTATATACCTCCCACTGCTGGGCACAGGCCTCCCCTCATTTTTGAGAGGGTTTTAGGGCAAGGAAGTGTCCGCCGCGCTGCCCCAATGCGTGTTAGCGAACTTCACATGTCTTCGAAATATTTTTTTTTCTTATTCCTTAGACATGCAGGTTTCCTCACGATGTTTTCCTTCACCACCGAGCACGTGGTAAATCAGCACTTAAAATTTCAATTAACAATTTCATTGGTGCCGGCGGGGATCGAACCCGGGTTACTCGCGTTCTGTTATATTTACAGCGAGCGTTAACCATCTGAGCTACCACGGCTAAATTGCTACCACGGCTAATTGTATTGAACACCAACCTCCGCTAGCGATTGTCTCATAAGCGAGATATTTGCCATAGTTGCCAAGATTGGCAGGCAGGTTAGCAACCGCAGCTTTTTATAATGTTGAGTTGTCATCAAAAAGAGGCTGCTGTCCATTTCCTGCTTCATGTCCCGCTGCAATCTCTTGCGTTATCCACGGTATGATTTGAAGTAGAATTCTCTTACGCTGTTACCTCACATCATATATTGCCAAGACAGTTTCTTATTTTCTTGCGATTGTTTGGATTTATGACATAAATTTAAAACTATTTTTATTTTACTTTAAATTTAGTCAGCGTTGTAAAAAAGGATTCCCGGTGGACGCTGTCGAGTTAATACCACACGATGGGGTTATATCGAAAAATCTAGTGCTTTTGATCACATATAAGAAAATGATTCAGTGTGCGAGTATCATAAAAATCAGTGTGAAAATAGATTGGAATGTGCATGCTTATGTCATCGGACGTCCGTTTCGTGGTGAAAGGTCCTTGTCCCGTCAGCTTGTCACATTAGATGCCCGCGATAACTATACTTACAATGGCCATTTGATTAACAATTTGCGGCACAGCAAAGTGATTTGCGTGAAATATCTTTCACGCTGCCCAGTGAGAGCCGGCGATCTATTAGTGCAGAAGGACCGTTTATTGGGCTTAGCTTCCACAAGCACACAACGGAGAGAAAATAATAAGCTTGCGTGTTTTGCCAATGTTAGTAATGTTCGCCAGGAGTTGACACAGCTGGATGTAAAATTGACTTGAATAAATGAATTTATAAAAAAGTGTTACAATTTTTATAAAAAAGTGGTAATTCATAGCTTATTTATAACATTTATATATATTATATATATTTATTTACGTATAGAGCATTAAGCATATACGTGGTAGATTTATTAGCAGATGTACTAGTAGTATATATAGTTGTAGCACGGAGGGGTCGGCTCGACCGGGGAAGGACCACGCACTCACAGATTACCAGCGTAAAATAGTAGCTTAATGCTGCTCGTATGGTAAGTGTAGAGAACTGGATCTTTTTATCTTTTTTTACTGGAAACGAGGCATTCCATCTTAGTCCTCACGGGTGATAACTCATCTGCATTTTGATTCGTAATCGAGGGTAGATCTAAATGTCTATGGGCCACAGCAACCTTACCATCAGGTGGACTGTGTGCTCGTTTGTCACCCTATCCTATAAATAAAAAAATGCTTGGTATTTTGGTAGTGAAGTATCTTCAGGAAATCAAACAGAAATTAAAAATAATTAAGCATCGGAGTTGCACTGTGGACTCTTCCTAGCTACAAAACCCTTTCAGAAATAAGCTCAGCAGTGGAATGTGAGAAGGTGTATGTGTGTTACTTTACATACGACGTGGGAAAGCAATTTTGATGTAAGTAAGCAAATTATCAAAAATTACTTCTCATAACTTGATTTAAATTAGAATCACAAAAATAAAGCTGCGTCGCCTTTTGTGAGTCCAGTGTTTGCACGACAAAAAATCACGCCTGTATTTCTATTTTTCGCCTTTAAGTGCAGTAAATTGGCCAAAATTTGGTAATTTATTAATTTTTTTGCTTACAGACTCAGATTGAGTAAAAAATTTAATTCTTCTGAGTTTATGGCAAAAAAATTTGTATTTCGGCAACACATAATACACTTATGAACAAACAGCATTTCTACTTGTGATTCTCGAGATCAGTTTACTTACAGCAATTTTCATTTTAAAAACTCACGGCTAGATAATACTTTTTGAAGAACTTTTTAATAAATTTTGTAGTATTTTTTTGGTTATCATATTATTGTAGAATATGAGAGGAATAAGAAAAGAAACTGCAACTATTTCTGTTTATCTATCTCTTGTCTACGAATATTACATGTATACATGTACACTCCTTGTTATCTATTGTACCACCAAATTTACTTTTCAGTTAACAGATTCGCTCGTGGAGAGCTTACTACTGTCACTTAAGAAATTTACCGAGGAAATATATTTATTCGCATTTTTCACAATGAAATCAAACAAAACGCACTTTTCACAATCAAATCAAACAAGAGTGCTTTGTTACAGCACAGAATAAATAATATTTACTAAGTTCCAATTTTTTCCATCTAAACATACAGGTTGGTTGCACTGTATGTTTGTTAATTATTTGACGTCGAAAGACTTTCATTTTGTATAATAATTATTGTTGTCTTAGTAACTTTCCAATTAATTTCTGTTTTCATAAGTTATTTTTAATAATATTAAAGATAATAAGAGTAGTTTGATAAGATCCATTAGTAAAATAATTTTGCATTTATAGTTAAAGTAAATTTTTATGCTTTGCTTATTACATTTTATTTCACTCTAATATTATGTTATTAGGGGTTTATCAGCGTGATAGACTTAAAAATAGAAATCCGCAGTAGAACCAGACTAACCGATATAGGCCAACGGATTAGTAAGCAGAATCTATTTATCTATTTTATGTGATATTTGTGCTGTCAGATAATGGGACTCTTACGGATAAGTCGCTATGGGCCGAACATATACCTCGAAGAACTGACAATCGATGGGGAAGAGAGATTCTCGAGTTACAGCCTCGTAGTGGTGGCCGAAGTGTTGGAGAGCTTCGCACTAGATGGAGCGACGACCTGGTAAGACATGCTCAAAAACGATGGATGCAGGTGGCTCAGGACCGTGCTTTGTGGCATTCCTTGGGGAAGGCTTATGTTCAGTACTGGACTTGTGAAGGGCTGTAATGATGATTAAGTGATGAACTTAGTGCATTACTAGACTAAATACGAATATAATTTAAACTTATTATCTCAGTTTGTAGTATAAAGATAAATCATATTACTACTTTCGACATTTTTGCCGCCGCGCCACAACTACATAGCTTTTATTTAAATATACACACGCTTCCTTAGTTACAGCGTTCAAAAACCTTCCTGCTGTAAATAACTAAACTTATAGTTGAGTGGGTAAATTTGGATGAAAATATATGGTTAAAAAACTTATGCTCTTAAAATGGCGATATCATCTGGACAGTATAGAAATTTTTTTATAGGATAATGTGACAAACGAGCACACAGTCCACATCTACATGTATCCTCCATTACGAATCAAAATGCAGATGCGTTGTCACCCGTGAGGACTAAGATGGAATGCCTCGTTTCGAGTAGAAAGGGTCTCCGGTTCTCTACACTCACCATACGAAACACAGAAGCCTTAAGCTACTATTTTATGCTGGTATTCTATGTGAGCGTGGTCCCCCCCGGTCGAGCCGACCCATTCGTGCTACAACTATAGTACTGTTACGAGCTTAGGGTTCGTGACAATAAAAACTGCCGATTGAATTACCAAAATTGACACTTTAACTATCGAACACCAATTAAAACTTAAATCACACTTATAATTAATCACACTTCACTCTTTATTTCACTTTATTTCGCTCCGAAAGCTTCGCTCGCATCGCCAATTCAATACTGCCCCGGTGGCGGGCTTCAACGCCTTTAAATACGCCTTTTTCACCGATACATCCAGAATATTTGAGTAAATACCTGATCGACCAGGTGCTGAAAGTTCGAGTATGGAGCTTTCCAGAAGGCTTAGTTCTTCTATTCAATACTAGATGGTGCTATTGGTTGAACGTTCAGTCACGTCATTTTCTGGAAAACTCTCCTCGCTCTGTTCCCGGCACTAGATAGCGCTAGTGCCAGGTACCAGACGTCAACTTAGGCGCGCAACAGTACTAATATAACAGTAGCATGGCTCTACCACGTATATTATATAAATGTTTTTCGTATTTTGAAAAAGTTTTTTTTAGTTTGTACCTAGAGCAATATTCATTTCTTACGTCGACCTTAAATTAAAAAATGTAAACTATTTTAATGATTTGTGTTTTGTCTGCTCTCCACGATATTACCCAACGTTTTTGTTAACTTACGTTAACGACGATTCCAGCGAAATAATTTTGCTCTTTTATTGTTATTTAACTTATTATAAAAAATAATATTTGCGTAAAAATATATTACCCTTCATTACTCGTAATTAACGTTTAAGTTAGTCACGGAAAATATTACATAGCTTTCGTGGTCGTAACCATTTTTAATAAGTAAATATTCATCGCGCGGTCTTCCAAACTTCTGAAGTTATACGAAAAATGCTATAACGCGTTACGCGCGAAAAAGCTTCCACTACTGCCAATCAAGAACAAATACTGATTATATGGGCATAAAAATAATATTTGTTTGTTTATATTTTATGCACTGCCACTGCCTCACCGTTCATTAGATTGCGGTAAAACTTTGTTAACATATTGCTTGCACTTCCGTGAAGGTTATAGGTTACCTATAACTTCAACATGGCCACCTACCGCGTACAACTATAGACCCGGTAGGTGGCGCTGTTGTAGAATCCAGATATCACCCGCGCGAAGCCAGGGCAGATCGCTAGTAACTTAAAAATTTAATAGTTCACTTACTTCTAGAACAATCTCTTAGAACAGTTTCGGAAATTAATGAATGAGTGATAGTCGAAATCGGCAGAATATATAAAGACGTTTCACAATTAATCATAGTGATTTAGACATATTTAAAACATTATGAAATATTTGATAACTCTGCTCCAGAGCTAAACTTTACACTTAGCAACAAAATTAAGACGGATTTTAATAAAATTTAAATGACGTGGAGTTTAATCAATAGTGAAACCGGCAGTCAAGCCAGTATCAGATAATGGGTATGTCTATATCCTGAATTTTATCATGCCACGATTGAGTAAGGAATTAGTGACAATTATGACCAAAAAGTGACTTAATACAATTTTGGTATTGTAGTATTTATTAAGGATACTTGTTTTTGGAAGAATACTATGCTAAATTTAAGCATGAAGTCTTCCTTTGAAAACAGTAGTAGGTATTGTCTGGGTTTCCCGACGTTCTCGACGTTCCCGAGTTGCCGCCTCGACGTGGCGGGACGGCTTAGTATCTGGTCGTGACTTGGTCACCCGTGGTGAACCGAGTGGAATACACATGACTGGTCCAAGGTGGCCACTGCAAGTGGGTTTGACGATCTCACTTCAGATGTATGTTGTAGGGCTGCGGCGGGAGGGGTATGCGCCCTATACTCCGCGAATCAGTTGGGGCCTCACCGTTGATGCGGTGGTGGTGGGGCCGGAGGGGATTATCGGTATTACGATGCGCCGTCCTCCCAACTTCGGCGGTTGAAACTTTGTTAGCGGCGTAACCATAGACCAGACCCGCCAGTAGTTACGTTGTACCAGTTCTGGCGCACTTGTAGAAAGGTTGTACCAGTTCTGGCGCACTGAGTCACAAGTACGACGTTCGTCGACTCACGATCCTAAAAAAAAAAAAAAAAAGGTTTTGGCATGCCCTGATCAGGAATCTGCGGTCCATTTTTGCGTAGGATGCACGGTTCCGGAGATGTGCAGATCAATTAACTCTTATCTAATTGATATCCGCTTCGAGCCTCCACCGTCATTAGCGCTCCATTGTTCTTATCTACTTATCTATTGTCGATTGACTACCGTCATTATCTATTATTCGCAGCGTGTGGGTCGGCTTATGCTATTGTATTATACTCCTTTGTTCCTATCTACAACACTAATCTGAATCTACAATAAAACACATTACCTAATTTTGTTAAAATTTTTATTTATAAAATACAAAATCTTATTACTTATTATCTATAAAATAGGAGCGAAACATCTCATCCACTAACATATCGTCGTACAATGTGTTTTCTGTAAATATACTCGTAAAACTATGCATTGAACATCCCTGAAACTTATATAGCAAATACATTAAGCAATATTCGCCACAAACTGAAGTCCTATCAACATTCCAGTTCCATCTTTTACAATTTCGTACAGGTGCCCGTCCATATGAATCAAAATATTCACCGACGTCATTCGTATCGATATATAAAGCTACCCAATGTGACCCTGGTTTATCATCTGTACCCAAATTGCATATTACCTAGTCAGGTCATAAATTCTATCACATGTTTAATATAAAATAATTGAAACAAGTTTATTCATTATGTAACCATTTATATACCAAAATGAACTTAACAAAACATAGATTCTTATGACACTATAGTTTATTCAAAATGACCTCCGTAATTTTGAATACAGGCCTTCAATCTGCGCGGCCAGTCGTCTATCTCACCACGAACGAGGTCCATGTCATATCGGCGGCTGCCTTAATCAAGGATGTCTTGAGTGACTCCAAATTGGGATGAGGCTTTGAGCACGCCCTTTCCTCCAAGTGTTGCCATATCTTGTAATCTAACGGATTCAAATCTGGACTGGTATTTGTGTCGGATGAAGTCGATTTCACGCGCCGCCAGCCAGTCTTTTTTTTTTGTTTTTAAAGAACGTTACCTCCACACTAGGTTTTTCTCCTGTATCGTGGGGGCGGTTTACAAACACAAATTTCACAAGGACAAACATCCAAACTCGGAACAATTACTTGTAGGTCGTACAAATACTTGTTCCGTGCGGGATTCGAACCCGCGACCCCAAAGCGCGGCCACTCATTGCTAAGCCACTACGCCACGGAGCTGTCAAAAGTCTTGTGTGCTCTTCGCTCTATGAGCTGACGCCGAAACTTTGTTGGAATACCCAGTGCCTGTTATTGAACATGGTATGAGAAACAGGTTACACAAGGTTCGTCAGGACTGTATTTTGATACACAACTGCATTCGTTTTTACATTTTTCTCACAAAAATGTACCTCTGTTAAGCCCCAATAAGAAACTCCCAACCACACCATGAGCGAGGATGGAAAATGACCCCGTTGGACACGCGGAATACGGTTGCTCGCTTCTTCACTACTGTGTGCGTACACCTTATCATTTTGTTTGTTGTAGCTCTCTTCTACGGTAAAAATTTTTTCATCCGAAAAAAGAATTTCCCGATATTTTTTTCCCGCGTACCGCTTCAACAAAGCGCGGCATCTCTTCAGTCTCAGATCCATTAGACGAGCATTCAAACGATGTCCTGTTTTTCTTCGATATGCCCGAAGCCCTAAGTCTTCATTTAACGCCGTGGTTCTGCTTAACCCCATCTGAAGGGCCAACAGTTTCTGCTTACGTTTGGGATTTCTTTGAATTCGCACCTTTACAGCTTTTATCACTGCTGGAGTCCTAACAAATCGAGGGCGACCACTTCTTGACCTGTCATCTACACTAGAGTCTTCATTGTATCGTTTGATGGTACGATAAACGAATCTTTTGGTTATATTCAAATTTTTCAGTATATCAAAAAATTTAATTGGCGCGTAATCGCAACTGCAACACGGTCTTTTTTAAGGGTCCACTCCATATGTAAAAATGAGTAAAATTCTAAAAAGTATACAGTTTTATTTTCATGAATAATTCGAATTCAATAAACTTTTTTGTGGCCAGCATTCTAAAAGAAAAGTTTTTACTGTGTGACAATACTTATGACCTGACTAGGTATATACGTTGGTACGTGGGTGTACATGGACAGTCTGTTAGCAGCATAAACATTATTTTCTAGACTGGGGTGAATCTTTTTCAGATGTTGTTGTACATCTAGTGTATCCATGATATTACTGCTATTAGTAGATTACTACAGTACAATCTACTCAATGACTAACATAGGAATGATCAATAATGTGATTTCTAAATATTAAATTGCATTTTTTCTGTTATACAAAACCTATTTGAGTCATCAATACACTGAATAAGACGCAACACGAAGAATGTGAGATAAGGTTGTTGACGCATAAAGTTATTATCAATTCTACTGTAGAAATTCTTTAGATTAGAATTATTACTTACTGGTACTATATAAGACCAAGCAACTGCAGTCATGGAGTTAGTGTATGGTCGTTTAACCGCAGTGGATCTATCAATACTATATTTGTGTTACTTCAAGGCATCAAAGGCCATATATGTAAGTGTTTATTCTATTACCAAACTTACTTTTCTTTCTGTTATTTTCTTACGTGTGTGTGATTTAGTGTTAACAAATTATATTTAAATATTGTGTGTGTGTGTATATGATTAAGCCGTGGTAGCTCAGATGGTTAGCGCAAGCTGTAAATTTTACAGTACGTAACGCGGGTTCGATCCCCGCCGACACCAATTAAATTGTTAATTGCAATTTTAAGTGTTTATTCTATTGACACACTTACTTTTCTTTCTGTTATTTTCTTACGTGTGTATGATTTAGTGTTAACAAATTATATTTAAATATTGTGTGTGTGTATAAGATTAAGCCGTGGTAGCTCAGATGGTTAGCGCAAGCTGTAAATTTTACAGTACGTAACGCGGGTTCGATCCCCGCCGACACCACTTAAATTGTTAATTGCAATTTTAAGTGCTGATTTACCACGTGCTCGGCGGTGAAGGAAAACATCGTGAGGAAACCTGCATGTCTGAGAAAATTTCGAAGGCATGTGAAGTTCGCCAACACGCATTGAGACCGCGCCGCGGACATTTCCTAGCCATAAATACAAAGACAATAGCAGAAAGTAAAAAGTTAAAAAATACTTTTTTAACAATGACAGTCATTAGTTGATCATTAATGAATGTGATTCTGTTTTCTTAAATTACAGGAAGAAAAGAGCAGAAGGAAGAAATGGGATGATGGGAAGTAATGAAGAATGAATTGTTATGTGAAGTTTGTTGGAACAAACATATTTTAGTCACGTGTAAATACTTTTAACATTTTGGTTCAAAATGACACAAAATCTAAAAAATATTAGATACATCATCGACATGGACGGATTTTACATTACATATCATAGAAATGGCTATTCTAGACGTAAAACTATCTAATAAAAATGATTCGTTTATCGATCATTATTTGTTTCGGCCAAGTTATCCTTTCAATTATTTGTCGCCAAAAGACAAAAAAACTGTTCGTTATTGTGAAATACACGTGCACGGCATTCCATATTTTGATGTGACCGAAGAATTAAAATGTGCCTACAAACAAGAGAACATCATTCCCATACTAAATTGGTATATTAGAAATTTGTGCAAAGACGAAGTGATCGCATACAAAGGTGGTTCAACAGAAAAACAATTTTTAAAAATGTTGACGACGAATGATAGAATTTTTAATATTGAAGAATACAAATGTCCAAAATACAATGATTTGGTAAATGTCATAAATTTAAACAAACGTTATGTGTGTAATAATCATATATTTGCAAAAAATAAACACAAAATTTTACATTGTTCTTGTGACGAAGTGTGGGTTTTTTACAAGTGGTTATTACTTGAAAATAAAATTTTAAATTAATCATAAATTTTGTTTGATTTCCAAAAAACATTAGTTATAGTATACTATATAATACAAAATTGGTTCAACAGAAAAACAATTTTTAAAAATGTTGACGACGAATGATAGAATTTTTAATATTGAAGAATACAAATGTCCAAAATACAATGATTTGGTAAATGTCATAAATTTAAACAAACGTTATGTGTGTAATAATCATATATTTGCAAAAAATAATCACAAAATTTTACATTGTTCTTGTGACGAAGTGTGGGTTTTTTACAAGTGGTTATTACTTGAAAATAAAATTTTAAATTAATCATAAATTTTGTTTGATTTCCCAAAAACATTAGTTATAGTATACTATATAATACAAAATTGGTTCAACAGAAAAACAATTTTTAAAAATGTTGACGACGAATGATAGAATTTTTAATATTGAAGAATACAAATGTCCAAAATACAATGATTTGGTAAATGTCATAAATTTAAACAAACGTTATGTGTGTAATAATCATATATTTGCAAAAAATAAACACAAAATTTTACATTGTTCTTGTGACGAAGTGTGGGTTTTTTACAAGTGGTTATTACTTGAAAATAAAATTTTAAATTAATCATAAATTTTGTTTGATTTCCCAAAAACATTAGTTATAGTATACTATATAATACAAAATTGGTTCAACAGAAAAACAATTTTTAAAAATGTTGACGACGAATGATAGAATTTTTAATATTGAAGAATACAAATGTCCAAAATACAATGATTTGGTAAATGTCATAAATTTAAACAAACGTTATGTGTGTAATAATCATATATTTGCAAAAAATAATCACCAAATTTTACATTGTTCTTGTGACGAAGTGTGGGTTTTTTACAAGTGGTTATTACTTGAAAATAAAATTTTAAATTAATCATAAATTTTGTTTGAATTGTTTACACCAACACTTTCATTTTTTATTTTTCACCTTAGAACTTTAGACGTGTAATGTTTCACTTTATACATCCGTGTACTGCTATTGTGGCAGGACCAAGTGTATGTGGGAAGTCAAATTTTGTAACAAATTTCATAAAAACTATCATTCGTCGTCAACAATTTTAAAAATTGTTTTTCTGTTGAACCATTTTTGTATTATATAGTATACCATAACTAATGTTTTTGGGAAATCAAAGAAAATTTATGATTAATTTAAAATTTTATTTTCAAGCAATAAACACTTGTAAAGAAACCCACACTTCGTCACAAGAACAATGTAAAATTTTGTGATTATTTTTTGCAAATATATGATTATTACACACATAACGTTTGTTTAAATTTATGACATTTACCAAATCATTGTATTTTGGACATTTGTATTCTTCAATATTAAAAATTCTATCATTCGTTGTCAACATTTTTAAAAAATGTTTTTCTGTTGAACCAATTTTGTATTATATAGTATACTATAACTAATGTTTTTGGGAAATCAAACAAAATTTATGATTAATTTAAAATTTTATTTTCAAGTAATAACCACTTGTAAAAAACCCACACTTCGTCACAAGAACAATGTAAAATTTTGTGTTTATTTTTTGCAAATATATGATTATTACACACATAACGTTTGTTTAAATTTATGACATTTACCAAATCATTGTATTTTGGACATTTGTATTCTTCAATATTAAAAATTCTATCATTCGTCGTCAACATCTTTAAAAATTGTTTTTCTGTTGAACCAATTTTGTATTATATAGTATACTATAACTAATGTTTTTGGGAAATCAAACAAAATTTATGATTAATTTAAAATTTTATTTTCAAGTAATAACCACTTGTAAAAAACCCACACTTCGTCACAAGAACAATGTAAAATTTTGTGATTATTTTTTGCAAATATATGATTATTACACACATAACGCTTGTTTAAATTTATGACATTTACCAAATCATTGTATTTTGGACATTTGTATTCTTCAATATGAAAAATTCTATCATTCGTCGTCAACATTTTTAAAAATTGTTTTTCTGTTGAACCAATTTTGTATTATATAGTATACTATAACTAATGTTTTTGGGAAATCAAACAAAATTTATGATTAATTTAAAATTTTATTTTCAAGTAATAACCACTTGTAAAAAACCCACACTTCGTCACAAGAACAATGTAAAGTTTTGTGATTATTTTTTGCAAATATATGATTATTACACACATAACGTTTGTTTAAATTTATGACATTTACCAAATCATTGTATTTTGGACATTTGTATTCTTCAATATGAAAAATTCTATCATTCGTCGTCAACATTTTTAAAAATTGTTTTTCTGTTGAACCAATTTTGTATTATATAGTATACTATAACTAATGTTTTTGGGAAATCAAACAAAATTTATGATTAATTTAAAATTTTATTTTCAAGTAATAACCACTTGTAAAAAACCCACACTTCGTCACAAGAACAATGTAAAGTTTTGTGATTATTTTTTGCAAATATATGATTATTACACACATAACGTTTGTTTAAATTTATGACATTTACCAAATCATTGTATTTTGGACATTTGTATTCTTCAATATGAAAAATTCTATCATTCGTCGTCAACATTTTTAAAAATTGTTTTTCTGTTGAACCAATTTTGTATTATATAGTATACTATAACTAATGTTTTTGGGAAATCAAACAAAATTTATGATTAATTTAAAATTTTATTTTCAAGTAATAACCACTTGTAAAAAACCCACACTTCGTCACAAGAACAATGTAAAGTTTTGTGATTATTTTTTGCAAATATATGATTATTACACACATAACGTTTGTTTAAATTTATGACATTTACCAAATCATTGTATTTTGGACATTTGTATTCTTCAATATGAAAAATTCTATCATTCGTCGTCAACATTTTTAAAAATTGTTTTTCTGTTGAACCAATTTTGTATTATATAGTATACTATAACTAATGTTTTTGGGAAATCAAACAAAATTTATGATTAATTTAAAATTTTATTTTCAAGTAATAACCACTTGTAAAAAACCCACACTTCGTCACAAGAACAATGTAAAGTTTTGTGATTATTTTTTGCAAATATATGATTATTACACACATAACGTTTGTTTAAATTTATGACATTTACCAAATCATTGTATTTTGGACATTTGTATTCTTCAATATGAAAAATTCTATCATTCGTCGTCAACATTTTTAAAAATTGTTTTTCTGTTGAACCAATTTTGTATTATATAGTATACTATAACTAATGTTTTTGGGAAATCAAACAAAATTTATGATTAATTTAAAATTTTATTTTCAAGTAATAACCACTTGTAAAAAACCCACACTTCGTCACAAGAACAATGTAAAGTTTTGTGATTATTTTTTGCAAATATATGATTATTACACACATAACGTTTGTTTAAATTTATGACATTTACCAAATCATTGTATTTTGGACATTTGTATTCTTCAATATTAAAAATTCTATCATTCGTCGTCAACATTTTTAAAAATTGTTTTTCTGTTGAACCAATTTTGTATTATATAGTATACTGTAACTAGTGTTTTTGGGAAATCAAACAAAATTTATGATTAATTTAAAATTTCATTTTCAAGTAATAACCACTTGTAAAAAACCCACACTTCGTCACAAGAACAATGTAAAATTTTGTGATTATTTTTTGCAAATATATGATTATTACACACATAACGTTTGTTTAAATTTATGACATTTACCAAATCATTGTATTTTGGACATTTGTATTCTTCAATATTAAAAATTCTATCATTCGTCGTCAACATTTTTAAAAATTGTTTTTCTGTTGAACCAATTTTGTATTATATAGTATACTATAACTAATGTTTTTGGGAAATCAAACAAAATTTATGATTAATTTAAAATTTTATTTTCAAGTAATAACCACTTGTAAAAAACCCACACTTCGTCACAAGAACAATGTAAAATTTTGTGATTATTTTTTGCAAATATATGATTATTACACACATAACGTTTGTTTAAATTTATGACATTTACCAAATCATTGTATTTTGGACATTTGTATTCTTCAATATTAAAAATTCTATCATTCGTCAACATTTTTAAAAATTGTTTTTCTGTTGAACCAATTTTGTATTATATAGTATACTATAACTAATGTTTTTGGGAAATCAAACAAAATTTATGATTAATTTAAAATTTTATTTTCAAGTAATAACCACTTGTAAAAAACCCACACTTCGTCACAAGAACAATGTAAAATTTTGTGTTTATTTTTTGCAAATATATGATTATTACACACATAACGTTTGTTTAAATTTATGACATTTACCAAATCATTGTATTTTGGACATTTGTATTCTTCAATATTGAAAATTCTATCATTCGTCGTCAACATTTTTAAAAATTGTTTTTCTGTTGAACCAATTTTTTATTATATAGTATACTATAACTAATGTTTTTGGGAAATCAAACAAAATTTATGATTAATTTAAAATTTTATTTTCAAGTAATAACCACTTGAAAAAAAACCCACACTTCGTCACAAGAACAATGTAAAATTTTGTGATTATTTTTTGCAAATATATGATTATTACACACATAACGTTTGTTGAAATTTATGACATTTACCAAATCATTGTATTTTGGACATTTGTATTCTTCAATATTAAAAATTCTATCATTCGTCGTCAACATTTTTAAAAATTGTTTTTCTGTTGAACCAATTTTGTATTATATAGTATACTATAACTAATGTTTTTGGGAAATCAAACAAAATTTATGATTAATTTAAAATTTTATTTTCAAGTAATAACCACTTGTAAAAAACCCACACTTCGTCACAAGAACAATGTAAAATTTTGTGTTTATTTTTTGCAAATATATGATTATTACACACATAACGTTTGTTTAAATTTATGACATTTACCAAATCATTGTATTTTGGACATTTGTATTCTTCAATATTAAAAATTCTATCATTCGTCGTCAACATTTTTAAAATTATTTTTCTGTTGAACCAATTTTGTATTATATAGTATACTATAACTAATGTTTTTGGGAAATCAAACAAAATTTATGATTAATTTAAAATTTTATTTTCAAGTAATAACCACTTGTAAAAAACCCACACTTCGTCACAAGAACAATGTAAAATTTTGTGATTATTTTTTGCAAATATATGATTATTACACACATAACGTTTGTTGAAATTTATGACATTTACCAAATCATTGTATTTTGGACATTTGTATTCTTCAATATGAAAAATTCTATCATTCGTCGTCAACATTTTTAAAAATTGTTTTTCTGTTGAACCAATTTTGTATTATATAGTATACTATAACTAATGTTTTTGGGAAATCAAACAAAATTTATGATTAATTTAAAATTTTATTTTCAAGTAATAACCACTTGTAAAAAACCCACACTTCGTCACAAGAACAATGTAAAATTTTGTGATTATTTTTTGCAAATATATGATTATTACACACATAACGTTTGTTTAAATTTATGACATTTACCAAATCATTGTATTTTGGACATTTGTATTCTTCAATATTAAAAATTCTATCATTCGTCGTCAACATTTTTAAAAATTGTTTTTCTGTTGAACCAATTTTATATTATATAGTATACTATAACTAATGTTTTTTGGAAATCAAACAAAATTTATGATTAATTTAAAATTTTATTTTCAAGTAATAACCACTTGTAAAAAACCCACACTTCGTCACAAGAACAATGTAAAATTTTGTGTTTATTTTTTGCAAATATATGATTATTACACACATAACGTTTGTTTAAATTTATGACATTTACCAAATCATTGTATTTTGGACATTTGTATTCTTCAATATTAAAAATTCTATCATTCGTCGTCAACATTTTTAAAAATTGTTTTTCTGTTGAACCACCTTTGTATGCGATCACTTCGTCTTTGCACAAAATTCTAATATACCAATTTAGTATGGGAATGATGTTCTCTTGTTTGTAGGCACATTTTAATTCTTCGGTCACATCAAAATATGGAATGCCGTGCACGTGTATTTCACAATAACGAACAGTTTTTTTGTCTTTTGGCGACAAATAATTGAAAGGATAACTTGGCCGAAACAAATAATGATCGATAAACGAATCATTTTTATTAGATAGTTTTACGTCTAGAATAGCCATTTCTCTACATTGAAAATGTTTATGAGGATATGTAATGTAAAATCCGTCCATGTCGATGATGTATCTAATATTTTTTAGATTTTGTGTCATTTTGAACCAAAATGTTAAAAGTATTTACACGTGACTAAAATATGTTTGTTCCAACAAACTTCACATAACAATTCATTCTTCATTACTTCCCATCATCCTATTTCTTCCTTCTGCTCTTTTCTTCCTGTAATTTAAGAAAACAGAATCACATTCACCAATGATCAACTAATGACTGTCATTGTCAAAAAAGTATTTTTTAACTTTTTACTTTCTGCTATTGTCTTTGTATTTATGGCTAGGAAATGTCCGCGGCGCGGTCTCAATGCGTGTTGGCGAACTTCACATGCCTTCGAAATTTTCTCAGACATGCAGGTTTCCTCACAATGTTTTCCTTCACCGCCGAGCACGTGGTAAATCAGCACTTAAAATTGCAATTAACAATTTAAGTGGTGTCGGCGGGGTTCGAACCTGGGTGTACTGTGAAATTTACAGCTTGCGCTAACCATCTGAGCTACCATGGCTTAATCATATACACACACAATATTTAAATATAATTTGTTAACACTAAATCATACACACGTAAGAAAATAACAGAAAGAAAAGTAAGTGTGTCAATAGAATAAACACTTAAAATTGCAATTAACAATTTAATTGGTGTCGGCGGGGATCGAACCCGCGTTACGTACTGTAAAATTTACAGCTTGCGCTAATCATCTGAGCTACCACGGCTTAATCATATACACACACAAAATATTTAAATATAATTTGTTAACACTAAATAATAATAATAATAATAATATTCCAAAACTATCACACAACGCCATCTAGTCCCAAGCTAAGCAGAGCGTGTGTTATGGGTACTAGACAACTGATAAACATACTTATATATTTCTAAAGACATAAATATTATAGATAAATTACACCCAGACACAGAACAAATGATCGTGCTCATCACACAAGCATTTGTCCTGGGTGGGAATCGAACCCACGACCTCCGGCATAACAGTCAGGGTCACTAACCACTAGACCAACAGGCCTGTCGTTCAAAATCATACACACGTAAAAAAATAACAGAAAGAAAGGTAAGTTTGTCAATAGATTAAACACTTACATCTATGGCCTTTGATGCGTTGAAGTAACACAAATGTATTATTGATAGATACACTGCGGTCAAACGACCATACACTAACTCCATGACTGCAGTTGCTTGGTCTTATATAGTACCAGTAAGTAATAATTCTAATCTAAAGAATTTCTACAGTAGAATTGATAATAACTTTATGCGTCAACAACCTTATCTCACATTCTTCGTGTTGCGTCTTATTCAGTGTATTGATGACTCAAATAGGTTTTGTATAACGGAAAAAATGCAATTTAATATTTAGAAATCACATAATTGATCATTCCTATGTTAGTCATTGAGTAGATTGTACTGTAGTAATCTACTAATAGCAGTAATATCATGGATACACTAGATGTACAACAACATCTGAAAAAGATTCACCCCAGTCTAGAAAATAATGTTTATGCTGCTAACAGACTGTCCATGTACACCCACGTACCGACGTACATACCTAGTCAGGTCATAAGTATTGTCACACAGTAAAAACTTTTCTTTGGGTGCGTTTGGCAGAAAAAAGCGCTAGCAAGCGCTTGTAAGCAAAATGGCGATCGTAAGCGGTAAGCGCTGTCAAATCGTAAGTAGCTATTTTCCTCCAGGACACGATGTTAGTTTTAACGGGGGAACCTAACCTAATTTAAATATATGTTTGTAAAGTATTCATATTAAAAACTTACCAATCATGAATTTTTAATAACATGTATATGTTTATTCATGTCATTATATTACTTAAAACGAATATTGCACAAAACAACTTATCAACTCTACTTCAAAACAAACAAATTAAATAAGCAAAATGGCGGATTGTGTCAGCGCTACTGAAGTAGCAATCGTGGCCTGGCCGAAAACTATTTCAGCGCTTATAAGCGCTTGCTAGCGCTTTTTTCTGCCAAACGCACCCTTTTAGAATGCTGGCCACAAAAAAGTTTATTGAATTCGAATTATTCATGAAAATAAAACTGTATACTTTTTAGAATTTTACTCATTTTTACATATGGAGTGGACGCTTAAAAAAGACCGTGTTGCAGTTGCGATTACGCGCCAATTAAATTTTTTGATATACTGAAAAATTTGAATATAACCAAAAGATTCGTTTATCGTACCATCAAACGATACAATGAAGACTCTAGTGTAGATGACAGGTCAAGAAGTGGTCGCCCTCGATTTGTTTGGACTCCAGCAGTGATAAAAGCTGTAAAGGTGCGAATTCAAAGAAATCCCAAACGTAAGCAGAAACTGTTGGCCCTTCAGATGGGGTTAAGCAGAACCACGGCGTTAAATGAAGACTTAGGGCTTCGGGCATATCGAAGAAAAACAGGACATCGTTTGAATGCTCGTCTAATGGATCTGAAACTGAAGAGATGCCGCGCTTTGTTGAAGCGGTACGCGGGAAAAATATCGGGAAATTCTTTTTTCGGATGAAAAAATTTTTACCGTAGAAGAGAGCTACAACAAACAAAATGATAAGGTGTACGCACGCAGTAGTGAAGAAGCGAGCAACCGTATTCCGCGTGTCCAACGGGGTCATTTTCCATCCTCGCTCATGGTGTGGTTGGGAGTTTCTTATTGGGGCTTAACAGAGGTACATTTTTGTGAGAAAAATGTAAAAACGAATGCAGTTGTGTATCAAAATACAGTCCTGACGAACCTTGTGTAACCTGTTTCTCATACCATGTTCAATAACAGGCACTGGGTATTCCAACAAAGTTTCGGCGTCAGCTCATAGAGCGAAGAGCACACAAGACTTTTGACAGCTCCGTGGCGTAGTGGCTTAGCAATGAGTGGCCGCGCTTTGGGGTCGCGGGTTCGAATCCCGCACGGAACAAGTATTTGTACGACCTACAAGTAATTGTTCCGAGTTTGGATGTTTGTCCTTGTGAAATTTGTGTTTGTAAACCGCCCCCACGATACAGGAGAAAAACCTAGTGTGGAGGTAACGTTCTTTAAAAACAAAAAAAAAAGACTGGCTGGCGGCGCGTGAAATCGACTTCATCCGACACAAATACCAGTCCAGATTTGAATCCGTTAGATTACAAGATATGGCAACACTTGGAGGAAAGGGCGTGCTCAAAGCCTCATCCCAATTTGGAGTCACTCAAGACATCCTTGATTAAGGCAGCCGCCGATATGACATGGACCTCGTTCGTGGTGAGATAGACGACTGGCCGCGCAGATTGAAGGCCTGTATTCAAAATTACGGAGGTCATTTTGAATAAACTATAGTGTCATAAGAATCTATGTTTTGTTAAGTTCATTTTGGTATATAAATGGTTACATAATGAATAAACTTGTTTCAATTATTTTATATTAAACATGTGATAGAATTTATGACCTGACTAGGTAATATGCAATTTGGGTACAGATGATAAACCAGGGTCACATTGGGTAGCTTTATATATCGATACGAATGACGTCGGTGAATATTTTGATTCATATGGACGGGCACCTGTACGAAATTGTAAAAGATGGAACTGGAATGTTGATAGGACTTCAGTTTGTGGCGAATATTGCTTAATGTATTTGCTATATAAGTTTCAGGGATGTTCAATGCATAGTTTTACGAGTATATTTACAGAGAACACATTGTACGACGATATGTTAGTGGATGAGATGTTTCGCTCCTATTTTATAGATAATAAGTAATAAGATTTTGTATTTTATAAATAAAAATTTTAACAAAATTAGGTAATGTGTTTTATTGTAGATTCAGATTAGTGTTGTAGATAGGAACTATATACTATACTAATAATACAATAGCATAAGCCGACCCACACGCTGCGAATAATAGATAATGACGGTAGTCAATCGACAATAGATAAGTAGATAAGGACAATGGAGCGCTAATGACGGTGGAGGCTCGCAGCGGATGTCAATTAGATAAGAGTTAATTGATCTGCACATCTCCGGAACCGTGCATCCTACGCAAAAATGGATGGCAGATTCGTGATCAGAGCATGCCAAAACCTTTTTTTTTTTTTTTTTTAGGATCGTAAGTCGACGAACGTCGTACTTGTGACTCAGTGCGCCAGAACTGGTACAACCTTTCTACAAGTGCGCCAGAACTGGTACAACGGAACTACTCCCGCCGCTTGGGTCAAGAAAGTTGATGCTTCCAATTGCTCGTCTTTTGGCCACGAGGCATTCTCATATCGTAGTTGGGTAGGGGCTGGGCGAATCTATTGCGCATGTGGAGTTGGGGTCCATGGACGAAGTCGCTTGGATCCTGGTGTGCTTTACCTATGGAAGATGAAGGGGTAGGAGCTATTCTCTTTCGAGAAGGGGCGTAATGGGCTGGGCAGCACTGCACTGGTGGGAACGCGGATGTGTGCGAAAGCGTTCCATGCGGTGCGAGGCGGGTGTGCGTAGGCATGTAATAATATAATATTATTACAAAGTCTAAGTAAAATCTACTAAATTATGAATTAATATTATTATGACTGCCTTGTTGTTCTAGTGGTCGTAATAGTGCAACTGCTGATCATGAGGTCTTGGGTTCCAATCCCGGGTCGAGCCACTAAATTAACTATTGAGTTTTCCGTCCAGAAATTCTCAGTAGCTGCCCGGAGTCAGGAAGTTGGCGGTGTCTCACCCCCGTACCTCGGAAAGCACGTAATGCCGCTGGTCCTGCGCCTGATCTCTCTTCGGTCGTGTCGGTTTACCGTCCCATCGGATTATGAGAGTGAGGGAATAGAGAGTGCACCTGTACTTGCGCATACACTTGGGCACTATAACCCTATTCTGTGCCGATGGCTAGTCTCCGTTAAGGTATGCCGCCGTGACCGAAATTCGGTCTGGGTTATTTATTTATTTATTTATTTACACTTTATTGCACCATAAAAAGATTACAAAGGGCGGAATTAATGCCATTAGGGATTCTCTCCCAGTCAATCCGAGACGTGTGGAAATTATGTGATAGGTGACAAAATAAAATGAACAATAGTAATAAATCAAGGAAAAAAAACTACTGATAATCTTAAAAACAAACTAATATTGTATATCCGAATACAATAAACTTATATACTCCAAAATATAATACAGATAATATATAATATATACATACATATTCATAGATACATAAATATATACATATTTTAAATACAAATAGATATATAATACAAACCTATAAATAAAATAACAACAAAGGTAACCAAAATTAACTATATTAACTATCATCTAATATTTTCGTAAAATGCTTATGTACCAATCTTTTAAAGGCAGTCTTATTAGATGTTTTTCTGACGTCATCGGGCAAGGAGTTCCAGAGCAGTGCAGCCTGAATGGTGAAGGATTTACCAACAAAATTAGTAAAATGTAGAGGGATACCTAGTTTATTATTATATGAGGAACGCAGAGTTCTATCATGCGTTAGGGAAATATATTGAAATTTCTCCTTGAGATAAGAAGGAGTGGATGGATCATTTAAGATAGAGAAGAGAACAAGCAAAATTCTAGAGTCACGCCTCTGTTTAATAGTGAGCCATTTTAGGCAAGAGCGATAGTGAGAAATATGATCAAATTTACGGAGATTGAAAATGTATCTGACGCAATTGTTGATTAAATCCGGGTAACACACGTCTGCATAATCAATGATTGGTAGTATAAGTAACTGTACAAGCATAATTTTAGTCTTAAAGGGGAGAAAATTTTTCAATCGATAAAGAGAACGTAAAGAACCAGAGACTTTATGACATGTTTCGGAGATATGAACCCCCCAGGACAGAGTATTATCAATATGGAGACCAAGATTTTTAACTGAGGGAGAGAACGGTTACATTATTAATATTATTATAACTTTTAACAAAAGGTGAAAACCGACTTCAAATTGCTAAAAAATAAGTTTTTTTATTTGCTAACCCTAGGGTGGAATTTTTCTCCAAATTTATACGGGAGCGCGCTTGAAGTATGACATATTTAATAAAAAAAGAATAATTAAAATTGGTTTATAATCTACGAATATATCGCGTAATATAATAAAATAATATAATATACATACAAAAGAAACATACAGTTGAATTGAGAACCTCCTCCTTTTTTAAGATATATTTTTCTACTCAGAGTAATTACTAGCATAGAGGGATTCCTAAAATAAGAACAAAATTTTTATAGCTGAACTCTGTATACATACGAAGTTTAACGTGGTACAAAACAAGATAGCTATATTCTCAGATTAAAGAATAGACAGATGGAGCGCGTAGAATACGAGAGTGAAGCCACGAAAGCAAATACAAATTCAGAAGCGAATACAATCTCGCGTCAGTACTAAACTACGCGTCGTACTGCTTACACGTCACAAGTGATTTATTATTTTATGTTAAAACATGCCATCTTGTGTTTTTAAACATTGTAAAAGTTGTTCCCAAAAACAAAGAAAAGAAGATGGAGTATCTTTCCACAGGTAACTATTGCTTATTTTAATGGTTTGTTATTTATGTTCCCTCTAATATATTTGGCTCTCTCGGAACACAAAATATTGTCAACAATTGGTCTGTGTTGCCAGTTTACATCGAAATAGGTCTCCTTGAATTAGGGGAATGTGCATTGGACATAGGAGGATTGATTAATTTATACATTTATATACGGAAATAACTTATGTATATATATTATATCATTGTTCGAAAATCTTGTTATTTATTTTAACCCACCAATTAGCGCTATGTTTTTCAATTTTGAGATTTTCTATCGGCCGCTCTATTTTATTGTTACAATAATTTGACTTATGTTTTTGCAGATTGCCGACAACGCGGATCTAGTACTACGCGATGAATGAGTTACTATTATTCGTCAAAGTAGGCAGGATAATAATTGGATGTCTTAAAAATTTTGTGTTGTATGCTCATTGCATTTTAAAGAGGATGATGTATACTTTACCAAAAAAGGTCGTTGATTGATTAACAAAAGTGCAAAACCGACCAAAAATTTATGCGCGTTGCCGCCATCACCGGAAAAACCAAGTTTGGACCAAGTTGGTCCTTCAAACTTACTCGAAGCTAGTCAACTACCCGAAAAATCTATTAAAGATAATTCTGTATTAGCTGAATTTAGAGATTTGGACCTGGACTCTATATTCGATACACCTAGAAAACGTCAATTAAGAAAAGATTTAAGAAAACATAAGTTGTTACGAGTTGCTACTAAACATAAGTTAAAAACATTACAACAAAAAATCGACGACTAAAAAAAGGAATGATTCACTAAAGAATATTTTAAAGGATTTAAAAGATAAAAACTTTATAAATTGCGACACTCATAGCTTGTTAAGTGAGAATATTATAGCAACTGAATTTTTTCATAATTTACACATGCGAAGCTCCGGTAAAAAAATAAATAAATGTTCCCCGGCCATCAGAAAATTTTGCTTATCTTTAAATTTTTACTCTCCAAAGGGCTATGATTACGTCAGAAAAGCCTTCAATAGTTGACTGCCTCATCCTAAAACGTTGACAAAATGGTATACCCACATTAAAAGCGAAGCTGGATTTACCCAAGAAGCATTCACAGCGTTGCAAAAAATGGCAGAAGCGTCTCCTCATAAACTTATTTGCGCACTTATGTTTGATGAAATGGCGTTGCGCCAGCAGAAGCTGTGGGATGGTAAACGGTACATAGGGGTTGTCGATATGGGCGATGAATTAACAGAGTCTACAACTTTGGCATCTCAAGCATTTGTATTTATGTTAGTAGGAATAAACCAAACAATTTGACTGGGGAACAGAAATCTAATTTAGTTAAAATATGTCTCATGAAATGTCACGAAGCTGGAGTCAAAGTTGTATCACTAACATTCGATGGGCATGCTACAAATTTTACTACCATGGAGCTACTTGGTTGTAATATAACTGATACTGAAAATATGAAAACAACATTTAAGCACCCCTCAAATGTTAGCGCGGATTTGCATGCTTTTTAGATCCCAATCATGTAATAAAATTACTTCGGAACCAGCTAGAAGCGAAAAACGAATTCTTAAATAAAAATGAAGAAATTGTAGACTGGAACTTTTTAGCTAAACTAAACCAGTTGCAAGAAGATGAGGGCCTACACTTGGCAAATAAACTTTCTAGAAAACACATTTCCTTCAGAAACCAAATTATGAAGGTAAAGCTTGCTACACAGACGCTAAGCAGAAGTGTTGCGAAAGCACTGCAGTTTTGTAGAATTGATCTTTGCCGCATAACTTAAGTTGTAATGCCGCCTAGAAAACAAATAGCATCGAATAATAGCGATTCCTCGGATAATGAGGGCACACCTGATGCTGAGTTGGTTTTATTGTTAGCTAAACGAGATGCTTTATTTGAAATAGTGCAAAAAATATATGATATGTCCTCGGACATCCACACAAACACTTCCACGATGGAGCGTTTTCTTGATGGAAGTTCTAATATTAATGCTTTACGTATTGAGTTTAAACAGGTCTTAGATAATTATAATTCACATTTATTAAAAATAAACCCTATTGCTAAACCTGATTATAACAGCCTCATTGCGTTTGAGTCTCTTTGCGGTAGAATAAATAGGCTTTATTTACAATATTCGCAATCTAATTCACAAAGTACTAGTACACCGTCTAAAGCCAGATTCACACTTCCGCCTATCGAACTTATGCCATTTTCGGGTGACATTCGCTCATGGCCTTTATTTTATGCTAGCTTTAAATCAACCGTCCATGACAACACATCGCTTACCGACGCTGAAAAGTTATACTATTTGCTAGGTAAACTAACGGGCAAAGCCCTATCTGTATGCTCAGGTATAACTCCTTGCGCTGAAAATTATAAAATTTTATTGCAAGCACTCGTTGACAAATATGAAGACCGGCGTATGCTAGCATCTACATATATTAATCAGATGTTCGAATTTAAGCCATTGCAATCGGCCACCGCAAATAATTTTGATTTATATACTGATAACTTTATAAGTGCAGTGCGCGCTTTACAAAACTTAAAGTTAGATAATCTCGCGGACTTAATTGTTCTTCATATCGCGCTTAAGAAGCTGGACCCGGATACCATTCGCTCTTTCGAATATAGTCATAACTCGATGGTACCTACCTTTGATGATTTAGTAAATTTTATTAAGACCCGCTCCAAAGTTTTGCAACGCACCGATTCTAGTACAAATTCTAATAGCGCACCAAACAATCGACGAGGTAACGGTAATAATCGTCGCTGTAATAATACTTCGTCGCCAAAGTATCAGGCGTACGTAAGCACGACGACTAGTTGCTCAAAGTGTCTGTGCGATAATATTGTGCATCAACACCTATTTAAGTGTGCAGACTTTAATAAAATGACGCCGCAGGAACGATTTAAATGCGTAAAGAGTAACAATGCATGTGTGAATTGTCTCAGTTTAAGTCATCGAGTGTCTAGTTGCTCTTCAAATTATAGTTGTCGAGTTTGTAAATTTAAACATCACACATTGTTGCACTTCCACCGCAGAAGCGATAATGCTTCCCCTGCGCTGGCGCGTTCTCCACTGCTTCAGCCAGTTACACTGAAGTCTACAACCCCCGCGCCCGCACACTCGCCACCCCTCACCGCAGGTGCGCGTTCAGACGTCGCGCTGTGTACTTCGTTCAAGAATGTTTCTCAACGTTCACCGCCTCCCGCGTGCGCAAGTCGTTCGCAGAGAACTGTTTTATTATCAACCGCTCAAGTATTTGCTTTCGATGCTAAGGGAGAGAAACAAATTATTATTATATTATTAGACTCCGCGGCTCAAAGCCATTTTATGACTAAAGAGTGCTGTCATCGTTTAGGCGTTCAACAACACGATACCGAATGTACTGTAGTAAAGGGATTCGGTGGAGTTGAAAAAATTGTAAAATCGAAATCGATTGATATTAAAATTTTCTCACGATTCGACTCGAATATTAACTTCAATATTTCAACGCTAGTTGTTGATCAAATCACCGACCTTTTGCCCACTGCTGTGGTAGACACATCTGTCTTATCACACTTCCATGGCATAAGACTCGCTGATGAATGTTATAGCATGCCTAATAAAATTGATGTTTTGATAGGCGCATCCCTTTTCCCGCACTTACTGTGTCCAGACGTAATGTATTCGTCTAACGACTTGTCCGGGCCCTCGGCTTTGAATACGGTATTTGGTTACGTTATTATGGGCTCAGTGCCGACACTTCAGGTAAATCATTCTTTAACGTGCTGCTCAGTTCTAGAGTCTCCTATCGTTGACAAATTAGTGCAACGATTTTGGGAGCTTGAACAGCCACCCTCCGCACCGCCCATTCAGTGTCCTTCAGACATTGAATGTGAAGAGTTTTATAAATCTACGACATCCCGCGATCCTTTTACTGGTAGATATATTGTTGGCCTGCCATTTAAAGATGACGTTTACTCTCTCGGAGATTCTTATGAAACCTCTCGACGACGATTCATGTGCTTGGAGAGGAAACTTCAAGCCTCGCCTACATTAAGGTTAGCATATGATGACGTCATAAAGGAATACTTAGCTAAAAATTATATATCCCCCGCACCGCCGTATGACTCTCATGAACCCGCTCCAATATATGTCATACCGCATCATGGAGTCTTACGCGAAGATAAGAAGTCAACGCGTCTGCGCATCGTCCTGGATGCTAGCAGTAAGACTAGCACTGGGCGATCATTAAATGATATTCTGCATTCAGGACCAAATTTGCAAGGCGACTTGTTCAATATAATTTTAACTTTCCGCTTACATCCAATCGCTATGACAGCCGACTGTCGCCAACAATTTCTGCAAATAGTTGTTCGCGATTCTGATCGTCGTTACCAATGCTTCCTATACCGCTTCCGTCCACAAGACCCACTTGTGTTATACCACTTCAATCGCGTGTGCTTCGGTTTAACTTCGAGTCCATACCATGCATTGCGCACGGTAAGACAGCTCATTGATGACGACGGCGCAAAGTATCCGCTTGCGAGTCATATCGCATTTACTTCGCTATATATGGACGACATCGCGTTCTCTATGCCCAGTGAATCCGAGGCCAGTGAGACCTCTCGGCAGCTGATAGACTTATTCAAGCGTGCCCAATGGGACCTGATAAAATGGCATAGCAACCGTCGATCTGTTTTAGATGACCTCCCTACTTCCCATAAAATTACAGGAGAAGTAGAGTTCGATAAATCAATGCCACATAAAATACTAGGCCTGCATTGGTCTACCGATAGTGACGCCTTTTATTTTAAGATATCTGTTCTCGCTGATGTGACGTGCACTAAGCGCACCATCTTATCTACTGTCGCTCGCCTGTGGGACATAATGGGTTTCGTTGCTCCCACAGTCGCGTACGCCAAATTGTTAATAAAGCAGCTTTGGCAACTTAATTTAGATTGGGACGACATACCACCACCGCCAATTATTAAGATGTGGAGGCAATTCTGTGCTGAATTACCAGCTCTTAATGATTTACGTATCCCGCGACATGTTGGTGTATCCAAAAACTGTACTGCGTCACTCCTGGGGTTTTCCGACGCCAGCGAGCACGCATACGGTGCCGTAGTCTACATACATGTAAAGATCGTGAATGGTAACACCGTCCAGTTGATTTGTGCAAAGACTAAAGTCGCACCGACGAAACCACTATCTATTGCACGCCTTGAGCTTTGTGGAGCGGTTTTACTCTCAAAATTGCTTCGCAGAGTACTCGACAATTATTCTCTTGACCTTGCAATATCAGTCTATGCCTTTGTAGATTCAAAAGTAGCTCTGTACTGGATAAAGAGTTCGCCACACAAGTGGCAGACCTTTGTTGCAAACCGCGTTGTTCAGATTACCGACAATATTCGCGCTGATAACTTTTATCATGTCGCAGGTACTGAGAATCCCGCTGACATACTTTCACGCGGCGTTACGCCAAATAAATTAGTTTCAAACCCCCTGTGGCTCCATGGGCCTCAGTGGACTTCGTTAGATCCATCTCAATGGCCTCTTCGTACTTTAGACAATGAGGTTATTGCAAATATGCCTGAGAAGAAGATTTTGTCGCACACTGTGTGCACATCCGTCTGTAATTCTGCGATTTATGAGCTCGCACTCCGCATCTCTTCTTGGAGTAAACTTCTACGTATAATTGCGTACGTGTGTAAGTTTGCTAAATTATTGCCCCGCCGCAACACTACTGTAGTGACTGCTGATGATCTCAGTTTCTCTGAGGTTATAATCCTCCGCGCCCTGCAAAAACAGCATTTTGCAGTGGAATATTTAAATATTGAAGGTAACAAACCTTGCTCGCCCGCTTTCAATCGTTTAAGGCCTTTTATTGAGAATGGTTCAATCCGCATTGGTGGTCGTCTTTCGAACTCCGCATTAGATTACACGCAAAAACATCCAATTATACTCCCGCGCAGTGATCATGTAGTGAACATGATCATTGACTATTATCATATTAAAAATTTACACGCTGGACCTGAATTGTTATTGTCATTGCTCCGTCAAAAATTTTGGATACTTTCCGCACGCCGCACTGTGAGAAGCAGAGTCTACAAGTGTAATATATGTTTCCGGCTTAGACCCCGTCCATTTTACCCTTTGATGGCTGATCTTCCCCATAGTCGTGTAAGACAAGCTATTAAGGCATTTACACACACGGGCTGCGATTATGCCGGTCCTATCGCATACACTCCTGTACGTCGTCGTGATGTACGCAGCGAGAAGGCGTACTTATGTGTTTTCACATGCCTCACGACTCGAGCTGTACATATAGAAATCGCTACAGATCTTAGTAGTTCTAGTTTCCTCGCTGCGCTTAAACGTTTCCTCTCTAGACGAGGGCCGATTCAGTTTTTATATTCGGATAATGGAACGAATTTTAAAGGTGCTGCTTCGTATCTTCGCGATCTCTATAAATTTCTAAACGTTGAATACCGCCCAAAGCTTGAGCAAGAGTGTGCTGAGAATCGTATAATATGGAAGTTCATCTGTCCCAACTCTCCTCATTTTGGAGGCGCCTGGGAGAGTATGATCAAAGTCGTAAAAACGCATCTGTTCCGAGTTATCGGACATCAGTTACTTTCATACGAAGAGCTTAATACTGTTCTTGCGCAAATTGAGTGCTTGCTAAACTCGCGGCCCTTGACAGTATTAAGTTCTGATCCTGCAGAGCCTTCAGCTCTTACTCCGAGTAATTTTTTGAATCATCATCATCATCATCATCATTACAGCCTTTCACAAGTCCACTGCTGAACATAGGCCTCCCCCAAGTAATGCCACAAAGCACGGTCCTGAGCCACCTGCATCCATCGACTTCCTGCATGTCTTACCAGGTCGTCACTCCATCTAGTGGGGGGTCGCCCTACACTACGCCTACCGGTACGAGGCTGCCACTCGAGAACCTTTCTTCCCCATCGGTTATCGGTTCTTCGAGCTATATGGCCGGCCCATTGCCACTTCAGCTTACTAATCCGTTGGGCTATGTCGGTCACTCTGGTTTTACTGCGGATATCCTCATTTCTGAGTCTATCACGCAGAGAAACTCCGAGCATAGCCCTCTCCATAGCTCGCTGAGCGACCTTAAGCGTCCTCATACGGCCAGCAGTGAAGGACCACGTCTCAGATCCATAAGTCATCACTGGCAACACGCACTGGTTGTACAATCTAGTTTTTAGAGATTGAGGTATACCTGACGAAAAGATATGTCGTAATTTCCCGAACGCTGCCCAGCCGAGTTGAATCCGTCGATTGACCTCTCGGTCGAAGTTGGACTTACCTAGTCGGACTATTTGTCCCAGGTAAACGTACTCGTCAACAACTTCGAGCATAGTGCTCCCAACAACTACCGGCATAGGTGTGACATGGACATTGAACATGATCTTTGTTTTGTCCATGTTCATCTTAAGACCTATCCGTTGGGAGGCACTATTGAGGTCATTGAGCATAGTGCTTAAGTCCTCCAGCGATTCTGCCATAAGGACTATATATAATTTTTTGAATACCGCACCTTTATTGTCATTACCCGCACCCAAAGTCACATCTGACTCTACCGGTCTGTTACACAGGCATTCTTTACTGGATAAATTAGTTCAGTCGTTTTGGGACCGGTGGAGGACGGAATACCTTCACGGATTACAAGTTCGTCAGAAGTGGAACACCCCGTCTACGGCTATCGTACCAGGCATGGTTGTAATTGTGATAAATGATAATGAACCGCCCCTTGCTTGGCCATTAGCGATTGTCGAGTCTGTTCATCCTTCGAAGGATGGCGTAGTTCGAGTAGTGACCGTGAGAACTACTAAGGGAACATATCTCCGTCCTGTTGCTCGTATTTGCCCTCTCCCAAGACAATAAATCACGATTATTTTGATTATAATTATTTATCTAAATTAGGAATTAAGTTTATATTTATATATATTAAAAAAGTATTAAACCGCAATATTATATTTATGTATACATTTTCTCGCTTACCAAGTAAGGTTAGTAGATGAGACATGCGCATTGAGCGCATCCTCTCACTTTATATACCGCTTATTTATTTGTTTTCCTTTTACTTTTATATTACGGTTGTCTTTTAAAGGTGACCCTTTAAGGGCGGGAGGAAATGGTAACGCCAGTTAACAATCTACTTTATCAACATTACATTACATATCGCATTGAGTTCGTCCTAAGTTATATCTACTTTATCAACATGACTAGTGCATATTTTTTGTTTCCTTCCTTCCTTCCCTTTCCTACCGCACGCGCTGCCGCCGAGGTGAAAAAGAGGATCTCGGCGCGCATCATTATACTAAGTGATATTACGCCATCCGCAACGCACGGCCACCCGTCGCGTCTTATGTACATTAACCGCAAACCGCGCAGGACGAACATTGAGTTCTCCTGTTTATGTTTAATATTCACCGCATCAGACATTGTGTCTTTGTAACTCATAAAAGTGTGAGACGCCCCCGTAAGGGCAAAGGTGGAGAGTGTGGGACTTCACGAGACTGTTCCGAGAGTGCGTGTGCGCCGAACCACGTGGCGAGCTCGCTGCATAGCAGACACTCCAGGAGGAAGGCGCGGCAGCCCTCATCAGGTCAGTGCGTGCTATCCCACCTATTTATTTTCCCCTTTGCCGTATGCACCAAAATTACAGTCCACTAAATCTTTATCGAAGATACCTTAAGTTACTGGCGTCTCCATTACCTATAAAGCAAATGCACATTTTTAATTTGGAGTTGGGAAATTGGGAGTTTTTCTCAATATCTGGTAACTTTACACACACATAGGTGCACGTGTCCCTACAATGCCGCTCCTAGCTGTCACGCACAATTAAATAATAAGTGGCTTCACATCGTTTGTTGCGCATGTTCTATCTGTCTATTTCTATAATCTGAGGCTGGGTCATACTCAGAAAAGATGTACATTTGTTATCTTTTCTTGTCCCGCGAACTCATACTTTAATAAATATCTAATTTTATAAATATGATAAAAACAATTCCCCTATGTTGTTATGTTAGTCTCTTAATGTGAAGAATTTTTTTGGTATTTTAACTTTAATTTTTAGTAAAGGCATACATTTTTGGAGATCATTCTTTTTGTAAAAATGCTATCGAACATTTTTTTTTGCGTCCCAGTGACCATTTTACATTTTCAGAGTCAAGTTGTTACAAATATTAATAAGCTTTATTTAACGTGGTTTCTTCATTTCATTCATTCGTAAGTCATTTAAAAAATAATTTATTTTGATTAAATTAATAATGTCCCAAAATTATAACGTTGCGTTACTCAGGTTTCCTAACGTGTAGTAAAATTAGAAACGCATTTATTTAAAAGAGTATAAATATGTTTTTCTATTCCGGCAATACTAGTAACTACGCCAAAATTATTGCCGCCACGGCCATTGAATTTTAGTCGCAACCGTGGACTCAAGATTTGTTATCACGTGAATATTCACAAAAACTATCTCAGGGTAATAAACAGCCCCCCCCCCCGAACGGGTTCCCGCCTTGTCGTGGCGGGGGGGCTTAGTAGCCGTGGCTTGGTCTCCCACGGTGAACAAAGAGGAAGGAGGCCCGAGGTGAAGGGCCGGCCTGAGGTGGCCACTCCGAGTGGGCTTGGGGAGCCCACTTCAGATGTGTGCTGGTGGACTGCAGCGAGTGGGGACTCGCGCACCCTCTACCGCTGCAGCCGAGGTGGAGTCGCGGAGGAAGAGGAGTGTTGGTATGGCGATGCGCCACTCGCCCTATCCTTCGCGACTCAAACGGGGCCGCACCGTTGATGCGGTGGTGGTGGGGCTGCGGGGGGAGAGGATTGTCGGTATTGCGAGGCGCCGCTCTCCCTACCCTCCGCAGCCGAATCTTGGTTGGCGGCGGAGCCATAGACCAGATCCGCCGATGGGGTCGGGAAGGCTAGTACTTCTAAGTGGTCGTTTTTCCTGGCCCCATGGCCTTTGTGCATCGGACGCGGGGGCGTCTGTTGCACAGACGTAATTGGAGGCCGCGGAGGAAGGCGCGCCATGTGTTCTGGTGCACCTTACCTGGGAAGGAGAACGGGGAGGAATTTTCCTCTCCCGAGGAGGTGCTGCCATGGGCGGCAGGCGCTAGTAGGGCCGCGGATGTGTGCGAAAGCGTTCCCGTAGCCCTGCCAATATGCGACAAAGGTGGAACACCATGGGGTTTTAGTCGGTGCGAGTCCGACATAACCCGTCATTGCCCCCGCGAGGCGGGTTAAGCGTAGGCATTTCCCCATGAAAAAAGAAAAAAAAAAGGGGTAATAAACAGCTATTATTTTGGAAAGTTTATTATAATTTTTGTTTACTAAATAAATCCTTTCATTATTTTTTGTAATATCATAACGAATACACTCGGTGTTTATTTGTGCAACACTTGGTTCTCGTCGAAATAGTTTTAGAAGTAATAATTTCTCAGATTTTATTCTCAATTTCGTTATATTGCGTAACGTTACGAAACTGAGAAATTGTTAAGCTTAGTTCACATAAACAATTAAGTTTGTAATTATTTACTACTACTTAAATAAGGTTTAATATGTCGTTATATTACGTCGTTGTGGTGTTTACTCTTTTCTAGCAGTTTTTTTATTTACTGCAAATAAAACAACCAATTCAATAAACTCAATTTAATTAATAAAAAGTAAAACTAGTCTAATTTGTATTTATTTCAACAAAAATTGTATTTTTCAAAAAAAAAGAAAGAAGAAGAAAGAAGATTATGATAGAAAAATTAAAGGAAGAAAGATTATGATAGAAAAAAAGTGTTGAAATGGAGGTAAAAAGAACATCTAATGTTCAGGATGTTCAGAAACAAAAATTCATTTCTGAGAGGGTTTTAGAGCAAGGCAGTTTTTGCCGCGCTGCCCCAATGCGTGGTGGCGAACTTCACGTCTTCGAAATATTTTTTCCTACCCATGATAATATATATTTATTTAAAAATAATAATCATCATAATAATCAAAATGCGAGTGACAATTACTCAAATTTTGATATCTTTTAATAAATTATTAGACTTCATTTTGATCTCGTGAATATTCATCATCATGTTTTTTTATACTGAGGTGTTACTGTGTGGAAAAATTAATATTTGTTAACATTCCATTTATTCCTAGTTTTTTATCTAATTCACCGAAGTTAACTTTTTAGAAAATTATAATTTTGGTTAGTTTAAAAAATCAAAGTCAATTAATACAAATAGGACTAATTAAACCAAACAAGTTTTATAATTTATCTATAATATAATAATATACCAATCTATAATTTGCACTTAGTTTAATGTGTACTATACCTTATGAGATTAGTTTCGTTACGAATATTCTCAGTATATGTACACTTTTTCTGAGTATGACCCGGCTATATTATTCTCACCTTCTTTCTTTTACAAGGTTATTGCCGTTTTTCCATTCCATAGACGTCTCTATTGATGTGCCATTACCGAAACAAAAAACGTTGTCGATAAATTAATTTAGTCCATAACTTAGTAAATTTGGGGAATTTTTATTAGTCCGGTTCGATCGTAATACTTATTAATATTATATAATATTGAAAGTTTATGGAAGCTTCACCTAAATCTTCTCAAAAATCTTACAACAAAAACGTAGTCGAATTTCGTACTATCGTCATATAATTTAAAATATATCGTGAAAACGTCCCTATGGAATCTACCAAATTCAGCCGGTATATTTCCGCCAAATTATTCTTAGAATTATTATGGGTTTGACAGGGAATAACTACTGTGTTTGTTAAATCGACACTGGGTTTTGTTTCACGGAACGTGCAAAGGGGACACTGCTACGAGAGTACAACAACAGCAGCGCGAACGCGGTCTGCCTTCTCTTTTATCGCTAGATCAAAACTACCAATAAATCGATTATGAACGCATTACCCGTTTTTCTCTCTGATATTATCCATAATTAATTCGTTAATTACAGCCTATTAAAAGTCCACTGCTGAACATAGGGGGAATATTTGCCGTAGCTCCCTCTTTTAGCGAGTGATTTGACAACCGCAATTTTTTCGTTTTTTCAGTTGTTATCAAGAAAATACCGTTGCCAACCTCCGGTTCCATTTCCCTTTGTCATGTTTTACGATACTCACGGGATTGTATGGGGTCTTAAAGCTTCTAAGTAATAATATATATTATTTGGTAGGGGGAAGTGGTTTATTTTACGCCACCACTATATGGCACTATCAAGATCCTGCCTTGACTTTCTGATTTCAAAATATTTTCATCCAAACATATCAAGCTTTGTTAAATATATTAGATGGCTTTCCGCTAAGCAAGTGGTAAATGTATATAAATAAAAATCAATTGCCGCCTGTATGAAAGATCATCACGTGAAAAAGGCTCACAATTGGACCTGGTAGTAGTACTGTTGTCGAGATCTAGAAAACAGTGGCACGAAGACGGGCGGATCATTAGTCGGCATATAAAACTGGGATTACAAATGGAATCCAACTCGCTAAATAAAGCGCAGTTAAGTTAAGACACACTGTAATTACAGTGTGTCTGTCAAGACTTTAGTATTCATACTCCCTAATTATTAGTTTTTAAATTTTGCCGAACGAATTGACTTGATCGTTTAATAAGTCCAGTCCTATTTTCTTTGCATATATTTTTAGACATATATCAAAAACGAGTATATCGATGTCGATTGTTGCTAACATTGCGAACGATATCACTATAGATTAAAGACGTCATGTCTTATTTAGTAACGTCACATATAATACTACCACAATAGACATGTCATTTTTAAAATTTGTCATTTTTTAAAATCATAGTGTAAAAAAAAAGTAAGTACTTTCACATTTGGCATAGTATAAAGAGACCAAAGATGGCCACTTGACATTTCTATTTTCATGCATGAATAACACACAACATCTTTCAATAGATTTGTCTCCTTTTGCCTTGTTAGAAAATTGAATTAGAAAAAGCGAAACAGGTATATTTACTCAATTTATCTAATTTATCTAACTTGTGGGTTCTCTCTATACACACGTAGGTATATATTTAACTTTTTACTCTAAGTTTTTCTTGTTTTCTTGCTTTATTTTTAGACGCAAAACCTACACATACTCGCAGATAGACAAAATTATGATTGTGTGCAAATTTCTCGGATTTCATACAAAGATGGATCAACCTGTGACTATTAATTTAAAAAGAATTGTCGTTCAAAATTTTGTAAAAGCGTCAATTTAAATTTTAGTACAATCGTGCTTAAAAATTAGACTTGGAAATATTTATATACTCGTATATCATATAAAGGTTTAATAGTAAGTAGCAGCAGATACGTTTCATTAAATCTACATGAAATTGAGAAGCCGGGTTATAACTGTAAAAAATAAATTAATAATTATTAAATGTAACAGAAATTATGATAAAAAAACACATTGTTACCAAACAATGAATTTATTTAGGACGATAGTGATAAATTTTATGGCGGCAGGTTCGTCGCAATACTCGTACTGATCCTAAATCCACTTCTTCAGGCGAAGTAATACCCTTCCAGTCTATTCGACTAAAGTAGATCCAGAGAAAAATCAGAAAACCGGCTACAGCATAAAGCAAATAACCGTTTATATCTAGAATAAAATGCATGTTTTTCGTAATATTGTATCTTTTATAATCTTTCTAGTCCACGCATTCATTCTGTCAAAACTTCGTTATTACCAGTTAATTGTATAGCAAAATTCTGATACAGTAGCATTTCATTTAACTCATAAGCATTTATTACTCTAAATTCGTCAATCTATAGCAATATACTCTCGTAAATTTTTCAACGTACCTATTTCTGTTATGAGAGAAATAAAGGTAAAGATTCAAACAATACTATTACGTTGTAATTAATATTATTAACTAGTACCTGGAATGAAAAAATAGTTTTATAAATACGGATGGTCATATGATAGTATTACATTTTTCTAAGAGCTTATTACATTTTATATCAGTTTGTGACAAATCTATATTATAGTGTATTAACGAATGAAGTAAATTAATAATTCCGATAGGCACAAAACGAAGTCCTAAAATTATTTTAAGGTAAGACGTCGCGTCCTCGAGTTTTTTGGTACGTCTTGTATGGTCAAATAGTAAAATATTTTTTTTTCATAATTATGGGTTCTTATTGCTTTTCCCTATTCATCAGCCCGTAAAAGACAACTGCTGAATATTGTCTCGTGGTCTAGCTGTCCGCCCCGGCTTCGCACGGGTTATTTCTGAATCTCGACAACACCCACTTACCGCGTCTAATAATTGTGAATCTATACCATTCCCTGGATGGACCTCCACTCAAACACACACAAAAGATTCATCATTTCATCGCAATCAATTTTTTGATTATATATAAAAATCAAAAAATAGATTTTTATATACAAAGATTATTAATCGTCATGCTCGGTAGGTGAATTGACCGATTGTAGTCGTAATACCAGATGTGTCGCGCTTTGAACACTGCTACCCGTTGCTGGTCTGGGTTTTTTACATCTGGTGGCGATAACGAAACGGGATGATGGATTTTCCTACGTCGTCACCATATGGCATACTATAACGTTACTAAAAATAATTTTTTGTATATCTCACACGGGGGATATACGACTTTTTTACTTTTATTCAGCTGTTATTAGGAAAATGCTGCTGCCCAACTCCTAGTTCTGAGTTCCTATATGACCTCCTACGACCCCCACGGGATATTATAGGGTATGAATTACACTTTTAAAAAACGCAAGATGAAAGTTTCTCCAGAGGTATGTGTCTAAGGGGCGCCGAGGAGAGGAACTCCCACGCAAAATACAATTGCAGCTGTCCGAGAACCGAAAGCTGAGGAAGCTCAGGCACGGACACGTTGCCGATGGAAAGAAAAGTTGACTCTTTGACGGAAGAGCAGTCGGTAGCGATAAGAGTGCACAGGGGAGAGGCAGGGGAGAGGCGAGTAGACGAAGCCTCGGAGACACCTGCCTCCCTGCATCTCCTCAACCGGCAACTCACCAAAACACCAACACTTGTTTGCCCGCTAGTGGACAACACGAGAAAAAGAGTATATGACGCCCGAAAGAGGGCTGACATAATAACCGGAACAACAATTTAAACACAACAGTGTAGCAGTGGGGTACGCAGAGCATGCAGAGAGCATAGTAAACTGCGTACAAGAATAGCTGTCACTGCCACTACGGGGCGATGACTTTATCTCGCCAGCGGAGGTAGTGCGCGCCATCATGCGCCTACCCAACCGCAAAGCGCCGTTATGCGACGGTATCACTACCACAGCTATTAAGCTGCTCAGAAGGGGGATGGTGGAACTCTCCAGGCTCTTCAATGGCATATTGAAAACTGGCCACTTCCCGAACATCTCGAAGATCATCGTGCTACCAAAGCCGGGCAAAGACAGGAGGTACCTGGCTAGCTACCACGCATAACGCTCTTACCACGCATAGCGAAACTTCTTGAAAAGCTCGTTCTACACAGATTACTGCCGCACGTTGCTATACGTGAGGAGTATTTGGATATCGCAAAGGACATACCACCACAGCACAACTGGCACTATCTTGCAGTCGAGTATAACCGCAGCCGCATCTGTGTGGGGGTCCTTCTCGGTATGGAGCGGGCCTACTACAGAGTATGGCACGCAGGGCTAGTGTACAAGTTAATAGAACACACCACCTTGTCGCCAATGCTTGTGCGGCTAATAGCGTCGTTGCTGGAAGGGCAGAGCTTCTATGTCAACGTAGAAGAGACTGTTTCGGTAGCACGACCAATCGAAGCGGGAGTGCCACAGTGCAGCTGCCTATCACCGCAACTGTACGCGTTTTACACAAACAACATCCCCACACTCCAAATCCACCTGGAGGAGTGGGAAGAAAATATCGTCCTTGCTCTGTGTGCAGGCGACAGTGCGTACATCACGTCATCTCGTTGGGTAGAAATCACTGCAAAGAAGTTGCAGCAACTGCTAGACGTGTTACCTGAGTGGCTGGACAAATGGTAGATGGAGGTCAACGCCATAAAGAGCACCGCCTTTATGATCAGGCTGACGCTTACACTACCAACACTGCAACTCCGTGGGCAGGATGTAGGTTGGAAAAGAACCATCACTTACCTAGGAGGCTAGATAGCTGCTGCGCTAGATAGCTCGCTGTGCATGAGCCGATGGTCGACCACGTCGTGAGTCAGGCCAGAGTCGAGCGAGCGAAATTCTACCTTATATGGGCATCCAAACTCCCTCTAAGAACAAAATGCGCTATCTACTAAACCTGCGTCCGCTCACGGCTCACATATATACGCAGCGCCAGCCTGGTACGCGTTGATCTCAGCCACTCAGCGCAAGAAGATCAGGCCCAGCAGAAACTTGCACTCCGGGTGATCGTAGAAGCTGGCCGCTACGTCAGGAATAACATCATCTCCAGAGATCTCAAAATTGAATCAATCTAAGAATTTGTGACACATACTGCGAGACGGTTGTTGGACAGCGCAGACAACGTGCCACATCCACACCTACAGAATCTGGCCCCACTATACGCGCGTCCACCTGACGGGCAAACACTCCCACGAGAAATTCTGCGCTCACCAATCGACGAGGGGGACGCCGGGGACAAGAGAGAATCCCGACACCAGAACAGATGGCGTGTAGTACGCAACACACCAACGTATAAGCTGCGCACAATCGCAGCACCCAGGACCGGGGAAGCCGTGCCGCCCGCGATGACGCCCATGCAAAGAGGCACACCTTCTGGGGACAGGAGGTTTTACAGGTCCTCCCTGGGGACGGGGAGGGGACGAACAGGGGAAGAACACCGCCACACCACCACCCTATAAAACCTGAACTAGAAAGAAGACTGAGACAAAAACACAAAGTCGTATACTATTTTATTAATATATTAAGAAAATAGTATTCTAATTTCTTAATAATACATTATAATTATATATATATATATATATATATATATATATATATATATATATATATATATATTATAATATATTAAGAAAATAGTATACGACAAAAAATATTTATCATAGCAAATAAGCTATGGCAATAATTAACATACACTTCGAAAAATCAACTTAAATATTAACTACAATAAACCACACATCATCGAAATGTAAAATACAGATAATATTCATTTACAGATGATATGAATTTCAATAATAACTTATGTAATTGTTTCTTTAATAGCGTTGTATTCTAATTTAGTTGTCACCTAGTAGTCTGTGTTGTTTTCTATTGTATTGTAAATGATTGAATACTAGGTGTCGCCGATTTATTTATAAGGTAAAAATTAATTCACGATGTGGAGAGTGTCCAGCCGGACCATTAAGTAAGTTTGCGATTTTTGTACTCTTTAGCAAATACATGCACTACATCCACCGTACATTTGGAGTTTCATTTCTAATGAACACATATAGTATTGGTGAAGGTTTTTGAAAGTGTGAAGCTATACATGGTCCTTCGAGCCGGATGTTCTCTCTGTCGGCAGTATTCATAAGGACGCTGATGAGGCGATGAATTGTCGTCGATATCGTCTTATATTTTCCCGCCTCTTCTTTACATATGAAGCGGAGTAAAGGAGATAGCACTAACTTTGTTAATGGAGCTGAGAACAGGTTAGAGCAAGTAAATTAGAGGAGGTTACAATAGAAGGAAACCGACGGAGCAGAAAGAACAGGCTTATCGAACGTGTCTAAGATATTGAAGCAAAAGGCTGGCGTCACTGACAGAATACCAATGTGTACATCTGTAGTAAGTTAAAGTGTCAAGCCTTGAGTACATTTTATTTGTTTACAAGTTGTTGTGTCAAGTGAAAAGAAGCAGAATTTGAACATAGTAAAATTAATTCAAAATATGAACTTTGCTAAATAATTTATATTTAGACTTAGAATAATTTTAAGAATTTGGTACATACGGGGAACCTATGCCTGATTTTCCCCTGAGTGCTAAGTTCAAAACACTCGTAAAATTATAAAAATTAAATTAGTAGATATTTAACTGTGCAAAAAGAGATCTTGTTATGGACTTAGAAAATTTTGCAATATTGTAGTTTGGACTTGTATAATTTTTAAATTTGTTACATACGGGGAATCCATGTCCGATTTTTGTCAGAGTTAAAAAAACTTGTAAAATTTGGTCAATTTTACAATACTTAGAAAAAATTGTGTTTATTCAGTTCTGTTGAATAAGTCTTTTGACACATTTGTTTACATTGAGTATAGATTATAAATTTAGTAAAATGTCCACAGAAAGCTCTAAGTCAAAACTAGAAGCCTACATAAGGTTGCAGGATGAGAATAAAGAAATTATAACGAAAGGTAAAGTAAATTTTCAGAAATCGCCTAAAGAAAGAATATCTGTTCCTTATTGTGAAACTAGATTGGAGAGCTTAGAGAAAAGTTGGTTGTCATTTTCTACTTTACATAATCAAATTATATCGGAAATAGATAAAAATGATTATATAAAGTCGCGTTATTACAAAAATAATATTTATGCAGTTACTGAAGAATTGTACTATGATTATAAAACAGAGTTAAAAGAGTGCATAGAGAATGTAAGGTTTAAAAATTGTGAGAATAACAATAAGTTAGATAGTAAAGGTAATGATATTTGCAAGGTGCATAGTGTTAGGTTACCCAAAATTTCCATACCAGTGTTTTCCGGTAATTATTCCGAATGGCCTAGCTTTCGAGATCTTTTCTTATCTTGTATACATAAAAATGGGCAGTTAGATGACGTGCAGAAATTGCACTACCTGAAAGGTCATCTTACAAAAGAAGCCGAACAGCTGTTACATCACATACCTATTACTTGTGGGAATTATAATGTTTGTTGGGATTTACTAGAGAGTCGCTATGATAATAAAAAATATTTATGTAATCAAATATTAGATAAATTAATGGGACAAAGAGCGTTAATAGCTGAATCGGCGATCGCAATTAAGGGCCTTTTAGACAATATGAACGAATGTTTAAATGCATTAGTGAATATAGGCATTAATATTGCGACGTGGGATATTATTGTTATATACATTATAAGTCAAAAGTTAGATCCTATCACTAGAAAAGAGTGGGAAGCTAAAGTCACGGAATCTGATGATTTGTCAACTTTAAATGAATTCGGGGAATTTTAAAATCACAAATTCAGGTCACTGGAATTTTTGGACAAATAAAAGTCGAAAATTATTGCAAGCAATAAAAGTGTAGTTCATGTTGTTAATGAACATGGCAATCGTAATAATAATAAAACGACAACTTGTTTATACTGTAGGGATAATCATAGGCTTTCTAAATGTAAGATGTTTCAAAATGAATCCTATGAGACACGGCACAACTTCGTCCAAACAAAAGGATTGTGTTTTAATTGCTTAGGCACGAATCATTCGGTTTATGCTTGCCGGCAGCCTATAAGATGTAGTGTGTGTAAAAGGAAGCATAATGTGTTGTTACATCCAGATAGTAACATTTCAACTGAAACAACGAGTTCAGTTGCGAAGAATGTATTTGTTACAAATGCGAACATCAGCCCCAACATTATTGAACCAGTTGAGGTGGTTACGTGTTTTTCGTCTGTTCGTAGTCAAGTATTGTTGGCCACCGCATTGGTCAACATACAGGCGAAAACGGGATTCGAGGTCACATTGAGGTGTTTAATCAAGTCAATTGTTGGATCAAGGATCCCAAGCCTCTTTTATTACGGAGTCAGCTGTGCTTTGCAGCTGTGCTTGGGCTTAAAAAGGTCCCAACAAAAATATCAGTGTCAGGAGTTGGTGGTGAAGACAAATCACTGATTAATTCCAAAGCAGTGGTTTTTATTAAACTCAGACCAATTCATGACCCCACATTTGTATTAGAAGCAAGAGTTCACGTATAAGTTAACAACTTTGTTACCGTCTAAGAACGTAGTTGTTCAAATGTGGTCAAAATTAAAAAAAAAAACATGAATTTGGCTGATCCTCGTTTTGATGTATCTAATAAAGTGGATTTACTTCTAGGTGCTGAAACTTATGGTCAAATCTTATTGGAAGGTGTTTAAGAGGTCCTCCAGGAACGCCAGTTGCCCAGAAGACGAAATTAGGCTGGATATTGTCGGGCTTAATACATTCTAAGTCATCAGATTATAATGACCTAGAAACCGGACCCGCAAGTTTAAGATGATTGTATATTGAAGAAATTTTGGGAGCTGGAGGCAGAACCTTCCACAACATCTACTCGTAGTAAAAAAAGTACTCACAGAAGAGGAGCAGATGTGCTGTGAGGATATATTCCAAAAGACCACAAATCGTGATGAAGCAGGCCGTTACGTAGTCAAATTACCATTTCGCACTAATGAACCAAACTGCAAATATGGCAACTTGAAGGATATTGCTTCAAAATGTTTGTATTGTTTAGAACAACGTTTGTCAAAAAATCCAGAGTGGATGAAGCAATATTCTGAAGTAATGAAAGAATATCTAGACCTTAACCATATGGAGATTATTCCTATCAACCAGGTAAATAAATCAGGTACCGTATATTTGCCGCATCACGCAGTAGTTCGAAATGACAAAATCACGACTAAAGTTAGAGTTGTATATAATGAAAGAATATCTAGACCTTAACCATATGGAGATTACTCCTATCAACCAGGTAAATAAATCAGGTACCGTATATTTGCTGCATCACGCAGTAGTTCGAAATGACAAAATCACGACTAAAGTTAGAGTTGTATATAATGCATCACAGAAGGGTATAAACGGAGTTTCGCTAAACGATGATCTTATGGTTGGTCCTAAATTGCAGCCTGATCTGAGACACATAATAATGAGGTGGCGCAAGCATCCCATTTGCTTATCTGCCGATATAGTTAAAATGTATCGGCAAGTGAAGATAGCAGCTGAAGACACAGATTATTTGCGAATTCTTTGGCGCGATAATGAGAGCCAATTACAACATTATAGAATGCTTCGTGTCACGTTTGGCACCTCATCAGCCCCTTACTTAGCTGTAAGGGCATTGCAGCAACTAGCACATGATGAAGGTCATGATTATCCAAAGGCATCTGAAATAGTTTTACGTGATTTCTATGTGGATGATTTGTTAACAGGCTGTGAGACCGCCGATGAAGCCTTGAAAATATACAAAGAGATTAATCCTATACTATTAAACGAGCAATTCTTGTATATATATATATATCTATATAATCGCGATCTCGGAAACGGCTCCAACGATTTTCATAAAATTTTGTGTGCAGGGAGTTTCGGGGGCAATAAATCGATCTAGCTAGGATTTATTTTTAGAAAATGTCTTTTTGTCCGTGTTTTTAGGCAATGAAAAACTGCTATAATATCGTTAGAATAAGAAGGTAAATTTTGACGGCTTATTAATGATTACAAATAGCTTAATGGTATATTGGGCGGTCACAAAATCGTAATACCATGGTTCGAGCCCAGACCGGCCGACCGACTTTTTTTTATTTTTTTTTAAATTCCTTTCTTTTTTGTGAAAATCTATTTTTTTCGAGCCCTTTTTTTAGTATTTTTTAAAAACACGAAAATTTAAATTAAACTAATTGCACTCATGATTTTTTAATCAAATAAACAGTTCAGTTTTTTTCTATTATGTCGCTACGATCAATAAATATTATTCGTATTTCATCAGTATGTAATTTGTATCTAAATATAATTTCCAAAACACACGAATCAAAAAAAACCGAGCGAAAATTACCGAGCAAAGCTCGGTCAACCGGGTACTACATTATTAAATAAAGGAGGATTTGAACTACAAAAATGGGTCACTAATAGTGTGGGAGTATTGGATAGTATTGGAGTAGGTAGAACAAATAAAGAAAAAGGAGTGAACATAGAAATAGATAAGGATGTGGTGGATTCAAGAAAGGTTTTAGGATTAAACTGGAAAAGTATCATTGACTCCTTTGAATATTCCGTTAAACTTCCTGAAATGGAAATCCCTGTAACTAAACGCAGAGTTATATCTGATATATCTCGCTTATTCGATCCTCTAGGTTGGATAGCTCCAGTTATAATAACCTCGAAGATATTCATACAGAAATTGTGGCTTTCTGGTATAGAGTGGGATCAGGAATTGCCATACAATCAACAAATAAAAATAAATACAAAGTGAGTGGACCAACTTTAGAAGCGAATTACCAAAACTTATTGGTCATAACATAAGCAGATGGATTCAGAAACGAGAAGACCGCAGCACTGATCTTCAAGGCTTTTGTGATGCTTCTAATGATGCATACGGTGCTGTAGTTTATGCACGAGTTATAGATCGCCACGGCAACGTATATGTTCACCTGATTGCTGCTAAAACGAGAGTGGCTCCTGTGAAGCAAGTATTCATACCTCGTTTGGAGCTATGCGGAGGCTTACTACTTGCCAAATTATTGACAGAAGTGGCTGAAGTTATGGAAGTGCCTAAGGACCACGTTCATGCTTGGACAGATTCCTCAATTGTTTTGGCGTGGCTCAGTTGTCACCCGGGAAGGTGGAAAACTTTTGTGGGCAATCGTGTGTCTGAAATTGTCACATTATTAAGTCGAAAACATTGGTGACATGTTCGATCAGGAGAAAATCCTGCCGATCTTGCTTCGAGAGGAATAAAGTCGACAGATTTAATAACTACTTCCCTCCGGAAACATGGACCTAATTGGCTACGTCAAGAAAAGCTAAGTTATTGTCCGGAAGGCGAGATAAATATTAAAATTTATGACACGAAGATGGAAGAGAAAACTAAAAGATTATGTTGCGTTACCACGTTTCCAGAGGAAGAAAATGATATCTTCACTAAGTTCTCATCTTTACGGAAACAAATTCGAATCATTGCATGGTGTAGACGATTTTACAAACGTACCTACTTTAAATTGAAATCTGATTTTCCATTGTGGCTTACTTGTAATGAGTTACAGGAAGCATTAAAGCTATGCATCGTTAGGTGTCAGAATATTTTCTTTTGTGATGAGATAAAATGTTTGAGAAGTGGCAGAACTATTCCCAATAAAAGCAAATTGCTATCTTTTACCCCTTTTCTAGACAGTGATGGGATTCTTAGAGTTGGAGGGCGTCTGCAAAATTCCGAAATGAGTCAAGTTCAAAAGCATCCGATTTTGATTCCTCATTCTTCGCATCTGGCAAAACTTATTGTGGCTGATGCACATATCAAGACCATGCACGGTGGACCCCAGTTGATGGTAAACTACATTAGGTCAAAATATTGGATAGTTGACTTGAAGAAATGAGTCAAGTTCAAAAGCATCCGATTTTGATTCCTCATTCTTCGCATCTGGCAAAACTTATTGTGGCTGATGCACATATCAAGACCATGCACGGTGGACCCCAGTTGATGGTAAACTACATTAGGCCAAAATATTGGATAGTTGACTTGAAAGGCTAGTGAAAGGTTTCATACACAAATGTGTGATATGTGTAAGACACGCGGCCCGGTCGAAAAATCCAATTATGGGACAGTTGCCGGCAGCTAGGGTAACTCCAAGTCGTCCTTTCAGTCACAGTGGTGTAGATTATGCTGGCCCTATTTCTGTAAGGACTACAAAAGGAACAGGTATCGCTCTACGAAGGGTTATTTGTGCCTATTCATTTTTATGGCTACCAAGGCAATCCACCTTGAGGCTGTAAGCGACATGACATCGGATGGTTTTGTAGCTGCTTTCAAGCGCTTCGTAGTGAGGGGTGGTCATTGTTCGAATCTTTGGAGTGATAATGGCTCTAACTTCGTTGGCGCTGAACGAGATCTAAAATTTCTACTTGCTGACGAAAAATCAACTGTTGCTGTAGACATCAGAGAATGGCTAGCCGTAAATGGTACTGTATTTCATCGCATTCCACCCTATAGTCCAAATTTTGGAGGACTTTGGGACGCTGGAATTAAGGCAACAAAACAGCATCTCAAACGTGTAATTGGTAGAACCACTTTGACTTTTGAGGAACTGACAGTTCAATTTGACACAGAACTACAGTTCTGTGTCAAATTGAACTATCAGTTTCTCGTGAAGCTTGCCTTAATTCAAGACCAATAACTCAGGTTAGCACTGATGACTTCGAAGATCCATACCCGTTGACGCCTGGTCACTTCCTAGTGGGTGAGCCCCTTTTATTACTACCGGACTGTGACTACAAAAATTCTAATATTACTTACCTTAAAAGATGGCAATTAACACAGAGAATGGTTTAACTTACTTACTTACTTACTTATCTTCACGCACAATCCCTAACGGGGTAGCCAGAGAGAACAGATCGCCAAGTGTCGCGATCCTTATATACCTCTTTCGCTTTTTTCAGGTTCATTAACTTCTTCATACATGCACGTCTAGGTATCCGAGTACTCTTGACCCTCCCCTCTTCGAGCAATTTGCTCACATGGTCTTCGAAAGTTAGTCTCGGTCTACCTCTACACCTTTTAATACTTACTTTCGCTCTATATATTCTCTTCACCATTCGGTCTTCACTCATTCGTTCAACGTGCCCAAACCATTGGAGTACGCCCCTCAATTCTTTTCAATCAATTTTTGTGATAAGGTCATCTTTCAATCCTGCCATATTGCGAATCTCTTCGTTTCGCTTTCGGTCGGCTATGGTAACGCCACACATTTTACGAAGAGATCGCATCTCCACTGCATTCAACTTGCTTTTATGCTTCTTCTGGCATACCCAGGTTTCGCTGCCATATAACAAAGTCGGTACCAACACTGCGTTATGTATTGCAAGGCGTGCACTCTTCACTACGCCTTGCCTTTTTACTAATACATTCAGGGCACCATTGACTTTGTTTCCGGCAGCGACACGCGTATCCACATCCAAATCACATCTTCCATACCGGCTGAAAGCACTCCTCAAGTATACAATTTCATTTACCTGTTCTAGACATGGTTCAACAATTTTGGAAAAGATGGTCCAAAGAATATTTGACACGGTTCTTGCAACGATACCGGTGGCAAAAGCTAATTCCAGAGCCAAATGTGGGTGATTTAGTTTTAGTTATGGAAGAAGATCTTTCCCCGGCACGATGGTTGCATGGTATTGTTGTAGAGAAACATCCTGGTTTGGACCAAGTTACCCGTGTAGTCAGTTTACGATGTAAAGGGAGTGTTATAAAGAGACCTGTATCCAAAATTTGTATTCTCCCAGTTCAAAATGATGACTATTATTAAGTATACCTAGTGTAAGTTTTAGTTCAATTTCTTATTGTTTTATGAATTTGTTTTATATGTTTTAATTTAGTTTGCAATCTTTGTTTTATTACTAAAATGTTAGTTATGAACCATTCGTCCATGGCGGGCGGAATGTAAAATACAGATAATATTCATTTACAGATGATATGAATTTCAATAATAACTTATGTCATTGTTTCTTTAATAGCGTTGTATTCTAATTTAGTTGTCACCTAGTAGTCTGTGTTGTTTTCTAATGTATTGTAAATGATTGAATACTAGGTGTCGCCGATGTATTTATAAGGTAAAAATTAATTTACGATGTGGAGAGTGTCCAGCCGGACCATTAAGTAAGTTTGCGATTTTTGTACTCTTTAGCAAATACATGCACTACATCCACCGTACATTTGGAGTTTCATTTCTAATGAACACAATATAGTATTGGTGAAAATTTTTGAAAGTGTGAAGCTGTACACGATTAAATTATTTACTATATAATTTCGACTGTCAAAATGACGTCGATAAAGCAGCACTCTTTTGACCCCTTATTATTTTATTGATTGATGAAGAACTATCGTATCAACTAGCCTTCTATGCCAACAATACTGTAGTTTTTGCGTAATAAGAAAGTAAATGTATAAGAAAGTGAGGAACATATTACCTTCACGTTCTATATAGATAATAATTTAACGTCTATGCTTCAAATTGTATTTATTAAGGAAGCAAGTTGGTCACCCGAGAGAGTGTCTAATCCTAAATGATTCGATCAAATTCGATGTTGACTTAAAATTACAATAACCTATTAAGAAGCCGTCATACGGCTGATTGGTTATACAACGACCTGTGATTTTCCAGTGTCGAGTATGTCATGGCTACCCGGGTGTATGTGCGCCAAAAACGGTTTGGCATACACAATTAAAATGTTAATTTGTTGTTAGCGCCATTTGCACGGTCACGTGTCAAATCATCCTTCTAGTTATAATTATTTTTCATTTTATACGTATTTTTTTACTGTTAACGTTACCATTACGGTCTATGCATTTATGAAATATGACATTCAAGAACGAATTTATTATAATAGATAAAGGGAGTTTATTATTATAAAAATATATATTATAAAAATTATTATAAATTTTTTTTATTGCCTACAAAGGGAATTATTTATAATAGATATAGCACTCAGGCGAAAAATGAATATAATTTTGCATAGATGATTTCATTTCGGTTATTTAAGAGATTAAATCATTATTGTCAATACAGCCTCTCAAAGTCCACCGTTGAACATAGTCTCCTATATCCATAGTGGGATATTTGCCATGGTTGCCACACTTGACAGGTGGGTTTGCCACAAAGGCGTGGTCTTTCATCATGATAACGACAGACCGAACATCTTTGGCCACTCAGCAAAAATTGAGAGAGCTTGGTTGGGAAGCGTTAATGCATCTGCCATATAGTTCTGTTCTGACCTTGCATCCTTTGATTTGCCATAGTTTACCACGTCTGGCAAGCGGATTTGCAACCGCAGCTTTTTAGTCGTTATTAGGAAGTTGCTGCTGCCCATCCCTTGATTTGTTCACCTCTGTCGCCTTTTACGGCACTCACGAGACTCACTTCCGGTTTTTTATCGAAATGAAATTTATTTTATAAGTAGTAAGTAGATGAGTTTGTATATTTGGGCTGCGTATTTAGCAGGGATGAGAGATATGATAAGGATATAGAACGACGAGTGGATGCGGGAAATAGAGTAAATGGGGCCTTGCACTCTATTGTGAAAAGTCAAAATGTGTCGTGTGTTGGTCCCTACTTTAATGTATGGTAGTGAAAGTTGGGTGTGGCAGAAGAAGCACGAGAGTAGAATGAACGCAGTAGAAATGCGGTCGTTAAGGAGTATGTTAGGGCTGAATCTGAATGACAGGGTAAGAAATTGTGTAATAAGAGAAGAGTGTGGTTTGCAAGATGATGTGGTGACCAGGATTAAGAAAGGAATGCTTCGGTGGTTTGGTCATGTGGAAAGAATGAATGAGGAAAGAGTGACAAAGAAAATTTATGGTGCAGAAGTGAATGGCTGAGGCGGAAAGGGACGTCCTAGGCGAAAATTTAACGACCAAATTGGCGATTTATTGAAAACAGGCCGAATTAGGAGTACCCTTAACCGACGAGCATGTATGCGTAGGTGTATGGATGTGAAGGAGGCAAGAGAGGTGTGTCAGGAGCGTGCCAAATCGAAGTCTGTAGTCTCTGCCTACCCCTCTGGGTGACAGGCGTGAGTGTTTATGTATTTATATATGTATTTTATAATAAAAATATGAACAGGCTAAATTAAACATATTCTAATCTATTCTTATAATAACAGGCAGTCAATGCTGCTATTAATCTTAGATCGTATTATCATGCTCTAAGCGTCTAATGATTAGAATCTAATTTAACAACAAAATACGTGGTAGAGGCATGCTGTAGCTATATTACTGGTATAGTTGTAGTACAAATGGAGGACAGGCAGGGACCACGCTTTCACAGAATACCAGCGTCAAATAGCAGCTTAACCTTGCTGTGTTGCGTTTAGTGAGTATAGGGAACCGGAGGCCCATTTTACTGGAAACGAGGCATTCCATCTCAGTCCTCACGGGTGACACCGCATCTGCATTTTGATTCGTTATCGAATATTCGGCCACAGCAACCACTTACCATCAAAAAAAAGGTAATTGTCAACAGTTAAAGTCAAATATAAAGTAATCTACACAACTACACATATCTACAAATAAATGGAATTGAAGAGTCTCTTTGTAATATCAAAATTACATATGTTTACTAAATGCATATGAAAGTATATACGGTACTTATAAAAAAAAAATTAAACTTTTTGCCTGTCTGTCGGTCTGTCTGTTTGTTTGTGCCGGCTAGTCTCGGATTTCACTGCAGATATCTAGTCTTATAAGGAGTAACTTAGGGTACTTTTATTTTAGGAAAATAATTAGGGTTCCGCGTAAGTAAATCAAAACCCATGAAATCCAACCGTGACAACTATCACGGCAATTAAGTCGCGTCTACGGTTTTAAGCGGGTTTGACTTAGAGTATTTATAACTAAGCTAGTTTTAATACGCTATGGAGTTTGATATCAGGTTTTGGAATTGGAACAAAGATTTGGATCAATAAGAGTAGCACGATATTATGAACCTGATGTGGTGCTTTATACATAAGTAAAAAATGATGCCTCATGATTGCTACGTCTATGTCTATGTCTAAAGTTTGCACCTGCGTGCAAACGTAGTATGCGTAGCGTAGCGTAGTACCAGAGACTATTTGCTGGCTGTAGTTGTTGTAATGTATTTTTATATCACTCACTTACTCATAAAAATAAGTTAACATTATTATTATTTAACATTATGATAACATCACTACATAGTAACACTAATGATTTCGCATTTTGAAATTATTCTATTCTAAACATACAAGTAACCTTATAAATTCCTACAGACCTTAATTAATTTATATTATTAACATGGCCTTTTCAAGTTGACTTTTTTGAAAATATCGTTACAAAATAAGGTTCCACAGAGTACATTATATATACCTGGAATAGAGTTGCTAGTCGATTCCGTGGTACATAGACATCTATAGTGGAGTTGTCGAACTAAACGGACGATATTCTATATATAGTACAGCCCTATCCCTGGTGTACTGATTATTTTTAATTAATTTTACAAGATCACATAATTCAGCAACTAACTAGTTTTGTGCATATAGGCACAAAACTAGTTAGTTGCAGAATTATGTAATCAAAGGTAAAGCATAAAAAAGAAAACTCAATTTAAAAATAATACACATCTTTATTCAGGTAATTTACACCCATAACCATTAAAAAAAATTAAGAACTAAGCAATCTACACAATTTCAGAAATAAATAAATAAATGTCGATCAATCAATATATTTCATCAAAGTAACAATTTTAAATTAATAAATCCAACAGTAATTATAAGTAGACAGTAATGACAGTATACAAAGTAAATTAATCGAAATAAAATAACATAAAATTTAGTTTATTTACCTAAGATCTTGGTATTTAAAATAATAAAGCAACTTATCTACTACACAAAAGTTATAAGAAAAATAAAATAAGATGCACAAATTACAAAAAAATAGTACAATAGACAAAAAGTTGACAATTTTTATAAAAAAAAAAACTTAAGTATCCAATATCTTGAAAACGGTTAGGTTTGATGTATGGTGTTTCATAGTCGTAATAGTCGGTAATGATGCAAATTACAACCCTCTAAAGGATCTAAGTCGACTTAACCAATATAATTTATATTGAAATATATATACAGGGTTACCCTGTATATTCAATTTTTTTTATAATTGCTCTTAGATGTTGACGCGGGAGAAAATGAACTACTGGATGATGGATAAGTAAGCAGACATAAGTGTAACCTGATAAAATACCTAAAATTAAGAGTAAAGCACGAATTTTAACCAACGTGGATTAAGTTGCAAATAAAACTTTACAACTGAAACATATTAATAATTAATGTTAAATAAATATTTGTCTTTAACAACTTTGTTTTGATTTGTTTTCAAAACATTATTAATTACCCCAATGAGAGCAAAGATACTGCAGGTATGACTGACTGACTGAATTTCACTGTCACTTTTGCTTAATTCCGTTAATCAAAGATTTTATAAAAAGTGTCTAAAACATAATTCGGAGCATATATGCTATGAAACAAAGTTTTTCCTATTATTTTACCTATTATGTTACCCTGTATATTCAATATTTATCTACCACCATATTTCAATATTTATCTACTATGTTCCACTTGGCATTAACATTTGATGTTCCCTGGTCACATACAGTAGCAAGGATTTTAAAGCCAGACCCCTTCAATTTTCTTATATTTCTTTTAATCATTAAGGCTAATTCAGCTTTTTTTGTACTGCAAGCACAAAATGAATATGATATCGGCTGTTTATAGTTTTTAGAATACCTCTATTCTAAGTCTCAGTCCTCACTACATCACCATTGTTAACTAAACCAGTAATTGAAATAATACTAGTTTTTACGGATTTTATCGCGTATATTTAACTATAAATACCCGACGATCCGGTGCTGTAAAGCGCTCGAAACGTCGGATATATATATCCGTAAAAACTAGTATTATTTCAATGTGTAGTGTTCGCGTAAATATAAGAAATCGTTGTGTAAACCAGTAATCTTGTCATTTTTCCTGTCATAACCAATATGTGGTGTTAAGGCCATTTCATCAAAAACCAGTGTACACAATTTATCATTGGCTTTCATTTAAGATAGATGCTTGCTTCATAAGCTGGTAAAATATGTTTTCATTTATACCAGGCTTAATATTGGCCTTAGATACCATCCTGCTTAAGGTGAAAGGTGATGGCAGAACAAATATCTTTTGCAGCATTCTGTAGGCTCTTGGCCCATGTTAAAAAAATGTAATGCCATCACTTTTTCATCAGGTGTGAATTGTCTGTCCCTTTTGTGTTCACCACATTCTCGAAATTGTAGCATCGTAAAAACTGTTGCCATTGAGGTAAAACTTTTAAATGCTTAATGATTTCTTAAATTTACGCGAACACTATACATTGAATAAAACTAAATTTACGGATTCTATCGCGTTTATTTACCTGATTTTACTTATTTTTAATTCCCGACGTTTCAGTTCACGACGTTACAGTCCACCCCGTGACCATGGGTGCTGTAAAGCACCCCAAACGTCGGGAATTAAAAATAAGTAAAATCAGTTAAATAAACGCGATAGAATCCGTAAATTTAGTTTTATTCAACTTTTAAATGCTTTCAAGAAAGTAGTATTCTCTAATAGATTCATTTTCTTCTTCAGTCTTTTTGTTCTTTCTTCATACTTTCTTATTTCTCATTTGCTATATTCAAGCTTTTAAGTTTCTTTTTTAACATGATTAAAACTACTTTTACGGATTTTATCGCGTTTATTTTTACTTTTTATTTTTAATTCCCGACGTTTCGGGCGCTTTCCAGCACCCATGGTCACGGGGGACTGAGATGACTGACGTCCCGATGTCATTGTTAAACCCGGAGTACCTTCAGCTTTTTTAATTATTGTTTATGGTCCGATCTATGCAAAATTAACTATGTCCTGAGGTCTTGCAGTGGTATGCTTGGGTTTAGTTTTAATTTTATTGATTATAGGATCCCAAGCAGGTGGTAGTACCCAGCCTCCTTCTCTATTGAAATTAGGATGTTTTTTAATTTCAATAGCCTCACGTATCATCCTTGGTAGGAATCGGTGTTCTTTCGCGAGGATTTGTGGTCTATCAAATCTGATGTAATGGTTGGGGCCGTCTAGGATATGATCACAAACTGCAGACTTTTATACGTGGTAGAGCCATGCTGCAATTATATTAGTAGTATAGTTGTAGCACGAATGGGTCGGCTCGACCGGGGAAGGACCACGCTCTCACAGAATACCAGCGTGAAATAGTAGCTTAATGCTGCTGTATTTCGTATGGTGAGTGTAGAGAACCGGAGACCCTTTTTACTGGAAATGAGGCATTCCATCTCAGTCCTCACGGGTGACAACGCATCTGCATTTTGATTTGTAATGGAAGATAGATGTAGATGTCTATGGACCGCAGCAACCACTTACCATCAGGTGGACTGTGTGCTCGTTTGTCACCCTATTCTATAAAAAAAAAAGACTTCATATCTAGGATATGATCACTTTGTGTGTGTTTTGTGTCTCCGGGTTTAACAATGACATCGGGACGTCAGTCATCTCAGTCCCCCGTGACCATGGGTGCTGGAAAGCGCCCGAAACGTCGGGAATTAAAAATAAAAAGTAAAAATAAACGCGATAAAATCCGTAAAAGTAGTTTTAATCATGTGCAATGTTCGCGTAAATATAAGAAATCATTATTTCTTTTTTAACATTGTAATTCTTGTACTAATTTGAGTCCTTTTGGGCTTAGTCACTGTTGGCGCGACTACTAACGCCGCCTAGCGACGCACCGGAACACCAAACTTTTATCTAAGAATCAGAGCTCGTCATTGTTGGCAACCAATCACAGCACGTCGTGCAATTAGTTATAAGATCTGTCTGTTTAAATTTTGATTATTACCTGATACACACTGTTAGCAATAAGACGACTTAAATATAACCAACAAACGTTCAGTAAATCAATCATTGAAGAGCACCTGCCTCCCGTTCCTGTACAGTCACCTTCAAGCCTGAAATTAAAATGCAAAACATTATATTTATATAGACCAAGAAAATTTGTACTATAGTTTAGTAAAAATAAATTTAATTGTAGCAAGTTGATTGCATTTTGAATCATAACACCATACACGAAACTTAACCGTTTTTAAGATATTGTATATTTTAATAATGCAATAGTGGAGTACTTGTGCAGGCGAAACATGATGAAATATAATGGCAAAAGTGATAAAATATGTTTACTTATTGAAGTAAAAAAAAACATAAAAACTCATGCCTGTCACCCAGAGGGGTAGGCAGAGACTACGGACTTCCATTTGGCACGATCGTGACATACCTCTTTCGCCTCCTTTACATCCATATATCTACGCATACATGCTCGTCGGTTAAGGGTACTTCTAACGTGGCCCATTTTCAAAATATCGCCAATTTGGTCGATAAACTTTTTTCTAGGGCGTCCCTTCCCGACTCGGCCGTTCACATCTGCCATATAAATTTGCTTTGTCACTCTTTCCTCATTCATTCTTTCTACGTGACCAAACCACCGAAGCATTCCCTTCTTAATCCTGGTCACAACATCATCTTGCATACCACATTTATCTCTTATCACGCAATTTCTCACCCTGTCATTCAGATTCAACCCTAGCATATTCTTTAAAGACCGCATTTCTACAGCATTTATTCTACATTCGTGCTTCTTAAAGTAATTATTAAAGTTAACATTTTGGTGTTTTATTTGGTACAAGAGCGAGCAAAGCAAGCTCGGGACTTGGGGCACACCAACCCAGATAGGTTTGGTTAGAAAGATTTGTGGTTATTTTTTCATAAACCACCCAGAAATAACGGGGGCTCCATCAACTAAACTTTGGTATTGCTTCGGTGAAGAGGGGTCACGCCCCCTCCCCGACTACCTATTAAGGTGATTTTTCTTATAAATTATTTTATAAAGTTTTGATCTTTGACATTTAATATAAAAATACCATGCATCTCATGGTGGGGGGACAGCTGGGGGACGAATCTATCCCTCTCCACCTCCCTTCCCCCCGCCCCACAACCCCCTATTAAAGCAACTTGAATTAAAGCTTTACCAGAACCAGCACAAAACCCAGTGGGACTTTTTTTTAAATAAAATTAATTTACAATATATTATCCTCAATTTAATTTATACAATAATTTTTATTTATAAATAATATATTATCAATTTTAACTTACTGGATGTTTGAGCAGTAGTTGTCTCTTGCACATAACTTGATGTTGAAGCAATTTCTTGTGTATAACGTGTTTTAAAAGTATTATTTTTATTTGTAACTTCAGCTAAGGGTGATATCTTAGCAACAGCACCTGTAAAATCAATATATACAATGAATGATTATATTGTACTTGAAATATATTGACAACTTAAGAATAGTACAAAGAGAAATGTGAACTGATGGCTCTAATAAAAATTCTAACCTGCTTGGGTTTATTAATTGCAAAGATTAATTCCTCTACTACCAATCAGCAAAAAATTACAGTATACACATATTAGCCATGTAGAATTTGAACGACTAAGGCTGAAGGACTACCAACATCTTCCAACAGACAATATCAAACAACAAATACCACAAGTAGCATAACAAAATAAAACAAATAAAAATGAAGCTAAAAGTTACACATTCCATTTTATTAAAATGGAAGTTTATTATTAGTATTAGTTGTACAATAGAACACCTGTGAAAAATATGCATACTATAATGTAAATTATGGATCTTACAGCAATGTCGAATTTTACAAAGACGGAGGCAAATCAAGTAACTTCTCTTGTGATTAATTAAGTTTGGTAATAAGACCAAATAAAATACTAACTTTTTTGTTCTGTTTCTTATGAATACTGCACAAATTTGGGCATCTAAACTTTAAATATGATATTCTAAGATTGAATGAAATGAAAGAATGGCATATCAAATTGAAGATCATCATAACTTTAAATAGATACTAAAGGACAATATGATTAAAAAATAATTAAACATTGAACATATTGTACAATATAGTATGTTGGTGCAATATATATTCTCATTAGTACTGGAAAAGATCTTTAGATCACTATATATTTGTTATTATAACATAAACTCATGTTTCTTCCCAGTTGTACTCTGAGCAAGTTTAATATTTATAAACTGGTGTAGATTTTGATATTCATATGAGCTTTGAAAAAGCCTTAATTTATAAGCTTTTTATTATCATTTGAATCAAACTGTTAATAAGAAATAACAAACTTTCCATAAAATTGCTTTACATGTCATACATAATATTTCATCAACATGGAAGTTGAAAATTAGTATTGCAGAACATAGTTTAACAATGATTCAAAATTTATACATTCAATTATTCATGTTTGATAGTAAAATTAATTATTTGAGGAACGAACTTCCATATTAACTTTAACATTCATAATATTAAGAATAGATCATTACAATGTTAATGCAAATTTTTACTAACCTCTCATATGCAATGCTAGTATTGCAATATTACTTAACATTTTACTCCGGTCCAGTACTTGGATTCAAAAGGTGTATGACAAATTCTTCAGTACTTAAACACATACATATCATCTAAGCACAGAAAGTTTCCACCAACTGCTTGAACCCGTGTACAAAAGCGCGTTGAATCTTTTGTAGAGTTTGGAAATTTGTGAAGTATATAGCCATCTTCACCTACAAAAAAATTAATATTTTAGAAGCGTTTTTGAAAAGTGTAATGACAGTAGTACAAGTAGTAGTGTTATAAGGGTAATTCTTTAGTAATCTGCTGCACGAATTATTGGTCGCCGAGTGGACGGGTAGATGGGGGGAGGAGTAGGAACCTCCCCTTCCTAAAAGAATTAAGTGCCGGAAACCCCCCCCCCATTTTTTATGTATGTAAGTATACATAGCAAGGTATTGGCTCTAAGGGTGGAAAAGTGATGCAGAACTCTTGGGCTACCTGCGTCTGCGCTAGGTATCACATTGTTGCCCAAGGTGACACTGACTTATATATAAAATAGAAAGAAGAAATAATATATTGACTGGTAAAACCTGTAAATAATTAGATTTACTCACAGCTCTTCGTACATCCTGAAACATAGCAAATTTTATCCGCGGCCATCACTAAACTATACGAACTATGGCCGAAGGAAAGAACAGATAATCGAAGTCCCTTTCACGTGCATGGGCCACTATATTAAGCAAAGATAATCAAAGTCCAAGAATAGCCAAGTTATAAGAAAATATAGGAAAAATATAAAAAATTCAAAACATTCAAAGCACAATCGTTACGTCAGAAAAACAAAACGCCAATGTCAAATTCAAAAACAAACAAAATGGTGGTAGAGGGTGCTGGTCACGTTTAGAAATTAAAACACCAATATTCCATCTTCCAATTAAACGAATAAACTAGACTTAAAGCAGCTAAATCTTAATAAAATTAGTTGTTTAACTCATTTTCTGGTGAAAATATCTAAATTCACATTATTAACGCATCGATTTAGTCAATGTGATACGATCATTTAATTTGATTTAATTATCTAAAACAATGCACTTCCGAACGTAAACTTACTCCAGCGCTGTCCTTTGGAGAGTTGTGGAACTAAATATGCAATGCCAGTTTCTATAGAACAGAAAAATGTTCTAACTACAAAGGCCCTGTAAGGTTCCTTAATGTAATATATTCATTAAATATCAATTCAAATTTTGTCATATATTTGTCAAAACTGTTGAAGTTTTACGGCCATAGATTACTAATAGTTTACATTATATAGTCTTTTTTTATACTTCTTTTATAGAAAAGCTTCTTTTATACAAAATTGCCTTGAATTCGAAAAAGTCGATTGATTTTGAACTTGATTTTGTCGGAAGTAGATTTTTGAAAGCTTGCTCGTAACCTAAATTAATTCGTATCGGGAAACAAAATAGAGTTACGATTAAGCGTAATAATCGCCTTTGGGCACATCCGGATAATTTTATCCAGAGATTATTTAATTATAAATTCACATCTCAAACATTTTATTACAACATATATAACAAAAACATAAAGAAAATTGTACTCGTCACTTGCGACTACAAGTGCCATTTAGCGGTGGGTAAAATCCATTTGAACCACCATTCCATTGCGCGCTAGCTTCGGATTTGGGAGTAGGTACTAATAAACTTTAGTTCGAAACAAATTCAATTGATACAGAATTCGATTCAGTCAGGACGCCTGCTTGTCGAATAACGTGAATTCTTCTATCAAAATTGTTCTTCTGTTCATTTGATTCAGGGAATATGTATAACGTGAGTATACAATGTGGTATACAACCGTAGAGTATCAATCTGTTCCAAGTTCAGAAGGTACGAGTTAATTAGTAGGCATGGAACTGGTTGCTGAAATACCTAGAGGTTTGAAATAATTAACTGCTTCATAATAATTTTCGTTCAGACAAAAATAACTTACTATAATACAAAGGTATATATATATATATATATATATATGTATATATATGTATATATATATATATATATATATATATATATATATATATATATATATACATATATATACCTTTGTATTATAGTAAGTTATTTTTGTCTGAATATCAAATCTGAATCAAATCTGAATATCAAAACAAAGAATTGCGTAAGTATTGTCATTTACTAGTAGTCCCAACTTTATAGCAATACCTAATATAACATTTACACATCATTAACTATTAAAAAGCGCCAGCTACCCTGGATGTGTCATAGAACCTAAAATACTTTAGTGAAAAATGAATACCAACCATTATTGACAACTGACGTGACGCCACCGTTTCTTTGACCGAATCGAAATAGATAAAAAATCGAACGAATTACCACAGATTAAATAATGGAATTACCCTCACCTTAAATTTTACAATCAGATAAAAAAACCGATTCAAAATGTTCTATGGCAGTGAAGGACTTCATAATATGTTTACCGTTCATCTTGAGTGAAAAGGTCATATGAAGGATTCGTTCATGAGTAACACAAGCCCAATTTTAGTTTTAATTTAGAATTTTTCGCTCAACTTTCAAGAAACGGTCACAATTTATATTGGTTAGTTGTAAAAATATCAGATATTTTAATAATATGTTAGTTAATACTCTCAACTATTTAAATAAATGAACATTACTTAGTAGACTTTACATTATAAAATATTCTTGGAAGGCATTAGAATTTTTTGAAATTGTAAATACAATGTATATTCCAAAATAAATGATGTATGCAAATCAACAGCGACATAGCCCATCACGATGCGACATAGGTCAGCCTCACTCGAACGTCACCTTCTTTGCTGGTACTAAAACCCCTGGTACACCTGACCGACTGCGAAAACAGGTGATGGATACACGAGTGTTCAGGAGTTCTGACCTGGGAACGGATCATTATCTAGTAATTACTAGATTTAGGGGTTTGTTCGCGGGTTGGCGCTACCGGACGGCAGTAACAGAACCACAGTCGGTCTGTCGCATCCGAAGCTGGAAGCTTCAGGAAGCGGATACTAGGGACAAATATCACACGAGGGTAGCCGAAAAGCTTGACACTATCGATGGCAGGAAAGAATGTGTGGAGAGAACATGGCAGAACCTTAGGGATGGAATGGTAAGTGCAGCGGAAGAAGTAGGTAACCCGAGGTAGTTGTCTCCACAGTTATTTATACTGCTTGTACGAGTGGGGGAGTTTAACCGCTTATTAGTAATCTACCCTCACTCTTAACAAATAATATAAGATCTATACTTTTTCAATAGGTAATTCGTAGAGTCGATAATGCAAATCTAATGGCAGCTTCTCACTGCGTGAGTTATCACGCGCCGCGCTGCCCGTGTTGATGTACGCGCAAGCACGCGCCACGCGCGAGCCTGCGCCACTCGTTTTAACTGGCGCGGCGTGGCGCGTGCTTGCTCAAACTCCAAGCCAATGGCTCAGTCTGTTTAGCGCAGCGCACCTGATGTCGTGTGAGTCGAATTGCCACCTCCAGCGATGAAGCAATGCCACTGAAGACGAAGGCATCACTGTTGCTTCAGCCGCTTTTGTTTTATTTTGTGGATATCATATACTCAATAAAATTAACAAAAAGAAGAAGAAAAGGTGCTGGTGGATGACATCGTTAAAATTAAAAATTCAGCAATCGTCTCATTAGACCGCTCCATATCTATATAGACATGAGAGTACCTCAACGTCGGACGAGTTAAGACGAAATTAACGAGTTCAATCTTGTGAGCCCGCGCCGCGCCGCATCTTTGAAGTTACCAATTTTAAACGAATAGCACGCGCCGCGCTATGCCTGCCCGCGTTGCGCCACGCCAAGCCCTTCACACTGCACGTAGTGCGTGCGGGCGCGGCGCGGCGTGTGATAATACACGCAGTGAGAAGCCGGCTTAAGGCGTAGAGCCTCGTTGCAGAGTATTGTTTTCAGCACAGACACAAATTTGGTCGACTCAACCGGAGAAGGACTATACGCGCTTAGAATACTAGCGTAAAAACAGTACAATGCTATAATGGGTGACGAGAACCGGAGACTTTTAAATAGTAACGTGGCAATTCATCTTTAGTCCTTAGGATGACAACGGATACGCATTTTGATGGTTCGTTCGCAGATGTATGTAAGCGTCTAAGGGTTCCAGCATCCATTTACCATCAGGTGGACTGTGATAAAAAGGTTTGCTAATTATTTATAGCGAACCTTGTATATGTAATGAATGTGAACATCCATTACAAATATTCTCTTTTCTCATTACTGTAATATTTGGCAGGCGGGTAGACGAACGCAGCATTTTATTACTTTAATTTGTTATCAGGAAGGTGCTGCTACTCATCTCCTGTTTCATTTCCCACCCTCACTCACACGATGATATAGGGTATTATAGTTCATAAAAAATAGCTTGATCTCTGCGACAGCTGTCAGTAAAATCACGCCTATGAAGTCCTGAATTTCTTAGTAGTACAGACACACAGTACCTGTCAATGTCATACTTTATGGGCATGCCGACCTAATTAGTGCATGCCCATAAAGTATGACATTGACAGGTACTGTCGTACACTGACCTATATATATACAAGTACGCTGGACTGGCTATAGACGTGACATGATGAAGCGATTTGATTTCCGCCATTTTGGCGCTGACAACAAAAGTGCACGTCCACGGAACTAATAATAGGGATAAGACAGTGTACCAAATTATGTCGATAAAAATTCTATACCCTACCATACCTAAATAAATAGAATGGACTCTATGGATAGATGGACTCTACCCGTAACGTCCATTCTATTTATGTATCATATTAATATAATGCAATAATCATTAATCATCATTAAAACCCTTCACAAGTCCACTAATGAACATAGGCCTACGCCATGTTCAGTAGTGGACTTGTGAAGCAATGCCACAAAGCACGGTCCTGAGCCACCTGCATCCATCAACTTCCTGCATGTCTTACTAGGTTTTGACTACATCTAGTGGGGGAACGTACTACACTTCACCTGTTGGTACGAGGCTGCCACTCGATAACCTTTTTTCCCAATCGGTATTCGGTTCTTCGAGCTATATGGCCGGTCAATTACCACTTAAGCTTACTAATCCATTAGGCGATGTCGGTCACTCTGGTTCTGCTGCAGATATACTCATTCCTAAGTTTGAACCCCTGAGCATAACCCTCTTCATAGCTCACTGAGCAACTTCGAGCTTCCTCATACGGCCAGCAGTGAAAGACCTCGTCTCAGATCCATAGGTCAAAAGAGACAACACGCACTGGTTGTACAATCTAGTTTTGAGGTATTCCTGACGAGAAGATGTGTTGTAATCTCCCGAACGCTGCCCAGCCGAGTCGAATCCGTCAGACCTGTCGGTCGAAGTTGAACTTACCTAGTCGGACTCCCAAGTAAATGCTATACTTAGCCTTCAAGCAAGGAAACAACAAATTAAACAACTTCTTATTACCAGCAGCGATGATCAGTCGCAGATACAGTTTCTTAGGAACTACTCTTAAGCAGAAAAGGCAATAAACTATTTTAATATTTCCTTATGTAAAAGTTGTTACTGCGTGTAGTGGTGGTGTAAGAATTTCCACTGGCCCATATCATCCTGAGAGTGTCGTAAGAGGCGACAGAGGAAAACTGTAACAGGAGATGGCCAGCAACGTCTTCCTAATAACGACTAAAAATACAAAACCGTGGTTGTCAACCCGCTTGCCAAGCGTGGCAACTGGCAACTAAAACAAAATTCCCCATGAGGCAATCTACGAAGACGAGACGAGACCTATTTTCAGCAGTTGACTTTTATAGGCTGTAATGGAATGTAATATTATTATTATTATTTTATCATTGACGAGCCCAAATAATTTGACGAGAGAAAAAATTACGTACTTTATCGCCTGTACTAAAGTAGGGCCACTACGAAGTTAAGGCACAAATTAAATTTTGAGACTCGAGAGATAATTAAATCTCTAGACTCACACTTACTAAAACCCCATGGTGTTCCACCTCCGCCGCAAATTGGCAGTTCCACGGAAATGCTTTCATGCACATCCGTGGCCCCTCCGCCGCCAGCCACCAAATGGCGGCCCCTACTTAGTTGCTGACTTCTCCTCCCCGTTTTCATTCTCAGATAAAGCGCACCAGAAGCAAGCCACACTGCCCTTCGCGTCCTCTAACTCCACCTGCACTACGGACTCCCCGAGTCCGATATGTCAATGGAGCTAGGGAAAACGAGCACTTAAAAGCATCAAGTGGAGCAGCCTCACCAAATTCGCAAAAGATAGTCGAGTGGCGCATCGCCAATCGCCATACCAGCACTCCTCTTCAGGTCAGGTCTCCAGTACAGGGAGAGGAATCTCCTCTATCCGCAGCCTACTAAAACACATACAACGTGGCTCGACATCATCAGGTGACCTTTCGACACTTGGCTATGGCCCTTGAGTTGGTGGAAAATGAGGAAAGAAGAAATAAAAAAATCATTCGAAATAATAATCTAATACTTTTATACTTACTTGTATAAATACAATATTTTCTGGTAGTACTGGTACTACCAGAAAATATTGTCGGTATACTGCACTTTTTCAAAGTGGTGCAGTTCTCATGTCTAATAAAATAGTCGTCTGTGAAATGTTTGGAACAAATATGATAATTTTGTTTCGGACGCCAATTCAAAATACTTATGCTTTTAAGCCATATTTTTAGTCTAGGTTCAATTGGGAACCTGTTAATTAATAAACATTTGATAATCAACTGTTGTTGGCGACTTTGTTTGTTAACAGATATGGGTAGGAAAGAACATCGATAAGTATTATAGACAAGCAACTCGACAACCCTATTGAATTTTATTGTTTATCAAAAGTCAGTAATATAAAGCCAAAGATGTTGGTATATATGATATTAAGATTAGTAACAAATTTTTAAGTACTTGTATTATCAAATAGTTTTAATTTGTTTCATATTTGCTGCAAATTCACTCACTTGTGAAATGTTATACCACTTCCTTTTTGGTAACGAGTTTTACAGATTACGCACACTCTCATTATTAATAAAAATAATTCTTATTATGTAACTAATATTATACACAATCAAACTACATAAAATACTTTCGTTTTTTAGTTTAAAAGTTCAAAATACAGATTTATTAAATAAGACAATTTAAATATGACAACAGACTTTGGCATATTATGTCAATTTATTTTTCAAGACATCCTTTAGCGGCGCTTCAAATTGACACAGTCATTTTCTATGGTATAGCCAGTCCAGCGTACTTGTATATATAGAGATCAGTGTGTCTGTACTACTAAGAAATTCAGGACTTCATAGGCGTCATTTTTACTGACAGCTGTCGCAGAGATCAAGCTATCTTTTATGAAACATAGTGTAGTTTCTTATCACCACTATGCACGTATTAAAACAATACTTACACATTTATTAATGTAATGGACGGTCAGTTAAACTGATCAGTTCAAACTAAAAATGTTGATATTTTTTAAAATAGTGGATTTTCGATATTTCGATCATTATAAATTTATTAATATTGGAGTTTTACATATAAGAGAATGTTTGATATATTTATGGATATATATTTATGGATATATCGAAAATTCGATATTTTAAAAATATCTACAGTTTTTGTTTGAACTTATCAGTTGGAATGATCGATTTAATTGATCGTGTGTGGCCACCATTAGGCATGTCTATTTTTATTGACCATTATTTTTAATCCAAATATTTGGTATCGCGCAACAGCTAAAATACACAAAGCTTAACCTCGTATGGAAGGAGCTTTATAGAGTTAACATCTACAGCTACGTGGTCCATGTAACCTTTTACGTCCAGTGAACGAGCGAAATATCGGTAAATTTCTTTTAACTCATCGGCTAATTATACCATCACGACGGCAATACACATATCATATATATCAACGCGGTCTCTTGTAATCTTGTATATCCAGTGCAAGCAGACCAATCGACAAGATTCTTACTAATGATGATGACGAAGCAGAAATAGTCTACTGGCTCCTCTTCATAATCGGCGATTACAAACGATTACGCACGAGCACGGTCGTGTAGAGGGTATACTCGGCTCTACTCGCCGATCATCGTCTATGATCGCCTCGATCCGTGAATAGTCCGGTTTTTCGGGCGTGCATCAAAGGGAATCGCCGGGTGGTTGAGTTGAGGTGCCCACACGATCGCCGATTATTCATTCGCCGTCGGACAGTGAAGCGGTGCATACGTGCGTGTACCAATTAACTCAGTAGACACAAATGGCTAGTGGGTGGTCAGGTGAAGAGATACTCAAGTTCATTGAAGTTTATCAGACCTGTCCCAAAATTTGGAATCCGAGACAAAAATGTCACCACATTGACATAATGGTTGTATACCGCTATTAAATAAATTGTTGCAGTAGCAACACATTCCACGTCAATCTCGATGTTTGATAAACTACTACGGGCGGTTGTGTGTATGCTTGCACGATGATCGAGCTGATTGTAAACGATCACACAATCAACGATCATCGCCGATAGTGAAGTGCAGGCATAAGATAAGCATAATGATGACTATTCATTATTTTAAATCTACTTTATAAGTTTATGTTATAGTTTAATTGACTATAAAATTGGAAATAAAAATTATTCGTTTTCTTTTTGGCTGAGAGACAAGCGAAAAAACCGTTAAATTTATAATTACGTGCCTACTAACGTCCCAAATTTCATGTCACCTTGAATTCTTTACGAGGCAAACAAAACAGTATTTAATATTTTATTGCAGGCCGCTATTCGGCTCATCAATATTAAACATTGCTTGGAAGTGCTCTTAATTTATGTCATGATTATCCATCGATAGCAATTTAGCTGATGGAAAGTTACCATATTGTACTCAAAATAATAAAAAGCTTACGGAAAATATTAAGTATCTAGCGACCACTCAACTAGTCATTTAAAATTAACGCCAGCTTTTCCCCGATTGGAATATCAATTTGCTTAAAACTACTTTGGCCAGAATATTCTTTTTGTATGCGTTTGAATGGGCCCCTAAATGGTTTCTATTCACGATTGGAGCCGGTGAGTCCCGCTGTTGTCGATATCAAGAAATTACCCGTGCGAAGCCGGGTCGGATCGCTAGTGTATTATAAATGAAGTAAATAATAATTCTAAACAAACTGAAAACAATGTCTTTCTGCTATAAATCTGCTATAAAAGAATAAAGTAACTGGATGACCGAGCTTTGCTCGATATTTTTTTTGAAGTCGTGTGTTTTGGAAATTATATTTAGATACAAATTACATACTGATGAAATTTGAATAATATTTTTTGATCTTATCGACATAATAGAAAAAACTGAACTGGTTATTTGAATAAAAATCATGAGTGCAAGTAGTTTAGTTAAAATTTTCGTGTTTTTAATAAATACTAAAAAAGGGTTCGAAATAATATTGTTACGAGCTTGAGGTTCGTGACAATAAAAATTGCCGATAAAATTACCTAAATTAACACTTTAATTTACTTTACACAAATTAAAGTTAAAACACTAATAATTAAACACACTAATTCACTTAATTCCGCTCCGAAGCTTCGCTTGTGTCGCCGAGTTCAACTCTGCCCCGATCGCATCCCGCAGCGCCTATTTATTTAAATTAGCAAAGAAACATCCCGAATCTTCAGGTAAATGCGCGCAAAGGGACGAGTTTGCGAGTATAGATTTTCTAGAAACTTAGTTCTTCGGATGGCGCTGTCGGTTGAGAGATCTGTGATGTCATTTTCTGCAACGCTCTACTCGCTCTCGTTCCTGACACTAGATGGCGCCAGTATATCGTCGACTGGAGCGCGTAACAATATATTTTCTCACAAAAGTAGGGAACTTGAAAAAAAATATAAAAAGTCGGACCAAAATCAGGACCCCAACCAGAGTACTAAAATTTCGTGACGCCCAATATCCCATTTGAGATATTATAATCATTAACACATTGCCAAAATTTACCTTCTTATTCTAATGATATTGTAGCAGTTTTTAATTGCCTGAAAACACGGATAAAGGGCCATTTTCTAAAAATGAATTCTAGCTAGATCTATTTATTGCCCCCGAAACCCCCTGGACACTAAATTTTATGAAAATCGTTGGAGCCGTTTCCGAGATTACGATTATATATATACTAGAATTGTTCGTTTAAAGGTATAAGATTATTTTATCAAACCAGAAGATTTAAGCAGTTTTTAATCCACTTTCAACCTCGAAACAGGAGCAGATTTTTAATTTGGATTGATTTTTTTGCTAATTGTAAACCCGTTTTAATAAGTATTTTGTAACATTCTACCCGAACGGTGGAACAAAAGGTACAAAGTATTTAGTGTAACTGTTCAGACAACATTCTAGTAGTTACCTTGAGCTTGCGTGAGCCTTTGTAATTGTTTAGGCGAGAGTATAACTTATTACTTTGAGCTTATTATATTTCTTAGTCGTCCGAAAAGGTTCAAAAAATATAACTTATTAAAAAAGTAAAAACTAACTTCACAGAACTAAAAAAATGAAATCATTTCTAAATAATAGTTTCTCAAGTCGGTGTAACGCCCCCGACTCCACTTGACTTATCGTTGCACGCCGCCGCCACGCTGCAGCTATGTTTTAGTTGTAACACGAATGGGTCGGCTCGACCGGGGCAGGACCACGCTATTACAGAATACCAACGTAAAACAGCTGTGTTTCGTATGGTGAGTATAAAGAATCGCAGACTCTTTTTACTGGAATCGAGGCATTCCATCTTAGCCCTCAGGGGTGACAACGCATTTGCATTTTGATTCTTAATTGAGTATAAATGTTGGAGTGAGGATGTCTATGGATCGCAGCTATTACTTAGTATCAGATGGACTGTGTGCTCGTTTGTCACCCAATGCTATAAAAACCATATAGCCATTTTTTGTAAAGTTAATTTAATATAATTAATAGTCATCACCATGACGATCATAGACCCCTTCTGCATTATCGTCATCATTAGTCTTTTTACGTTAAGTGCTGATGAACTGAAGTTCTACACTCTTGCGGAGCCTGCGATCTATCACACTTTTCTTGTGTCAGACAACCACAGCTTAAAGATAGTTTAATAGTTGGGAAATGAATGTACTTTTGCAGAACAACGGTGGGGGCACTGTGGGGCATGGGGCGGCATTACCTTGTGCCAGCGCACTGCACTAGTGTGCTGTACAATAGATGCGGTTAGCGCGAGCGTTTTATCTGGGGGCACGATAGTGCCCCCGCCCCCTTTTCTCGAAGCAATTCAGGCCATTTTCGACCCCCTATGACTTCGTAGCGGATAAAACTAGACGCCTGAGTTTTCATTAACCGTATATATAAATGTATATTTTAAATGTATATGTATATTTGTTATATAAATATATGTTTTAAATATATAGATTGACTTGGCAATCGCTTGTTTATAAATCGCAATTACTTGTGAGATACATTGAGTTTTCTTGCGATGGTCAAGTCAATCTATTTATTTGAAACATAAAAGATTTTTAACATTGATATGGTCACTATAAAATGTTGTTAGGTTAGCTAATTACGTAATAACTTAAAACAGAAGGACCCTTAAGAAGGGACTGAATAAATTAACCGACTTGGTATTAGGTACATGGATCTCACAACCTTTTACGGTAGAAGAAATGAGTTGCGAGGCTTGGTTTTTTTACAAGTAATGTTTTTGATGGCTAGTATTTATTTAATTAATTTTAGGAGGCGTTTTTGAAAAATATAACATCTATAATGGTAAATTACTTATATGAGTAACTAAGTAAAACTGAATTCAAATGACAGCCATGTTTGTTTCCCTCATTTTTTGAAAATAAAATTGTTTATTCGAATGCGAATACACTATATAATTAAATTTAATAATCGAAAACTGAAATCATGTATAAAAAAATTGTCACGAAAATATTTGGCAATGTAATTATATAAAACTTGTAAATGCATTTTTCTTGTAGTTATAAAAAATTGATCTTGTTTAATATATTTTTGTATTTATAAGTATGCACTTAATGTTAATAGTATTATAATATCTAAAATTATTTGGTTTCCAATTTCGCGACAACCCCTAGCATACAAGCCGCCCAGGTAAATACTTCGCGGGCGGCGGCATCGCCTGACATCAAAGGCGTTTCACAAGTGTTGGACTATGTTTAAGCTGTGGTTACAACCACGAAGTAATAATCTAATATATATATATATATATATATATATATATATATATATATATATATATATATATATATATATATATATATATATATATATATATATATATATATATATATATATTAGTTTGGAATGTTTGTCTGTAATATCCAATACTAATCTATCTAATATATGCTAATATTCTAAACAACTGCCTTATATTGAGCTGAGTACTTGGCTGATTTTTTTATTGATTAAGCATCAATAAAAAAATTTAAGTGTCTGTCTGTAACATTTAAGTATCTGGCTTCTATTAAGTTCAGGGGTTTCTTCTGATATAATAATTATGTATATTTGTATCTAATTTTTAAAGTGGCAATCTTAAACAACGTGAAGGAAAGAAACAGCGATATCTTTTTCTCGCTTTATATTTACACGCCCAACTGGGAAAAAAATTGTGTGCAAATTTCTTAGATTTCATACAAAGATGGAACATTCTTGTATAAACGTAAACAACGAAAGTTTCATTTCATGTACACAATAAATATTATGTATAAAAAAGCTTTCCGCACTCATTCTCCATACGAACTTTAATTATGTCAAATCTCACACTACTTCGTACGCGGTATTTGCTAAAATGTACAAAGTTTTCCCCACGCATACTAAGATATAGAAATTATAGATACTCCGTTCGGAAATAAGCATTTAATAAATAAGAATATGATATTTATGTAGTAGTAACGTAACGCGACTAGGCAGGTAGGTTTCGTTGTTGTACTACTCATTTTTATATTATACTTATACGTTAGTACATATATTATGTGTACTTAAAAAAAGACTTCAGAATTTGCTTACATTTAAGTGAAATTTGAAAAAATTGAATTCGCAGTAAGCCGATTTCGACGAAATAAAAACTTAATACTTATATATTTTATATTATAACGTATTCTATCACTTTTTAGTGTTTGTTGCTCTTTTGTATGAGCACTTTGTCTTCTAAATAATTTTCAAATTGTAAACCAGAAAGTTTTCATTAAAATTTTTATTCTTGATGCGGAACGTAGCGTAACCCTCTTAGCCCAACCAGTGACGGGTAAAGTGAAATTCAATTAATTTTTACTAACTACAATTGCTTATGTAATTGGTAATTCAAATATTTTGAAATAGATTACTTAAGTAATTAATGACCACAAGTACTTATCGTAATTAATTAATATGTAATTTAATTAAAAGTTATCGAATTACAAGGTAATCGATAATGCATTATTCAAATTACTAGAATTACTTCTAGAGTGCTTTTGAAAAAATAACTATATAAAAAATTGATTAATTCAGAATTAAATTTTATTTCTTTTTGTTTAGAACAATATAATCTTATAATAATTATACCGCATTTGACCCATCATATTAATAAGTATTTAATTTACATTTCTGGTCTTGATTATGTAGTTAATGGTTTTCATTACGTAATTTCAATTTCAGAAGATCTAACCCAGATTAATTTACAATGAATGAATCTCCATTTGGGGACAGAGATTTTCATGAAGCATGTTTTTTTAAATTTGGATTTAATATTCTAACTTCTGTTCATTCATTTATTTATTTTCCTCACATTTGATATTATGTGTTGTTTTTATCTCTACTTTAAATATTTTAAACGATTAATTTTATTAAACGTGTTTATTGTAAAATAATACTAATATGTTTTTGGTTATGGTTTGGACTAAAGTTCAACTTAATATAATTTTAAAAAATATTCCTTATTTACTATCTACTTTAATTATGTATAATTTACATTGTATAATAATTTTTATTATGATAAGTACCTTCGTCCCATTTTTGTTCCGAACATACGGATTTTTTTTCTTGAGACCGTTTCATGATTGGTTAGTAAAACAGGTCAAGCCACACACGGTCAGTTAAGCTCTTCAGTTGAACTGACGTACATCCAAAAGTTGACCGTGAGTGTGAAAACTTAAGTTAAAATGTTTAACTGACGGCAACCCACGGATTTTTCCGGGTGCACCGTAATCCGCTGGCTTCGATTCGTTTGCATCATGCCAAACTTACCGTGGGTGCGCGTGCTTATATTCTTTAATTCTGTTGACTAAGATAGTGTCGGTACACTTGCAGTCGCACTTATTACGAGTATATTGCTTTAATTTTATTAGATAATTGCTTTTCTGTCTTAAGAATAAATTTTATCATCTATGTAATATCTCTATCATCATCTATTTAATTAATTTTATGGTTATCGTAATAAAATACAAGTATAAATAATAAACACAAGATAAGTAGCAAAGAGTACTTTAATGAAAATTTTTTTTTAATGAAGACTTACAAGTACGCTCAATTCCAAAAAAATATTTGCACGGCCGATGTACAGAACATTATAAGTGTTGTCAGTCTGCATAAAAATTTATGTTTCTTATTGGCATCATTAAACTGACACGCAGAAGAAACATTGTAGTTAGGCGAGAGCACAAGATCTTGTGGAACACCAGCATTCACAGGTTAGGGTCCTGTAGTCGGTTAGAGTAGCCTGTAACTAACTCTTTTCAGCGGCTGGTTAAAAAAAAGTTACCTATATAAACTACATAAACAGAAATCAAAATCTACAATGAATAATAATTTTCATTTAATAATCTTCTCGTGAAATTGTGAAAATTTCCTTAGCGTTACTATTTCTTTTTATTTGATTTGAATCGCTATATTATTACTTTTTATCAGTCTCACCGTAGTGGGTTTTTCATCAGTAAATCTCCGGAAGCTGGTTTTGCGTCCGACAGAACACATCACTAGCGCAGGGTTTTCGTTTTTCATCAGCACGACACGAAAAATAGTGCGGTAACTTGTTGCTGCCTGACTACTCGTAAATGGGTCCAGCGTGACCAGCAAACAATCTCTATATATAAATATTAATTGTTGTCCGTGAGTTTCGCTTAAACTCATAAGCGGCTCGTCCGATTTTGATGAATTTGTTTGTGTTTGAATAGTTCCCTAGATGGTTTAGATTAAGATTTGTACCCAGTAGGTAGCACTGTTGTCGAGATCCAGAAATCAAGCGTGCCAAGCCGTGGAAGATTTTTTTTTTTTTTTTATAGAAGAGGGGGCAAACGAGCATGCGGCTCACCTGATGTTAAGTGACTACCGCTGCGCCGCGATCTAGTACTAGTTGCTGTATTTCATCGTGCATCGTGCGTAACCTTAGCGGAACGTATAGCAAGATAATATATATATAAAAATAAAGATAATATATATATATATATATATATATATATATATATATATATACGATACATCATGGGGATCTTCAAGAAAAGAGCTTACTCCTTACTAAAAGGCCGACAACGCACCTGCAATTCCCCTAGTGTACGGTTGATCATGGGCGGCGGTAGTCACTTAACATCAGGTGAGCCGCATGCTCGTTTTCCCCCCTCTTCTATAAAAAAAAGATAAATCGCGAATAATCCGCTGAATGAGGTGCCATTGACCATTTGAGAAAAAGGAAAGAGTTAGAAATTAGAATAATTTACTTCTATTGTCAAAAACAGAATGCCAAAATTTTGCGAACTACCATTCCACAGGTACAAATCTACACGCAGATCTGCGAGAACCTTGAGGGTTCATTGCCAACGCTGATCGATATTTTGCCTACTAGTTACTAGAGAAACACTAAATAGATGCAAACATTCCCCGATAGACCTAGGTACTATGGAGATAAGAGCCTCTATTTCAAGTGTAAACAGTCAAAACCTCTGATCAATTTGAGTTTTAAATCGTAAGTGTATAAAGTAGGTTGTATGAAGGGAATGTATTGTGCTTGTTTAAAATTCATATACCAACAATTTTAAAAGTGTGAAGTGTGTCTGTGTGTAAATAATAAAAGTAAGTAAAAATAAGTTAATTTTTGCATTAATATTTCTTTTTATATTTTATAATAGTTATAAATGAGAGACGCTTAAAAATATCTAGGTAAGTTAACTTACATTAACACTTATATTACACCGTATTACTTTTTACATTGACTGTTTTGACGTCAATATTTGCACACATATGTATGACTATTCCAACACTGAAAATTTCGGGAATCAAGGAAGTGACACAACATTACTATTTAAAAATGTATTTAATGCTTTTCGTAGTATTCTCCGCGAAATTTGACACATTTTTCCATACGATGGAACCAATCATTGAAGCAACCATTCCATTCGGAAGTTGGGGTCTCCAAAACGGGCGTTTTGTAGGCGTCCGCAGCTTCTTCAGTTGATGAAAATCTCTGTCCACGCAATTTATTCTTTATTTTAGGGTAAGTATAGAAACCATTAGGGCTTAGGTCGGGGCTGTACGACGGATGGTCTAATAATTCTATGTTTTCTTGCTCTAAAAACTCTTTTGTTCTGTGTGCGGTGTGAGAACTCGCATTGTCGTGATGGAGGACGATGCGGCGGGTGCAGTTCTCTTTACGGAGTTCACAAACGACCTGTGGCAAACAAATGCTAGCATACCATTCTGCATTAACCTTTCTTTGGCCCTCAAGAGGAATAGTCGTAACATGGCCGGTTTTGGAGACAAACGTGGCCACCATTTTTTTTTTACAACACTCCGTGAACGAACAATTTTTGTTGGCTTTAACTCATTTTCGAACACCCAAACTCGTGACTGGTTTTTTATTTCGGGTTCGTACGCGTATATCCAGGATTCGTCACCTGATACGATGCTGTATACAGCATTTGTGGAACCTGTGTGGAATCTTTCGAGAGTTCTGACGCACCAAGTAACGCGAGCCGCTTTTTGCTCTTCACAGAGCGAATGCGGTATCCATCGGGAAAACAACTTTTTTACACCTAATTGTTAATGCAAGATTATTTGTATTTGACTCATGCCAATGTCTAAAGTTGCCTGAATTTCGCGGTATGTCACATGTGACGATCTTCCTCAATCAGCTTACGCACAGCATCAACGTTTTCTTGGGTGACTGCAGTTTTTGGACGACCTTAACGTGGATCATCACTGAGCTTAATACGTCTACGTTGAAATTCAGCAAACCAGCGATAAATTGTGGTTTTGGATGGGGCTTCATCACCAAATGCAGAAATCATCCGGTCAACACACTGTTTTTGTGTTAAACCACTTCGAAAGTCATAATAAATCATCGCTCTTGAATTTTCTCGAGTCAATTCCATTTTCTCAACGACTAAACAAGTTTGACAAAATCTTGTGACAAGACCGAGAATCTTTTTTAAAATAAATAAATGGTATTCGATTTTTAAAACCAAGGAGTTTTCAATTAAAAAGATTTTAATATAACAGGAACAGTGGAAATATTCCATTCCCGATACTTTTTGCAGCCTGGGTATAGACGATTACAATAATATCAAAATTTTGGCTGTTACACATATAAAAAAAAATTGCTGTCTTAGATTAAAGAAGACAAAAATGTGGTTTTTCGGAGGTCTACTAACGGTACAATTTAGCCAACTAGTTGATTGAATCGTTCTACAGGTATTTTAAATCGTGCTATGGGTGTTTTAATCGTACCAGTAATAAAAACAAAGTATATTTAAATGAAAATATTTGTTTTTGGAGTCATTTACTATAATTACTTAACAAACTGGGATCAAAGAAACAATAATAATTATCTAATTAAAGACTGAGAAAATTGTAATAAAATATCTTCTTTCCTTCCGATAATATATGAAGCTTGTTTATATTGATTGTATCATGATAACGTAGAAACTATAATTAATATATTTAAATCTCGTTTGTAACCGACATATCGTGTATGCTTGTAACGGAAAAGGATAAAAAAATAAAATAATACGTATGTATAATGATTATTAAGACTAAAACAATATAATCAACCTATCCACTTTTCTTTATTAATTTAGGCATTTTTTGTATCATTGTAAGTAGGTAAGTATCAATCAGATTATAAGACATAGGTATCATAATATATGTCTTAAACGAAAATTGATCAAAAATACAATAATAAGTAACTCACGTAAGACTTATAATAATATAATCATCGTATCTACCTTTCTTCTATTAATTAAATCAGTTTTCGCAAATGACTAGTTTAGTAATGCATGTCTCATGCAACCACCTATGGCAGCGGACACTTTGAATCCAGTCTACCGATGGACCTCTCTTATCATAGTGACGGCCGTTGCAACCTGCAAAAATATCGTCCAAGTCATCATCAGTCTCATCATCATCATACAATTGCACAATTGTATCATTATTCAGCGAATCAGCGCTGCTGTTAGAAGGTGATATTTTATTACTTTTTCTTTTTTGGTTAGTAAGAGCCGTTGATTTAGTATTTATCACTTCTCAGGTCTACCAAATTTATTTTTCTTCAAGGACTTGAGGTAATTTCAACACATTTTTGTACGGTGTTTCTTTTTCTTGATGTATTCTTTTGTATTACTGACAAAATCTTTATAGTTTTGGCACAGACTGAGTATCCAGTTGAGTGTTTATTTTAGATGTAGATGGTTGATCATGCATTTCAGCAGTAACCTTATTTTTTTATATTTGTCTTTTCTCTTTAGGGTCAACATTTTCTTTTTTTATATTTTCGCCGTTTAAATTTATTTTTCGTTAAGTGTCAATATTCTATTTCTCGCTCTGTTTAGTGTTCGTAGTTTTATTTAATTTAATATCAGTATTTTTTTTCTTTCTGTCTAATGTCATTGCTTTTTTTCAGAGTTTGTGCTGTGCTTTTGTGAGATTTCACTTTGATTAGGCTCGGAAGCTAGTATACTTGGGCTCGGTGTATCATCATTGAGTAAATTTTCTGCAGCATCAAATTTTGTTTTTATCCAAACACAACGCTTTGTGGTGTTTTGAAAATGTTGTACGTCCATCAAGAAGGAGAAGCACTTTGTTTTTATAAATGTTTTAGCCATTTTACAAACAGATACGAATTTAGGTATCCCGATTCAGACACAGTAACAATACTACTAGTGGAGTACCTTTATTTTATTCGTTTCCTTCCTTTTATTTCATTCGTTTAAATATTAGCATTGGTGGGACAAACTGACCTGATACACTGGCGCAGCACACATCTGTTGTATTAACGTACCTTTCTTCACTTGTTGCGGCGCCAACCTGTTTCTTCCCCTGTAATCCAATGATTTTTGCGGCTATTTTCTAACTGCAGAAAATCCCGATTCGTTTATGTCGCCTATCTTTTCCAATAATTCAAAAAAAAAAAATACGTCCTTGATGTATATGATTATGATAATGATTATGATAATGATTATTGATAATGTTTATTGATGATCTGGTGACCTGATGCTGAGTTCTGGATGCCGTTTCATTAACCTATAAGACCATTATTTGCTAGCCATACACTTTTATTTATTGAAGTTGTTTGGGATATTACGTTTTTCTGCAATTTCATATGCAAGACACCGAATGTTTCTTATTGTCAGCCCGAACAAGTAGTTCTGTAATTCAAAAATATGATGTGCTAATATGTCTTCTATCTCTTGGTTAAGTTCGGGTGGTCTTCCTTTTTGGTTTTTAGCATCAACAGCAATCTTGTTTATCTTAGTTATTCAATTTCAAAAGTTTGAGCAATTTTATTTAAGCTCACTTATTTGTTTCAGTAAGCCGAAAATGCTCTCTGTAAAGCCGGGTCCATATTATTCTTAATTTATATTAATAACTTAAAAGATATTGGCCTAAAAGGAGACATAACTTTGTATGCTGGCGACACAAGCCTGTTCTATTTCAGCCACTCAATAAATACTATTATCTCTGACGCGCAAAATGACCTTAACTTAATACATAAATGGTTTCAGTACAATATTCTAACAATAAAAATCTCCAAAACTAATTATATCATATTCAAAGATAAAAATAAGAAAATATTAGACTTTGAGCCGCTGAAAATAAATAATCAAATTATCAAACGGTCAAATTGCGAAAAATGACCTTGGCTTATTTTTAGATAATAAACTTACATGGAAACCTCAGATAGACAAAACTAAATCCAAACTATCATCGATAACGGGTGTCTCCCGCGTAAAATACATTATCTTATTTACACATTTTCTCTAGTCAAACCGCACATCGATTATCTGATATAAATATGGGGCTCAGCTGCAAAAAATAACTTAAACCCAATACAAAAAGCTCGAAATAAAGTTATGAAGGTTCTATTCAAGTATAACTACCTGACACCAACTCACAAAATATGTAATGATACTAAGCTGTTAAATATAAATCAATCGTACGTTTACCATACATGCATTCTGATTCGTAAAATAATAAATAAAGACATCCACACTTTTTTAAGTTTCACTAAAAAGAGAAAAATTCAAAAAATTCAGCTAAGAAATGCATCTCATGATCATGATCTCATTTTACGTGCACCAAGAACTAGTTAGGGTAAAAGAAACCTAGTGTTTGAAGGAGCACAATTATATAATAAACTACCTAAAGACATTAAGGAATCGCAGTCAAATGTAAGCTTCAAAAAATTACTAAAATATCATATTATAAAATCTATAAAATAACGGACTTACTATTAAGTTGAAAATATTAATAATAATTAATAATCAATAAGTATTTTAAATATATTTAAAAAGGTGCAAATAAGGTATAAAGTTTTTTTAATTGTTCATTACTAATTCGAATTATAATAAAATATTACTAAATATGTATCTCAAGCACTTCTTGTAAATTGTTGAGCGTGGTTCAACTATATATCTATGATTGTATCTCTCTCTGACGCCGTGATTGTTTTTAACTGTATTTGTAATTACCCCCAACTTCTGTGTTTCTCCAGATATTGTTATAATATATATATATATATATATATATATATATATATATATATATATATATATATATATATATATATATAATCAAAAAAATACGTCTTTGATGTATATGATTATGATAATGATTATTGATAATGTTTATTGATGATCTGGTGACCTGATGCTGAGTTCTGGATGCCGTTTCATTAACCTATAAGACCATTATTTGCTAGCCATACACTTTTATTTATTGAAGTTGTTTGGGATATTACGTTTTTCTGCAATTTCATATGCAAGACACCGAATTTTTCTTATTTTCAGCCCGAACAAGTAGTTCTGTAATTCAAAGATATGATGTGCTAATATCTCTTCTATCTCTTGGTTAAGTTCGGGTGGTCTTCCTTTTTGGTTTTTAGCATCAACAGCAATCTTGTTTATCTTAGTTATTCAATTTCAAAAGTTTGAGCAATTTTATTTAAGCTCACTTATTTGTTTCAGTAAGCCGAAAATGCTCTCTGTAAAGCCGGGTCCATATTATTCTTAATTTATATTAATAACTTAAAAGATATTGGCCTAAAAGGAGACATAACGTTGTATGCTGGCGACACAAGCCTGTTTTATTTCAGCCACTCAATAAATACTATTATCTCTGACGCGCAAAATGACCTTAACTTAATACATAAATGGTTCCAGTACAATATTCTAACAATAAAAATCTCCAAAACTAATTATATCATATTCAAAGAAAAAAATAAGAAAATATTAGACTTTGAGCCGCTGAAAATAAATAATCAAATTATCAAACGGTCAAATTGCGAAAAATGACCTTGGCTTATTTTTAGATAATAAACTTACATGGAAACCTCAGATAGACAAAACTAAATCCAAACTATCATCGATAACGGGTGTCTCCCGCGTAAAATACATTATCTTATTTACACATTTTCTCTAGTCAAACCGCACATCGATTATCTGATAGAAATATGGGGCTCAGCTGCAAAGAATAACTTAAACCCAATACAAAAAGCTCGAAATAAAGTTATGAAGGTTCTATTCAACTATAACTACCTGACACCAACTCACAAAATATGTAATGATACTAAGCTGTTAAATATAAATCAATCGTACGTTTACCATACATGCATTCTGATTCGTAAAATAATAAATAAAGACATCCACACTTTTTTAAGTTTCACTAAAAAGAGACAAATTCAAAAAATTCAGCTAAGAAATGCATCTCATGATCATGATCTCATTTTACGTGCACCAAGAACTAGTTAGGGTAAAAGAAACCTAGTGTTTGAAGGAGCACAATTATATAATAAACTACCTAAAGACATTAAGGAATCGCAGTCAAATGTAAGCTTCAAAAAAATTACTAAAATATCATATTATAAAATCTATAAAATAACGGTCTTACTATTAAGTTGAAAATATTAATAATAATTAATAATCAATAAGTATTTTAAATATATTTAAAAAGGTGCAAATAAGGTATAAAGTTTTTTTAATTGTTCATTACTAATTCGAATTATAATAAAATATTACTAAATATGTATCTCAAGCGCTTCTTGTAAATTGTTGAGCGTGGTTCAACTATATATCTATGATTGTATCTCTCTCTGACGCCGTGATTGTTTTTAACTGTATTTGTAATTACCCCCAACTTCTGTGTTTCTCCAGATATTGTTATAACATATATATATATATATATATATATATATATATATATATATATATATATATATATATATATATATACGTGAATATTAGCTAAATTTGCTGGCGACGCAGCGTTTCTATCGCTGTAAATCTGAAAAGTCGCTAGTCGCATGCAACATCGGTACCTACTGCGTGGACGTGGATGTGCGCGCTCGCCGCGATTTAAAATGGCTGTCCTACGTAAATATTATCTATGTAGCTGTTAAGTGTTCGTGAGCTGTTATCACTTTTCTCATGCACGTATACAGTTTTATTAACATTAACTCCAACAGAGACAACAGCTGTTGATATTTGCAAAAGTCCATTCGCAAATAATTTCTAAAATCATAAAATTTACATGTGAGTATCTTGGTCTTTGTAGTATCCATTTCTTCGCCCAACATCTATTTTCCTTTTTTTCTCTTTGCAAATGGCTGCTAGCGCTATCAACATTCGACGTCTTTCTAATGATATTATAAGGAATCAAGTACTAGCAAAGGTGATAAACAGCAACCACTACCTGTCGCGTCGGCTGCAAAGTGAACACTAACAGATCGCTACAATATGGACACAGATCATCGATCAAAGTCGCTGTCGCGATGTGGTGGATCCACATCGGGGTCCACAAGTCTTTCTTATTCCGTTGATAATATTTTCTGTTTTCATCCGGGTCCGTCATCTAAATTAAAAAAATATATATTGTTTTATAACTGTCGGATAAATTGTAGTGGTAGAATATGTCCATCCGCAGTGTGATATAATTTCGCTAATTTTGTTGTCGGTACCAGCCATACCAGCCATAAATACCAGCGTGAAGTAAAGATTTACCTCTGCGTTTCGCTTGGCGAGTGCAGGTTGCCGGAGACCCAATTCCTCTCCCCTCCCCTTAACATGGTAGCGGAATCAATTAAAAAACTACCCTATGAGGTTAGTTTTTTACAGGTCATTCCTGTAAAAAATTCTTAAATTCGCAATAAAAAAATTAAGGGTTAAGTATCGGGTTAAAAACCACCCAATCTCTCCATTTGGAAAAACTGCACACAGTGTGCAAAATTTCAGTTCAGTAGTTTAGTTCATCGCAGACAAACAACGTGACACGTAATTTTTATATATAAAGATATGTACATCATCATCATCATCATCATCATTACAGCCTTTCACAAGTCCACTGCTGAACATAGGCCTCCCCCAAGTAATGCCACAAAGCACGGTCCTGAGCCACCTGCATCCATCGACTTCCTGCATGTCTTACCAGTTCGTCACTCCATCTAGTGGGGGGTCGCCCTACACTTCGTCTGCCAGTATGAGGCTGCCACTCGAGAACCTTTTTTCCCCAACGGTTGTCGGTTCTTCGAGCCATATGACCGGCCCATTGCCACTTCAGCTTACTAATCCGTTGGGCTACGTCGGTCACTCTGGTTCTACTGCGGATATCCTCATTTTTAAGTTTATCATGCAAAGAAACTCCGAGCATAGCCCTCTCCATAGCTCGCTGAGCGACTTTGAGCGTCCTCATATGGCCAGCAGAGAAGGACCACGTCTCAGTTCCATATGTCATCACTGGCAACACGCACTGGTTGTACAACTTAGTTCTAAGGTTTGAGGTATACCTGACGAGAAGATGTGTCGTAATTTCCCGAAAGCTGCCCAGCCGTGTTGAATCCGTCGATTGACCTCTCGGTCGAAGTTGGACTTACCTAGCTGGACTATTTGTCTCAGGTAAACGTACTCGTCAACAATTTCGAGATAAGTGCTCCCAACAACAACCTGCATAGGTGTGACATGGACATTAAACATGATCTTTGTTTTGTCCATGTTCATCTTAAGACCTATCCGTTGGGCGGTACAATTGAGATCATTCAGCATAGTGCTTAAGTCCTCCTAAGAAGAAGATTCTGCCGTAAGGACTATATCGTCGGCAAATCGAAGGTGAGTGATGTACTCGCCATTGATGTTAATACCGTATCCTTTCCAGTCCAGTAGCTTGAAAACGTCTTCCAATGCAGCTGTGAAGAGTTTCGGGGAAATAACGTCACCCTGTCTTACACCTATCCGCAGTTGAATAGGTTTCGTACTCTGGTTCTGTACTCGGATAGCCATCGTAGCTCTACTGTACAAACACTTCAGCACTTCGATATACCGACAGTCAACCTGGCACCGCTGAAGAGACTGTAGCACCGCCCAAATTTCGATGGAATCCAAGGCTTTCTCATAGTCCACATGCGCCAGGCAAAGTGGCAGATTGTACTCTTCGGACTTCTGTACAATTTGCCGAAGGGTATGTATGTGGTCTATGGTACTAAAGCCTTTTCGGAAACCAGTTTGTTCGGGAGGCTGGAAGTCGTCGAGTCTGCGTGCGAGACGATTCGTAATGACTCTCGAGAACAGCACGTAGACGCGGCTCAGAAGGGATATCGGTCTGTAGTTCTTCAACAAGGCGTTGTCACCTTTCTTGAAGAACAACCCCACAGCACTTCTGCTCCACGCTTCCGGAGTAGTGCCACCATTAAGGACAGAATTAAATAGCCTCTGAAGGACTTCAGGTACCGGTTTTCCACCCGCTTTCAGAAGCTCCGCTGTAATTCCATCCACGCCCGGAGACTTTCCGTTTTCAAGGTGCTGGAGAGCCATTCTAATCTCGCTCAAACTGACGTCCGGGATATCATCGGAATAGTGCGTTTGGCTCCAACGATGATGTATACAGCTGCCCATAGAACCTCTCAATCTCACTCAGAATCTCAGGTGTCCCGGAAACGAGGCTGCCAAACTTTCTACTATATATATATATATATATATATATATATATATATATATATATATATATATATAATAGAAAGGCCACACAATTAGGGTTAAGTTAGGGGTAGGGCAAATTATCACAACAATTTGCCCTACCCCTGTCATCTTCGTGTAATCCTGTCCATTCATTGGTTGATTCATATTTTGGTTCATTTTATTGCAGTTCTAAAAAGAAGCCCGTTTTATTTGGCCCACCTTTATATAAGGATAATTTAAGCATTGAGTTATATTGTTGCGAGTAATGACGCCCGAGTAATTTGAGAAATAAAATTTGATTCGTAATAAGAGAAACATGGCTCTAGAAATTTTAACTTTATGAACGCTATTATATCATTTGAATGCTAACAAAGAGCACGTTGTTAACTCGAAGCAAGATTTTAATGTTTACTGTACAACATGTTCGCGTATTTGCCTCTTAAAGACTAATCAAACAATGAATAACTCACAAACGAATTGATGATTAATTTGTTAATCATTACGCATTTTGAACTGATTAAATTCGTCATCTCGGACAATTTTATAAAATACGTTTTTTTTTTTTTTTTTTTTTTATAGAATAGGCTGACAAACGAGCACACAGTCCACCTGATGGTAAGTGGTTGCTGCGGCCCATAGACATCTACATCTATCTTCCATTACAAATCAAAATGCAGTTGCGTTGTCACCCGTGAGGACTGAGATGGAATGCCTCATTTCCAGTAAAAAGGGTCTCCGGTTCTCTACACCCACCATACGAAATACAGCAGCATTAAGCTACTATTTCACGCTGGTATTCTGTGAGAGCGTGGTCCTTCCCCGGTCGAGCCGACCCATTCGTGCTACAACTATACTACTAATATAACTGCAGCATGGCTCTACCACGTAAGCACGTGAAATCAATTAGTTATTATTTCCACACAGTGCTAGGATTTGCCTTTCTGATTTTTCGTTTCCACTTTGCACTGTCCGAGGCATTATTTTCTTTTAACTTGAATGCTGAGATCGTATGGACTACATTTATCCAACTCATTTTCGGTTTGCTCCGTCTTTTAGACCCAGCGATATTCAGAATAAAGGCTCTATTTCCAATTTAGTTACCAACGCGACCTGATTTTCTAGACCTTTTCAACGCTGTCGTGGACGTCGAGACTTCCGCGAACGTACTCGTCGCGAATTTCGTCGGGGCTTGTCAGTCCACGCATCCACCAAAGCGTCCTCATTTCTGCTACTTGTTGAACTGATTATGTTTTGTAAATCATCCCCTTGAGTTTAATGAGTATGTTTGGATCAAGGTTACGCCAGTTACCTCCCGGCAGGTATTTACAATAGAATGCTATTTGTATCCACTCCACCTGTACTGTAGACCATGTCGCAGTGATTGTTGGAGATGTTGTACATATATCACGTTCGTATATGATTGTGCAGGAAGACAACTTGTATTGTAAATGTTACTTATACTTTTTCATTAATTAAAATGTATGGATATTATATTCCGTTAAAATATTTTATAATAATTATAGGTACAAAAATGTTTAGTGTTCCGTATTCAAAATCAGGGAACATTTATGAAATGTTCTGCGTTCTGTTTTTTTTTTTTTTTTTTTTTTTAGAAGAGGGGGCAAACGAGCATGCGGCTCACCTGATGTTAAGTGACTACCGCCGCCCATGATCAACCGCAACACCAGGAGAATTGCGGGTGCGTTGCCGGCCCTTTAGAAAGGAGTAAGCTCTTTTCTTGAAGGTCCCCAGGTCGTATCGGTCCGGAAAAATCGCCGATGATAAACTATTCCACAGAGAGGTTGTACGTGGAAGAAAACTCCTTGTGAAACGTACAGTGGTGGACCGCCAAGCATCCAGATGGTGTGGATGGTATCGGGACGTTTGCCGTGTCGTGCGTTCACGAAATTTGGCGGCTGGGATTAATCCGAACAATTCCTCAGAGCACTCCCCGTGATAGATGCGATAAAATACGCAAAGAGATGCAACATCTCTTCGCAACGCCAGTGAATCGAGCCGATCGGAAAGCACTCGGTCGTCGACGATTCGAGCCGCTCTGCGCTGGATGCGGTCAAGTGGAAGGAGCTGGTACTGGGGAGCCCCAGCCCAGAGATGGGAACAGTATTCCATGTGCGGCCGAACCTGCGCCTTGTAAAGTTGCAGGCGATGTGCCGGCATGAAATACTGTCCCGCTCTGCTGAGCACGCCAAGCTTTTTAGAGGCCAATTTGGCCTTCCCTTCCAAGTGACCACGAAACTGCACGTCACTCGATATGTCGACGCCGAGGATTCCGATACTGGCTGAGGCAACAAGGGGAGTGCCTTGAAACTGAGGGGATACGACAAAGGGGTTCTTTTTAGCGGTTAACGCGCAAACTTGTGTCTTCTGGGGGTTAAACTGGACTAGATTTAGTCGTCCCCAATCCGAGACTCTGTTCAGCAAAGACTCGACTTCAGACACAAGTTTGTCCCGGCACTCGGAGACGTTTTCCCGAGAAATATTGGCTCGGCCGGTGTAAAGAGCATCACCAGTGCTGTCATCTGCATAGCAATGAATGTTACGGGTATGCAACATATCATTGATATGCAGAAGAAACAGCGTTGGCGATAGCACGCAGCCCTGTGGAACACCAGCATTAATAGGCTTGCAATCGGAGCTTGCACCGTCTACAACGACCTTGATGCTCCGATCTGCAAGAAAGCTGGTGATCCAATTGCACAATTTCTCGGGAAGCCCATAGGAAGGGAGCTTCGAAAGAAGCGCTTTGTGCCAAACCCGATCGAAGGCCTTCGCAATGTCCAAACTAACGGCCAATGCCTCCCCCTTGAACTCTACTGCCTCCGCCCATCTGTGAGTGAGGTAGACCAGAAGATCACCAGCTGACCGACCACGGCGAAAACCGTATTGGCGGTCACTAATCAGCTGGTGATCCTCAAGGTACCTCATGAGCTGGCAGTTTACAATGGACTCCATTGTTTTGGAGAACAAGGAGGTGATGGCGATTGGCCGGTAGTTGGACGGGTCTGAGCGGTCGCCTTTTTTAGGGATCGGCTGGACGAAAGCCGTCTTCCACGATTTTGGGACTACGCCTAGGGAGTAGGAGTACCGGAAAAGACGCGTTAAAACCGGTGCCAACTCTGGAGCACACGTCCTCAGCACAATTGGGGGGATTCCGTCAGGCCCACTCGACTTGTGGATGTCCAGGGAGAGGAGTGCTTTGCGAACCGAGCGCTGTGTGAACTGCACTTCCGGCATGGAGCACTCACACCGCGGGATGGTCGGCGGCGTACTCCCCCCGTCATCGAGAGTCGAGTTAGACGCAAAGAAGGAGCCTAGAAGATCGGCTTTCTCCTTTGCAGTATGGGCCAGTGAGTCGTCCTCCCTGTGCAGAGATGGAAGAGATGGCTGACAGAAATTCCCCTGGACAGCCTTGGCGAGAGACCAGAATGCACGGGTTCCAGAAGGAAGGCGAGCTAGTTTCTCGCCAATTCTGCCTATGTGCTCTGACTTTGCCTTGGCAATGACTCTTTTGAAGGACCTAGAGGCGGAATTATACTTCTTTTTTAGAGCGCTGGTGTTTACATCCCGGGACGCTGATGCATCAACCCAGGCTTGGTAGCACTCCTGCTTATAGCATGATGCTATTTTACAGGAGCGACCAAACCATGGCTGAGATTTGCCTCCAATGGGCACCACAGAGGAAGGAATAAAAAGTTCCATACCCTGAAGTACCACATCAGTAACAGAATCCGCAACAACGTTGGGATCATCCGGCGAGAAGCAAACCCGCCCCCAAGGGTAGGATGCAAAGAAAGACCGCATCCCATCCCAATCGGCTGACCTATAGTGCCAAACACGGCGGCAGCCTGCAGAATGCAACCGCGATTTCAGCGTGAGTGGCACAACACTCCGGATCAGACAATGGTCCGAGGAGCCTAAAGGGGCGTCGACGGAAATCTGATATCCGTCCGGGTGAGAGGTCAGCAGAAGGTCCAACAAGGAAGGTGCATGATCCTCCACATCTGGAATCCGCGTAGGCGAAGTAACCAGTTGTGTCAGACCATATGCCAAGGCAAAATCATGAACAGATCTCCCCGCATGATCGGTTAAACGTGAACCGAGCCATTCGGCGTGATGGGCGTTAAAGTCGCCGAGGATCACGATCTCTGCGGAGGGGATCTGCTGTAGCAACGAATCTGCAGCCATTTGGACGTGGTCGAAGAGTCGGTCTGTTTCGGCATTACCGCTGTGGGACCTATAGAGGCACCCGTAGACGCGCGGATGGTCGTCGCTGTCTACGCGTAGCCAAAGGATGGACAGGTCCGAACCTTCAAGTCTGCCGAGGCGTCGAGAACAGATGTCCTCTCTGACGTAAACGCAAACTCCAGCCCGAGGCACAAAGGAGTGTTCCAGTTTGTACCCCGGGTAGGAGACATACGAAACATCAGCCGGAGAGGACACCTGCGTCTCGGTCAGAAAGAGCAGAGCAGGCCTCGCCGTCTCGAGATGGTAGTGGACGGCGTTTAGGTTGGAGTGAAGTCCCCTGATATTGCAGAAATTCACGGACAGCGTGGCAGGGGTCGCCTTGGTCTTGTTGCTCCGTTTGCCCCGAGCAGTTGTAGTCTTGAGCGGAATTTCGCCCCCCCCAGAATACGCGGGGCAGCCTGAGCACCCACGCTCAGAAGTGGAAAAACATGGTCGTGGATGCTCAGCGAGGGATTCTCCAGGGGTGCTGGTACCGTCCTGGGGTAGTCTATCTTTATTTAATTCCGCTACCATGTTGATGGGGGGGGGGGGGGATTTAGGCCTCCGGCCACCTGCACTCACCAGACGAAACGCGGAAGCAGAACTTCCACTTCACGCCGGTATTCTGTGAGGTCGTGGTACCACCCCGGTTTGAGCCGGCCCATACGTGCAACAGCAAAGCTGCCGCATGGCTCTACCACTGTTAAAACTGTTCTGTCTATAAGTGTTCTTTTTCAGAGTTTACAAGTTTAATTAATTGTTCGTGATTATAATTTAAATTTTTACTATTACCCTACTTAGCTTACTGCTACTGTTATATTTTTAATAGCAGATTAGCAGAATGTAACATTATGCATAAACTTTAAATTACATGTTGATATTTTTAGACATTTTTTGCACAACTTGAATATTATATACATAAACATAGATTCCTTATTTCTGTTTCCTGTTATGATATAAAAGTACATGCTATAGGCAATATTATTTATTTTAGGTATTTTATTTAAATATCGCATATAATGTTGAATTATCAGTTTTTTTCTGTATGTAGGTGAAATTCAATGAAATAATAACAATGATAGACAATTATAATTACTCTTTATATTAGCAGATTGCAGAGAGAACCATTTCGCTACTTGCAACTTTTATTGTGGTTAAGAAAGCATATATACTATTACATAACTATGACACTAAAATATAAAACATTGCGAGCCTGTAACGTAACATTTTGTTTTTATTTGTATAATTTATACCGAAGAGTATGTATAATAATCACTACGTTTTAATTTAGGTATATGTAATTTGCGTTGCGTATAAGTATCGCATTGTAGTACCGTGTAATGGAAAGCAAAAGGTATTCCGTGCGGAATGCAACCCTTTGTATCTATTATGAAATATTTTATGAAACAGTCGACGTTGTCCTAAAAGATGCGCTGGTTTACGTGAAAATTATGAAAATAATTAAAATTTTAAAGTTGTTAACTTAAGGTCTTAAACAAGAGAAGTTTAATATATAAACAGTGGTAGAGCCACCCGGCAGCTTTGCTGTTGCCCGTATGGGCCGGTTCAAACCGGGGTGGTACCACGACCTCACAGAATACCGGCGTGAAGTGGAAGCTCTGCTTCCGCGTTTCGTCTGGAGAGTGCAGGTGTCCGGAGGCCCAATTAATAATAATTAATATAGTTAATTAAAAATGTATTTTAGTATTAATAAACTGATTAGAAAAGACCATAGTAACTTATTATTTTTGCTTTAAAAATCAAAGATTTACTTTTTTTATTAACTTCATAAAATAATTCATACATACGTATATCTTTTTTTAAAATTCGTCCAGAGTTATGTTCACAATCTCACAACTACACTTTTAAAATGTTTATCACCTTTAATTTTAAAACAAAGAGAATGTCACCGTTATAACAGTTGTGGATAATTTAGTTCTGTTTAAAGATAAAAAGGGCTAAATGTCACGAAATAGCAAGTTTAAACGTCTTATATATGGTCCAGCCGCATATATGTCTTCTTAATTTATGGTATAACGGTGATAAACGAGCACGCAGCCCACCTGTACAACATCTATCCTAGAATAAGAATTAAAATGCAGATGCTTTGTAAACCCTGAGGACTAAGATGGAATGCCTTGTTACCAGTAAACCGATCTCCGGTTCTCTACACTAACAATACGAAACGCTGCTGCTATTTTACGCTGGTATTCTGTGAGAGCGTAATCCTACTCCGGTCGGACCCATTCGTGTTCTAGCCATTATATAGCAGCAGCATGGCTCTACAACCTATAGACGTTATTCCTATTTTAAAACCTATACCACATTTTAAAGAGATGAAAACTGCCTTGACCCGGACGTGAGATACATGAAATTATTTACTTATTAAAGGAAAAGTTTAATTGGTTTTCCTATTTACTGATAATTCAACGTATGCATAAGTGATAAACGAAATTCTTGATCGATCTCGTACTGGATATGTAGATTAGTTTTTTTGCGGATATTTAAATAGAGAGCTTTTTCATGACGAAAATGATTAAGGGTGATAGCTGCGGAGGCGGTCATTGAGATGATGACATGAATGGTGTTGACGCATGCGCGCAGGCTCTGCTTGCTGTGAGATATAAACGCGCGACACGATCTCAACGCCGCACAACTTTGGCGCGTCGTTCCCACTCAGAACTTGAGAACGGAACGCGAACTCCCTTCAGTCATATTGTCGAAATAAATTACTTTTCATCCGCAACTATCTATAGTGGAGTGTCGTAGCTTAACCTAGTGGAAACTAGTTAATTGCTCATACTTTAATTTCACGTCCGATTTAACTTTCCGCACTTCGATTGTATTTCAACGTTTCAGTGGTAAGTTGTTTAATTATTTTAGTTTCTAAGTGGTATCATATTAGATTAAGAAACTTGTAAACAATATATTAAAATTCATAACACTTTAATAAACGGTTACACATAACATGATATATACATTAAGACTTTTATGAATCCGTAAATTATAATTCAGTAAATTTTATTTCTAAAACAATTCCAAATTAAATGTAAATTTAATAAAAAAATCTACTAATCGTCAGCCCGTCACAAACATTCTTTGCGGAGACTTCAAAATATCTTAAAAATATAATATATAATTACGTTAACTCTGTATTTTACGGTATAAATATAAAATTTAATAATCTCCACTTATCGGGACCAGATTTTGTAATTTTCTTATTTGGCAGTATACCAAGGCACTAATTATTGTCATTCTGGTTGATGAATATGGGATTTATTAATTACTTTACTGCATACTCTATCTTCCAAATAGATCCTAGGATAGCTATGAACCATCGACTTTATAAAATTAATATATTGCCTAAATATGACCTCAAACGATTAAGTTATTTAGAAGTTACACTAATTATACTAGCTCGGTATATTATCTATGCTAGCCCGCCTGGCAATCGTTCTGCCTTTCCGGTAAGTGGTGCGATGAGTTTCCCCCGAATTCTCTTTCTTACTTACGTTGTAAATATAAAATAATTAATAACTCATCTATAGCTACGAAAATTCGTCTCGACAAAACAAACATATTGTGTCAATACAACCTCAATTGTTCAAGACGTTAAGAAATTATACGATCACTTATGCACCAACGATTTATTATTATTTGGTCATTTTGTTTTAAAACTATACCCAGGTCTATCTGTACATTGAATTTAAAAAAAATTGTTGTCTTATACTTTTTTATCGATATTGAAGACAAAACATGCTTTTAAATGTTTGTGATGTGATGACGGAACAGACACCCTTTGAATACGATAGGCTCTGAAACTTTTGCATGGATTTGAATGAAACCGGCGTAGTTATAGCTTATACCCTGGAATAACATAGTTTAGGGTCTTTCTTTCAGTAACTGTCACGTAGCATGGTCTACTTGAAGTGAGTTCTAATATCTTTATTTTGTAACACAAGATTATGATATACCGCCGGGCGTCGGCAAGCAAGAGCGGAAAATCGTCATCAGGTCAAATAGAGTGTAGAGAATCGGAGACCCTTTTTACTGGAAACGGGGAATTCCATCTTAAGTCCTCATTGGTGACAACGTATCTGCATTTTGATTCGTAATTGAGGATGGATGTAGATGTCTATGAGCCACAGCAACCACTTACCATCAGGTGGACTATGTGCTCGTTTGTCTGCCTATCTTATAAAAAAACTTACTAGGTGGTAGGACTCGCTTTTCTGCTTAGAAGTTCGCCTGGGTATTATAATTACAAGCAGTGCGACATCCCGTTTAATTCATCAGAGCTGACAACGCATTCGTAGCCTTCTTTGCAGTTTGTTGCAATAATAACTTACCATCAGGTGGACTTTGCGTTCGTTTGGCACGTACGTTTGGACTTACGTCTGTTTGCCATTTCAGTTTATAAAGAAAGTACGCATTCGCGGCCTGCACGCAGCTGAATAGCAGGAAGCAGACGCAGTTGTCGGTTGACTTATAAAGTGGTAATATTTAATGTCGAATTTTTAAACGCATTGTCTGCCTCGATCTCCCCCCGCACAAATTTATTTTGAAAGTCGGTTAGCTTATATTACTATTGAAAAACTTGAGCCCACCAAAGTTATGCCAAAGCCCCGAAACTATGCAGTGTAGGGCCGAGGAATATGTCTTAGTGCCTCGAATTTCATTATTACGGTATGAGTTCCAGGCAGGCATGCAGGCCATTTTAAGTAAGGTAGTCTTTATAAATCGACAAAAATAAAAGTTCAAAACATAACAAGATATTTTACAATATATTTGGTCTTTGCCTACGAAGTTGCATTTTTGTGATGGGAAAATATTAAACACATTCTTGCCATTGTATGGACAGATTGTTGAAGACCGTGCTATAGAAGTCTGATGCACGAGAATCGACAAACTACATAAAGACGTGTTTTGAATTGAAATTTTTGCCTATCAAAAAGTTAACTAATGTTTGTAAAAAATGGAAGTCTATTGGGCAAGACTACGGACTTCCATTCGGCACGATCCTGACATACCTCTTTCGCCTCTTTTACATCCATACATCTACGCATACATGCTCGTCGGTTAAGGGTACTTCTAACGTGGCCCATTTTCAAAATATCGCCAATTTGGTCTTTAAAACTTTTTCCTAGGGCGTCCCTTCCCGACTCGGCCGTTCACATCTGCCATATAAATTTGCTTTGTCACTCTTTCCTCATTCATTCTTTCCACATGACCAAACCACCGAAGCATTCCTTTCTTAATCCTGGTCACAACATCATCTTGCATACCACATTTATCTCTTATCACGCAATTTCTCACCCTGTCATTCAGATTCAACCCTAGCATATTCCTTAAAGACCGCATTTCTACAGCATTTATTCTACTTTCGTGCTTCTTCTGCCACACCCAGCTTTCACTACCATACATTAAAGTAGGGACTAACACAGCATTATGAATTACCATACGTGCCTGTTTTGACACATTCTGGTTCTTCGTAATAGAGTGTAGTGCCCCATTCACTCTATTCCCTGCATTTACTCGTCGTTCTATATCCCTATCATATCTACCATCCCTGCTAACACATCCCAAATACACAAACTCATCCACTTGCTCAATTAACTCTCCTTCTATTCTTATTTCACATACCGTTTTGCTTTCTTCTCTTTCAAAAACCATCACTTTCGTCTTACTTGCGTTCACTTTCATTCCCCTTTCTTTTAATGACCTGTTGATTAATGTAACCATCATTTGCAACTCGGCCGCCGACGACGCAAGTACAAAAGGCATTTGATGGTTAACTCGCCCATTCTTAACCCACATTCTTCCGAGGAATATGGTGGATGAGGAAGGGTCTCTTCTATACAAAAAATGAGAAAAGCTTCTTCATTATACCGATTTATCGCATATATAGTATTGTTTTGACATTCAAATCAATATCTGAGGCTGGGTCAGCCGTAATTTGAGACAAATCCACATCTACTATTGCCTTCATTCCGTCATCTTCAACCTTCTTCCCGGGTCGACGGCCATGAGGTTTATTTTGTGAAGTCATAACTTCTCGAGCCAACGCAATTGAACTGATAACGCACCGTTCGTTCTTTAGTAGTACTAGGTTCGTATACTTCATTGCTATTGTGCACCGTTTGCTGTAAATTTTTTCAACGTCGGTACCATGTCGGATTCATATTCAAAAATAACACGAATTTTTTTAGAATCAATGATTCTTAATATAGCGAAATGGAAGAAAAAACCAAGAAATAAACTTAATTATGAAAAAGGAATTTCTACGTTATTATTTACAATATTAATTGAAATTGTGAAATCTAAGTCAAAACATCGCTATACAGTTTTTTTATAGAATAAAGGTGCCAAACGAACGCAAAGTTCACCTGATGATAAGTGGTTGCTGTGGCCCAACGACATCTGCATCTATCCTCGAGTAAGAATCAAAATGCAGATGTGTTGCCATGTCTAAGGATTTTGGTGGAATGACTCCTTACCAGTAAAATAAAATTCGCATTGTAAAACTGTTCCTACGGAAAACGAGTCGTTTTCTAATATGGATTTTAGGTTTTGTGACCTTTTATAGCCATTGCAAAAAAAAAAAATTATACCCCTAATCAGTAATTAATGCAATAATCAAATTATTACGTGGAATAGTTCTATGTCATTTGCCTCATTTCATCAGTCTTGTGAATGCAGGAATTAACAATGTGTGTAATGATTTATCATTTAGTAGAGCACCTTAGAGTAGAGTCTTCACAACCGGCACCCTATTGTGGTCGAAAACGAAAGAATGTGGGTATAAAATCAGTTTCTATGGTGACCCAAAACAAGAGAGATAATGACGGATTTAGTCTTGTTGAGAAGAGACGTCGGTCGACACCCGTCTTTAACCAGTGTGGGACCGCCAATACAAGTACAACTCTGCGTATTGTGGAGCCCACCATACAGCTCTACATCTCTCATTTGGAGAAAAGTACGTCGGGAGAAGACGTCCTGCATTTCGTGGAAGAACGAAGCCGATGACGCATAGAGGATCCGATCTCTATACATTTGCATCATCTGGAGTCTAATAGGTAAACGAACCTCAAATCCTACGTACTCCAGGTTCCTGCAAAATACAAAGAGACATTCCTCGCTCCCCGATTTCTGGCCCTCTGGGATAGTGTTTCGCAGAAACAGTAACGCGCTAAAGAAGAAAGTTCCCTTAATAGTGTTATGTTTATACTTTACATATATTTTTAGGTTTAGGTATTTTTTTTTATAAAATAAGGGTGACAAACGAGCACACAGTCCACCTGATGGTAAGTGGATGCTGTGGCCCATAGACATCTACATTTATCCTCGATTAAGAATCAAAATGCAGATACGTTGTCAACCCTGAGCACTGAGATGAAATGCCTTGTTTCCAGTAAAAAGGGTCTCCGGTACTCTACACTCACCGTACGAAACACAGCAGTATTAAGCTCCTATTTTACGCTGGTATTCTGTGAGAACGTGGTCCTTCCCCGGTCGAGCCGACCCATTCGTGCTACAACCATATTATAGCTGCAGCATGGCTCTACCACGTTTAAAATTATATATTGCTAAGGGCCAATGGTCTTAATTTTTAAAGTCCTTGATGACTGAAATATACTTATTGAATTGTATTGTATCGTAAAGGACCGCTTTCCATGCAAGTTCTATATAATGTTCATTAGAATAAGTTTTTATTAAGTCAGGTTACAATTTTTTAACGTTTCTAATTGTTATAAATTAAATCACAATTGCAATATAAACATTGCTTTTTTCTCTTATCTGAAACTAGTGCCGGCGGCCACGGTGTCTCTAGTATTCAAAAATACCATTAAAATTTTAACATTTTTATTTCATGTTTTATTACTTTATCCACTTCGCCGTGTATTACGTAGAGACGGTGTAGAGAAAATCTATCTCATACGAGGTAGAGGGAACTTAACCAAAGGGGATCGTCGCGTGTGTTATTTCTACTACTCGTAGTTTATTACTACGTGATATGATACTTCATATCGTTCCTTCCTTCAAACGATTGTAGAAACATGGTGAGTGTTGAAACTGTAATGTTATTTGCGAAGTAAGTTTATCTGCGTGTAGTAACAATAGCAAGAAGTTGGTTAAAGTTTATAAGACACGAATGCTATTGTACGAAATGAGACTTGGGGTAACAATAGCTGGATTTGTGATAGTGTTTAAATAATTATTGTATGTTTCTACTTAACTGGCTTTCTTTTTGTCACCGTAGGAGCCATTACTAACGGTCGCCAACTAAAAGGTCAGTTGAATATAAACAGCTCAGTCGTATTTTTCGTACCCGGCAAACGTATATATCATGCGATATGGTTTGACTTGGGATAGTAAATTTCCGATTTTATTGATCATATACACATACTACCTTTTTGCCCCGCGGTGTTACTCGCGTCAAATTTGTATCGTCCAGAGAAGCACGACTCACGCTTATTATGAGACTGTATAAAACGGAGAGATCAAGCTGTCACATGAGAACTTTCCCATATTTCGAAATTACGATGTTTGCTGATTTTAAATTAGACTAAAGCCTTTTGAAAAGTGTAAACCAATCTCACAATCTTTCTCTTCGTACTCCAGTAAATTCATATGTTCATTTCTTTCAATTCATTTTCTGTTACTGCTGTATGCTAGTGGAATGCCTTGCTGCAAGATATTCACCGTGCTCAATGCCATTTTCTTTCAAAAATCTATTTAAAGCTTTCCGTCCTTTCTTGTATCTATCATACTTTACACATCTTGTGATTTTTTATTTATTTAGTACCCGGATGACCGAGCTTTGCTCGGTTTTTTTTAAATATAATTTAGATACAAATTACATACTGATGAATAATATTTTTTGATCTTATTGACGTAATAGAAAAAACTGAACTGGTTATTTGAATAAAAAATCATGAGTGCAATAATTAGTTTAATTAAAATTTTTGTATTTTTAAAAAATACTAAAAAAGGGCTCGAAATAAAAGATTTTCTCACAAAAGAAGGGAAATTGAAAAAAATGGAAAATAAATCGGACTGAAGACGGAACGCGAACCAAAAGTTTAAAGATATAGGAATAACTTAATTATATAATTTATGTATACCTTTCTCCCAGTTATTCGTTATGAATAATACTTATGCGTAATAAGGTTGTCTGGAAGAAGTCGCTTCCAAAACGATAAGACCGCCTATTGTACCGTTTGTATATCTCCTATATTACTTATCTCTTATACTCCTTATTTTTGGGTTGGGATTTCCAAAAATCTTGAAATACGTAAGTAAGTATTTCTTAATTTTTAAACAAGCCTAAATACCAATTGTTAATTATCTTTTTTTTAATGGTAATGGCTGAATTTGTATTTTTCCAAATTATGTACAATCCATAAGTATCATAATTTCGATTTATGGGATTCCCCACCATCTTGCAAGTATTTAACTTTTAGAGAACTAGAACATTTTTCCACATTAACCTCTTCTTAACACTTTAAGGACATTTTATTATTTTATTTCCACAAATTATCGAGTACAAAAAAAAACTCAATTATTTTTTACTATAGAAATATGAAATGTTGTGGCAAACACTCTTTAAAATTTTATAATTTTAACGCAAAATACATGTTCATTAATTTTATTTGTAGAGTACTTTCAGAAAGTGTCGAGTTAACTGCAAAATGAAAAGTTTTACACCAACTGTAACATCCTATTACACCCATTTAGGGTTTGATTTTTCAAAAATCTTGTTCGATGCCTTCATAATAATAGGAAACTATTGTTCAAATTTCACATTTCTATGTCCAGCGGTTTGGGCTGCGCATCTATTTTTCACACTCTTTTCACCTTCCTTTTTATAACCTTGAGGTGAGGATTTTTGAAATAATAAAAAAGCAAATTTTGTTCCTCACTTTGATTCATTGACACCAGTTTAGAGGAAGAAAAACATTAATTATTTATTATTCTTCAAATTTGCCCTACGGGAAGAGGTTGTTTTGAAAAATTGCTAAATTTGTATTCCTTTATTTTATTTACATAGTGATTTTAGTAAGTTTCGCGTCCATCCTCCCCTAAAATAAAAACTTTCATTCAAACTGTAAAACCCTATTTCACCCTAGCTTACGTCATAAAAGGTAGCGCACTGTCCAAATTTCAGATTTCTACGTATGGCGGTTACTACTCTTCTTTTACGAGTATAAATACCTAGATAGGTTTCTAACCAATTTTTCGTGGTAAAATACACGTCGGAGCTGTCTCAGGGCTGCAGCTCGAATAGGTTGGCTCGATCGGGTAATTATTATTCTACTATTATGAATGAAATATTATATTCTGTTCTCTTGAATAGAATAGAGTATTATATAATGTTTTATTCAATTTAATTACAATACAATAATATTATTATTACATAACAATAATAATTATTGCAGGTAATTTTTTTCACCACTGGTTCGGAAAATATCTCTGTCGTGGGAAGAACCAGCAAAAATCCCACCGGAATCATTTTAAAACAAAAATAATAGAACCAGCATTATAGCATCACTTAATTCTCAGGGGTTATTTTCATTCATGTATTCCTTAAAATTCGAATAACCCTTTTTATACAGTTTTTATATAATGAAATTTTTAAACTTGTTGATTGACATGTTCGTCATTTTCTGGGATTTTGTTGTAAAAGCATACAGTTATTACGAAACTAAACTCTGCACACCTAATTCTACTCTTCGAGGAGTTTCAGTAGCAGATACCGAAGTGCACTTTCAGGTCTCTCCATAAAGTCTGAGACGATTAGGTATATTTATACTTTTTACTTTTTTATAGAATAAAGGTGACAAACGAGTACACAGTCCACTTGATGGTAAGTGGATGCTGTGGCCCTTAGACATCTACATTTATCTTCGATTAAGAATTAAAACGTAGATGCGTTATCACCCATGAAGACTACAGGGGCCCCGAGACGGTCAAACGGTTACAAACCTCACGTGTTTGACCAAACCCTTTGATGTTGCCTTTATTCGCATCAAACAGAAGCGCGCAATATGAGTTCAAAGTTCAAACAAGAAAGTCCTATTGTGATTTCAAAGAATGCCGTCGACTATGGATAAAGATTTTCTCGCGTTTATTGTACTAATGTTTTGTTTAAATAACAAGAAAAAAAGAAAAAGAATTTGTTGCTAAGATTGGTACAAATTAAGATATGGCGCTTCAAACCAGACCAAAATATAAATTTCCATCAAACGAGCTTTAAACACGTAACGTTTGGTCAAACTTGTCATACCAACGGTGTAAACGATCAAATTGGTTAGACTCAAACCAAAATCTTCGTGTTTGAATCAAACCGATTGACCGCCTCGGGGACCCTTAAGATGGAATGCTTCGTTTTCAGTAAAAAAAAGGTCTCCGGATCTCTACACTGACCATACAAAACACATCAGTATTAAGCTGCTTTTTTACGCTGGTATTCTGTGAGAGCGTGGTCCTTCCCGATCGAGCCGACATTTTCTTGCTACAACCGTAATATAGCTGCAGCGTGGCACTACCAAAAATAAATCCTACGTACTTTTAGCGAAACAATATATTGTAATAAAAATCTGTAATTATAAAAATAATAATAGTGTCTTAACTTGGTCAAGTATGTACGAAATTTGGTTTTTGGAATATTTTGTATTTCTACAGCGATCGATATTTTTCATCACGAGCCGCTGTAAACAAACAATACAGTAACCTACTCACGGTGGCGGTCGAGCCCGGAGCCGGAGTGTTTCAAAGTGCATCTGCGTTTCGTAAAATATATTATAACAAGGCTGCTCAAACACCGAAAATTTCGGAATTTCTCGGCCGAAAAAAATTTATAACTAAACAAAACTAAACTAAACAGCCATTTACATTCCATTGCTTCCCTCATGATAGATGAAGTGATTAAAAATTGATTGAATTGAACAATTGTAATTTTCAAAATTTATTATGTTTACCCCTGCATGCGGACTTAATAAATCTACACCATAAGTCACTAAAACCACTTTTTTAATGTCAAAACAGCAATGAATCGATAACAGAAAATAAGTTCAATAATCGTTTATCTTTCCGACAATGTGCTTTTTATATCATTTATATGTTCAATATGATCGTTAGATAAGATTTCATGCGACAAAACAAGCTGGGACAAAGTATGATAATTTTTTCAATATTTAAAGTATGAATGTCTTTGTTCTTATTAAAGCTATTTATGTCATTATGCACAATATATTACATTTCCATAAATAATAACGGAAATGATTACGCTTTTTCAAAACACCAGCGTAAAATAGCATAATACAAGATTGGTTACCAGTAACAATTCCATAATATTTTCGTGACACACGTTTTATTCACACTTTTCGAGAAACTGACCTTACTGAAGTTTTAAAGCCAAAATACCATAATAACGAGGAAAATTCATATTATAATAAAATATGACAAAGTGAGAAGAGCTTTAAACGAATATTTAAAGGCGGTGTACTGCAAGATAATGCTAGTTTTAATCTGCACGAAGTAAAACTGTGAGATTCTCAGAATTATCAAGTGCTTTATCGCCTTACTTTAGGCAGCTCTACAAGAACAAGACTAGAGTTACACTTTGGTCAAGTTTTGAGTGAGCAACTTTTTCTAAAGAATGAATTAATTGCTCACCCTCAAAGAAGTTACCACGTTTTTATTAAGTCACCTTATTGTTTGTCTGTAGTTTCGAGTGAAATTTATTAATTGGTTATAACCCAACTTCCCGATTTTCCCGAAATTTTGAATATAGCTCTTGGATGACAATGCAAGTGTTAAAAAATCTTAAGTACTTAAGTACTTTAAATAGAGGTTTTGGAAATCTGTTTTAATTTTTTTTATACTTAATGCCTGCCCCGCATTTTTGTGTAACATTTTATGAATCATTTATTTTTATGAGTAATTTTTATCATCATAATTATAGTTACATTGCAGTACACCTATCACAAGTTCACTACTAAACATAGGACTCCTCCAAAAATGCGCGGCCCTATCGCCTGCTTCCATCGACTTTATATTTTCTTTTTGATAAAAGTTAAATTTTATCTTCAGGACAAGATGATTAAAAGAGAGACATTATATAAAGAGACATATTATGTATACAACACTAAAATGTTTCTACCTATGTCCGTTATAGAATCGTTTCATTAGAAAGGCAATAATGAGAAGATGGTTTTAGACCACTAAAATAATGCATTAGGCACTATATAAAAAGATAAACAAAATTTTTTTCCCAAAAAAATAATCAAAGTGTTTATATATATTAATAATTGAATATAAAGAAAAAATATAATATTATAAAAGTTTTTATAAACGAAACAACGTTTTATAAACAAATGCTTACGATTGATGTTTAACTACGATTTTGAAACAAACTCGTTTTACATAAATAAATGAAATGAATATATAAAATTTTATTTATAACAGTAATATATTATACCTTCAAATGCATTAAATTTGCTGTTTTTACTACAAGTTGTGACTCTGAATAAAATTCAAAACAATTGTTAGTTGTGTAGGCTACGAAACGGTTATTAATATATACTATGATTTATGATTTGACACTTCTTACATCATGTATGTACTCGTACTTACAATGTTCTTACGGCATGTATAGGATAATAAAGATTTTTCAGTTTATATTTAGTACAAGATAATTGATTGAAATGAACTGTTAATAGTTTTAATGTGTAAAGCGTGTTTATAAAATTGTTTATAACAATATTATGTAGATAATTCACAGATTCCTTGATTATGTAATCTACTTTTTGTTTAGGCTCAAGTATATTAATTAGTTTAATATAATGGACTTTTTTATGTACGTTCTTCCGAGCCCACCCTTACTTAACTTGCTCAATTATGACGAAAAAATCATTAATGCGGTCCAACGCAATTCGATTCCTTTTATCCAGATTTGGTGGGTGGTTTGGATTGGCCAATTGTCATTCCACATCACACATCACTTTTCCTCTTATAAGCTATATATAATTAGTATCCAATTTCATGGTTAGTGGTCAAAGAGGTTCTTTATTATCCACAAAACTTATCGTCCAGCGGGATGCGAGACGCAAGGCTTTTGTCCATGCCACAAGACTCTTCCGGGCAATCCCCGACGCCATACTACATAATTATGAGCTTTATTGTGTTTGATTTATCAAAATACATGATTCAGTTAGCTATGGTTTATTTCTATTTGTTATAATTAATAAAATTATTGCACTTTGTCTGTTGAAAATGGCTAAATTCGGAAAAACTTAAATTATTTTTATGTGTCGAAATAATGAACATTTTATTTGTCCGGTCACAGATTAGATAATTTACTACGTAAGCCCGGTTTTTACTAGTTTTTTTGTATTTCTATTAATGGTTGCATCAGTAGTAGCTGATATGCAATATTTATTATTTTAAACAACTTAAAATAAAAATTGATAATTTAAATCCCAACAGTTGAGATGTATAGTTCTGAAATAGGTACATGTAATATAATAGCTAAGTATATTTCTTTGGAGAAGTTCCTATTACATCTAAATTAATGGTAGAATCCCATTAGATGTATGGTCTATCTTAAGACGTGTGTTATTTGTACGTTATTTGATATTCATTTGAAATTAAGCGTATAACAAAAATATTGTATAGTATTCAGGTTCAAGAACTTTTTATACTACATTAAATATTTCTACAATCCAAAAAAGTACTACCGATATGAATACTTACTTAATAGCATGTATTTACGCATGGTTTCTGATTAAACCAGGATCATAAAGAGCATGCATAAGCGCAGCAGACGCGTAGATATAAATCTCTAACGACACGCAAGAATTTTAAGTTTAAGTTTATACTTAATACAGAATGAGATTTATTTCACTTTCTACTGTACATTAATCCGTAAAACACAGCTCTAATAATCATTATTTTTCCTTATTACACTATTGAAAAAGGAACATTTGAAACCACATTATATCAACAACTTTTTCTTGGCAAAATTTTCTCTTTGCGACAGTTTTTTGATCACAGACTATTAAGTGTTTGACCTTGGCATTAGAGTAATAACATACAATAAATGCTTGTACTTACTCTGAGACCTGAGAGTAATTATTACATACGTATGTATGTAAATAAGAATTATTAGATACATATTCTGAGACGTAGGCTGTATGAACGTCAACAAACAACTCTTTTTGTACCAACGACAATTATGTGTTTGACACAATGTATGTTTTATTTAATTTAGTTTAATGTTTTTGTAATACATAGTATTCAATATAAATTTCAGCTTTCTGCACTCCTTCTCCGTATAAACATTAACTATGTTAAATCCCACTCTCCTTCGTGTGCGCAATATGCTTAAAAATGTATAGAAGACGTACATATTTATTGCCATACTCTCTAAAAAAAGTAGAAATGGTTCATTTGCATGACAGCAAAAGGGCTCGCCGTGCCATCTCAATGCGTGTTGTTGGACTCCTCGAAATCATGAAAATTATTTAACTGTTGTATGAGACGGATGCGGGAAATATCAAGAAGAATCTCTTCTATGTCTAAGTTATAAAACCCAGACCGACGAGACCCAGAACAGGCGACGCTCATGTTCAGCAGTGGAACTTTACGGGCAATAGAAGACACTGTTTTCTTTTGGGCTTCCTTACAATGTTCTTCTAAATGTCGAGTACAGCATGGTGGACTAAATCAAAACTTAAATGACTATTAAACAAGTTTTCACGACTCTCATTAAAATATCTTTTATTCAAATAATTTCATGTGTAATAGACAAGATATTCATTCGTTAATTCGCAACGGCTTATAAAAAGACCATTGCTGAAAATAAGCCTCCCCCATAGAATGCCTCATGAGGGGATATTTGCCACGCTTGGCAAGCCACAGCATTTTTTGTTATTTCAGTTCTTGCGAGGAAGTAGCTGTTGCCATTATCCTGTTTCACTTTCACCCCGTCGCCTCTTACGACATCCTCGGGATGATATATAGGGTAGGTATAGGGTAGTTAATATTCTTACACCATCACTACATGGTGAGAGAATATATATAATAATACTAGCTTGCCAGGCAGACTTTGTTCTGCCCTTTTCGACGATCCTTTTTCATGTCCTATTAAAAATCCTTAAATTCGCAAAAAAAAATGTGAGTCACTCATGGGCAAAAAAACTATCCTATCTCTCAAGTTGGACCAAACTGGACACACGATGTGCAACTTTTATTAAAATTGATTAAGTAGTTTAGGAGTCCATCGCGGACAAACAACGTGACACGTAATTATATATATATATATATATATATATATATATATATATATATATATATATATATATATATATATATATATATATAAGATGAAATAACGAGATTAGCACCCGAGAGTATTTCTTGTCCTATTTATTACTGACAACATATATATTTAAGAAATTACAAATGCAAGAAATATGCAGGCGGACTTTCTAGTTTAAGGGTATAATATGTTTAGAGTTGATACTGCCATGGGCTAGACTAGAATAATGGCATTAGATTCGAAATTTGTTGTGTTTTGTAATATTGGCAGAGGGGATATAATTGTTTTGCAATAATCGGATACTAATACTAAAGTTATTCAAAATTGAACGGATTTTAATTAATCGTTTGTAAACGATTAAAAGTTATAGTTTCTGCCAATTTGTTAGTCAACATTTTGTATCCAGCCGACACGCCTGAAACTCGGGATGACTGATAAAATTTAGCTAACGATAATGAGGGTTGCTCTCCAATAAATTACGTCAATAATGATAATTTACGGCTACTGGATAGATATTTTAGAGTTTAGCTCGATACAGAGGAAACTAACTATAAAACTTGATTTATTAAATTAAATCGTATTTGTCTTTCCTCAATCTATTTGCGCTACAAAATGTAAATAGTAATTAAAAATCCCGGCCAAGAGCGTGTCGGGCCACGCTCAGTGCAGGGTTCCGTAGTTTCCCGTCCGTCACAATAAGTGTTCCCACTTATGAGTTTGTACAAAAACTGTTGTTTCCATCCAAGTTCAAAATGATTTTCCTAGAAAGTCCTTATAAAGTTCTACGTTTCAGATTTTTTTCATATTTTCTAAACTTAGGGTTCAAAAGTTAGAGGGGGGCACACATTGTTTTTTTACTTTTGGAGCGATTATTTCCGAAATTATTGACATTATCAAAAATGATTTTAGTAAACCCCTATTCATTTTTAAATACCTTTCCAACAACATATCACACGTTAGGGTTGAAATTAAAAAAAAAATCACTTCCCACTTTACATATAAGGGGGCTACCCTAATAAAACATTTTTTTCGGCGTGACTGATACACATATTGGTACCAAATTTCAGCTTTCTAGTGCTAACGGTCACAGAGATTAAGCGAGGACGGACAGACGGACAGACAGACATGGCAAAACTATAAGGGTTCCTAGTTGACTACGGAACCCTAAAAAGGATTTAAAGTTAGCAACGAGGATTTGTTAAAATATATCTTAGTTTAATATAGGGGCGGTTAACTTTTTCAAATAAGGCAACGCCTTATAAAGTTTTCGATATGTTTCAATATTAACATTAATTTCATAGAATAATATTTTGAAATCTGTGTGGTTTCAATAGTGTAATTCAAATAAAAAATAACACTAGGAGCAGAGCGGGCGTAGTTCTCTAATCCCTGACTCTGCTGTAATTTTTTAATGCCATCTCCTTTGAAATCAATTGTTCAATTTCAATTAAACTAAGAACTGAATAATTTAACTAATGTGAACAATGCATACTCATTTCATGTCTCAAGAATTTCTATGTGTGTGTGTGTAAATTACACAAGCATCGCCTAATGTAGATGGCATAGCGTTTGGTACATTTTTGAACGTTTAGGTTTGTTAAAATCCTGCTATAATTATGTTTGTGTTTAAACCGCAACCTGATGAACGGTATGGCAGTGCATAAAATACTATTTTATATATTAGATATATTTTTCCACACATTATAATATATTGTTTCATATTTTGAAATTTTAAGAACTCTTAGTAATCAGACATGTTTATAATAAAATAATGATAAATTTCAGTTTAGGTAACTACTATTATAATTTTTAATTAAATGTATACCATTTGATACATAACTCTTATCATTTAAAATAATGTTTCATTTTGAATTATATTATAAATTTTATTATAATAAATTACTCCGCCCACTTTTAACTGGCTTCATCTGAAGCGAATTCCGAAATAATTTAGATTCACCTCGATAGGAAATGGTGTGTATTAATGAATTATACAAGTTTTACCAGGCCAAGCATAAAAATATTCCAATGTAGAAACAAATCATTACTAGCATCATTATTTTAATGTTAAAAGCGGTTGAATGCTATCCAGTCCGCCTTTACTATCGACGCATTTGTAAGTATTTCTAAGTAACATTTTTTATTTAGATACTGAATCGAATACAATGATAACTTAATCATATTTTCAATCATCTAAGTTACTGAAATAAAAACCCGCGTCGAATGAAATTGGTTTGGAAACGATATTATTATTTGTTCTAGAGATATTTTGTGTGTGTTTATGAAATGTAAAAAACAAACAAACAAGAATTTTGAAAAAAAATCGATCGTAGAATATGGGATCCAAAAACTAAGTCGAGGCAAGATCAAAAAATATGTAATGCAATTGGCAATCATGTAGGTTGGATTTTGTAACTACTAGAAAAATACCATTAACATTTCGTTCGTAGTGATATCTGATCTTCTGTAGTTCTCTGTATTAAACGAATACAGATCTTTGACGAGATAAATATATTTTAATTATAAATATATAAAATATATTTAATAATGATTTCTTACGCGCAAATATGTGGGGTACACTAAAAGTCTATGCTCCATAAATGTCAAAACTCTCATGAAATCTTTGATTTTTGGCAAAATAAATAAATCACATGGTGTGAGGTCTTCACTTTTTCAGCCAAAAATGAATTTGTCTTATTCTGGGTGTGCGCTGAATGAAATGGATGAATGAAAATGTCATGGTGCAAAATATGTGAATTCTTGGTCGTTATTCCTAACTTTTTTAAAGACACTGGGCCTTTGCCCAAAACATTGGTGTACCACTAAGGTTAATCATCAAATCAACCGCAATAATTTTTTTGCTTACGCTTCTTGTCTGTCTCATTTTTGTTGGTTAGTATAAAGTAGTGGAATTTATACAGCAATTGCAAGCGTTTATCACAGTGGTTAGATCCAGATGCAAAAGCCAACTACGCCAGAAACGGCAGATAAGCCAGAAGAAGCTTATTGGGTCAGTGGACAGTCTAAAGATGTTTTTTTAATAGGATGTGGGTGACAAACGAGCGCACAACCCACCAGATGGTAAGTGGATGCTGTGGCCTATTGACATCTACATTTATCCTCGATTAAGAATTAAAATTCAGATGCGCTGCCAGCCTTGAGGATTAAGATGAAATGCCTCGTTTCCAGTAAAAAGGGTTTCCGGTTCCCTACACTCATCATACGAAGCAGCAGCATTGAACTGCTTTTTTACACTGGTATTCCGTGAGACCACGTCCTCCCCCGGTCCAGCCGACCCATTCATACTACAACCATAATAATAGCTGCAACATGGCTATACCACGTATATTTTCTGCTTGCTATTCACCATAGCTTCTTGCTATTTGGTGCCACAGTTACTGCTGAGCTAAGCTTAATTCTCAAGAATGGTTAATGATGGTGGAGAAGCTGGCACTTAAAGAACATAGATTGGGGAAGTACTATTCGCTATTGCTTCTTCATGACAGCGCCAGACTACATACTGTATAACAGTCGTTTGCAAAATTAGCGGAGTTAAAGTTCTTCCTTAACCAACATATTCCTCAGACTTTGCCCTAACATACTTTATGTATTTTTCGAAGATCACTTATTTATAGGTAAAGATTTCAATTCCAAAGAAGCAGTAAAGTACGCTTGTAAAGTTTATCGATTCCCGTGCAGCAGGCTTTTATAGCAAGGCATCAACAAACTGCCCATAAAATGGTAAGAATGTGTTAATAGGTTGGCAAATTTTTAGGTGAAAGTTTTTTATATTTTTATTTCAATTTTCCAAAACGGCATTGCAAAGATAAACAACTGATAGTTAACTATAACATCAACTATTTCATTGTCAACAAAATAAAAAGCTAGCATTAGAATAACTAGGTTTAGAAAATCTAGTTGTATAAGACAAGTACAGTACGAGTACATAAAGTTGTCTTCAATGTTTTCTTTCACCAACAATAGCGCTGTCAGATGGGAAGTGGGTGGATCTGCGGGAGGCATTTTTTCTCCTTGAAGCGGTATGCGTCTAAAATGTTCTATTTTATGGACTTAAGCATTATTTTTATTATATTAATCACTGATACGAAATTATAAGACTTCAAGAGGCCTTTCTAAGTGTTTTCTTTTGTACTGTGTAAGTGACGGATATTATATTAATAAGTGGCAATTTGCTAGGTCACGTTACGTAATTATTTCGATTTAATTAATATATTTAACATAATATTTAGTAAGTTTTAAGAAGATCGCAAACAATTCAATACATTTTTTTAACTAAAATCTACATGTAATAAAGAGAAAAAGGTTATGAAGAAGAAACGTTGAAGTCAGCAGCTTGCCACCTGTTGAATTTCACTCTGATAAGGGTCGCTACTAAGTTATTTAGTCTCGCAATAAAATTGAGTGTTAAATTTAAAAAGATATCTTAATATAACTGATATTAAATGAGTATACTTACATTAGGTTTTTACTGAATGATTTCTAATAGAGGTATATAATAATATGATCATTTTTAATTATCATCATTGCGAAGACAATGTTTAAGTAGAGTGCTATTTCGTCCTAAAAATTCAACGAAATTAAAATCGAAAAAATATGAATGCTAGGTGTATTTGTTACAGGAAGTTAAAAAGGAGAAAATACTTTGACAAATTCAACTTGCCTTTGGTATCACACTGTACGCTTTATCAGCTTATTATAATAATGAGCTCATGAATTTGAAGAAAATGTAGACAAAGAAAGTAAAATATACCTACATAATAATCCATATGTAGTCAATACCTATATTAAAATCCATTCAAAGTTAGTTGTTTGAACGTAAATTATGCTAAATCGAAAAAAAATCTATGTATACACAACAATAGAATCTATGGTTAATGATTTTTTTTATATTTCCACAACCACAATATATTGAATTAAACTAATTTTATGGATGGTTTCGGGTGCTTTACAGCACCCATGGTTACGAGGGTGACTGAGGTGTTTGACATCCCGATGTCACAGTTAGCTCGGGCTACTTTCAGCTTTTGAATAAACATTTTTGGCCTCTTCTCCATTGAAGTTCGGATGATTTTAGTTTCAACAGCCTCGCAAATCATCTTTGATTTGTGGTTTATCAAATTTGACGTACTCGTAGTAACGGGTACGATCTTGAACATGTTCACAGACATTACCTACTTCCCGGAGTCGGTGTTTTATACTAGCTATATGTGTAAAACAAACAAAAAGATCGATAAAAACCCGCGTAAAAAACGACTTTGATTGTTTCACTTTGATATGAATAGACTTCCTGGGGATTTTGTAGGCCATACCGGGATTTAACTAAGAATAACATCCTCGTTTATCCATTGTAATTTGCCGCCCCGCGGACTGTCCGCGATTGCCCCGTAGTAGTGCTAGAATAACTATTTGATTACTCACCCGACCCGGTAATTAATTGTTTAGCCTTTAGGAGATATTCCCATATCGTAATTTGTAAAAAAAATGTTTTAGTTTTATTGTAATTGTTAAATTTGTTTTATTTTAGATTTTATTGTTATTGTTATTTTGTTTTATTTTAGGATAAATGACTATTTTTCTACGTCAAATGTTGCAGACACGTTGGGATTCTTATCCACTGCAATGAAATAACTGCCACTGTTTTGTTTTTGCCGTTTGAGTTTTAGCTATTAACTTTGGGAGATGTGCTTCTTAATTTTCTCCTTAATAATATTTCTCTTATTATTGGTGTAGTTTTATTTTATACGTTAGTGGATAAAATTTTCGTTTATGTTCGTTTATTACCTATATAAATTTTCTACTGCAGTATAATAAACACATAATATTAATACATGAATATTGAAAATTGTTTTTAGTCCTATTTATTATAAAAAGATAAGAATGAAGCTTACATCATCGGAAAGCTACTGTACATACTCGTAGATGTGCTTGAAATCGAACGTAAAGTAAACAAGCGCACACGATTTTTCCAGACAAAGCGATTTAAATAATTAAATGGTTGAATTTTGAACAGACGATATACGAGTACATATTAAAAAAGGCAATATCACTTCATCTCCAACGTCGGCTCAAGTTTTCTTCGTGAAACAAAATTCAATTTACGTTAAAATCTACTAATATTTCATACACCGGTAGCGATAAGAATTTCGTAAATTTTTTGGAACATTCACCAATTAAAGCGAATAAACAGAAAATAAACAAATATTTTATCCATGCAATTGCATTATAGCGCCAGATACCTACTAAGAATCAAATTACTAAACTTTTGAATCCAAGCATAATTATAAATGTTTACTTTTATTTTATATACACAATTTCTTTAAATTCAATCGTAGATCGCACAATATATTTGACAAAAGACGATCACTTACCAGTCAGAATAAAAATTATGAAAATAAAGATATTGTAAGTTTTAATTACCTTTTATATAACAAAAAATCTTCTAGTATATAACGTTAATGTCAATTATTCAATTAATTATTAAAAATATTCAAAAAGTAATTTTCTTATATTAGGAGTTTAATATGTTAACCAAATTATTTAAAAAAAGTTGTCGCATTTATATTATTTATTTTATTGTATTATACTACTAATAGTATTGGTTGATATTAGTATCAGAATGTCTTTACTACATACATACATACATATAATCACGCCTCTTTCCCGTAGGGGTAGGCAGAGACCACTTCTTTCCACTTGCTACGATCCTTACATACTTGTTTCGCTTCGTCCACTTTCATTATTCCCTTCATACATGCTCTACGGTTTAGGGTACTCTTAACCTGGCCTTTTTTCAAGACGTCCCTAATTTGGTCTAGAAAAGTCCGCCTAGGTCTACCCCTTCCAGCACTTCCATTCACACTCACCTTATACACTTTTTTCGTCAATCGTTCTTCATTCATTCTCTCGATGTGGCCAAACCATCTCAGCATACCTTTCTCAATTTTTGTCACTACATCTTCTTTCAAGCCACAACGTTTCCTTATCTCACTATTTCTTACCCTGTCACTCAGTTTAACTCCTATCATACTTCTTAATGCTCTCATCTCAACTGCATTTATTCTACTTTCATGTTTCTTCTGCCATACCCAACTTTCACTTCCGTACATGAGTGTCGGAACCAACACCCCCTCATGCACAGCCAAACGAGCCTTGTTAGACACCATCCGACTGTTCATAAAGGAGTGCAAAGCTCCATTCACCATGTTTCCTGCATTCACTCTTCTTTCGATATCACTCTCACACTTTCCATCTCTTGTAAACTTTGAACCCAGATACACAAACTCTTTCACCTGTTCAATTTGTTCATCTTCAATCACGATATTGCAGTCTGTCACTGCCTCATCTTTTTCAAACACCATCACTTTCGTTTTCCTTACATTCATCTTCATTCCCTTTCTAACAAAAGCTCCACTCATAGCAGTTACCATCTCCTGCAACTCCTCGGCCGAAGACGCAAGTAATACTTGGTCATCAGCATAGAGAAGACATTTGACGAGTAACTCATTCATTCTCAACCCACTTTCATTCTCTTTTAAATCTGTCAAACAATTGTCCATGAACAGATTAAACAGCCACGGTGACGCTACACATCCCTGTCTAACACCTTTTTCGATCTTAAACCATTCAGTGTATGCCCCGTTTATCCTTACACAAGCACTAGAATCCCTATAAAGAGATTGCAATGCTCGTATGAGGACACTGCTCACACCGTACACGGACAGTGCTGACCACAATTCATTCCTCACCACTCTATCATAGGCCTTTTCTAGATCTACGAAGGCGCAGTAGACTTTCTTTTTTTTAGCCAAACACTTTTCGGCTATGCACCGCAAAGAAAAGACCTGATCCGTACATCCCATTCCCTTTCTAAATCCCGTTTGTACATCCCATATTTTCTCGTCTGTTTCATTCACAACCCTTTCAATCAACACTTTCGCATACAATTTACCGACGACGCTAAGAAGGCTTATATCACGGTAATTTATGCAGTCCTGCCGTGACCCTTTTCCCTTATACAATGGCACGATTACGGCTTTGCACCAGTCTCCCGGCACTTGCCCATTTCGCCAGCACAGATTGAAAAGGCGGTACAGCTGACTAGCCACCAGGCCCTGTCCAGCCCTCAGCATCTCGACGGTAATCCTGTCATACCCTGCAGCCTTACCTAATCTCATACTTTTCAACGCTTTCACTATTTCATCCATGCTTATCTCATTTTCATCAACATTTATATTCGTTTCCGTGGAAGGTAGCAGATGCTGTACCTGCACTTCCTCTCTTTCAAACAAACTTTCAAAATACTCTTTCCATCTCTTTAACACACATTCTTCTCCTTTTATAATGCTCCCATCTTGACTCCTGATTGTACTCAGCTCCGAGGTAGCAGTTTTTCCTCTGACTGTTTTGATAGTTTTCCAGAAAAACTTAATGTTTGACTGGAAATCCTCAGTGAGCCTCCTATCGAAATCATCTTTTCGTTCTTCTTTCTTTCTAGACACAGTTTCTTTCGCTGCTGTTTTCAATCTTTTATACTTCGTTCTTGCTTCCTTTATCTCGTCATCCGTCGCCTTTTGAACTTTTTGGTTAGCTTTTGTTGCTAACCAATCCAACCACGCTTTCTTCTTTTCTTGCACAACCCTTTGTACATCTTTATCCATCCACACGTTATCACTCTTTCTCCCTTTCCTTCTTTTAGCTACCCCGCATACCTCAATCGCAACATTTACAACCCCTTTCTTAAATGTCTCCCACAAATCTTCAATCATTCCTGTCTCTTCTATCCCTTTAGAACTTTCTTTCAGTTTCTCTACATACTCGTCTTTCTTTTCTTTTTCTTGTAGATTTTCCACTTTTACTCTGTCCAAAACACTCGTAGGCTCGGCCCCTCGGTGTCGCCACCGTTTAAAGAGGCCACGCATTCGGGCTATGACCAGGAAGTGGTCTGTGTCGAGGCCTACACCGCGGTATGCCCGAGTGTCCAGCACTTTCTTCTTCAGTCTTTCATCCACAATTACAAAATCAATCATACTTCTAGACTCACCCTCATGTCTTGTATACAAATGGATCTTTTTGTGGTCAAACATTGTGTTGGCCACGCACAGATTCCATTCCAAGCATACTTCAAGCAGGCTTCTCCCATTGTCATTCACTCTCTCGTCCCCAAACATACCCAGAACTCCTTCATACCCATCGCGCTTTACTCCAACCCATCCATTAAAGTCCCCTAACATCACGATCCGTTCATTTTCTCCGCATTTATTCAAGACCTCTCTCATGCTATCCCAAAATTCCTCTCTCTCTTGTTGTGATTTTAGTGACCCACCTCCACTCAAATCCGTCGGTGCATAGACTCCAAGGATAAACAAGCGGGTGAGTCCGACTTTTAACCTAATCCAGAGGAGTCTTGGGCTTACACATTCATGCTCCATCACACATTCAACCATTCGAGATGAAAGAATCACACCAACTCCCTGACAGCCTCGGCTGGTTTGGGGGACTCCCGACCAGTATGCCGTGTAGGGGCCATGAACCGTGGTGTCACATCCTTTCCTCTTGGTTTCGTTCACGCACAGAATATCAATGCAACGTTCATCCATCATCTGACACACTCCATCTACCTTTCCATCCATCCCTCCTCTTACATTCAACGTAGCGAAGCGGCTCTCCGTGGGCCGCTTTTCGCCCCCGCGAGAAACGAGACGTGATGGGTGGCGAATCACATCGCCGCCATTTTGGTTAATTTTTTGATTACCCATTGCGTTCCCACGAATAGCGAAGGAAAGGTTTGTCCCCCCCAGCAGAGCCCCGCATGCCAGGGTAAGGCTAGCCTAATTCTGGGGTCGCCCGGTCCCAGGGCAGTGTGGCACGCTAACGACTAGGCTCGCCCCTAGCCATGCATCCATCCGCACGGCCTACGTTGGATTGGCGGAGGGTAGGAATAGGAAAACGGGAAGGATAGGTGGTGTGAAAAGGAAGAGTAAGGTAAGTTAGGGTAGGAAATAGGAAATGTAGGATATTACCGTCCATGAGGGCAAGGGATAGGGCAGTAATAGCTAGGGTAGCCGGGGTCGCATACCCGTATACCATACCACAACTACCGGACAGGTAAATTGGGATGAGTATCCCTCGACTGTGGATGAGTATCCCTCGACTGTTGAGTATCCCTCGACTGTCTTTACTAATACTAATACTTCTACTACTAATAGTATTAGTAGTATTAGTATTAGCAGTAGTAGTAATAGTCGTTTTAGTAGAGTTATTAATATCAGTCTAAGCAAATGGAATAAGAATTTATTATTTTATAGTTACAGCCTGATATTCTAAAAAGTATTTTCTACCAAGTGAATGTAAATCGTCAATAGGATAAAAAATACTAAAATTGATACTTTAAATCTTAGTAAAAATATTTTAACCTTAAAAAGAGAAGTAGTTCAGAGCAATTCACAGGCAGACGTATTTCGTAGCATTGTAAAAATGTCGATATGAGATACTGGTCGGGTCGCTCGTTGCCACAACATATTCTAGAAAATTGGACGTGCACAAAAGCGATAAGAAAGGGAATGGTTACCATAATCGAAAAGACCTACTGAATTTTATATTTCATCGCGATGTGCATTCATGCCATTCCAGAACCAAGTGCTTTTGCACGATATCATTCACATGTTGGTTGGAATGCAAATGCATTTTAGTAGTTAATGTTAAACGCCTGCATTTATGTTAACTATAATATTATAATATAATAAATTAAAAAGTTTAAATTATTGTTCAGCTTATTTAATAAAGCTAAAATTACTCCAAAAATTATTTATTATTTGTTCATTTTTCTTTACAATTTACATAAACACAAATAGTTTAAATAACACAACCCAACAGAGTTAGTACAAAGATACTATACTTAATTCATTACGATTTTATATCCTTTTTTATTTTGTATTCGTTATCATTATAAAAAAATATTATTATTAATTGAATAAACTTCAATTATCCTAAAACGATCAGAAATCAACTTTAATATTATTTTAATTTTTATGTATATATTTGTACTCAGGCATTATCGTAAAAACTAGTATTTTTACCTGACTGGTAAATTTTTTTTCTCATCTACTTTATTTCCTTATCAAGAAGTTTTTCATCTAGTCATAACCATTATTTTAATTTAGCATTTACCAAAGTACACCTTCAAATCACTCCATAAAGTCCAAGACGCATAAGTATATTTATATATAAATCCTACGTAGGTACTTTTGGCGAAACAATATATTACTAAAAATCTGTGATTATAAAAATAAAATGCGTCGTTGTAATGAATAATTAAAAGATTTGGCATTTAGTTGAAAGGCCGCGTTTTACTAATTAGTCCATTAGTTAAAATTTTATCTATATTTAACCGGCGGAATAAACCAATGAGTTGGGTGTGAAATACATAATGTATATATTTACAGCCTATCAAACGTGCAGTACTGAATATAGGTCTCTCTCATACTCGTAGATTGGCCAAATATTATATAAATATATTATTAGATATTTGCCATAGTAGCCACGCTTGGCGGGTTAACAACAGCAGTTTTTTATTGTTTTAGTAATTAAAATGACGACGTTGTTGCCCATCTTCTGATTTGTTCGCTTTGTTGCTTGTGACGACACACACGGAATGATATGGGGTGGTGGATATCTTTACACTGCCACTATACGGTAAATGTATGTGTGTAATAAATGTCAAAACCATAACTGCTGAAAGAAAGACAGCGAATGACACTTTAATCGTTTTCTGAACAGTGTCAGTTTTGATTTTACATATCAAAATATTATGCGAATAAAAATAAAACCGAACTTAAAAATATTATTTTTGGATATAGACACGCGGTGAACATGGAGCAACACGGTCCGCCCGTGGCTCATGTTGCTCTATGCGCGGTGAAGTCCCACCAAGTTGTAAATACCAAAAGACTAACAGCACTAACAGCACGGAATCTAGATAAGTAGCCTTATTAAAAAGCAATAAAATATAAGGCAACAAGGTTTAGTTTTTAAATTTAAGAAATACGAACTAGCTTCATTTCTCCGTTGATACTTTTCTTAAAGTTGAGTATCTGAATCTATATATATTACATATATAATCAAAATACCGCCCGATTGACTTGAAGTGTGGCATATATACTCTTTTCTCGACGACACTCACTAAGAAATGATTCTGGAAAATTCATCCCCTGAGTGGGTGAAATAAGCTATTACAGCTTGTTATCTGGAAACGAACAACGCAATTTCTGGACCTTTTATTCTATTGTCTGAGTTTCTGGAGATATTTGCGAAATATGCTGTTACTCGTAAATCGTTCAGTAACGTTTAATGATTTTTATTACCTATTGATTATTTAACATAATACACTATAAAAGTATAGGATAGGATGTATAATTAATCATTTTATTAATATCACGGAATATCAACTCGTAAGCTATGTGAAGCCTATATAGGCAGTACTTCCATTTTTGTTTACTACGTACTAAAGTTATAAGTATTTAATTATAAACCTATCATCCTATTCACTATATTCTTAAAATAAATCTGTAAACTTATTACGATAAAGTTAACACAAAATAAATAAATCTAATTTAAAATATTAAATCTATCACGAAGATATTATAAGTTCAATATATTTTTTGGTATATATTTATAAAAGTTGTTTTATGACTTTATGTATTTAGTTAAATTCGTTGAAAGGGAAATGACAAGTTAACGTATTAATTTTGGGTTCAGGTCATTTTCGATATGTTTTAAAAAAACAGTCAATGTTCCATTTATCTTATTCTAAAATTGCTATACGACAATCTCGTATCATCGTTGGACGATTGACGAACGTATTTCCTAGGGTTCACTGAGTACTCTGGGTATTACCAAGTCCTAGATTCGAATCAATTTTTAAAAGAAGATCGGGAAGATATAAAGAGCATTCGATTCACCTGCTGTTAGCTATTCAGATTATGTTCTGGCTGTGTTAGTTTTACTCAATCTCTATATTTGCATTTACATATTATTGTTATGTACAATTATTTACTTTATTATAGACTAGCGATCCGCCCCGGCTTTGCACGGCTGATTTCTAGATCTCGACAACAGCGCCACCTACCGGGTCCAGTTAAGTTTTTAGACCATCTAGAATCCCACCAAAATACACACAAAAATTCGTCAACATCGGTCGCGTCATTTTCGAGTGCGTATTTTCGAATTTTCGAGTACCAAAAGTCATTGACTCGAAGTATGCGTGAAAAGTATGCAAAATATTTCCAAAGCATATCGAGCGTATAATGACCTAGACGTGATTACAACCCGTTATTAAGCCCTACGCTCCATTCTACACGATTGCAGCGATATGTTCTCTAACTCATAACAAACATTGAAAAATTATACAAATGAGTATTTTGTGGCATTATCAAACAAATTGATGTCATGTTTATGACACGCGTTTAGATAATCTGCACTTTTACCCTTGTTTCCATCTCACTAACCGTAATATTATCATGTTAATGTTATTGCTTGTACCACGGGCGTAGTTGAAACATAAAAGCTCCGTTAAATTTTAAATTTGTGTTCTCGTGCTTAGGGAAGAGAATTACTTAAAGAAATCATTAAATTGAATAAATACGGGATAAGTAGTTTGTAATGTTCAACCAGTGCGTGTTGCTAGTTCGGCCAGAAGTATGGCAACTGCCTTGTAGTTTAGTTAATTATGTGAAGCTACATACGTGAAAGCATAGTTATTTAGAAAATTATGGAGAGGGCTATAATTGTATATTCTTGGCGTTGTGTCTCTGGCTGAAATGGTTATAGGCTGGCCATATAGCTTAAAGAACGATGAGAAAGGAAAATTTTAGAATCGCAGTGTCGATGTGGCAAGAGCGGTGTTAGGCGATCTCCATTGGATAAAGTGGAGACCTGGAGGGAGTCAATTGATGCGTATATATTAGGACCGTACTTTGTCGCAATATAGCCTACGGCCTACAAGTACAGTCAGCAATAAACGTTTGATGGGTTGTAATATTGCTGAGGTTGATAAATTATGAAACGAAGGCTTATGCCAACTTTTTCTCCAAATATTTTTTATAGAATAAGTGACAACACACACTGTCCTCCTGATTGTAAGTAGATGCTGTGGCCCATAGACTTCTACATTTATCATCGATTAAGAATCAAAATGTAGATTCGTTGTCACCCCTGAGGACTAAGATGGAATGCCTCGTTTTCAGTAAAACGGGTCTCCGGATCTCTAAACTTACCATACGAAACAGTAGCATTAAGCTGCTATTTTACGCTAGGATCCTGTGAGAGGGTGGTCCTTCCCCGATCGAGTCGACCCATCTGTGCTACAACCATAATATGGCTGCAGCGTGGCTCTATAACGTGTAATGTAATTTTTTTTTTCTAAAAGTGTATCCTCATTTGTAAGCGGTTAAATATAGTGGCATAACAAGATGGGAGGTGGCGCGAAAGTCGGTATTTTCGGAGGCGGTTTTGGAAAAAAGGTAGTTTTATGCATAACGGTTAAAATATGCTAGTAAAACCCTGATTAAATACTTTTTACATAATAATTTTGATTAAAAATAACGAACACTGTAGCATTAATAGTTCTGAAAATAGTTATTATAATCCACACAAACACATACTTGTCAAGAATGTTGATGGGTGACGTAAATATTTATAACTAACTACATAATATATGAGATTTAGAATGGCGTAATAGCAGAAACGAATCATTCATTTACCCAAATTATTATGTTATGAGTTGTACATGTAATTGTACATACGTATAATGTTCGTAACAAAATTCATCACATTTAGCAAATTTTAAGTTTAATATTAGAAAATGCTTGTGCTCAAAGGCTTACCGAAATTGGAATGATCATTACTTTAATTACGAGTACATCTGTAATATATATACATACATACATACATACACACACACATATATATATATATATATATATATATATATATATATATATATATACATATGTACGAGGTGGTGTAGCCAGTGTGAAAATAAACAGCATTACAGCATTATGGCATAAAACTTTTGTGTTACGTTTGGTGATTAACGAGAATCGTAGACTCATTTGACTGGTAACGAGGTACTCCATCTTATTTCTTAGGGTTGAAAACGCAGGAGAGTGAAAGTGAATGAGGATATGTATGTAGTTCTTTATGAACCACAGTTCACCTACCATTAGGTGAAATGTTTGATAGTTTGTTTCCTTTATATTAATACGAAAGTTTAACTTTAAATTATGTCCAATACGTGGCGCTACGCTTTTGAGGATAGTTCGATAGTTATATTTTGTGTTTATACAACATGTAACAAAAACCCTGTGGTTCCCGTTAACTGCGTTATCAGAATCAGTATCCAAGCATATAGAAATATTTTTTTTTTCAAAAAAACACATTCAATTTTCAAAAAAAATTCAAGGAGCGTGACGGTTTTCGTAAATTTTCTTCCACGGTTTTGTCTTTTCTGTTTAAACACGATTGAATATTTTTGAAAAGAAATGAAGTTTGATGAAAAAATGTTAACGGTACGGCTGTTAATTCTTACTATGTTAGTCTCTCACATTAAGTTTCATAATTTTCAAAAATATATCGCCTTTGGTTGGTGCCAGGGCCTCGTTTGTTAATCGTCCATTATGCTATATGGAGAGGTTGATGTAATCACCAAACATTTTTATGTTTTATTGAATAAATATTTTCTTGTTGTAAATTTATTTTTCAGTATAATAAATGTACCTTCTTGGAGTACATCGGGTTAAATTATTTTAAAAGTAATTTTTATACAGTGTTTGTTTACAAAGCAACGTCAAGAAATGAATATTTCCCCAAAATCGCTTTGCAAATGTAGTTCGGGAGCACCCTGCAATACATTAATCTCAACCTGTGCACAGTCATCAGGATATAATCAATCCCAGTCACCTTTTGATTGATAACGTAATGAGCCGAATACTTAAGCGTTACATTGTTATGAATATGTAGAGTTTGTAATTTTAATTTAATTCGAAAAAGTTATTGCTCATATTTATAACCCGTGGCTGTAATGAATACTATATATACTCGTAAACAATTTGTTACCCCTACTGAAATGGAAAGGAGATCGTATCAACAGCAATGACAACGACGCCAAGGGCCGCGGATTCGAATCCCGCACGGAAAAAGTTAGTATTTCTATGGCCTACAAATAATTGTTCCGAGTCTGGATGTTTGTCCCTGTGGAATTTATGTATATAAACTAAACACGATACACATGATAGTAGGGATATATGGACTATAGGAGAAAACCTTAGTGTGGAGGTAACGTTTTTAAATAATACGGCGGATTCATCACTGAATTTAGATTTACCGACAATATAGTCATTATAGCAAAATCGCTGGGGAACCTTAGCACAACATTCAACGACCTCAATAGCGATTCCTAATGTTAAAGCCTTATGATAAACATTGACTAGACAAAAATCTCGTGTAACCTCCATGTCACACTTATTCACCGGCAATTCTTGGTACGGTCATTGCCAGTGACGACATAAAGAACTGAGGCGTGGCTTATCGTTGGTCGTATGAGGAAGCTTACGGTCGCTCAGAGCGAGCTATGAAGAGGGCTAAGGCTAAGGGTAAGCGGAAAGCTCCAAGCTGATACGTTATTAAGCTGATAGAGGACCACACTCTGGTCGTTCACTAGAGAGACCTATGTTCAGCTGTACTTTTGAAGGGATTTAGTGTTGACAATGAAGACGTAATGTGCATTGTAAAGGATTCTTGTCTCTCGAGTCAACAATAAATAGTGATGTTTGTCTTCTTGTGTTTGATCTGTTCCCTGCTCTAGTCTCCTAGCGTTCTTATGCGTTACAAACATACACTAGACCAACCACAGTGCTCCTTTGGTCAAGTAATCGTAAACGCGGTTGCTGATCAAGTAGTCCCACGTTCAAATCCCAGGTTGGGCCAAAGAGTCACGAAGTTGGCAGTACTTTTCCCCATGCCTTGGAAAGCACGTAAAGCCGTAGCCCCTGCGCCTGATCTGTCTCCGGTCGTGACGGTTTGTCATCCCCTCGGACTATGAGAGTGAGAGGAATAGAGAGTGCACCTGTGCTTGCGAACTTGGACACCTTATTCCTGCCCTGCGCAAATGGATAGTCTCAGTAGAGAAGGCTGCCTGCTCTACGTTATTTAATACTATGTGTTACATGGATTGTAAAAAGATGAAGACAATTAATTTTTTTTGAGTTTGCGGGTCCTTTTTCCGCACTATATTCAATTTTGTTATTCAATTCAGTACATCACTAACGCTAAATTGATAAATAAATCTGTAATTTATCTGTTTCAATGACTGGTTTAAAACAAATTTTGTTGTTCTTTTTGATATGCGATAAGAATTGACTTTAAGAACTTTGTTTGCAACGCTTAATAGTGTTCCCTGGGTTTTTAATTCTATTTACAGAAGCAAAAGTACCAAACGGGCACCTAATCCGCCTGATGATGGTTGTGCTGTGGTCTAGACTACTAGATAGACTAAATCTGTCATCGACTAAGAATCAAAATGAAAATGCGTCTTCACCCCTGACGGCTACTATAGAATGCCTCGTCACCAGTAACTATTTTCTACACTTACTATACGAACTATTTTGGGGCTATGTTCTCGTACTTTGGTATGGTATTTGGTGGTTAAGTACCTCGTAGTGTTGAAAACGCTGTTTTTCTACAGTCAGGCTTACTGCAAACTTAAATACATATGCAATCAGTGAGTTATTATGTCACAAATTATAATTTTTCTTCCACTATTAATAATGTCAGTATTTGTTATCGAGGAAAGAAGATCACTAGGCGTGTTAGACGCCATTCATCACCATCATCATCATTACATTTCTTTAGAAGTCCACTGCTGAACATAGGCCTTCTCCAACACTGTTATTATATATTAGTTGATTATGAGAATAATATAGTAACATTTATAACAAGTACTGTTGACTATATTTTTCATAACAACTTAATAGCCTTTCAGTTGATTTGTGGCATCCGTAGCTCACTTGCTTCATAAAAAGGTGAAAGGGAAAAGAAAAGGCGAAGGCGTTTTGAGCTAAAATGGAATGCCTCACATCCCTTAATTACACTAGCTCTCGAACTTTTCAAACCGGAACACAACTGTAACTCCCTGCATAGCCTTTTACGTGTACTACGAAGTATAATAGAAAATATGTAAATTTAGGTACGTGACCGTGTTTTACTTTCATGTTTTAAAATATGAATTGTTGCAGTAAACAAAACAAACTACTTTTGTTACGTCAGGATCGGTAGAGTTTCAAGTACGTGGTAGAGCCATGCTGCAGTTATATTAGTAGTATAGTTGTAGCACGAATGGGTCGGCTCGACCGGGGAAGGACCACGCTCTCACAGAATACCAGCGTGAAATAGTAGCTTAATGCTGCTGTATTTCGTATGGTGAGTGTAGAGAACCGGAGACCCTTTTTACTGGAAATGAGGCATTCCATCTCAGTCCTCACGGGTGACAACGCATCTGCATTTTGATTTGTAATAGAAGATAGATGTAGATGTCTATGGGCCGCAGAAACCACTTACCATCAGGTGGACTGCGTGCTCGTTTGTCAGCCTATTCTATAAAAAAAAAAAAAAGTAGTAATACAATGTGAAAAGATGTATCTAGTGTTTTATTCGAAAAAAGGAAAATAACAGCCTGCTAAATGCATTATACTGCTAAGCATCTGATACAGATTTGAGAAATGTGTGCTGCACTCTGCTCCAAACCATGTTGAGGAAATTCATCATCATCATTACTACAGCCCTTCACAAGTCCACTGCTGAACATAGGCCTCCCCCAAGGTACGGTCAAAGCAAACACAGCACGGTCCTGACCTACCTGCATCCATCGACTTCCTGCATGTCTTATCAGGTCGTCACTCCATCTAGTGGGGGGTCGCCCTACACTTCGCCTACCGGTACGAGAAGAAAGAAATTCATGCAGATGAAAATTTTTGAAAATATCTAAGACATACAGGTTTCCTCGCTGTGGATTTCTATACCTTCGAGCTTTTGGCAAATTATCGCTTAAAATCGTTATCGCAATTTTATTCGTGCCGGTAGGTATCAAACACGTTTTACTCGCGGGTCGTGTATTATGAAATTATAAGACGGGCATTAAGAGGAGCTGTGGATGGCTAAGGGGACGAAATTTAAAAGTACAAGAATAACACCGTACCACCAACATGATCGACGAATCGTTAAAATAATCAATGATTAAATCTACAATATAAGTGCTACTTTACTGGGGGATTTTTGGTATGAAATAACGAAATCGAAGAATAGAATAAAAATACTTATATTTAGATGGATCGGAATCTCTATCCGATAATGGAGCAACAGCCATAATCTTCTTTTATCATTTATAAATAATGGAGGTCTTTCAGGTCAGTCAGTATCACACCGTAGGATGTTTTAACAGTATGGATGACAAGCGAGTATACAGTCCATCTGGTGAAAAATGGTTGCTGTGGCTGGTGGAAGGTGTTTGTAACCTTAATCTATCCTCGATTAAGAATCAAAATGCAGGTTGCGATATTACTCCTGAGGACTATAATGTAATGTACCGTTATAAGTAAAAAGTTTATTCGATTTTCGTCAATTACCTATAAGCTGTATTCACAAATAAAAATAAGTTTGAAATTCCTTACGAAATATGTTTACGGTCTATACACGTTTCTGTAAGCGACATAAGATTGCTACGTATGACGGATTAATTAAAGGTTTGGTAGAAAACTGAATTGTTGGGAGTTGTTGAATAAATTGATCTGTGCGATTAATTGCGAATTAATTACTTTATCGTTTAGTACCTGTTTTTGGCCGCTGTAATTTGCGGCAAAGGTATTTCTGAACTATTTATTAATAATTATAAGGAATAATTTTATGCATCACCCAAGTTTTCTCTTATTCGAGTTATTTAACTGATGTCAGATTTATGTAATAAGAGGAAAGATTAAAAGAATGTTAAGTCTATTTGTATCGCTCTGGTCAGAATAGTGTTGGAAGACACTTCACTAGATGAGTTGATACAATGATTGAATTAACTATGACAATGTGAAAGGCCCATGTTCAGAAGTTGACTTGTGTTGTCAGCCTATAATAACATTATTTTTGCAAAATATGTTTTTCTAAAGCTTTTTTATACAATTCTATTACTTAGTGACAAAAGAAAGAATAAGAGCAGTTAGTGAAATGTTTTATAATGTAGACGTAAACCGGATAGCGGAATTTCTTAACAATTATTCGCAGAGTTTCCGTTCCGTGCAGCAAAATATGCGTGACCATTCCTTCCTGTGAATGAAACTAACCTGTAATTTCTATTATGGAATGCTTAGGTTGAACGCAAAAATAAAAAATATAGAGGCAGACAATTAGTTTGAAAATATTTTACTACCAATTACCAAACAAAGTTTACCGGTTTATTTGCCGGTTATTCATAATTTAATAAAGAGCAACAATTGAGCACACATTACACCAGGTAACAGAATGATGAGTTCCATAGTAACTTGATAAATAGTTACCAGTATAAACCGCTTTGCTGCTATTTTTCGCTGGTATTCTGTAAAAACTTGGTGCTGTCGAACCGACTCATTCGTGTTGCATTTACAATATGGTGGCTTTATTATAGTAATATTCTAATAAAGCTGCAGCGCGGCTATTCCACGTAGAAATTATTTTATTCCTAACATAGACAACATTTTTACATTACATTAAGAGCCGTGGTAGCTCAGATGGTTAACGCTCGTTGTAAATATAACAGAACGCGAGTAACCCGGGTTCGATCCCAGCCGGCACCAATGAAATTGTTAATTGCAATTTTAAGTGCTGATTTACCACGTGCTCGGCGGTGAAGGAAAACATCGTGAGGAAACCTGCATGTCTGAGGAATAAGAAAAAAAATATTTTCGAAGACATTTGAAGTTTGCCAACACGAATTGGGGCAGCGCGGCGGACACTACCTTGCCCTAAACCCTCTGAGAAATGATGGGAAGCCTGTGCCCAGCAGTGGGACGTATATAGGCTGTAACTTTACTTTTTATAGACAACATTTTATCATTACAATTATGATTTATTATTATAACGATTTTGGATTGCTAAATGATGCTATGAAACTTCACATCTAACTGTCGATATTCTTATAAAAATACTTTAAATTCAGACTGCTTCGTGCTGCTTCTTTGGTCCAGTGGCCGTAAGTGCGACTACTGATCAAGTGATCCCGGGTTCAAATCTCGGGTCGGGCCAAAATAAGTTATTGGGTTTTTCTGTCAAGAAATTCTCAATAGCAGCCCGGAGGCGGGAAGTTGGCGATGTTTCACTCCCGTACTTGGGAATGCTCGTAAAACCGTTGGTCCGGCGTCTGATCACCCACCGTATCAAATTGCCGTCCAATCAGTAGGCGAGTGAGGGAATAGAAACTACATCTATGCTTGTGCCCGCAACCGTGCGCTATGAGTCTGTACTGTGTATGCTGCTAGTCTTCGTTGAGACTGGTCACTTTGACCTACAACAGTATACTAGAAAGAAAACTAAGCACTAAACTTTTTCAAGGTACTTTAGTGAAATATTACACCTGCGTATCGAGCAAAATCTTAACTGGTAGCAAGTTATAAAGTTTACTAATTAAGTGTCTTGGATACAGTAATAAGTCCCTGTAATATTAATTTGAATGTAGTTATCAAGGTGTCGTAGCGTTCTTTCGGTACTTTTGAATAAATAATTTTGACATTGAAAATGTATTTTAGAGATTTTAGAGTTATATTCGGAAGTATAATATTGGAGGATGTATTTGAAGCTTTGAAATTAATGTTGTCTGATCCTAAAATAGGATAAAGGTATGATGATAGATAAAATATTATCTTTTTTCATGGTGACTATAAATTACCATGTTATTCCGTAAACATATAATCTCATCTTATAAAATAATCCTTTAAAACAATAACATAATACTTATAACTAATACTGTTAGGCAGTTTATGTTGTACTCGTATAAATATTTTTTTTAAATAGCGGTCGTTGTAAATTTAAAAAGCGCTCGCTGTGAATTTCACAGCACCTACCTACGCGAGCAATCCGGGTTCGATCCCACCGGCACCAATGAAAATTTTAAATCAATTTTAAGTGCTGATTTACTACATTTTCGTTGGTGAAACCTAACTGAGAAATAAGAAAAAACTATATTTCGAAGACATGTGAAGTTCGCCAGCACGCACAGGGACAGCGCGACGGACATTTTCTTGCCCTAAAACCCTCTCAGAAATGAGCCGGTGTCTAGTAGTGGGGTGTATATTCAAATTTACTTACTTTCAAATTTACTTAAGGTATGCCAATTTAATCTACATCTTAAATGTAAAGATAAGCTGGGTACAATTATTATAAATAAAAACAATGTGAATTAAAACAATTTGAAATTGCAAACAACATACCTTTAGAGAATAACGATATGGTTAATAAAATAGTAAGGTTATGTAAATTTAATAAATCAATGTTACATACAGCAAAAATGTGCTGTTAACGTTACACAATGTTTTAAATACAATATTCGACGTATAGAAGTGACGTATGTATTTCCTACCTCATTATATTATGTTCTTGTGGGTCCGTAAAGTAATCTAATACCATAAAAATCGTAACGTCTGACTGATAGATAATGGAGCTATAATAGAGTGAGCAAATGTGCGGAAGCGATACAAGCGTCTCACAACGCACGCACACAAGCGCGGAGTTCGCTTACAGTAGCCGACACAGAAAATAACGCTATACGTGCAGTGACGACGCGGGCAATGCATATCAATTAAGTGTAACTATTCCATTGAAAATGATTTTACAATTTTGGTAGGTATTTTATGAATTGTAGAGCCGTAAATTTCACTGTACGTGAGTAACCCGGATTCGATTCAAGCCAATGAAACTGTAATTTTGCAATTTTAGAGCTTATTTATCACTTGCTCGGCGGTGAAGTATAAAATTATGCATGTCTGAGAAATACCTATTATAATACATAATAAGTATTAAAATAGAAGAGTGTGGTTTGCAAGATGATGTTGCGACCAGGATTAAGAAAGGAATGTTTCGGTGGTTTGGTCATGTGGAAAGAATGGCAAAGGAAATTTATGCAGAAGTGAACGGCAGAGTCGGAAAGGGACTTCCTAGGCAAAAGTTTATCGACCAAATTGGAGATATATTGAAAATGGGCCAAATTAGGAGTACTCTTAACCGACGAGCATGTATGCGTATGTATATGGATATGGAGGAGGCGAGAGAGGTGTGTCAGGATCGTGCCAAAAGGAAGTCTGTAGTTTCTGCCTACCTCTCCGGGTTACAGGCGTTAATGTTTGTTTATGTACGTGTATTAAAATATTTCGAAGTGAAGTATGCGAAAACGTATTGAACCGCGACGGACTTATTACTCCATAAACTTCTCAGAACTCAGAAATTACCCTAGCAGTGGGACGTACATACATAGGCCTTAATTTAACTTTTATATTATGAAACATCATTGAATTCTTACAATGGTTGCTTAAATTGTTAACGTTGCTAGAATATAATGAACATCAAAACGTAGGAAACATAAAGAAGCAAAAAAAAGATAGCAGGACCGGAAGTTCCGTCCGCAGAGCTAGAGCTATTCTATCTCGTAACTATGCAACATTTGCAATGCTTACATATCTAAGCAGTTATTTTTCTACGTTACATAGAATTTTCATGCAATTATATAACGTCAGTGTTTGTTAAATAGAAACTTTTTTGGAATTTAAAGTTATCACCCAATAGTTCAAAATGCACGACCTTCTTGAAAAATGTATATATAAGCGATTGTAGAACACCTTAAGTGACTGCTTCATATCGGCAAGATGCAATGTAAAGCGAACCTCTTGTAAATCAAGAGTACTCTGATGAGTACCTAAAAATATTGTATTAACACACCATCTGGATGCTTGGCGGTCCACCACTGTACGTTTCACTAGGAGTTTTTTTCCGCGTACGACCTCTCTGTGGAATAGTTTACCACCGGCGATTTATCCGGACTGATACGACCTAGGGACCTTCAAGAAAAGAGCTTACTCCTTTCTAAAGCACCGGCAACGCATCTACAATTCCCCTGGTGTTGCAGCTGTTCATGGGCGGCGGTAGTCACTTAACATCAGGTGAGCCGCATGCTCGTTTGCCCCCTCTTCTATGAAAAAAAATTAGTAAATATTTTCTTTCGTAAAGTTATTTTATCGTAAATACAAATATATATATATATATATATATATATATATATATATATATATATATATATATATATATATATATATATATATATATATATATATTCACGTGGTAGAGCCATGCTGCAGTTATATTAGAAGTATAGTTGTGAATGGGTCGGCTCGACCGGGGAGGGACCACGCTCTCACAGAATACCAGCGTGAAATAGTAGCTTAATGCTGCTGTATTTCGTATGGTGAGTGTAGAGAACCGGAGACCCTTTTTACTGGAAACGAGGCATTCCATCTTAGTCCTCACAGGTGATGTCTATGGGCCACAGCAACCACTTACCATCAGGTGAACTGTGTGCTCGGTCGTCACCCTATCCTATAAAAAAAAATATATACAAATTGATTGAATCTCAAGGTGATATGTAAAATAGACGCTGGGTAGCCTAAACGCGACTAACTTAATATAATATTCTATCTTATTCTCTAGCAGGCCAAATCCTATAGATATGTTTGTCTCCTTTTACTGTCGATTTTTCCTTTTATCAACTTTCGAATCATAACAATTCTAAAGAAGTGTTTACTTCAAAACATTTCACATACGTCCTTTCTGTTCGGCATGGAGCTCTCATTTTGAAACATTTTGGGTTAATAAACTGTAGTAACGTCATGTTGCTCCAGTGCGAATAGCAGTTTTGAGTCCTTGAAATATTTTTATAATTTCCAACATATGCAAGTTTCCTTACAATGTTTTCTTCACAATAAAACACATGTTTAACGCTTTATGTTGTGATTAAGAATTTAATTTTTATTTTTAACTATTCTAAGCTAACGCTGACTACTATCCCACCGCAACTATCAAGCATTATTTGGAAAGATTACGAGACTTACGAATAGTATTGGGAACTTATTACTAAAGAGTTGAGACCACTTTTATTTTAATACAACAACCGAGAGGGAAAAACAATTATATTTTCGACAGCTGGATTAGATTATATCATCTCCTCCAGTTCCTACATATATGTGTTGTAAAATTTCGTCGATAAGTAAAAACATACAAAAAAAAAATGTGAAATAACTTTCGAAAATACACTTGCTTGTATAAAAATGAATACGTATGTATCATTAAATGCATCTTACAAAGCATTGATTTATTTCGGTCTCCTTTTATACTCCTTTGTAGCCATGAGCGAAGCTATTTAACATAATTTGCCGTTGTAGCAAACCCGAATATACTCGTATTATAATTTTGATTAATTATAATTTTTTGTGCATAACTTCAGTATTGTTACTGTATCACTTTTTTTTGGTTTTTTATATAGCACACAGTCCACCTGATGATAAATGGTTGCTGTGGCCCACATACATCTACATCCATCCTCGATAACGGACGAACGAAGATGCCCTGACAACCACAGAAATAGTAATAAAAAGATATTACGATTTCTGTGGTTTTAACTATTGAGGACCAAGGTGGAATGCCTCTCTTGTAGTGAAACGGGTCTCCGGTTCTCTACACTCACCATACGCAACACAGCGTTATGCTGCTATTTTATGCTGGTATTCTGTAAGAGCGTGGACCTTCCCCGGTCGAGCCTACACATTCGTGCTACAACTATGCCACTAATATAGCCGCAACATGGCTCCACCACGTAAAAAAACGTTAACCTTATTTAAATTACCAATTTACAATTTAAAACCAATAATGGAATGCATTGTCTTATTATATATACAATTTTTGTTGAAATTTCGAATTATTTATTCAGTTTCACTTTATTTTAAGTTCATATGAACACTAAAATGTACCTACTAACAATTATGAAGATTTCTGCAAAGATGAGAAAAAAGCTATAAAAATATAAAGCGGATCACTATCACTATTTTAAATTTTTATTTTGAAATATTACTCGTATTTAAAATTGTACCTGCAAGGTTACGTGTAATGTTTTTTCTTCAGGATGTTGCAACATACGTATATTATACGTAATTTTTTAATGATGACGTCGCCCGATAGCTCCTCTGTTAACATCAGTTAATCCATGACACACAAATTTCTCGAGATTTTGCTTTATTTTACCATTTGGTGCAAATGAGTCAATATTGTGGGTAAACTAACGTCAAACTACGACGCTAATTCCTTGGTTGTTAAATAAGGATCGGCTTCTCTTCTATTACATTTCACCTTGGTTCCTGGTCTATGTCAATCTTTTTCTTCAAGCCAAAGAATACAATACGAACTTGATTAAACCAAAAAAAAAACGGAAATCCACTACTTACTCAGGTGTCATAGTCTTATTATCTCAAAACGCATCATTGATATGGTGAGATGTTTCTGTTGCGTTAGAAACAAATCGGTATTCGTAATCGAAAATTATTCATTTTTTTTCAATTCTCCATGATTTACTCCAATACTTAATGTAAAAACAATTGAAAACAAAAAAATATATAGAATGTCATAAAATTTCTGAGTTTAGAACGTTAGTTTAAGAGTTAAAAAATTGTTTAAAATGTTGATCATGAATCTCGGACAATGCAGGTTTAATTTTAATTCAAAGTGATCACTCAATTAAAACGAACTTCTCGCTTTATTCCCTATTACGAAGCTGCTTAAAGATCTTCTCTAAGAGTGGGATAAATACAAGCAATACGTACGCAAACGATTGTCACAAGTTTTCGTGCATAGACTACGAGGCACGCATAATGTCATCATTATGCGTGCCATCAACGAGGCGTTGAAATTAAATGATGATAGAATGATATTATCTGGGAAAAATTAGCTTTTTGCTTTTCGTTTACTTAAGGAAATGCCTACGCACACCCGCCTCCGCAAAGACGAGTTTTGTTGACTAAATGGTGTTCTCCACGGTATTTCGTCTTCGTCGCTTATTTGCTGGGGTTTGTTTTGCCTACCTACACAACAGCGAAGAATTATCCAGTGATGTAAGAGGAGCACAGCTGTCATTCCAAAGGTTTATAAATCCACATGAATATGAAATAACAAAGAAATAACGTTACGTTTGGCTCTTCTTTTTCTATGCACTCAGCGATATGGACAAAACATTCGTGCTGAAGTTACTGCTGGCACGTAAGGACACAATATAGCTTTAGCTAAAGCTTTCTCGGACATCACTGCAATGTTGCTCAACGATAGACAAATTGCATTATATACGTTTAAATTGCCATTTCATCTTACAAGCGAAGAAAGACCAACAGTATCATTAAGATATATCATTATCATCATATATATCAGTAAGAGTAGCATCCGCGGCACTCTCTTACAGTGACAGTTGACATGCGCGTGAAAGAGTCATTGAAACAGCAACTTGTAGGGAAATCAGCATCAACAAGGTTCTGATAGGTGGTGTATTTGTTTTGCTCGCAGACGACATTTGCCATTTAGAAAGGGAGGCACACATAATTTTAGGCATCGCCGCTGTGGTCCAGGGGTGGGCAAACAAAAACATGCGAGTACAACTTAATTATGATCAAGAATTAGGTGCAAGTATATAATGTTAGTGCAAGTATTATGCCAGTAAGCTGCAATTAAGTGGCGATGGTCGACTGGAACGTGTCGCAGATGGCAAAATTAAATTTTCATATTAATTTCTTTTTTATTAGCTCACGCTTTCTCAAATTTGACGAGTAATATCCATAATGAAGATTGGTTAAGTGTGAGGGCTGATTTATTTTAGGATTGTTGCCTAAATGAAGCTGTTCATAAAATAAATAAAAATATTTGACGGTAGATGACAAGTCACACTTCTACTCATGGATAGATATAGGGGGCAATTACGATTGTGCTGTTGCCAGTCCAGTTTCTCAAATCCTTGTAGTGAATAGAAATGCCTTGATGATCGAGACTACATCAGGATGCACAACACAGACCTAGGGAGAAAAACAATTATAAGGCCACTGTTTTGGCTGAAGCAGCTAAAGTGTCCCTCATTCCGGTTTTAATTCCTGATTATTGTAAAATAAATTAATATTTGCATAATATCAAAGTACATTTTTCACAACAGATGCCTGCAAATAAACTCGAAAACTACGCAGATTTACGTAGTAGCATAGTATACTTTTAATAAACGCGCGTAAGTTGCGTCCTACGTCCTTTTGCCGAGAATTAGTTACTTGGGAACCAAGATAACGTGTTCATTTCGTGTCTATTGTCCACTGTAATGAATTTACAGAAGTTATTCAAGTATCAGTCAAATTATCGCATTGAAGCTAAAGTTACTACTAAGTAAATTGAAATACCAGATTTGCGAATATACAATACAGAATACAAATTGCTTACTATTAATATAATATTCGCTTATTTACATTCAAGACAAATATAACAAATTAATTAAACCATTTTAAATTGATGAAATGGAGTGGTAGTAGTAGCTCAGATGGTTAGCGCTCGCTGTAAATTTCACAGTACGCGAGCAAACCGGGTTCGATCCCCGTCGGCACCAATGAAATTGTTAATTGCAATTTTAAGTGCTGATTTATCACGTCCTCGGCAGTGAAGGAAAACATCGTGAAAACCTGAATGCCTGAAAAATAAGTAAAAAAATATTTCGATGACATGTGAAGTTCGCCAACACACATTGAGGCAGCGCGGTGGACAATTCCTTGCTCTAAAACCCTCTCAGAAATGAGCGGAGGTCGGTTCCCAGGAGTGGGACGTGTATATATATATATATATATATATATATGTATAGGCTGTCAATTTAATTTTTAACTGTAAATTGATAAAACGGAAAAACAACTTTAATAAAACCTACCTACGTAATCAGAATCTTTTACAAAGCCCAAGTTCTTTTAATTTTCTTTTTTGAAAATGATGGTAGAATTTGTGTGGTAGCGTATTTTACGTTTTTTTATTTATTTAGTCTCTATTGCAAAACACCTTAATCTAACGGTTACAATAGGCGGACTTAATACCTTATAGCATTATCCGCCAGTTAACCCCGGGAGAAATAGATAAAGTAAAGTAGTGTTTTCTTGTGGAAAAGTGGCTATGAAAGTTCGACTGTGAAAATTTAATACCATAAAATAATACTTGCCGTAGTGAGAAAAGCTTGCCGTAAGATTTCTGATTCTGCGCTCACCAACCCGTCTGCCAAGCTGAGTAATTTGTTTAAAACCACCCTACTTCTTTACTGTACTGAATCAGCGTTTAACTACAACCCCACCTGATGGTAAGTGGTGATGTAGCCTAAGATGGTGAAGCGCATTGACTTGAGATACCAGCAGTAGACTGTTAAAGAAAAGTAAGATAAGCTCTCGTATTTATTTATGTAATAATCATTTTGATATTTTAATAATGATATTATTTCATATTCTCAATGTTAGTACTTTCTTTCCGTACAGACAAATTACAAAAAAAAAACAATTATTTGACTGTGAGGCGGCGTAAAATCATATAATCCTCTTTATGTCGTATGAATTCGGTGATATGACACCAAAATATCCATAAGGTTATATTTTTGCCGGCGAGACGTAACGACATGTATTGTCGGTCTGTGAAACGAGTCTGAAACTGTGAAAATCGTCTCTTGGACACACTTGGACGATATGGTGCGTGGTGGTCCGGATCAACCAAAAAAAAATCACGCTTGCACAGAATTCCTGTGTGAAATTGCAGCATAATGTTGCTGTTCCGTGTGGTGGAAGCCAAGCTTCCAGCTTAGCTCACCGCCGCCGAGTTGCTTGTTTGTCGGTCTTCTACAGATTGTATTTCGGAGAGTGTGCTCATGAGCTTCATAAGCTCAAGAGTTCCAGATGCACTGCAGGTTACCACCGGCACCTGGTTGATATTCCGAATATTCGCACTGAGCCCTATAAGTAATATTTTATAGCTGTACGCATTATGTGTACAGCCAAGTAGTGGAATGCCCTGCCAGCGTCTGTTTTTCCGAGTGCATATACCCTTAACCTATTCAAGGTGCGTGCTAACAGGCTTCTCCTGGGCAAACTCTGTCCATCGTAGATCTCATCTTTGCTCTCAAATTCTCTTTTAAGGCATCTCCGCACTGCTTCGACTAAATCTGTAAAGATATTCGTAATGGCAAGTGGAAGGGGCTAGTAAGTTGAAGTAGCAATAGGCCGAGTGGCTCAGACCAATTAAGAGAGTCGAGCCATATAGTTCTAAGATCAACAATAAATGAGGAAGAACGATTCTTAAGTAGCAACCGCGTCATCAAAAAAACTGTTGGGCGACCCCTCTTCCCGCTGGACAGAGTGGCGACGCAATGAACATTAACAAAATGTGTGTAAATGGGATAAGTTCATAAAATTAATATTCTATATAATATTTTATAAAAAAATATCTAATATAGGTATTTAATTTGTATAATAATATCTCATCCTAATAACTTTATATGAATACCTGCTATATGAATTTGGTTGCGTAACTACATAACCATTTTGACTTTATTGTGTTTTTGCATTATTGAAATAAATCTCCTTGGTTTTATTTATTTATAATAAAATGTTACGACAATCGTTGTGAACTTATTATTTTCATTATCATCACAAGTCCACTGCTGGACATAGGCCTCCCCCAAGGAATGCCATAAAGCACGGTTGCTTTTGCAAATTTCAAAGCAAAGTACCGACCTGTATCCATCGACTTGCTGCATGTCTTACCAGGTCATCACTCCATCTAGTGGGAGATCGCCCAAACACTTCGCCTACCGGTATGAGGCTGCCACCTGAAAACCTTTTTTTCTTGTCGGTTGTCGGTTCTTCGAGTTATATGGCCGGCCTATTGCCACTTAAGCTTACTAATCTGTTGGGCTATGTCGGTCACTTAGGTTCTACTGCATATATCCTCATTTCTAAGTTTATCACGCAGAGAAACCCCGTATTTATTTTAGTCATATTAATTAAGATAGATTTTGTCCATTTGTTCATTTTTTTCACTTCTAATTAAGATAATTTTATCCATTTGGACATCGAAGCATAAGAAAATTTAGCGTAATTATTCACTAGGCAATAATTTTTAAACTGACGATTGTACTCCTTAAATCAATTAGCCAACAAGCTACGTGCTACAAACTTTTTAATTGATTATATGGAAAGTCTTGTATTTCCGAACAGTTAACTAAACTAACTAATAACGTTTAGGGAAAATGGAAACACCTTGAAAAGTTTTGTAAGCAATTTGCAAACATTTTACTTCCGTCCAAAACGTCCAGCAAAGGCATTTTTCGGGCTGATTAAAACAAAGATATTTAATTAGGTGTGTTTAATTCTTATCTGTAATTTAAACTATTTGCATTGAACAGTAAAATTGAAAATCAATAAAAGATTTTTGCGTTCGCTGGTTTTACGCGAGCAGATGCTTGTTACATATTCTTACACATTTAGATTTTTCATTTCCAATGTCTTAAATATTTACTTCATTCTCATCATTATTTCACTTTGCAACATATCCCAGGTTTACTGTTGACAGGTAAGCACATTTTCACAAACACGGTCCAAAGCCGCCAACCCTATATCCATCTTTCAGACGTGTTCCCTACATTCATACGTGGTAGGACCACGCAGCAGCTGTTTTTGTTGTGGCACGTTTGGGTCGGCTCGACCGGAGAAGAAACAAGCTCTCATAGAATACCAGCGTAATAAAACAACTTAATGCTGCTGTGATTCGTATTCTGAGTGTAGAACCAGAAACCTTTTTTCCTCGAAAAGATGAATTCTATCGTAGTCCTCGGTGCTGACAACGTATAATCGAGAATAGATGTAGATTCCTATTGGTCAGAGCATTTATTTACTATCAGGGGTCCCGTGTGCTCGTTTTTATAATTTTTTTTCTGTAAAAAAAATCTAATAAAATATCTGTTACAATTTAAGGTTTTCGAAAAATTTGGGCACTGACGTTAATTGACATATAGCAGACTTGGAAACTTATATAATTTTCTGAATTAAAACCAATAGTTAACAACCATTTACACTCATTGGAGACTTTATTATGGGACACAAAAGTTGTTACTTTACAATTAAGCGTCAGTCACTAAAAGTCTAATTTATGACTTTGTCTCTTGTTAAAATATCTAGACTCTATTATTTATATATATTAGATATTTCTATGAATAGTACTGTATATTATAAGTCTAAGTTTTTTAACCGATCTCTTAACTTACTTTGAAAAAAAAATACAAACATTTTGTGGTAAAGTCTAAAAGAACAGTAGAGTGCAAATGTGTAGTAAGGTTGTAAATAAATTACGAGTGGATGTAAGCATATTGTAAATATAAGTCCGGCCTGCACGTAGATACCTGTAAGATGAATACCTCTCGTAACATAATCAGAGCACGTATTATTAATAGGTATTAATTAATTATAATCACATAAACTCAAGTAATTATGTTTGACACCGTCCACTAATTATATTACGAATGAACTATTTAGATCCTATTGTCTATTTATTATAAGTTATAGTTCATAATTTGACTTGTGTTTCATTTTATATAGTCGCTTATTATACATCTTATAGTTTTAAGTTGTTACCGTGCGATTTCTGATTATTTCTCCAATAAAACATCTATACAAACAGCTTTCGCTTATATCATAAGTCAATGATTCAATGATTGATTTCCACTATCATTCCACCTGATGCTAAGTGCCAGCTAACTTAACAAAAGTCTAACTAACTGCAATGGAACTATTCGAATATTCCGTCCGGATACTTACGCGGTAGAGCCGCGTAAGAATTGAATACTAGCGTAAAATATCAGTACGGATACGCTATTTGCTAGTTAGTGTAACGAGGCATTCCATCTTAGTCCACAAGGGTGACAACGTATCTATATTTTGCTTCATAATCAAAGATAGGTGTCTTGTATAAATATAAAGAACACCTTAAATAGATGTAATAAATAGTCTTAAACCTTTTTTTAACCCAACCTTTATTTTCAATAAAAAGAAAGAAGTTGTATCTTTTTAAATATCTTATGTAAATTTCTGTGTAATTCGAATCGCAAGAAGTTAATATACTGAAAATAATTATATTCTTGTTTAAAATGTATTAACTCTTTCCTAAAAATTGAAAAAGTTATCAATTAAATATGTTATTGTTTCAACTCCGTTACCTCGACGAAAATCGATTTCCGTTCCTCAAAACTTCATCGTTACTGATACGACAAAGTAAATATTGTTTCTAAATCTACTTAGGTAGTATTTATTTTACATTCAATCTAACTTTATGAAAGAAATGCCTTTTTAATGGCGTATGAAATGCTGACATTGTGATATGCATACCACCGTAATAGTTATTTAGTATACAGACAAGAAACAATGATTTAATTTGAAAATTGACAATCCTCTTGGATAGGGTTATGATCGGGGTTTCTTTTATGTTATGCTGGAGCTACAATAACATGACCCAACGGACCGGCAAGCTAAGGCAATGGTCTATCCATGTAGCTCAAGGAACCGACAAACTATGCGAAAGAAACGTTCTCGACTCCTGGAGTAACGACTTGGGAAGACATGAATGGATATACAGGTGGTTCAGGACCGTATTTTGTGGCATTCTTTGAGAAAGGATTAGGATCAGTAGTCCACTTGTTAATGACTGTTATGGACTGAATATGGAAAAATACTTGCGTAAAATTTTCTCGATTTTGTATTGCGTGTAGAACTGGTGTAATGAAATGTGTGAGCCTTTTTGTATTGGTAGTTAAGTAAAACAACTTGGTTGCTTGAAGGGAAGTATTATGTTATTTATGTTGCAAAATATACAGTGACATTGTGAAGTATAAGACCGGTTATAGCACCGAAGGCGAAATTAATAAATAAAAAGACAATGTAGAAAGCAAGTATGTAGATGGGATCATATTAGGAACAGCTTACGTTACTATGAAAAAAGAAGTTTGTGTCGTGTGTGACGATGACTGGTAAGAAAACATTTCTTCTTAATAAAAACTCATCTACATTTTGGGTAAAAAATGATGTCTATGTATATCACGCAGCATACAATTATCATCAGGTATTATTGTGTGTTCGTCTGCCTTCACTTGTAAAAAAAAAATCTTTGAAATTACTTTCCGTCGCCGGTCTACGTCACACGTATTTACATCTATCAATCGGAGGCTAAGCGGTCTTTCTGTCCTCGTTTCTTACGCCGTCAATTTCTTTTAAAGAATGGCATTTTTTAACAATCGTGCTTAAATAACTACACTGTGATATTTAGACAATAACAGAATTTCACAACATGAAACACTTACGAAGCTAAAAGGTATCTACATATATATATATATATATATATATATATATATATATATATATATATATATATATATATATATATTTATATATAAGTAAACTTTATAATATTAATTATAAGATTTTACAATTAAGACTACAAATAGTGCAATATTAGGTTTTATACTTTTGTTAAGATTTTATTTTTTTGTGTTATATTCGTAACTTTTTTTATCAATAAATAACGAAGTTTAAAATATTATAAATAAAATAATACCTTCTTATATATAACACGTTACATTATCTATAAATAATATATAAAAATAATAACAACACGCCTTTCAAACTGATACTGATATATACTACGTGTAATCTATACTATATAGGTACACGTGACGGCCGTTACGATTTTTCGTTTCGGACAGCTTTAAGGATTAACTAGGCTTGGATAAATTGAAAATGAAACGTAATAGGTAATAAATAATATAGGTAATTATAATTTATTTTTCCGTTAAAATGGAAGAAATATATTATCCATACATAATTATATATATTCGGATACAGTTTTTAAAAAAACGTCAAATTTAGTAATATTCGTTATTTTTTGGGCCAATATTTACATTAATTATAACTAAAGCTTTGCACGGCAGGTAAGTGAATGTTGAAGTGTTATGAACGGGGCAATAAAGCAGTGTTTCTGGCAGAATCGATCTGCTCAGCCGTAGAGAGTCAATGTACCTGTCCACTTTGACTCGCAATCAAGGTGCATCATTAACTCCTATTATCACCGCCGCTGTAATGTGCGTTTCATATTATATGGTTGTGAAATAATGATGGACAATTTAAATAGACAAATATACGTATAGTATCTACTCATATGTACCGATATTTGATAAATATTTAGTTGCATACAAAAAATGACTTGTGGAATATTTTCAATGATTATTACCGTAACATTACCGATTTTACTATAAATATGTACTAATTATATTGGAGCCAAGTCTGCCATTTATTCGAAAATTTATTGCACTACCCTTCGAAACTCGTAAAACGAATGTAGAATTTAAGTTTTATATAGAGATTAAGTTGATTATTAAGATGAAGCAGTTGCGTTAATAGAATTACTTTTCATAATGCCGATTAGCGGTCACCATAATACCAATTGCTACAACGTGTTTTAGACTTGACTTTGTCTGTCTTCATTCTTCATGGTTTTGGCTATTTTACGCCTGCTATTTTTTTATACCTTTCAATATCCGTCGAATGTCATGAAAGGAATGTCGGATTCATCAATGTTAGTCAACTTTTAATTACAAGAAAATTTGTTGTTTTAATAAGCGTGAATAGAGTTAAATACTAGCAAAGCAATTTCCACTATTCTAGAATTTCTACCGTAATTAATTAATAATATTTTGAGCGGATTTCATGTTGAAAATCAAGTAAGATTTACTAGAGCTTTAAAACAATCGCCAATGAAGCGAGGCTTTCCGACATAGATTTTATTGGATTTTCCGTTCGCAGAACAAAATGATGTACCCGCTTAGCTACAGCAATAGTTGTATTCACGTTCTTTATTTCTTTAGGGATATGCAATGTTCAGACCAACGTACAATTTTATAGTGCAGAACTGTTTTGTATGGCAGCCCCATTACATTATTGCAATAAATTCCAATTCTGTATAAATACTTATGTGAACAAAAAATATTTTAACAAGGCAAGTTGTCCTTACTATGGAAGAGGCCGATGTCTAACAGTGTGCTGTAGAAAAAGTTGGTAATACATTAAATAATGCACTTGCAACTTTTGCTTTTTTATTCTTTACCGCTCAGCGTATATCAGTCCCATCATACCTAACTAACCTAACCTAACTTTTGCTTTCTAAAAATTATTTAATCGTTTGTACTTGTAGGCGAAAAAACTAAATTAAAATAAATATTATACTCGTCTGATATACAATCTGTTGTGGCTTATCAGAGATAAAACTCGCTCTTTACTATTTCGATTGAGTATTTTAAATAGTAATTTCGTCCGTAAAAATAAAAGGCAATTTTTTTATTCAAATAAATATTACTTATTTAGCTTATCGAAAAATTGACGATATATTGATGATGGTCCAAATTAAGGGTACCAATAACCGACTAGTATGTCATCATCATCATCATCATCATAACAGCTCTTCGCAAGTCAACTGCACACAGGCCTCGTCCAAGGAATGCCACAAAGCACGGTCCTGAACTGCCTGCATCCATCGACTTCCAGCATGTCCTTGCCAGGTTGTCACTCCATCTAGTGGTGGGACGCCCTACAATTCGCGTGCCGGTACGAGGCTGCCGTTCCAGAATCTTTCTACCCCATCGGTTATCGGTTCTACGAGCTTTATGGCCGGCCCATTACCACTTTAACTTACTAATTCGTTGTGCTATGTCGGTCACTCTGGTTCTACTGCGGATATCCTCATTACTAAGTTCATCACGCAGAGAAAACCCGAGCATAGCACCCTCCTTATCTCACTGAGCGACTTTGAGCGTCCTCTTTCGGCCAGTAGAGAAGAACCACGTCTCAGATCCATAGGTCATCACTGGCAACACGTACTGGTTGTACAATCTAGTTTTGAGGTATGTTTCGACGAGAATGCGTAGGTATTATGGATGTGATCAGGATCGTACCAAATGGAAGTCCGTACTCACGGCCTAGGTGTTCTGGGTGACAAGCGCGTGTGTTTTTATTTATAAATATTTCATTATTTAATACGAAATGCAATAGTATTTTTACCAGAAATTGTAGGTTCTTATTTATTTAGACCTATTCATTATTTTCTAAGCATCGTTCTTTAAAAAACGCATTGTAGGACGGATGGTGCACAATCTGCGCTAGGCAGCTGGTAGCAACTGGATTTATAGGAGAGGGATCAAACGTCTATACGGCTCACCTGGCGGTAAGTGACTACCGGAGCCTATATACAACTGCAGCACCGGGGGAATTGCAGGTGCATGGCAAAGTCCCTAAGTCGTATCGGTCGGGAAAAAATCGCCGGTGCTAAACGATTCCACGGAGAGGTCGTACGAGGAAGGAAACTTCTAGTAAAACGCATAGTGGTGAACCGCCGAGCATCCAGATGGTGTGGATGGTATCGTGAGTTATGTTGCGATGTGCGTTAGTGAAATTTGACGGCTGGATTAATCCGAACAATTCCTCATAGCACTCCTTAGATACGATAGAAAATGCAAAGAGGTGCAACATCTCATTCTCACATCCTTCGATATGGGACGCCTAGGATTCCCGTACTGGCTGATGAAGGTGGATGCGTGAGAAAAAGACTAAAGGTCAGACTAAGTGGCTCGCTAGGCTTGGGTAGAAAATATCGATAGTTTCTCATAAAAATATCGATATTTATATCGTCGATATTTTTAATTGCGATATACCGATATTTGATATATTTATTTAAGAGTATTGAATTCGTATCAATTTCGATATATTTTAAAATGTTATATTAATCGACAAAACATTAAATAACAAAAACATCCACGTGCTGTCCAACTGTTTAGTAAGAAAATTTTGGGCCTTATCCTACTATATCTCGCAAAACATGATGATATATCGATATTTACCACGCGGTATATTATCGATACTGTTTAAAATATCGATACGATATATATCAATATATTTTTCAATGTGCCCATCTTCATGGCGCGCCTTGGGGTAGCTAACTAGCTGTGGACTGCCGCAGATATGATGACGATGATGACAGTTCATTGACCATCTTTGCCTAGCAATTTATCTACACCATATTTTAAAATGACTAAAACGAAATAAATTTTTTGTGGCTAAACTACTAAATGTATTTAATATTTTTGGCCTACGTTAAAAAATGCTGATTTGATTGCCTAATAATAGCAGTCGAAAAAGTTTGAATGTAAAAGAAAATTTATTTCGCAAAATACGGATGCCTTTTCTTTCTTCAGGAAGTAACCTTTTTGAGTATAGCTACTGTACAGTTCCTGACTACAATTATTGTACAATACACTTCCTAAGTTCAATATCAAACCATTTTCAACTGACTTCAAAAATGTTCTCAATTCTACTGTTTTTTGTGTGTTTTTAAAAAAGTTTTTAGGTAAAAGAACTTTTTTCTAGATGAACCGATTTTGATTATTCTTTTTTATTTAAAAGCTGGTTCCTCTCATGTGGTGCGTTCCATATAAATTTAATCAAGATCTGACTAGTCAAAAACTTAGTTATCCTTAATAATGCGTATTTGACTGACTTTGACATTGATCATCAATGTCGAAGTCAGTCAAATACGCATTGATGATGTTCTGATTTTATTTATATTGAAGTTGGTTGTACATAGTCCTTAATTTTACCACTTATTGTTTTAAAAAATCTTCGTTGAGTTCGCGCTTTACATTATTTAGTTGACTGTTTATGACGAAATACATTAAAAGCAAAGGACTAAAAGATAAAATAGGTGAACGTTGACGTGCTCTAGATACGCTATAGATACTCCACGCTAGAATTGGGTCATGCCGATCATAGTCCTTTGTACTGAGAGTGTGACATGATAGGTAAATTTTCATTATGGTCAAGCATCCGAAATACAGGAAAATAAAATGCATAAAAATAAACATTTACGTAAAAACGTTAATGATATTGTTAAGATGAAATCCTAATTGTGACATTTCTTAGTCCACTCAAAAGGGTCAAAAAATAAACTTTTAACAAAGAGTGAAAACATCCTTCAAAAAACTAAAAAATAATAAATTAATTTCCACATTCTGAAGTCGGGGGCTTTAGGGCTTCCGCTATCTCGCATAGATCCCGTCGCGGCTACACGCTGCGGGTTGTGTCACGTGTGACCCGCACCCGCACCCACCGATCCCGGTTAACGCAACGCCGCTATACTACTTGACTGTGAGCGTGTACTTGTCGTGCCGTACATAATGGATTACTATATATACGTAATTGACGAGCTTCTACATAATTATAATTTATTTACGCATGTTCGGTTTATATATTATCCCATACTATTAAGTATTTATTGAATGGACATCAATCCATCTAGTGGGGGATCACCCTATACTTCGCCTACGAGTACGAGGCTGCCACTTCAGGACTTTTTTTCCCATCGGTTATCGGTACTTCGAGCTATACGGCCGGCCCATTGCCACTTCAGCTTACTAATTCGTTGGGCTATGTCGACTGACATAGCATAGATATTTGCAGTAGAACCAGAGTGACTACTCTGGTTCTACTGCAAATATCCTCATTTCTAAGTATATCACGCAGAGAAACCCCGAGTATAGTATAGAGTAGTTCTTTTAAAATTAATAATAGAGTACTCGTTAATATTTAGGGTATATTTCGCAGGGGAACATTGTACCATACACAAGCAGCATCGCCTATTTATTAAAATTTTTGGGTGGTATTAGTTAAAAGATTTGTTGATTAAACCAGTACTTAAAATTGGATAGTTGGAATAGAACCCTAATACCATATAATATGGTGATTAAACATTTCACTTTATTTTACTTTACTAATGTTGTAAGCTAAAGACCGTTTGGTACACAGTATATTTTTAACCGTGGTTGATCATCATCGTATTCATTATTTCCTTTACATATTCACTTCTGACCATAGGAAGAGCCACGAAACACGGTTGAGCCACCTGCATCCACCGGTTAATTATATTTTATGTCTTACAAGGTGGTATATATAGATATTTGATCACGCCTTCTTATAGAATCATTCCATCTTCACTATCTATGGGGAAGACCTCTATTTAGCAGTGTAGTGCTCAATGGAAAATGATAACAACATAAACGTTGCATCTTTTATTGATTGAAACTACTTTTACGGATTTTATCGCGTTTAATTTCAATTTTAATTATTTTTATTTTTAATTCCCGACGTTTCGGGCGCTTTCCAGCACCCACGGTCACGGGGGACTGAGGTGACTGGCGTCCCGATGTCATTGTTAAACCCGGAGTACCTTCAGCTTTTTTAATTATTGTTGATGGTCCGATCTATGCAAAATGGACTGACTATGTCCTGAGGTCTTGCAGTGGTATGCTTGGGTTTAATTTCATTGATTATAGGGTCCCAAGCAGGTACCAAGGCAGTAGTACCAAGCCTCCTTCTCTATTGAAATTAGGATGTTTTTTTTTAATTTTAATAGCTTCGCGTCAGCCTTGGTAGGAATCGGTGTTTTTTCGCGAGGATTTGTGGTCTAACAAATCTGATGTAATGGTTGGGGCCGTCTCGGATAATTTTAAGAAATTAAAATTAAACGCGATAAAATCCGTAAAAGTAGTTTCAATCAATGTGTAGTGTTCGCGTAAATATAAGAAATCAAAGTGCATCTTTCATTTTGATGTTAATAAAAAGAAATCTGAAAAACATTTTATTTGTTACAGATCCAACCCTATTCTGTTGCTAATTTGCATACAACAAGAGGCAAAAATGGTAAGTCTTAATTAATTTTATTATTACCCGACTGCCCTAGAACGTGGGTAATATGTCTTAAGTGTATGTGTGTATGTATGTCTATTTATTTGAAAGGCTCTGTAGCCGAAACGACTTGATAGATTTTAACATGGGGCGTAGTAAAATTCGCCTTAGTTAAAAGAGTGCGCAGTGATAGGATTTAAATTTTTCTCTTTTCGGTAGACTTTTCACGTAGTTACTTTTTTATTAATGTTGTAACCATAGAATACTATAATACATACTTAATAGAACGGGGGAGTGGGCGGAGCCCGTGTAGCCACTAAAATGTCACTAACACGTCAATTCACACTTATAAACGTCAACACAAGATGTGTTTTGACGTTACAATCGTTTCCAAATTTCCCACGCAAATTATTTAGAAAATGCCAAATTGCACGCTACTTATAAATAAATATGTATTAAAATCTGTCTGTCAACACAGCGAATCGGGCTTGTAGTAGTGATAATACGACGTTATTGCTTGTATGGGTGCTCCCGGCGAAGCCTACCTTCGTATAAAAAGGTTGACAGCCATTCTATTGTGTATTATAGTATTCTATGGTTGTAACCATATCTTTTTTACTTCTTCACGCACAATCCCTAACGGGGTAGCCAGAGAGAACAGATCGCCAAGTGTCACGATCCTTACATACCTCTTTCGCTTCTTTCAGGTTCATTAACTTCTTCATACATGCACGTCTAGGTATCCGAGTACTCTTGACCCTCCCCTCCTCGAGCAATTTGCTCATATGGTCTTCGAAAGTTAGTCTCGGTCTACCTCGACACCTTTTAATATTTACTTTCGCTCTATATATTTTCTTCACCATTCGGTCTTCACTCATTCGTTCAGCGTGCCCAAACCATTGGAGTACGCCCCTATTAATTTTTGTGACAAGGTCATCTTTCAATCCTGCCATATTGCGAATCTCTTCGTTTCGCTTTCGGTCGGCTATGCTAACGCCACACATTTTACGAAGAGATCGCATCTCCACTGCATTCAACTTGCTTTTATGCTTCTTCTGGCATACCCAGGTTTCGCTGCCATATAACAAAGTCGGTACCAACACTGCGTTATGTATTGCAAAGCGTGCACTCTTCACCACGCCTTGCCTTTTTACTAATGCATTCAGGGCACCATTGACTTTGTTTCCGGCAGCGACACGCCTATCCACATCTAAATCACATCTTCCATCCCGGCTGAAAGCACTCCCCAAGTATACAATTTCATTTACCTGTTCTAGACATTCCTGATTTACCCATATTTCACATTTCGTTCTCTCTTCGTCCTTTTCGAATACCAGAACCTTAGTTTTATTAGCATTCAAACGGAGACCTTTAATTTCACATTCCTCTTTCATACACGTGACTAATGCCTGCAGTTCTGCTTCTGATGGTGCAATAAGCACTGCATCATCAGCATACAGCAGACAATTAACTTTTATGTCACCCAATTTTACACCCAAACAGCTATTTTTCAGCTTCTGTAAACAGCTGTCGAGATACAGTATGAACAGCCAGGAAGACATAACACAACCCTGTTTTACACCCGCTTGGACGCTAAACATGGGTGACAGGTCATGCCCTACCCGCACACAGGCTTTACAGTCATAGTAAAGTGACTACACAGCCCTTAACAATCGACCATCCACACCATATCCTGGCAACAGTTCCCACATTTTCTTCCTTATAACCTTATCAAATGCTTTCTCCAGATCCACAAAAGCACAGAAAATCCTCTGATTAACACTCAGAAGCTTCTCCGTGAACATGCGGAGAGAAAACATTTGATCCGTGCATCCTCTTTCAGGTCTAAATCCGCATTGTGCCTCCCATAAGAATCTTTCCGATTTCTCTTGCATCCTACGTGTCAAAACCTTCGAGTAAACTTTACTTGCTAAACTGGTCAAGCTGATCGCCCGATAGCACCCGCAGTCAAAATGTGAACCTTTACCTTTATATAAAGGCACAATGACCGCGGATCGCCAATCATCCGGGACATCTCCCGTCCGCCAGCACAAATTGCACAGCAGATGAAAGCTGTCCCAGACGCGAGGCCCACCGTACTTGATCATTTCAGCAGTAACTCTGTCTAGTCCCGCAGCCTTACCACATTTCAAACTTCGAATCGCACGTTCAATCTCTTTCATGCTGATGACCTCAGTGTCATCGAGGTCCGTGTCTGGCGTGCCAGTCACGGCGTCACCCCCGGATCCTTCACTAAGATCATGACACGCATACATTTCTCTATAAAATTCACTCCATCGATGCATGACGTCCGATTTTTCTGAGAGGACGTCATTGGTTCTCGAAAGCACTTTGTTCATTCTTAAGGCTGTCACACCACTCCGGGACCCTCCAACCTCTTTCCAGAAGAGTTTGGAGTTTTCCCTAAAGTTGTGCGACAACCTCTCGTCCGCTTCTATTCTACACCTTTCACGTACTCCCTCAATCAATGTTTTCGCATGAACTTTCTGCAGCTTATATCTTTCTTTCATCTTCTCTCTCATATGCTCATCGTTACTAGAGGCCAAGTAGTCTAACCATGCTTTTTTCTTCTTTTTTACAGCTTCTCTAACTTCATCATTCCACCATGCATCTCTTCTTTTACTACTACCTCTTTTTGTCGTTCCACATACTTCTTCCGCTGCACTTACCATTCCATCCCTAAGGTTCTGCCATGTTCTCTCCACACATTCTTTCCTGCCATAGATGGTGTCCAGCTTTTCGGCTACCCTCGTGTGATATTTGTTCCTAGTATCCGCTTCCTGAAGCTTCCAGCTTCGGATGCGACAGACCGACTGTGGTTCTGTTACTGTCGTCCGGTAGCGCCAACCCGCGAACAAATCCCTAAATCTAGTAATTACTAGATAATGATCCGTTCCCTGGTCAGCACCCCTGAACACTCGTGTATCCATCACCTGTTTTCGCAGTCGGTCATCCACCAGGAACAAATCAATCATACTTCTCTCATTCTTTCTTTCTCTAGTGTACATATAAATTTTCCTGTGATTAAACATAGTGTTTGTCACAAGAAGACCCTTTTCCTTGCATACAGCCAGTATAAGCTTGCCAGCATCATTAACCCTTTTATCGCCAAACTTTCCAAGCACCGACTCGTATCCTGGTCGAGCGATACCTACCCATCCATTCAAATCACCACATACAACAGTTCTTTCGTTTCCCTTAACCAAATCTAGAACTTCTCTTACATTCTCCCAAAACTCCTCCAGCTCAGCCCTAGACGACGAAGCTACCGGCGCATAAACAGCCAAAAGGAATAACTTCGTCAGTCCCATTTTGAAGCGAACCCAGAGAAGTCTTGAGTTCACAACCTTGTATTCAGTCATAAGATCGACTCACAAGAGCACTCCCACTCCCTGGCAGGCGTTCTCGCTTTCCGGGACTCCGGACCATATAGCTAACGTCCCGCCAGGGAGCTCTTCAGTACCACTGCCTTTCCGTTTGGTCTCCGACATACACACGACATCTAATTCTCTTTCTTTCATTATTTCGATCAACTCATTCGTCTTATCTCTCATGCCCCCTCTAACATTCCACGTGCCAACTCTGCACTCCGTCCTCCACCTTCCGCCGTGTCGGGCTGTGCGTGACGGGTGGCAGTCCCCATCGCCGCTTTGCGCGCTGCATTCCACACCAACGGGGACGAGCTGGTGTGCGTCGCCTTGGGGGGACGCCCTAACCCTCGTTTGCATGGGTGCGCAGCTGTGTAGAATTGCAGCCCTGAAAAGGGCTGGCAGGGGTCGCGACGAGCACGCTTCTACAATGACCCCCATATCTTTTTTAGTATACTTAAAATTACTTTAGTGATATATAATTGCATACTTTAAATTAATATTGGCTATATTATTGTGAATCGGAGAATAAGCCAGTAGGTATGTAGGTATTTGAAAAATAGTAAAAACCGATATACCTTAAACTAATAACATAATAGCTTCTGCAGTCCATACGTTGTCGTCTTCACGTACCGAGGTACGTGCAGGTATCGGGCCCCGGGGTTATACCCCACTACCCGGGTATCCTCATACCCCATAACTATGGGGCAGTCACTTATTGCCTATCTTGGCGTGGTTATACTGCATTAAATAATGCAGCCGGATAAGAATTTTACTTTCCGTAGTTTACCGACTACGGAAAGGGAGGTAATCAATAGAGGTTATCTATAGTGGTTATCTATAGTCAAAGTTGGGGCAGCTTCTGCAGTCGATCTATGAGAAAGCGTGTCGAAGAGTTAAAGACCAGACTTCAGAGCTTTAAATATGGAAATTAGTTTGCATTTAAAACCGGTTTTTGATTTTTATTTATTTACAAGTATTTTTTTACCCTTTTGAGTGCACCAAGGAATAAGTAAAGTTTGAGGTAACAGCTAGAATGACGTCTACATTAGGTAGTTATTCATTCTCTATTTTTTTATAGGTTAAGGGTGAGAAATGAGCACACAGTCCACCTGATGTTAAGTATTAGCTGTAGCCCGTAGACATCCACATCTATCCTCTTTTGCGAATCAAAATGTAGATGCGTTGTCAGCCGTGAGGACTAAGATGGAATGCGTCTTTTCCAGTAAAAAGAGTCTCCGGTTCTTTACATGTTTTACGTACTTTGGATGTTTTACGCTGGTATTCTGAGAGAGCGTGGTCCTGCCTCGGTCGAGCCGATCCATTCGTGCTAAAACTATAACAATTAATATTGCTGCAGCGTGGCTCTATCACGTACGTTTTTTTACCCTTAAGAAGGATTTTTTTTTTAATTTTAATGGTACAACCAATGAGGTAAAAACTATTTTATAAAATTAAAACCATCAAAGTCGGTTCATAAAAATTAATTTATGCCAGAACATACATAAAAATATTTACAGACACACTGAAAATCCCTTTGTTTTGAAGTCGATTAAAAGTTAATATTAATATCCCATTATACTGTCACATTTCCGAATTTTCAATTTAACTTCATAATAAAAGCATAATAGGTTTTAGTTTACTGTAGCTAATGGAGCGGTCCACGAAGGAGGGATAAACGAAAATTTTGTGAAGCTCCAACCTCGTATGATTTTGACAGTAATAGATATGAATCTTATATGTATCACATCACAGGTCATAATCATAAGGTAACAATGGATTCAATGAGCTTAGCAATATTTTATTGAACAGGCCGCAAAAAGACTCTTTGAACGTCAAATAATATTAGTAGGGCAAATGTTATTATCAAGAACAAACAGATAAGCTTCAGATTGACAGAATAAAATGTAGTGAAACATCTTACGAGCACATTATGAGTCTTATTTTTTATATGTAAACAGATTTTATTTTATGAAAAAGCCTAAAAATTTTACGTTTCGATTGAAAAATTGCATGCGTATTTGATTGAATAAAAATAGTATCAATAAATGTAGTAGACCACAGTGTTCGCAGTGATACTGATCCTACAAAACCTGAATAAAACCCATGATGGTGTCTTGCGACCCCCACGATAATAAATTATCGTACGCCGCCATCACACCACATGTGACCGGTGCCAGTAGCTACCTTTTGTTGTTACATATTTCTATTTAACAAAAAGATCGTATTTCAATAGTATAAAACATAAAACTATTGCTCTTGAATTTTCGATAAAACTTGACTTTTTGGATTTACCCATGGGACAGAATAGGATAACGGATGTTTTAATGTCACAGCTCAAAAAACAGAAATCACGAAAACTGAACGAAGTACGTTTGTGAGATAGTTTTAATATTTAAATTATTAAACATTAACTTTATGGACACTATAAAATGACGAAGCTAACAAGAATTTCGGAATTACATTGTCTAATTATTTTGTATATGAAAATCTACGCTTTGAAAGTTCAGACGAGAATTATACGGTAAGCGATGGAAGAGCGACGGAAGCGGGCTTCCGCTCATTCCTCGGTGTCAATATTGGTCCAATATTAATGGTGTGTCTTTGACACTTGTTGCATTCGATATTTCCGTATGCTTAGCAATAAACTGTATATGTGTGATAACGTTATGTTTCAAATTCGAAGAACAATGCCACATAATACAAAAGTTGTAATATTTTTTACACATAATTGAAGTAGGCCTTTTTTATATATACTGGGTGATTTTTTTTACCGTCTGATAAAAGAAAGGGTAACAGGTGAACGGAATATAAGCCTATGGAATATGGATATTTTATTTTATTTTACATTAATAAATTACGAAATTGATCAATCAACAAATACTACTAATTTTAAATAAGCTTTCGGTACTAAAAAAATAAAGACAAAATTTGTGAACTAAATAAACAAATCATTTTAAAGCTATGGAAATTAAAATAACACATACCCAAATAGTAGTATTTATTGATAGATCAATTTCATAGTATGTTAACGAAAAAGCAAAAAAAATGTAAAATATCGGTGTCAGGCTTCTATTCCGTTCACCCGTAACACGCCATTTTTTCCAGACGTTAGAAAATCGCGCAGTATACGAGTACATCCATTTATTAGAAATAAAAGCAGACTGGATGTGTTATTTTCTCATTCAGAAATAAAACAGGGGTTGCTTTGATAAATTTCTATAGTTCACGGAATTTTGAAAATGTCCCAGAACACTTATTAGTAGACATCTAATAAGTATACAACATGTTTATATATAGATATACAATATCCCAAAGTTGGCCGGGGATGAAAGAAGAATTAAGACTGTTTACTTTTTTTAAAGAACTCCAAGCTTCAAGCTTAAAAAGGTAATATCCACTGTTTTCTGGAAAAAACATATTGCTAAGAAGTATTATTTTTTACAGACTGACATTTTATCTAAAGAAATTTATTAAGACCCTCTATCCCGAGGGTCACCGTAACAAATGTTACATAGTTTGTTTTGAATGTCATACAATTTACCTTGGTAGATAAGGTAAATTGTAAATTGTACGCGGTAATTTAATTGTATGTTTTTAAATTATTTGCTTGTACTCAAAACTAAAGTTTTATTCTTAAAAATAACGTCTTATAAGCTTAGAGATTTTGACAAAGGAATTACCTAGGTATACTATAATTTGCAACAGAATGGTGATACGTGATGGGTAAAAGAATGTAAATAAAGCTCTTCGGGAAATAAAAGCAAGATCACTACGTCATGTGATTAATCTCACATGAAACAAGCGTCTCTATTCAAAGTGAAAGGAAATTTATTCATTTATGGAAGAATGTTAAAGTATATTTATTTTAATTCTGTCATGTTTATCTACAAATACCATAATCTATAAAGATCTATTACTTATAAATTATAATTTATTGCAATCATTAGTAATTAATGTAAATGAATTAAAGTAGAGCTATGCTGCAGCTATATTGTGGTTGCAGCACGAATGGGTCGGCTTGACCGGGGAAAGGCCTCGCTCTCAGCGAATACCAGCGTAAAATAGCAGATCAGTGCTGTTGTGTTTTGTATTTTCACGTTAGTCCTAATACGGGCTCCAGACTCCTGTGTGATTCACGGCGTGAATTCACGCCGTAATTTTGCCGCGAACTCGTCGCGAAAAACACATCCCTCCACACTCGCAGTTGTTCACAGTTTAGTTCGCGCGCTCGTCGAGAATGGACGCTGAAATATGCACTGCTATCGCCGTGACGCTATACGCTTTGGCTCATGACAATTACGTGTACATAAAAGATTAAAAAAACTTGTAGTTCTTTTTTTACAATTATCATTTTCTCCTAGAAAAGCAGGGAAAAGCAGGTTCAGCACATGGAATACTGTTCCCAACACTGGGCTGGGGCTCCCCAGTACCATCTACTTCCACTTGACCGCATCCAGCGCAGAGCGGCTTGAATCGTCGACGCCCGAGTGCTTTCCGATCGGCTCGATTCACTGGCGCTGCAAAGAGATGTTGCATCTCTTTGCGTATTTTATCGCATCTATCACGGGTGGTGCTCTGAAGAATTGTTCGGATTAATCTCAGCCGCCAAATTTCATCAACGCACTACGCGGCATACCTCCCGATACCATCCAGACTATCTGGATGTTTGGCGGTCCACTACAGGAGTTTTCTTCCGCGTACGACCTCTCTGTGGAATAACTAACCACCGGCGATTTTTCCGGACCGATACGATTTGGGGACTTTCAAGAAAAGAGCTTACTCCTTTCTAAAGGGCCGGCAACGCACCTGTGATTCCCCTGGTGTTGCGGTTGTTCATGAGCTGCGGATTTCACTTAACATCAGATGAATCGTATTGCTCGTTTGCCCCCTGTTCTATAAAAAAAAGTCTATACATCTGTACAATATATAAAATTAAAGAGTTTGTTTACTATCTACTATCGTCTTTTTATTACTCATAAATGAATATGAAAGTAAATACGGTACATTTGACCAAAAAAATCAATTTTAAAAATTTTGTCTGTTTGTTTATTCCGGCTAATCTCCGAAATGGCTCGACCGATTTTGCCGATTTTTTGATTTTGACCGAGACTTTCACTAGCAGATAGCTGATGTTATGAGCAGTAACTTTAGTTACTTTTATTTTAGAAAATGAATTAGGTTTAAAAAAAAATTAAGCCCAAGAAGTCCAATCGTAATTCCACGCGGACGAAGTCGTTGGGAACAGATAGTAATAAATCGATGTATTAGCTATTACTATAGAAGCACTTCGTCATTTTCAGCATTTCAGCTTTTTCTTTAGACAACCCTACGGAAAACACGGTCACAAGCAGCTCCTTTTGAATCAATTGCATTCATGACGTGGTATGGCTATCTTCTCGCTATTCAAAGTCTTACATTTCTGATTATCACGCAGGATCCATTTTTCATTACAAAATTTTCAAATTGTCATATTTTTGTGTATAAAACAAAATGAAGCGCTATAATGGAAGTTTACCGCTATACTTTTGTAAAATCATATCTCTTACCGAGCTTTATTTTCCCAATTTTACAAAACTGAATCAATTTTCTACTGCCACTAAGTATTGTGAAATCGGAATCGAAAAATCATGACTCCGCTTCCACAATAGCTTTCAATTTAACAGTATCGATTTTACTGTGCAGTTGCCCACGGGGCTTCTTGTTAATGTCACTGAATGAATTAATTTGTGGAATCTAGTCCAAATACTTCGATGATTATTCATACGCTCTGTGCAGCATTAGTGTAATTTTTATGGGAATATTTATAGACTATTCTCATCTGGTTGAGCAAATAAATATATAAAAGGGCAAATATATATTATTTTATACTAACATAAATAAATAAAAGCCCAACCAGATTTGAGCCCTCGGCGGGGGAGACCAAACGGCCGAGGGTTAGGGGGAAAGGAATAGAAATCGGCGGGCGATGCCTGTGGTATCGATATTATTATTATAGTATGTTATTATTATTATTATAAGCCCGAAATGTCCCATTGCTGGGCAAAGGCCTCCCTATCCCTACTCTCTTCCACTTCTCTCTCTGTAGAGCCACCATAGACCAGTTTTTCATGAAGGAGTCCAGTTCATCCCGCCATTTCAGTCTGGGTCTAATGTCATAACCGTCAGGTGTTATAACCAAACTTAATTTGAAAACTAGTTCTAAGTCGACCATGACTTAGAACTAGTTTTCATGATGACATGATACATTGCTATCAAAAGGAAGATATAAGAGAGGGAAAGGGTAAGTCCACAAGGCGTGTTGCGTCAGCGTATCGTTGGCATAGTGCTGTCACTGCGTGGTTTTACATACTAATATCCATAGTGGTGTAAACACGATGCGCCGCGTTACCGCAACGCGGTGTACTGTTTGCGACGCCTGAGCAGCAGCGCTCAGTTGCGTGTGCGTTGATAGCACGTAAACTAATTCCGTTTTTTCTTTTGAGTTTGATTTGCAGAATAAAATGAGTACCATTAAAGAAATCGATGATATTATAGGATTCGCAGGTAGGATAATAATACGCTTGATTACTTGTTGTTTACTTTACTAGTTCTCAACTCGAATAGTCAGTCAATAATTATTGCAATGGTTGAAATAATATCCCACAATGGTGGCAGCATAACCCTACTACCTATTAGAAGTGAACATAGCAACAGTGTGAATGTGTAAGAATTATACAATCCAAATACTTATATACATAATATGAAAATTAGTAAAACGCTGTTATAAATATTACTGATAATTTTGAATTAATTACAAATGTTTAGAAAATGAAAGTACTTATATAATAGTTTGTAAATAACTCAAACTCTAAATAAAAAATAAACAGAGAAAATTATCTATGATAATTATTATGACAATACAACGACTAATAATCCACTTTATATTTGATAATTTAAAAAATGATATAAAAGCAAAACGATAATTATACAAATATTATTTACTTATAACGATTCATAATAGAAAATATGTAAAAATCACTGATAACAATAGATTATTTGCGATGACGCAGCGCCAATGCGTCGAAATATTTGCGTTGCGTCGACGCAACGAACGCAACGCGCCGTGTGGACTTCAAACACATGAATACTTGGTTTTTCAAAAGAAATACTATAGCTGCCATAGGGTAATAATTTGAATTTGGAACTCCAAATCGAATACAAAATTTTGAACTTTAAACTAGTCAGCTAGAGTTTAACTACGTAGGTAAAGTTTAATTATTTTCAATAAATGTTGTGGTTGGTGTTCTTCAATATAATTTCAATTTCATTTCAAAGTCACTGCTTTTCTAAAGACGCTACACAGATCCATTTATCTTAACACGAGTCTCAGTGAGTTCCATAAGCGATTCTAATATAAATAAATAAAAGGCTTTTTACAAAGTGTTAGCCACGTTACTTGCTATGTAATCTCAAATAAATGCTTTGCGATTTGACTAATCATACCAATTTACGCCGAAAATTAATGATATAGCGCTCACGAATGGTGTGTTTACTCACCTTAATATACGTATCTTATAATTTCTTTTATTCAAAAGGAAACTTACTTATATGTGCTGTTACTGTATAATATGTCCCTCCGCAGTGCACTGGCCTCCTCTAATTTTTAAAAGGGCTTAAGGGCAAGGAAATGTCAGCCGCGCTGTAATACCTAATGATTAGTGGCGGACTTCACATGTTTTAAATTTCTATTATTTTTTAAACATACAGGCTTCTTTACGATGTTTTCTATCACAGCCGGGTATGTGGTTTTTGTTTATAGAATAAGGGTGACAAACGAGCACTCCACCTGGTGGTAAGTAGATGCTGTGGCCTATAGACATCTACATTTATCCTCGATTAAGAATCAAAACACAGATGCGTTGTCACTCCTAGGACTAAGATGGAATGCCTCGTTACCAGTAAAAAGTGTCTCCGGATCTCTACACTCACCATACGAAACACAGCAGTATTAACTTAATATACTATTAAGCTGCTATTTTACGCTGGTATTCTGTGAGAGCGTGGTTCTTCCCCGGTCGAGCCGACCTATTCGTGCTACAACCATACTGCAGCGTAGTTACCTATAGCTGCAGCGTGGCTCTACCAGGTATAAAATCATTATATTATGTGATTAATCATTACTTAAAATTGTAATCAATAATATCATTGGTGTTAGCGGTAACCGAGCCCGGGTTGCTGGCGTAATGCGAAAATAAAATTCAGAGTAAAAATATCTGGGCGACCGAGCTTTACTCACCTTAAGAAAAAACAATTAAAATTTTCTCAAAGGTGAAACTTATCTAGAATAAACTTGTAAAGTAAAATATTATCTACAAATCTTACTTGGGTGCAGGTGAGCTTTGCCAGGAATCCGTCCGATTAGGTACTAGTATCTTTCGTATTTCTGCCATGAAGCAACAGAGCGTACACTCTTCCAGTCTGAAGAGTATAGAGAGCAAGTACAATAATTACAAGTAACCTACAAGACAGAGTGCACGCAAGATTACTTATAGACATGGACAGTGCAGGGGCCCGTCTAGAAGTGCTTTTACAAAAAAAAAATTGCAGACTGTGATGCATTACACGGTTCTTCTTTGTTAATAATTGGTCGCAGGTGATCACGTGCTACAGCAGCCACTAGTCAGGTGGGCTGCAAGTTTGACACTTCAGTTTTATTAAAAATTACCAAAATTTCGTCCAGAACTTTACAGCCGTTTCCGACAAACTAAATTACAATTGTACCTACATATATTTTATACAATAACTAGAGCGATCTGCCCTGGCTTTACGAGGGTGCTATCTGGACTCTACAACAGTGCTATCTAACGGGTCTAACTATGCCTACAACCTTCGCAGAAATGCAAGCAATATTTTAACAAAGTTTTACTGCAATCTGATGAACGATATGGCAGCGCATTGGCAACGCATGAAATACGAACAACCAAATATAAGTTTTTACATATTAGAAAAGTAGTGCATTTGTGGTCTGTGGTGAGTTAATTTTATTTTTACAAGAGGGATAAACGATCACTAGGGAAATTGCAGGTGCGTTGCCGGCCTTCTAGAAAGGAGTAAGCTCTTTTCTTGATGGCCCCTAAGTGTCCATAGATATGATTCTTAGTTGCTACTGTAAAATCTTGGTAATCTATGTAAGAAGTTTATTTATTCAACAGTTTAAATTACTTTTAAAAAAGCGATGTGATTTAAAAATAAACTGTAATCTCAATTCATTAATTAAGTAAATAATTGTAATTGTTCCAAAACATTAAACCCAAATAAATACACTTAATTCGAACTATTTACAGTACAAACGTATTCGACACAAAGGACAAGTGGGCAACACATAAACACTGGAAGTTTGTCTGAGTCCTCAACAAATAAAGTGATTTCGTTTTAAGTATCCTCGAAATCAAATGCCCTTGCCGCAAGACCTAATAGATTGTATGAGAAGGAACATTAATTTGATGTCGGAAAGCATGCGGAAAATTTAATTTAATTACTCTTTCGTAGTTGTCATCGTCAATTTAAATAATCTGATATTAGGTATTTTTTTTACAAATATATGCCCTGCTTAGGATTTTTACCTAGAATTTTCGCAAATTAATTATTAATAAGGCATATCAAAATAGAATTAATTGAAATACTTTTGAAATCTATGTAGTACCTAAGCACTAAGCATGGTTTTTTCCTTTCATCCGTATTTGTACAAAGTGCTTACCTAAATAATTAATATCAATCATATAATTACAATTTTTTTTAAACAAGCTGGCCCGGCAGACGTTGTTCTGCTTTCTCCGGCAGGTAGTGCGATGAGATTCACTTCGACTACACTTACAGTGGAATATACAGTCAGAACAACAAATAAAGGTACACAGAACATTAAGAGATGCAAAAACGATGCCCAACTTATTAATAACAGAATAAATAATTGTACTACGCTATAACCACAACCAACCGTTATAAAAACTTACTGGCCCCACAGAGTTGTTTTGCCTTTTCAGACTGCACAACGAGATTCTCTTTAAATTTACTCCGGATTTAGTCCAGCATAGTAATTAAGTTCAAACGATAGCGCCACTTATATCGCATCCAGATTTTGTTTTTGTTTTTTTGTACTAACCAAACATATATCGTGGATAGGGTTATTTAGGTCTATAAATATAAACAATTTTCAATTGTTTATTTTTATAGACCTAATTAATTGAGCAAGTGGATGAGTTTGTGTATTTGGGATGTGTATTTAGCAGGGATGGTAGATATGATAGGGATATAGAACGACGAGTAAATGCAGGGAATAGAGTGAATGGGGCACTACACTCTATTATGGAGAACCAGAATGTGTTAAAACAGGCACGTATGGTGATTCATAATTCTGTGTTAGTCCCTACTTTAATGTATGGTAGTGAAAGCTGGGTGTGGCAGAAGAAGCACGAAAGTAGAATAAATGCTGTAGAAATGCGGTCTTTAAGGAATATGCTAGGGTTGAATCTGAATGACAGGGTGAGAAATTGCGTGATAAGGGATAAATGTGGTATGCAAGATGATGTTGTGACCAGGATTAAGAAAGGAATGCTTCGGTGGTTTGGTCATGTGGAAAGAATGAATGAGTAAAGAGTGACAAAGCAAATTTATATGGCAGATGTGAACGGCCGAGTCGGGAAGGGACGCCCTAGGAAAAAGTTTATCGACCAAATTGGCGATATTTTGAAAATGGGCCACGTTAGAAGTACCCTTAACCGACGAGCATGTATGCGTAGATATATGGATGTGAAGGAGGCGAAAGAGGTGTGTCAGGATCGTGCCAAATGGAAGTCCGTAGTCTCTGCCTACCCCTCTGGGTGACAGGCGTGAGTGTTTATGTTTATGTATGTATGTAAATATAAACATTGTAAATAATTTATTGACTATAGCCCTATTTACACGATCTTATAAAAGCTACAAACCATCGTCTCGACAGAACAAATATTGTGTAAACAAGACCTCAATCAGTGAATACGTTCAGAAGTTACACGATCACTAACAGAGGCACAGAGATACGTATACAAAAATCTGAATATTTCGATTCGTATTTACAAACATAAACAATTGCGAGTTATTTCAATATACTTTTACAAAGATATCACAGTTTTTTAGATTTACGTAATAATGTTCATAAATCTCATGAACCTTATTCCACGAGAATAATGCCATTAGGGAAACTAGGGAAGGTACGCTATTACCTCTTCAGATTAAAAAAATACTGTGTAAGATAGAGTATCGCACATGACTTACGAGTAGACATTAAGGCGACACCGTGAAAAAATGCAGCTCCTTTCATCGAATAGTATAGGACTATGACACCACTTACGAAAGTGGGATTTTGATATAGGTAAATTCATGTCTTTATCTTAAATTTGATTGCTCAAAAACACGATTGTGTAATTTTGACTCGATCATAATTATTTGCGAAAACACCTCTAAAAAATCACTATAGTTGAAATTACAAAGAAATCATTTGATCATTGCTTGGAAATCACTCAAATATATTCATAACATCAATATTCATAATTTACTTGCTCATTATTTTGATAACTTAAATCAATAAAGTTTTAAAAAAATATTTTAAGATTCTGACAATTTCTAAGCGCTTTTAATCGTCGCGGGCGCTACGCAATTTTAGACCTTATGACGGCGCTTCTTTAAGTTTTTATAGAAATTATGTATTCACTCGGATCAGTATGGCGATAGCGTTTTCGATGTGTCGTCTTAATGTTAATTGTAGTTGTCAAGGGTAGTCTTCAAGTTCTAGACAGATCAACAGGTTAATTGATGAATGTGTAATAGCCGCAGCAGTCCCTAACCATCAGGTGAACTGTGTTCTTGATTAAAGCCCTTATCGTATGTGATGAATAAGGCAAAACATGCCCACATCGGGTGGATGTCTCACAGCCGAGAATTTTATGGGTCAATGTTGTTGTCGATGGGGAAAATATCATCATCTTATTCGTGTTAGGGCCACGCTGCAGCTATATTTAAAGATTAGAGACTCTATCGGATGACCAACATGCTTACTTAAGGCGGTACCCTGACCAAAACCTTGCAAAAGTGCGTTTTTCAGAGACTATTATCTCATTAGTTATGAGAAATAAGCCACATCTAAAAGCACGTTATTAATAATGTTCGATATTTTATCATCACATTCCACGTTCTAATTTGTTTTTATGTGTTATGAATACATTTTAAATCTACTTTTAAAAAATGACTAAAATTATTGATTACATGCATCTGTTGCTAAAGGAAATGCTCTAATCATTTGAGGATTACACTAATGGATAGATAATTTAAAAATCTATATTCTACACGTTTTATTTAATTTCTTAGGTACGCTTATCTTTTTTAATTGAAATAATTCCAAATATTCGGGCGTATTTTTACGCGATACATTGTAGCGAGAGCGCGTGGATAGTATGGGACCGAACGTTCAAGGTCTCTCGCTAGGGGAACCGTCTTAATGAATACCTTTCGAAGCGTAGACGTTAAATTATCATATACTACATAGTTGTAGCACGATTAAGTCGGTTTGACCGAGGAATAACCACGCTCTCACAGAATGCATGGGTAGTTTTTTTTTTAATTTAAATAATAATAAAACACATTCGTTTTAGTGGTAGCCCTAACTGTGTATTAATAAAATCGATTCGCGACACCTCTGCGACAGCAATTGCAGAGTGTTATAATCTTTAGACGACAAATATCCGACGCGCATCGGAAAGCCGACAAGTCCAGCTCGGTCTAAAAGCTCACCACGCCAACTTAATAGGCTTGATAAAAACAATTTTTCGTGACAGGATTTAACTCTGCTTGAAAATGTTATTTAGTTTTGCAAATAAACTTTTATTTATAGACATAATTCAAAGTCGCTTTCAAAATTAGTCATTAGCCTAGCAGGGTGCGGATCGCGATATTAAAAGTATTATATTAAATATTATATATTAACCCATGAAGGGTTCGAATCCGCCATTCGACTACTGTCGTGAACCACTAACGCAAACATTTTAAGCTTACCAATAGTAGTTAAAGTCAGTATTAGTGATGTTATTATGATTGCTAGTATTTTTTTTTTCTAAATATGAAGAGATCTATTGAACATAAGTAACACTTAATTCCTTTCGTTTTATTTTACATATTTAGAAAAAACATCTTAGATGTTTTAGGGGAATTGAATACATGCATACTCAAAATAATAGCGTCATGCTAGTGATCCCGAGGTAGGCAGATTTTAAAGAGCGATGAGCTATTTGGATCACGTTAAGTGAAAAACAGTTTCGATGGGAAATTGTGTAAGAAGTGTGTTAGATTTTCTTTTTTTATATAAAGGGTGACAAACGAGCATATAATCCACCTGATGGTAAGTGGTTATTGTGGCCCATAGACATCTACATCTATCCTCGATCACGAATCAAAATGCAGATGCGTTGTCACCCATGAGGACCAAGATGAAATGTCTCGTTTCCAGTAAAAAGGGTCGCCGGTTTTCTACACTCACCATACGAAACGCAGGATCATTAAGCTACTATTTTACGCTGGTATTCTGTGAGAGCGTGGTCCTTCGCCGGTCGAGCCCACCCATTCGTGCTACAACTATAGTACTAATATAACTGCAGCATGGCTCTACCATGTATAAAAGATTAGCTCATCGCCTACACTTACACAAACGCAATATTCTATTAGACGCCATTAACGACATGCTAGCCAAGTAACGCAGTATAGGAATTATAATTGGTTTCACATAATTTGACACTACTCATGGAGGGTCTCTAGGTCTCCAAATATGTAATAATAAAAAAAAGTTTCATACGTATCTTACGATATGGAATTACCCAACACCCCATTGCGTCTCGAAGATGTTTAATAGATAACTAGGAGAAACACCAGAAAGGTTTCGTGATCTTCGATACTATAAAGTCGATGTGGCTATTTCGCGTATTATGCCAAGTGAAATAAAACACCGGCGCAAGAAACAGCACCATCGAAGCTATGTGACTCCTGGTATGACGAGCAGGTACGCCTGTCACACTGGCGATTACCTAAAATCCGTGCAATTATGTTCGAGGTCCATGTCCACAACTGAGCTGATAAAGAAGAAAAATAGGATTAATTTGTGTACTGTGGTGGTACCAATAATCGATATCATCAACGTTCCAATTTCATACAAATAACTTTGCTTAGAATTATTTTGTATTATTACGTATATTAATATTTTAAAAATATTATTGTTTTTTCAATAGTTTTCATACAATATAATTTGGTTCAGATGTGGTGGGCAGTATGGTGCATTGCTGTGGCTGCGATGGGAGCGTTCGCAGCGGCAGGACCTGCAGGTAGCGCACTCGCTCCAATCTCCGCTATTGACTGGGAACAAATCGACCCATCCGCCCCTGAAGACGTAAGTTTATACTAAGTTTAACTTTAATTCCGCTAAAATAAAGACAAAGAGACGTTAAAGAAAGATGGATGATCTATACATTGGCCGGAATGAGAAGATATTGAAGATTAAATAAATATACATATATACCTCAAAAATTTTAATAAATTTATAAATTATCAACTTTTTAGCTTTACTCGTACTAACGGCTCAGTACGTACGAGTAAATCTAAAAACTAATCTAATGTGCAGTAGCACAGTGGCCGCGCGTTTGAATACCGCACGGGACAAGTATTGTTATGACCGACAAATATTTGTTCTAGGTCTGCATGATCCATTTTGCAATTTATGTATGTAAAATGCCTCCACGATACGTGAGAAATGTCACTATCTGTTTTACGTAGGTTTTTAAGTATTTGAAATGTTTTTACGAATCCATTCATCGATGGATCGTTATAAAATCATGCTAAAACGTAAAGTAAGCGAAATATTCCATTTTAGCACCCTATAAATAAATTAAATCATTACATATTTGTACACATTTTCTTAAAGGATAAACTTTTTTTCAGTAAACTGTTAACGCATAAGTGGTCATGTAAAAAAGTAAGGAATCGGTCTTAAGATTAAAATAAATTGCAGAGTACCTTTTTTAAATTAAACGTTTTAATTTAAAAAAGGGTACGAGTCCCTAGATTAGACCGACAGTAGATTATTTCTTTTCAATGTAATGAGGTTGGGTCCATAACAATTTCCTTAACACACACACACACACACGCACACATAAATTTTACGATATTGTTTATAGATTAACTGCCTCATTGGTCTAGTGGTAGTAGTAAAGCGACTGCTGATCATGAGGTCTTGGGTTCAAAGCTCGGGTCGAGCCAAAAAATCAATTATTGAGTTTTTCCATCAAGAAATTCTCAGTAGCTGCCCGGAGTCAAGAAGATAGCGGTGTCTTACCCCCGTACCTCGGAAAGCACGTAAAGCCGTTGGTCCTGCGCCTGATCTCTCTCGGGTCGTGTCGGCTTACCGTCCCATCGAATTATGAGAGAGAGAATAGAGAGTGGACCTGTGCTTGGTGCATACATTTGGGCACTATAATCCTGTCCTGCGCCGATGGCTAGTCTCCGTTGAGGCGGGCCACCGTAACCGTAATTCGGTCTGGAGGACATTATTATTATTACCTATATATATATATATATATATATATATATATATATAGTTTGGCAAAATTTTTCCTCCTTGTACAATAACTTTATGGTTCCCTGCACTCATTCAAAAGTGAGATCGATAAACTATACGAATAAACAATTGAGTTTAGCGGCATCTTATTATTGTAAAACTGTGCTGCATATTACTTAATATTAAAAGAAAAAAAATTATAATGACTACGTCACTTAGGCAATACTTTTAGAATGCATTGTAATGGCCAAAATCGGTTAGAAGGCTATCATAATAATTATTGTTTTAAGTCAGATGATGACCACTTTTGATTTTCTAAGCGTCGCTAATATGGCAGATTATTTCCTATGATAAGAGGCACAAGTTCAGAAGGTAAAGTAAAAGCCCCTAAATAAATAGAGAGAAAAAAAAGTTCACATGTAGACTGTTATGGGCTTATAGGGAAAAAACAATTTGACTAGAAGAGGTTCGCTAATCAAACATATTTCTAATGCCACGGCGATTCTAATTTCAAGTTCTTAATATTTGTAGTGGATTTTATAGAAGGGTCGTAAGCCCTATGTCATAGAATAAATATTTGCCTATGTCTTCAATGAATAGAAGTAGTGGCTTAACTGTGAGCAATTTCATTTTTTCTGGGCGGAGTACATAGTTTCCCAGATGAGTGCTACGTTTGCGCATTAAGGGTCCGCAATCGGTTAGGATGTGCAGAGACGTTTCTTCCGTTATGGAACAGAACCGGCACATCCTTCAGTTGCTTAGTCCCGGGATGGACGTGTGCTTTTTAAGACAACAGTATTCATTTAGGCTCTTGCCAAAATGCGCAATTAAAAAAAAACTGAGGTTGCCAAACCACCGGACAAGCGTGGCAACTGTAGTAATTATAAGTCAATCTATGTGATGGCGGTCTTTGTTCAGCAGTAGACTTTTGATATTCTGTAAAAAAAGTAATATATAATACGATAATACAAGCATGTAACTTAAAATTAAAAAAAAAAACTTACGCTTCATTTATTTAATAGGAGAGCTTCAATGGTGTGCCATCGATGGGCGGACGCTACACAGCTGCTGCCCCTTGGTTCTATTTGCTTGCTGATGTTCCAAGGGAAACACAGGTAAATTAAACAATATTCAATTTTTAACTATTATGCAATATCTATTCATTTTGTTTCACCTTATTGTACACGAAGCTAATGTAAATAAACATGCGGCCTCTAGCCATTGAAACGTTCATGTTCGGGCAGAAACGCATGGGCCGGGTAAAATTCTAAGCTTTTAATCGCACGAGGTTTTAAATCCTTTAGTAATAGGAGAAGTAGTTCGTAATTAGTACAGTTAATTAAATCGTAAACTTATCCCAATAACAGTAAATAATAACACATTCTTAAAATAATTAAAATACGTACTAAAATATTAATTTTATGTACTTCTACATTTATTCGGTGTCGTTAGAATTAAAAAGTGTCTACAAAGGTTAAAGGTAATGAGGCGAAGCGTTCTCGAAGTGCTTTCTCCGTGTACCCTGCCGTGGAAGTATTGCAACAGGGAGCGTACAACAACTACCTGGAGAGGCTGGCGCACGCCAACAGAGATTTCCTCAACTGTGTCGGCAAACGAGGTCAGTCAACATTAATTACAGCAAATATAAGCGTACTAAGGGTCGACCCACACGTACCACAACCACAATCACACCACAACCACAATCACACCACAACCACAATCACACCACAACCACAACACGTGGGCGGGCGCATTTTGTATTGGAAATGAATAGTACAATTTACATGTAGCATATTTTGCCGTCACTATCGACTGCATGAGTGATACCGAGCACAACGCATCGACGACGCATCTACTACGGAACCACATAGAACTAGCGGGCGGCTACATCGCAAAATCAACATGGCGTCGACGACACGACAGGGATGTAACGTAAAAAGCTGCAGCGACACTATTCACACGTGGCCAGTGATAGTGTACTGTATATTATTATAATATACACTATCATTGCACGTGGCCACATTTTGTCGCTGCGATATGGTGTGGTTGTGGTACGAGTGGGTAGACGCTAAAAGCATATAAAAATATCCCAATTTTGAAGTTCACTCGTATTTTTAAATTAAAATAAAATGTTTGCTACACTATAAAGTTTGGATGAAATCCTATTGAGTAATTTGATGAGATTATAACATTTATTAACTTCTTAATTTTTAGACCCCTGGAACAGCCCGGACTGCATGTTGAAGAATTAAGCTGTATTAAAAACCGGAATCTCTGCCGTCCCTTGATTGAATATACTAAATGTATTGTAGAAGTGTAGTTACAAGTATACAACCTTAGTATAAAACGATTATTATTATACAAAATAATATGAAATGAGTAGATTTATTTTGAATGTTACGTAATTTTATAATGCATTTGTTGCGATAATAAATTGATTTAAACGTAGAAATGGTTTTTGATTTCACTATCCCTGTTAGTAAGCATGTGCAATGTATATTTATACTAAAATAATAGCGATTATATATGTACATATATATATATATATATATATATATATATATATATATATATATATATATATATATATATATATATATATATATATATATATATATATATATATATATATATTAAAGAAAATAACCCTATATTTTAACCTACCTATACGTGGTAGAGCCATGCTGCAGTTATATTAGTACTATAGTTGTATCACGAATGGGTCGGCTCGACCGGGGAAGGACCACGCCCTCACAGAATACCAGCGTGAAATAGCAGCTTAATACTGCAGTGTTTCGTATGGTGAGTGTAGAGAACCGGAGACCCGTTTCACTGAATAAGAGGCATTCCTTCTTAGTTCTCACGGGTGACAACGCATATGCATTTTAATTTGTAATCGAGGATATATGTAGATGTCTATGGGCCGCAGCAACCACTTACCATCAGGTGGACTGTGTGCTCGTTTGTCACCCTATGCTATAAAAAATTCCCATAATTCAATTTCATCACATATAATCACTTCACTGCTGGACATAGGTTTCTCCCACAGTACGTGCATACATACAGAATGACTACATCTGTCACGTAAGCGTGACTGATCAAGCTTGGCGGATTGTCAAAATTCGTAATTAGTTATTTTTATTTATATAAAGACAGTCTCGTTGGTCCAGTAGTCGTAAATTAAGTTGCTGATCATAAAGTCCCGGGTTCGAATCCAGCCCGGAGTCAGGAAGGTAGCGGTTTTTCACCCCTGTACCTGGGAACTCACGTAAAACCGAAGGTTCTGCGCCTGATCTCTCTCTGGTCGTGTCGGATTATCGTCCCGTAGGACTATGTGAATGATCCCTCACTCACGCACAACACTCAAGCACAGATGCTCTCTCTATTCCGCACTTGCGTACTATAATGCCGTCCTGCGCAAAAGGCTAGTCTCTCTTAAGACCAGTCTCCATGACCGGTATTCCGGTGTGGACTTCATTATTATTATTATTGAAAATATAAAAACATTAAATTTACTCAACTTAAGTCATGTAATTATCAATACCCGTGAGCTAATTAAAGTGTACGTATATGGGGATAAAGGGTGAAAGCGGGCGAACCAAGCGTCGCATGCCATCGCTGTCCATCGATCTGCCCATGTCGGTGCTGCGCAACAAGCTGGGCCTCGAACAGGAGCGTAAAGTTCAGGCCCTGCGAGCTGTCGCCAACAGGAACTTCTTGAACGGCATCGGCAAACGAGGTATGTTCAATACTGCACCATGGAACTGTAGCTTACTAATAAAATTTAAGTGTTTAATGACAATAATCATTATTCTAATGTAATTTGCATTTAACTGTCACGATTATTTTACATTTGTAAGTTATTTAATTAATAAACCATAAATTACAGGACTCCAGTGGAGCCAGTCTGAAGAACAAGGAAATCTTTATAAGAAGCCTTCAGTGTTCCGAATCTAATATGTACTCGTAGCTTTTTAACTATTTACAAACAGCACTGACCCCAAAGAATGTTATTTAGTAGCTTGCTACTTGAAAAGTAAAAGGAAGAAAAATAACTGCAAGGAAAACTGGTTGCTACTTGCCACTAATTATTTAATGTTTAATAAAAGAACAATTAGTGTTTTGTATATTATAATCATCATCAACGTAGTTAAGTTTAAAATTTAGCTTAGATTCATTGTACTTAACATTTGGCGGTTAGATTTCAAGTAACTCGCTGCGTAGTAAATAGTCAATGTTCATAATTATCTATAAATATTTAATGATACTATCTGTAGATGTAAAATGTATTTTTTCGCTAAGTCAAGTGTAAAATCTTTCGAAAATTATATTCAATTAGTCATAATTCTAGCTTCTAATAATTTATTTGAGCCAAAAAAATCAAAGTCTATTGAATATTGTAATAAATGGGTTCTAAATTAATAAGTTGTTTTATTTTAAATCCCATTCTAAATTTCTAAACTGTTATATTCCGTAAGAATAGTATTACACCAAGATGAATTATGAGAACTAAGATAATTCTATGTTCCAAAAAATTATGTTTTAATAAAAACTCTTTTTATGACATACCAAACGAATGTTTGTTTCCTTTCAATCTGCCGCTTGCTTGTAGAAATATTTAGTGTTAGGATACTTAACAGCTGATATCGTATTACCATTAATATTATTACAATTGATATCTACAAATATAATGGCTAATTCTTACGAACGAAAATGAGAAACGTAATTCAATCAACAAAATATATCTTCATAATGAGTGCTGTCATTCAATTATAACTAGGCAACATTTCTGATGCCTTCGGTGATTAATACGGTAATTTACAAAAAATAGGGACGTGTTAAAAATTTCTATAATGCAAGTTTAGTAAACAAATAACTCATCCTTCGCAATTCAAGCTTAATTAGCCATATCAGTTACATTACTTATTAGTTTATATTTATATTTCCGTTTTATCTGGAACAAGAAGAAATTGAAATATATGCATGTTTTCAATTAAAACTTTATGAAAAGGTAACAAAGAGTACATACACAAAGCCTTACCAGTTACTCTTTTGGGAAGTATGATATCTAAATAAAACGAAGTAATTAAGGGTTTTCATTTAAACTTTTCATATAATAGAAAACGGCTTTTTAATCCAACTTTCACAACGGCGTCTCTTTGGTTTTGGATTGGTCGAAGAACTATTATGGATATTACGTTGCGGGTACTTGGTTAGAATCTCAGTCACTTGGTTTTTGGTTATGTAGTGGTTGTCCAACGTCTACATCCATGACACTACATCCTAGCTTAACATATACAACAGTTACCTTTTTGTTAAACGAGGACTAAATATATGCCATAAAAGTCAATCGAAATGGCTAGGGGAATTCCCTACCTTATACGTCCCACTGCTGGGCACAGGCCTCTCACTTCTGAGAAGATTCCCTTCTCAGAAAATTAGTATATTAATATTTAATAAAATAATACTAATGAGGTGACGAGTTTCTAAAATCGTAAATAATAATTACTTGAGCTCAAGAGAGTTATCATTTTATATTTGGGGTTCAAGCAGACGGAGGAGTGGAGCGAGGGACGTGGGCGACCTAAACGCAAGATGCCTTCGCTCTCCATCAACAACCCCATGGAGGTGCTGCGACAGCGGTTGCTACTTGAGGTGGCACGTAAGCAGATGCGTGAGGCCAACCAGCGACAAGCTGTTGCCAACAGGGTGTTTTTACAAAATGTTGGAAAACGAGGTTTGTTTTAAATACAAAGCGACTGCCATTCACTTGCATATTAAGAAATAATTTACTTAAAAATAAATTTACTTTGTTAGAGCTTCTTTGTTGTCTTGACACACCTCTAGGTAGAAATTCTACTCCATGGAACTACCATCGAACCAATTTCTACCGTCAAGCAGCAGTGCACCCACTGCTGTATTCCAGTTATAAGAGTACTTGACCTAGGTCTAGAAAATGTCCTCCAGACCAAATTTCGCTTACGGCGGCCATTTTTAACGGAGACTAAACATCTGTGAATGACAGAATAGCAGTGTACTAGTATGAGCACAAACACAGGGGCACTCTCTTTTCCCTCACTCTTATAGTCCGATGGGACGGCATCCGACATAGCAGCAGCATAGCAATCCGGAACAGGACCAACGGCTTTACATGCTTTCTGAGGCACGGGGGTGAAACACCGCCTACTTGCTGACTCCGACCAAGAATTTCGTGACAGAAAAACCCAATAACTCACTTTTTCCTGATCCCGGATTCAAACCTGGTATTACATATACAGAATGGGTCCCACATATATGCAATAAATGAAACCATATACTTGTTATCGCCTTTGCTGACGATATACAAAAAATGAACGTAATCGGTCCAGTAATTAGGTCAAAAAGTAGAGTTTTAATTTTAAGCAAATTTGAACGCTCTATAGAATTGGGTCACTAAGTCAATGATTCAATAAACTTGAATGAATCCTTGAACATTAAAAAGCGACGTTGCCCCGCAGTGCAAACTATTGATATTGCGACATATCGACAGCGGTGTCTTTTGTCGGCGTGCCACCCGCGAGCAACGTTGTCACTCTTCCAAGGGGTCAAGGTACGTTGTCTAAACAGAGTGTTCACGTTTACTGAATTTATTTTAATATTTATTTTGTTTGAAAATTTCACTTTTTTATTTTACGGGTTTTAATTTAATATTTAATTTTTCTACACTTCTACGGACTAGTATTACTTGTGGTTTCATTTATTGCATATATGTGGGACCCATTCTGTATATACAGCAGCCGTGAGTATAGTCTTATGAAATATTTTGTTAGGATGAAATTGTTGGCGCTAACCGTGTTACTACCATGTTACAAATAATTCATCTTGTCAAGAAATTGTAGTTATTGTAACGGAATAACAATATTTGACAGCTTAATATTCGTGATAAGCGTTTGAGTGCGACACTGAAGACGGCGGTTTCGATTCCTGCACCGGCGCTAGTCAAAAGTCCACAGCTGATCATAGGCCTATCCCTATATTGTCTCACCGGGGTGGTATTTATCGTAGCTGCCACGCTTTTTATTATTTTGATAAAACAGTTTGTTATTATATCGATCTGCTATTAAAAGATGCTTCTACTTACGAGAAAACATGAGATAATATGAGATAGTGAATTTTTTTGTTATGTTAAAACTTCTTTAGCGGCGTTGTACACTTTTTTGTAATGGGTAAAAAATGTTAAACTCGCGTCAGGACACGTGACCCTGATCGAAAATTCGTAAGACGAATGGAGAGAGAGAGACAGCCGGCGCGGCGTAGGAGAGGAAGTATCCCCCTCTCTTTGTATGCCTTAAAATGTATGCCTGCGCCTGCTGTTTCGTTTAGGCGGCGCAGGGCCACAGAATACCTTTGTATAAACTGAAACGCAGGGCGCTTGCGCGTATGTTCGTGTGTGATAATTAAAGCAATTCGTGCAAAATTATTCCCTAATCATTCCAAAATATCAAAAACACATGCACAACGTTAATATTTAAGTTTTCACTTCTACCGGCACTCCCGGAGTCTCCGGAGACTCCACGGCAGCGGCACCTATTTATATGGTCTACAAATAAATGGTACAGATTCAATTTATGTATAAAAAATACCACAATGATACAGGAGATATTATGAACCTATTTGAGAGTAACTTTTCTTTAAGTGAATAAAAATAAAATAATGATAATAACTAATTTTACGGATTATATCTCGTTTCATTTCAATTATTTTTAATTTTCGACGTTACGTTTATTAAATATTGCTATTATTATTACGATTTAGTAAAATTTATTTACACAGGATTTTGGGCGCATCCAGCTTCATCCCTCTACGAGAACTAAAGTCTACGTTCGCCGACCGCCTCCTTTTTGTTCCATCAAGCTGATGTAACAGGCTGAAGAAACACCGATTTTTTTAGTAACTTATTTATTACAAACTACATAAAAATGAAAGTCATTTTATGTATTTAGATAAAACTCTTAATTAAATTTAACTAGAAAAAGTTTCTATCATTATTAGGAATAAAAGTGTAGCAGAGTATTTAATATGGTTTTTATAAGTGGCAAAGGAATTAGTATGTAAAGATACCAGCCCTTTACATTGTTGAATGTCTGTACTTTCAAAATTACTACTACCACCATATTACCACGTCTGCTTGAAGCATTATTTAAAATATTGGATTGAATAACATAATAACATTTTTCATTCATTTAATGGTGCATGCAAATCAGCTCGTGCACGCAACATTAATACTACAATTTGGTTTGTTAAGAGTATATATTGCATCGAATACTTTAAAGCTTTATTACTTTATAATTTACGTAAAATACTCGCTTTTGTGCCAAATGTATTTAATATTAAATTAAGCTGTAGTATATTTATAGTATAGCTAAATTAAGAATATATATTAAAAAATACTAAAAATGAAGTTTATATAGGTACTAACTAGACATTATCGTTAATACAATTCATAGATACAAAATAGCCGGAATTTCTTATAAAACGATTTCTGTTAGCATAAAATGTAGGAGTGTATAATAGTCTATAATACATAATATTATAAATTGCGTTCAATAAAAATGTTAACCAATGGATACTTGTTTCCTTCACGTTATGTGAAATTTCCTTTAGTTTTGCATAAATTCGACATTTTATATAACTAGATTTCATATAATTAGATATAACTGTCATTTCAAAAGATAAAATACATTCTCGTGTTATTCCGTTAATTTATTGAGCTGATTATTGTGTCTACACAATAGATCTTGTTTCTACTCGGGTTGGGTTTGTACTGACTACAGAACAAAGAGAATGTCGGTTTTGTACAACGATATACTGTGGAACTGCGGGCTACATGATCAGATCCCCTACGGAACATTTATTTGAGGACCTGCAAGATATTATTTCGGGTTTGGATGTTTGTGCATGGGCAACTTATGTATGTAAAACAACATACTTTAAGCTAACGCTAGGAGGAGAAATTCTTGGTGTTAATCTAAAAAAATGATGACTTTTAAAAAATGCCTACCGTAACCATAGATATAATATGTGAAAACAAATTGCTGTTTATGATATTAGAAACGGGGATATTTCTCCGTATCGAGCTAAGATCTTATCGCACTAGAGTATTACATGTGATACGAGTAGGATCAAACTAATTAATGTTCCTGTATTAGCGTGTTCACAAAAGACAATGTAATGCGCAGTTGATAGCTTATGGAAAAATTTCTTATTATATCCTTATTCGTTAATTGTGTACTGGTACTCTGAGGGGACGTCTTTCCCCAATAACGTCGACTCATTCACGCTGCGGTCATAATTCGGCTGCAACGACTACCACCTGAAAAATGTCTTTGTAGTTTGTGGCAGCCAAGAGCATCATCCAGCAAAGTTACAATATCAACTGTTTTGTGGTATTTTCATTTTATTTCTAACTAGCTATCCACCTCAGCTTCGCACGGGTGATTTCTTAATATCGACAACAGCACCACCTACTGGGTCCTAAAGTGAATTTAAAAAACCATTAAAACACACACACAAAAAATTTCATCAAATCGGTCGAGCCGTTTTTTTACTTTTAGCGAGACTCGGACAGCAATAATTGATTATTGTGTATATGTTGTCTATATAAATTTGTATTTCGAACTTTAGTTCATTAAAAAATTATTGATTAATTTAAAAAGTCGCGCTAAATAGAAGACTAATGAAAAGATAGCCTTGAACACTTGGAATTTATACGTTGAAACATTGGGGAAGTATCTATTCATTTGAAACGAAACAAAACCGAAATGAGATTTAATTCATTTGTTGAGCTTTGCGATTGGAAATTATAATATTTAAACACACAAAATTTGAATTTATGAATGATTTAAACAAGGTACAAAGGTTGATAAAGTTTCTTAGAAACCACTTCATTAAAAATTAAAAGGGTTTTACTTTATGAAATTCTTCATTAATTCTCGGTTGCGTGCTTGTGGGCGTGGGTGCATGCGTACTTGCGTGCGTGCGTGAGTGCGTGTGTGAGTGCATGCGTGCGTGCGTTTGTGCGTGCGTGTGTGTGTGTGTGTGTGAATTGAGAATAAAATCTTGCGTTTCCCTCTTCCTTATAACAATTAAGAAATAAAACTGTGGTGTCCAACCCACACACTAAGTATGGCAACTATAGCAAACATGATCCATGAGTAATGTAAAGACATAAAGAAATTACCTCAATACCGGTAGCGGCGCTTTTACCGGCTGCCATTGTAGCCATGAATAGCGGAGCCATACATGATGACCAAGGTAACTGTGGGACAGGGAGTGCTAAGAATCCCTGATAGATTTTCGGTTACTGCTTTCGACGACTCAACTTGGCATCATTTAACACACGCAGCCTAAGGACATAAGAGAAAATCCTGGAGCCGGAAGAAGTGATATACATATTGCACCTTAAAATGGTCGAGGAGAGCGACTGCTGCCACATGCGTCATACTTCTGGACAGGTCCTGCTTGTGAAAGCTGGTTTGTTCAGGTTCGCTATGCACTGATAAACTCAAAATGTTAAATGTTATTGTTTTCCATCCTGTTTACAATCTACGATTTTGTACGTGAAGGGAAAGCTCTGCATAGAACTTTTTAAGCATATTGCGCGCACACTTTGTGTGTGTTTTATCATAATTAAAGTTTTTATGAAGAGGGAGTGCAGAAAGCTAAAATTTATAAGTAGGCCATTTGTTACATAAAAGTTAAATTAAATAAAATAAATCTTGTTTCTTCTTATTGTTCATACTTCTAATGTCAAACACACATAAATCTTGCTTAGACAAATTATGTCATTTGTTGACATCCATACTAGCAACATCCATAGTATATACAAACTGGTATAAACGTTAGATTATGTACCTATGTTATTACTCTAAGTTCTAAAGCCAATGTCAAACACTTAATAGTCTGTGGGCTAACATTGTGCGACACAAAGTAGAAATTGTCGACAAATTATCGCTAAAGAATTTAAAAATGTTGCCATAAAATATTACTGGCAGATTAAATAAGCTGTGAATTTGTTTCATTTCAAATGTTTTCAATAGTATGTAGAGTATAAGTCCACACAGCAAAGCATTTATTTTATGTTTTGTATATAATATATTTCTGATTTTTATATTAAGCTGAGAGAAATGCAGCTTAATTAATAAACATAACTAAAAAAATAATGAACTGCGGTATGAATTTCGACAAGTAGGCCAGCAGCACTAATACTTTAGAAAACGTCATAAAAAATATATCTGCGGAGTTTTTTTTTTCGCCGTTTTATTTTTAGTCACAGGGCCATTGCGAAACTCTAGTAGATTAGAAAACTGACATTTGACAAACGAAATTTTATTTTATTGCTCGGGTCAAAAAAAATATATTTTATATTCATTTCATTTAATTTCAACCGGTAACTTATATAGGAGGTGTAGGGCTTATCGTCCACAAGTCCTTCAATATCAACGTTGTAAACGCCAAACAGATTTTGTAGGAGGCAAAGACATTTAAGTAGTATACAGGTTTACACACCAACCTCAACACCACCCGACTAGGAAGTGATGGAGGTGTGTGAGGATATCCTTGTCATGCATTACCCCAAAACATACTTTACGGTGTTAATGAAAACTACAACGTAAAACTAAACACAAGAGAGGACGGTGAGCTAAAGGCAGGGAAAAAGCTAGCTGGATGAAAAAGGAGGGACACTTTAGGATGAACTCTTTCTTCCAGAAGCGGCACCACGGAATCTTCGGGCCGAGATCAAGTCCAAAAACAGGTTTGTTAAAAAATTTGATTGACTTCATTATGAAGACTAGATGGTTACTCTTCAGTGATGTCTCAGTGTGTCTTTGATCTTTAGGGTAAAAACTGCATGCGATCACCAAATGGTGACAAAAAGACATATTGAAAATAAAGGTTAACGTGTCTAACGAAGTCAACTCATCTAGCGTAGCGTCGTAGTCCTGGTCCTCCATAGTCCTCGTGCTCCAATCCAAGGCCTAAAAACTTTCAGCTCGAACTACACAATCGTTTTCAGTGTCTAGAAGATTGCGATACAGTGGACGATATAAATGACAAGCTCATGGACACTGTACATGTGATCGAAAAAAACGAACAACCTTTAATAACTCTCATAATTTCATTACTTTTAGACAGAAAGACAAGCTGCATTCTTCATCAGTTATAGCAGCATACAGGCGACTGAACAGAAAGATCAGTAAATTCGTATGGCGAGACTCCTGCAGCTTCAATACAGCTCATATTGAAGGAATCAAGGCTTCGAGCTCATTGCTGCTGAATATGTATCTTCCGGAAAGAGCCAACTGTTGAAAATGACAGAGAGACTTTGGCGTCACTCTTTCTGGAACACCTGCAATTTGGAGTAAGATTAAGAGGTTCTAGTTCTAATTATAGCTTCTAATTAGAGCCTCATTTCTATACAAACGTTACGAGCGACTGGTGAAACTCTAAATAGGTCTATCATACTATATACTATATGTACTCTCATCATCTTCATCATCGTTATAGCCCTTCACAAATTCACTGCTGCACATAGTGCTACCCCAAGGAATGCCACAAAGCACGATCCTGAGCCACCTGCACCAATCGACTTCCTTCATATGTTATCAGGTCATCACGCTACTTCGCCGCCGCTCGAGAACCTTTCTTCCCCATCGATTGTTGGTTCTTCGAACGAAAACAACTAAGAACAACTAAGAATGTTATAAATCATGGCACACTCGAAATAATAATAAAAAAATAATTTTACGGCCAGCGTTCTGTTTTAAGCAAACTTCGTAGTTGTTTAGTACATGTAAAATAAGCAACGTTAAAGCTCTTGTATAATATCTATAAAATATTAAAAGGCGTTGAATAAAGGAGGTTTGGCTTGACGAACGATAGAGGCCCGAGGGTACTCGTCGCACGGCTCCGTCTGCGAGAGGTAATTAAAGACGATTTAATTTGATGTGACACCCCGAGAGCCACGTGATTGCATTACGTTCCGGCACATTTCCAACGTCGTCAAGCGACTAGAGAATTTTAAAACGTTACGTTGCGAGCAATCAGTTGCAAATCTGAAATCACTAAAAACGTTACGATGAGGATTTGCGAGGAGCGAACTTCACGTTTCAATTTTATTGTATTTAACCACTACATTACTACCTATAAAAGTCTGCTGCTAAATATCGTCCTCTCCCATAGACAGTATTATCAGGAGTATTTCGGCATAGTTGCCACGCTTGATTTTAATTATTTTGAGTCGTTATCATCAGAAAGATGCTGCCGGCCATTTTGTGTTTTAATTTCCCTCTGTCGCCTCTTACGACGTTATGGAACGGTGGATGTTCTTACACCGCCACTACATGGTTACTGATTAATTAAACGCGCGTTATAAATTATGCATTTATCGATGATCTTCATGTATTCGTCACCGATGACTGCTTAAATATTGTTATTAATTAACTTCACAGTGGAAAGTTGTTGTAATGTGTCCGATTTTGCAAAATGGAAATTTTAACATATCTCTACATTTCAAGGTCTTTAAGTGTCGAATAGTACCGTTTTTAAGAGGATTTCCGTGTGTGCACATGTACGTACATGTATATATGTATGTATGTTCGGATTCAATTTTTTGCCTCGTGTTTTTGTGCCAAATGAAAAACTGTATGAAATATTAAAACATATGATATTTTTTTACTCTTTCCACTGGGAAGTTAGTCATGTGGACCTTTTAGGTCGCATCTAGACCGCTTTTTAAACACGTGATTTCTTTTGATACTCATAATACTGATTTTGATTTAGATGCTGAAGGAAAGAAGAGTGAAACTCAGTAGGTAAAACTGTAACTATAAAGCATTTTTGTGTATTTTGGACTTCAAAATGACACACACACATCATCAATAAAATAGTAAATTTTTCACAGGCTTCAATCACGCTGGCACTTTGAATTTTACAACCAGATTCGAGGCTGTGCATAATATGTGGTCTGACCACAGAAATAGTAATAATAGGACAATAGAAATGAATTAGCGATCAATTACTTCCAAAACCGGTGTCGCCACATTTTAACACATACGCACAGCAATGGTAGTTATACAATACGAAAAGTAATAAATGAAAGTTTACAAAGTTGTTGTTAAAAATGACACACACATCATCAATAAAATAGTAAATTTTTCACGGCCTTCAATCACGCTGGCACTTTGAATTTTACAACCAGATTCGAGGCTGTGCTTAATATGTGGTCTGACCACAGAAATAGTAATAATAAGACAATAGAAATGAATTAGCGATCGATTACTTCCAAAACCGGTGTCGCCACATTTTAACACATACGCACAGCAATGGTAGTTATACAATACAAAAAGTAATAAATGAAAGTTTACAAAGATTTTGTTAAAACAATGATAATTAGTAAATAATCATCTTAACGATGAAATCTTATGCCTTTATTAGTTGAATTACACGTCCTTGATGAGTTTTTACTACTGATTATACTGCAATTCACCATTATAAAAACATACACGTACGATGTTCCCCGCACAACAAAATCACAAAATGGTGAATGATGGTCGTCTACACATCATAGCGGCTACAAGGTCACGCGTCTCTGCCGCTTATATTGTCTTGAGGCTTGAGGCTGACTGTTTCTGCTGGACATATTAACGTCTGATCCGTGATTTGGCATCCGATTGATTAAACAGGCCAACCGGATTATACAAGTAGAAGTTGTTTACCCTTAGAAATGGAAGAATTTCATTTAAAACGAAATTGTTTTTTTTATTTTTTAAGTACCGACAGAGACAAACGATGACATAGCATAGCATAAATATTTCTTCCATAAACATCTACACTTTTGTTTTACTTTCATGTACAATATAGTACAAGTACATATGGCAACTTAAAACTAAACTCTTTTTATCCTCGATTAAGAATTAAAATACAGACGCGTCTGTCACTCGTTAGGAGTAAAAGTGTCTTGTTGGCTACAAAACGGGTCTAGTCACATTATCTTACTCCCCGTTTCGTCGTTTGATGTTTTGTCGGTATTCTATGAGAACGTAGGTACTCTTTCTAAGGGCGAACCTACCGAAGCCATCTGCAGCCATATGTTCTAGCATAGTAGAAATATGCCCAAAAATATAAAATCTACATAATTATTCGATCTATATAATTATTCGATTCGCGCGGACGTCAATGAAATTGTTTTAAGTGCTGCTTTACCACGAGATCGATGGTGAAGGAAAACATCGTGAGGAAATATGGGGGAATGAAAAAAGAAGACACACAAATTCACACGTTTTGGTGCAGTGCAGCACACTCGGGGCTCCATAAACCTCTCAGGAATGAGCGGAATCTTGTGCTTTAGTGTGGGATGTATATAGAATATAGGCTGTAACTTTACAGTTTTTAATATTACATAGCCTGGTAATTACAAATACCGTGACAATAAGGGCGGCACTGAAAATTTCGGAAATCAACGAAGTGACACAACATTACTATTTAAAAATGTATTTATTGCTTTTCGAAGTATTCTCCGCGAAATTTGACACATTTTTCCATACGACGGAACCAATCACTGAAGCAACCATTCCATTCGGAAGTTGGGGTCTCCAAAATGGCCGTTTTGTAGGCGTCTACAGCTTCTTCAGGTGATGAAAATCTCTGTCCACGCAATTTATTTTATATTTTAGGGAAAGTATAGAAATCACAAGGGATTAGGTCAGGGCTGGACGGCGGATGGTCTAATAATTCTATGTTTTCTTGCTCTAAAAACTCTTTTGTTCTGTGTGCGGTGTGAGAACTCGCATTGTCGTGATGGAGGATGATGCGGCGGTTGCAATTCTCTTTACGGAGTTCAGAAACGACATGTGGCAAACAAATGCTAGTATACCATTCTGAATTAACCGTTCTTTGTCCCTCAAGAGGAATAGTCGTAACATGGCCGGTTTTGGAGACAAACGTGGCCACCATTTTTTTTTGCAACACTCCGTGAACGAACAATTTTTGTTGGCTTTAACTTATTTTCGAACACCCAAACTCGTGACTGGTTTTTTTTGTTTCGGGTTTTTACGCGTATATCCAGGATTCGTCACCTGATACGATGTTGTATACAGCATTTGAGGATCCTGCGTGGAATCTTTCGAGAGTTCTGACGCACCAAGTAACGCGAGCCGCTTTTTGCTCTTCACAGAGCGAATGCGGTATCCATCGGGAAAACAACTTTTTTACACCTAATTGTTCATGCTAGATTATTTGTATTTGACTCATGCCAATCTCTAAAGTTGCCTGAATTTCGCGGTATGTCAGATGTCGATCTTCCTCAATCAGCTTACACACAGCATCAACGTTTTCTTGGGTGACTGCAGTTTTTGGACGACCTTGACGGGGATCATCACTGAGCTTGACACGTCCACGTTGAAATTCAGCAAACCAGCAATAAATTGTGGTTTTGGGTGGGGCTTCATCACCAAATGCAGAAATCATCCGGTCAACACACTGTTTTTGTGTTAAACCACTTCGGAAGTCATAATAAATCATCGCTCTTGAATTTTCTCAAGTCAATTCCATTTTCTCAACGACTAAACAAGTTTGACAAAACCTTGTGACAAGACCGAGAATCTTTTTTTTTTAAATAAATAAATGGTATTCGATTTTTAAAACCAAGGAGTTTTCAATTAAAAAGATTTTAATAGGACAGGAACAGTATCCATTCCCGATACTTTTAGTGCGGCCTAGGTATTACACATCCTTTTAGTTTAGGGAAACGTTACTTCACACTAAGATTTTCTCCTGTATCATGGGTTTCTGGGGGCAGTTTACATATATAAATTTCACAAGGACAAACATCTGCACCCGGAACAATTATTTTTAGGCCATACAAATATTTGTTCCGTGAGAAATTTGAACCTTGGCCTTTAGCGCTGCTATAAGCCAAAAATATTGTATGTATTCAATCAAAGCACGTAAAATTAAAATATTTCTTTATTTGTAATATTATTACAGATTGTTTGTTTTAATATGTATAGTTTCATATTCTTTTGGCTTTTATATAATACAGTAATTAATAGGCTAAGCACGAATAATATAAGTACATTTAAAAATAATTAAATTTCTCACAAAGTACAATTTTCAGAAACGATTTTCAGAAATTTAAGCGCGCTTTGTAAAACTTTTCTCATTGGAATATACGGTAAACGAAGAAACATTTTTGTGGGGGAAAATATTTAACAGTTCTGCGTCTTTTTGTATCATCAAAATATATTTTGTAAAGAATTCATAGCAAAGAAACGTTAAAATATAAAATTTATTCCTGCTTTAAACTGATACAATACCTACACCATAGCAAAATGCCATTTCCGAAATCAGCTTTAAAATAATTTGAGCCCATGGCCACTGCTAAATATAATTACGCTTTTCCAAAAAATATTTATTTGAGGTGAGCCACGGTTTACGCGTTCCGGTATGCAAGGGAAAATACTCCACTTGTTTATTTTAAAATAGAATTATGTACTGAATACGCTGAAATAGTGATTTGCAGAGTCGGTATTGGACGGCCTAGCGGGAAGTTTATCAACCATATTAGACCAAATTAACTGTTCCCCGCGACTTCACCCGCGTGTGATTCGTGCGGAACTCTAATTCTTTTTCTTAAATAAAAGTAGCCTTAATTATATCTTGTAAAATCAGCTATCTGCCAGTGAAAGTCCCATCAAAGTCGGTGCAACCGTACCCAAGATAAGCCGGACAGACCGACAGACTAAAGTTATCTAAATTATTTTTTGTTATAAGTACTATATATATTTTCAGTACCCGGTTGACCGAGCTTTGCTCGGTATTTTTCGCTCGGTTTTTTTTTAATCCGTGCGGTTTGGAAATTATATTTATATACAAATTACATACTGATGAAATACGAATAATATTTTTTGATCGTAGCGAAATAATAGAAAAAACTGAACTGGTTATTTAAATAAAAAATCATGAGTGCAATTAGTTTAATTTAAATTTTCGTGTTTTTAAAAAATATTAAAAAAAGGGCTCGAAAAAATAGATTTTCTCAAAAGAGAAAGGAACTTGAAAAAAAATTAAAAAAAGCCGGTCGATCGGTCTGGGCTTGAACCATGGTATTACGATTTTGTGACCGCCCAATATACCAATTAAGCTATTTGTAATCATCAATAAACTGTCAAAATTTACCTGCTTATTCTAACGATATTGTAGCAGTTTTTCATTGCCTAAAAACACGGACAAAAAGACATTTTCTAAAAATAAATCCTAGCTAGATCGATGTATTGCCCTCGAAACTCCCTGCACACAAAATTTTATGAAAATCGTTGGAGCCGTTTCCGAGATTCCGATTATATATATATATATATATATATATATATATATATATATATATATATATATATATATACATATATATATACAAGAATTGCTCGTTTAAAGGTATAAATTCATTCATATGCATTTAGTAAAAAGCTGTTATTTTGACATTAGAAACAGACACTTCAATGTTATTTTTTACTTGGTGGAGCCACGCTGCAGCTATATTATAGTTGTAGCATGAATGAGTCGGTTCGACCGGGGCAGCACCACGCTCTCACAGAATATCAGCGTAAAACAGCAGTGTAATGCTGCTTTGTTTCGTATGGTGAGTGTAGAGAACCGGATACCCTTTTTACTGGAATCGAGGCGGTCCGCCTTAGTCTTCACGGGTGACAACGCATTTGCATTTTGATTCCTTATTGAGGATAAAATAATAATAAAAAATGGAAAAAATTGTAACAAATATAATAAATACATACATAAAAGATTCATGCGACACTTACGACATAGATGCTGTTAGAAGATTGGGGATAAAGGGTAAAAAAGTTATACCGATAGTAATAACATTCAATACTTTAGGTTTCAAATCAAAAATACAAAAAAACAAACATAACCTTCAAAACACTTCCTATTACTTAAAGGAAGACTACCCAATCGAAGTCTTAATTAAGCGTAAAGAGCTACAAGTCCAACTACAGAAAGAAAAAGATGCAGGAAACACCGCTTTTATAAAATACGACAAAATTATTATACTGACCAACAAAAACCCCCCACAGAAATAGTCAAACAAAAGAAACCTATCAGAGTCCCCGGAGAAGCTCCACCCTGATAACCAAAAGGTTCAACAGACTAGTAAACAACCACCTAAGAGAAATAAAGGCGACATGAAGAACTATATAATACAAAAGCCCAAACCAATCCTCGCTCATACAGAATCAACTCAACGCCAATCGAATACATCAGACTACAACACGGCATAGCAATCAAAATCGGACCCTCTTCCAACCCCTAATCTCCCAGTACGGCCGGTCATCGCGGGAGAGTTCGACCAAAAACCCCAAGAACCACTATCAAAACGAAAAATACCGTCTACATTTGCACCCTCAACGTAAGATCTCTATCTTCTGACCAAAAATATATCGAGCTCAAAGCTGTGCCAGAAAGCATGATATAATAAGTTTGAGCGAAGTTCGCCGCCTAGGAGAAAAGACAATCGAACACGACGATTACATCTTCTACTACGTTGGCCAAACAAAAGGACTATATGGAGTAGGTTTTCTAGTAAGAAAGAAGCACAAAGATAACATCATAAAATTTACTGGAATATCCAAAAGAGTGTGCGTACTGGAAATTAAAATGGAAAACTTGTCTTTTGCAATAAATCAAGCGCACGCCCCCACTGAAAACTCATCACATGAAGAAATAGACAATTTTTACGAGGACTTAGCGAAAGCTCATGATTTCACATCTACTGAGTACGTATTTTCTATAGGTGACTTTAATGCTCAAGTTGGAATTCCAGAAAAGTACGAACGTTCCACTACAGTAGAGTATGGTTACGGCATCTCGATGCACGATACTGATTCAATACGCGCAAGAGTACAACCTGAAAATTTTGAATATAATGTTTGAACTAAAACAAAAACCGCTGGACATGGATATCTCCAGATAAAAACACAAGAAATGAAATTGACTATATCATGATCGTGTGGTGCTACATGATCTCCAAATATGAAGTACTACCATCTTTCTCTTTTGGATCGGACCATAGACTACTAAGAGCAACAATACACCTAAATTCAACAAAGAAAAGTAGGCGCAATTTCTCAAATACATCCACTAAGCTGAAAACTCTAGGGGAGCGGGAATTGTACCTTACAAACCTTCACAGCTTTATACCAGAACTTATAAAGAATCAAAACAACTATAATTCGGAGGAATACTATCAACAAATCATGCACTATATCAAGATAAGTCTAAAAAATATAAAAGGAACACATAAGACTTTGCTCCATTGATGCTGACCAACCGATCGAACAAGCCGGTTTCAGCACGATGGATCATATCCAAGTGGTTGAGCAGGTGATATAAAATATTCAGAATTTAATAAACCCCTGTATTTAGCTTTCATAGACAACAAATAAGCTTTTGATTCAATTTCACACAAGAGCATCTGGGAATCGCTGAAAGCAATAAACACAAATAAAAAGTATATCAATATCCTAAAAAATATTTATTCTAACAGCACAAGTAGAGTCAAACTAGATAGAGTAGGCGAAGAAATCAACGTAAAGAGAGGTGTCCGGCAAGGAGACCCGATCTCACCAAAATTATTCATAGCCGTCCTACAACACGTAATGGGAGAGCTGCCATGGTCCAATCAAGGTATTAATTTAAATGGAAATTCTTTAAGCCATCTCAGATTTGCCGATGACATAATTTTATTTTCGGAAACCCCTCACCAAATAAACAAAATGGTAAAAGAATTAAACCAGGCTAGTATAAAAGCTGGTTTAGAAATGAATCTGAAAAAAACTAAAATTATGTCTAACCGCAGTGTATTGTCCATTTTAACAAATAACACACCTCTCGAGTTTGTTAACCAATACATATACTTATATATATATATATATATATATATATATATATATATATATATATATATATATATATATATATATATATATATATATACTTATACATAAACAAATCTCCATTAGTAAGGAGAGAAATACTGAGGAACTTAACCGAAGAGTGGCGATTACCTGGGACAAGTTCTGGCAACATAAGGAAATACCAAAATCGCAACTTCCGCTACCGACCAAGAAAATAGTCATGGATACTCGTCTTCTACCGTGCCTCACCTATGGATGCCAAACTTGGACTTTTGATCTCAAAACCAGGAATAAAATTCGGACTACCCAGAGAAGAATGGAAAGAAGTTTCCTAGGTATAAAATTGAAGGATGAGGTAAAGAACATTGACATTCGAAAGAAGACAAAAGTATGCAATGCCTTAACTTTTGCAATGAAGGCTAAATGGAAATGGGTGGGTCACGTAGCCCGTTACAAGGACGATAGATGGTCTCTACGGTTAGTAAAGTGGTCCGTAATAAGTTAAGAAATGTATCGTTTAATATGTACTATGCATGGAATTAAATAAATCTTAAAAATCCCAGTCAGCCTCTCGGGTCAAGTCCCAGTCAGCCTCTCGGGTCATCTGAGGCGACTGGGACTCCGTGACGGACCGCTCCGGGCTCAAATATATAGGGATATCTGTATAGTTTTCTCATCTGGTTGAGTTCTATAAATATATAATTATAAATTAAAATGAAAAGATAAATATACATAAATATCAATAAAATAAAATAAATACAAAAAATACATAAATAAATAAAGATCCAACCAGACGGAATCCCTCGACAGGGGAGACCAAACGGCCGAAAATGCATTTTGCAGGGACAAACTAACATTTGTCCCAGCAAATGCCATCCTGATGGTGCACATAATCCTTGGCCTGTTATTGCCTGACCTGAAGCATATCAGTCTGCCGATGAGGGCCCTAGCCTTTGCGACACGTTCTTCAATTCTTATTCTCCAGGCTGGGATAGCGCTACTTTGTCCAGTAGCGCGTCCAGCCGTGGAAAGTTTGGCGCCTATAATACGGCATACTGGCAGTGCGGCGCCAATAACAATTGAGTTCGTCTTGTAAAGGTCCCGGCTGGCTTCCAAATAGGTCACCAGCATTGGGTTCAGAGCCCTCACGACAGTCCGATTCCGCTTGCTTAGGGCTGTGCGGGGAAGTCGCGGTCGATTTTCGAGAGGTGTACTGCGCGTTTCCACAATCGCCTCCTCCAATGTACTCCTCATATGCTCTAATTCCAGTTCCTGGGCGACTGTTCCACCATCGTTTGAATCAACCACAACTGGGGTATTCACGGCGGCATCCACTTAGGTTGCTCTGCAATTTGTGGAGCCGCATCCTCAGCCGTAGCATTTTCATCCGATGAGGGAACAGCCTCACGTCGTAGGCGTTCGAGTTCGGCGACATCAAATATATTTGAGCGCAAAATATACCGAACTCGGTCTGCCAGGTTTTGCTCTGTGACGGTTAAAGATGGCTCCAGCTCAGCAAAAAGACGATGCGTCCTAGCCCGATACGCCAATCCTCCAACTTCTCCCCCTTTTGCCCTAAAATACGCCCGCAATGCGTTGGTATTCATTTCGATTGTCCATCGCATGCGGTGTACTGCACAAGTGACGGGTGCCGATTGGTGGGCCCGCTAAGACCCTGCTGACACCAAGGTGGGGATGATGGATGCGGGGGGCTGATGGGTGGTCGTGCAGCACCTCTCGCTCGGCTGGCGGTTCGCATGCTGTCGCGTCCAGCGCCAGCTTTAGACGCGCCCTGCCAACCGCCGGGCAGCGGCCCTTTGCGCATTCTTCCGTATTCCATCATCCTTATTATTATTATTATTATTGAGGATAAATGTGGATGTCTATGAGCCACAGCACCCACTTACCATCAGATGAACTGTGTGCTCGTTTGTCACCCAATGCTATAAAAAAATACATTAATAGTAGGTGTTAGGACATCTTCTTTTTATTTCGGCCGCAAAATAGCAATACTTCTACTGCTGTGTTCCGATTTGAAGGGCTGGGTTCTCTATCAACCAGTACAGCTGCAGGTTGTGCGGCATTTAATAATGTTGCGCGCCTAAGTTGACGTCTGGCACTGGCGCCATCTAGTGTTGGGTAACAGAGTGAGGAGAGCTTTCCAGAAAATGACATAACTAATCTTTCAACCAACAGCGCCATCTAGTATCTATATATAGTAGAATTGAAGAACTAAGCTTTGTAGAAGCCCCCACACTAGAACTTTCTGCATCTAGTCGGTCGGCGCCCGTATCTACGGGAATATTCTGGATGTTTCGATGTAAACGTGTATTTAAACCTGCTGCATTCCACGATCGGGGCAGTATTGAATTTGGCGAGACAAGCGAAGCTTCGGAGCGAAATAAAGTGAATCAGTGTGATTAATTATTAGTGTTTTTAAGTTTTAATTGGTGTTCGGCGATTAAAGTGTTAATTTTGGTAATTCAATCGGCAGTTTCTATTGTCACGAACCTTAAGCTCGTAACAATAATAATCCTTAGAAGTGACATCGGGTGTCCATGGACTACATTAGCCATTAATTAACCATCAGCTGGACTGTGAATTCGCTTGTCAGTTCTATTTAATTTAAAAAAATGCTGATATGTCAAAGATGCACCAAAAGTACCCTGAATCGACCATGTAAACGTAGACTTACGAGTCCGGATATGTAAGAAGTGAGAGAAGTACGTTCATGTTGGATCAAATGGAAGTCTATAGTCTCTAAACAGAATAAAACTGTTGTAATATGTGGAGACTTTAATATCAATCTCCTAGAAGCTTCCTCCACCAATATTAAATTTAGCTCATTGTTTAAATCTTATGGTCTTTTTAATTTGTTTTTGGATCCAACACGTATTGCTGAATCCAGTGCAACATGTATAGATAACATTTTTACAAATTTTAAGCCGTTCAATAAATGTATAATTCAAAAATTGAGCTCTGATCACTGTGGACAATTAGTTTCATTACCTTATGTTCACAAAAAGCGAGTAAATAAAAAAGTTGTGTTTGTTCCAGTAAATGCACATCACTTGAAGAAGTTTAGAAATAACATAGTAAAAAAACTTCCAATACTTTCATACCAAAATAATCCAAATTTTTTGTATGGAACATTATTTGAGCTCATTTGCAATGAATTTAATAATACTTTTACTTCTAAAACATTCTCCTTGAACAATCGCAAGGCATTTAATGAATGGGCGACAGTAGGAGTCCATAAGAGTAGACAAAGGTTATATGAACTTTACAATGAAATTATTAATATATAATGATTTAGGGAATATGTAAAAAAATATTCCAAAATATTTAAAAGAGTGTGCTCCTTAGCCAAGCCATTGTATTTGAGCAACAAAATAAAGACTGCTTCTAATAAAATTAAAATGACATGGAGTATAATTAATATTGAAACTGGTAAGGTTAACTCTCGCAATTAGAACTATCAGTTAAATTTTAACAACAAATTAACTGAATCAGACCAGGACGTTGCAATGGTTTTCGAGAAATATTTTACTGATATTCCTATCTTAACCACTAAGTCACTGAATTCTTCTCTTGCCGCCGCCGAGTCATTACTTAAACAAAATGTAAATGTGTGTACAAAGAATTTTACATTTTCAAAGTGTCATCAAAAGATATTGTAAAATATTTTAAGACTATTGACATTAAGAGAACCGCCGATTTGTTTGGGGGATTTCCGTTAAAGTTATTGCGTCGTCTATAATAGATATAATCGCACCTCAACTATCTATTATTTTTAATACTAGTATCGAATCTGGTGTGTTTTCTGATTCAATGAAGCATAGTAAAGTAATACCTTTATTTAAATCTGGTAGTACATTGGACCCCGCTAATTTTAGACCTATTTCTGTACTGCCAACACCTAGTAAAATTTTTGAAAAAATTATTCTTGATCAAATGTTAAATTTTTAATGTAAATAATTTACTTCCTAAAAATCAATTTGGTTTCACAAGTCGTCGCTCGACAACTGATGCTGGTGTTGACCTGATTAAATATATATTTCATGCATGGGAAAATTCACAGGATGCTTTGGGTGTATTTTGTGACCTATCCAAAGCCTTCGATTGTATTCACCATGAAACATTAATCAGGAAACTTCAACACCACGGTGTAAGAAGCGATGCTGTTAAATTAATTATTTCATTTTTAGTCACAGAACGCAAAAAGTTGTCGTAAATAGTATGAGATCTTCCGGGTCAATTGTACAAATGGGCGTGCCTCAGGGCTCAATTCTCGGCCCCTTTCTGTTTTTTGTATATATTAATGACTTACCTTACATAGTAGGGGATAACCATGATATAGTATTATTTGCTGATGATACTTCATTAATTTTCAAATTAAAACGACAGTTGTTAAATTACGACGAAGTAAATAATGCTATAGCTAAGTTAGTCAATTGCTTTAATGTTAAAAATTTATATTTGAATTGAACTAAAACTAAATGTATGAAATTCGTCACTCCTAATGTTAAACATTTCAAAACTAATGTAATTTTAAATGGGGAGGAACTGAGTCTTGTTGATACCACCATTTTTCTTTTCTTTATTCTTTATTGTACACACAATAAGTTGGTAACAATTATTAAATATTTAAATAAATGTACAAAGGCGAGCTTAACCCTAATAAGAGTTCTCTTCCAGCAAACCTATTTTTCTTGGAATCACACTGGACGCAAAGCTTCAATGGCTCCCCCATATATCAAAACTAGCTAGCAGACTTAGTTCTGCAGCATATTCTGTAAAAAAGATTAGAACTCTTACCAGTGTTGAAACAGCTAGAATAGTTTACTTTAGTTATTTCCATAGCATTACGTCGTATGGTGTTTTGCTATGGGGACACGCGGCTGACACTGAAATTATATTTATTTTGCAAAAGAGGGCCATTAGAGCAATATATAATTTAAAACCAAAAGAGTCACTGGGACAAAAATTTAAGGAAATCAGTATATTAACTCTGCCCTCTCAATACATTTATGAAAATGTATTGTACGTGCACAAAAATAAAAGTAGTTTTGCGAAAATAAGTGATATTCATTCTGTAAATACTAGGAGCAGACACAAGCTAGTAGTACCATTTACTCGACTCCACCGAGTCAGTAATTCATTCTTGGGGCGATGTATACGCTTTTACAACAAAATCCCGGAAAATATACAAAATTTGTCGTACACAAAGTTCAAAAATGTTATTAAACTAAGTTTGTATAAAAAGGGTTATTATAATATTAAGGAATTTATGGATTATAATAAACCCTGGGAAGGGTGATTGCTACCAAGCTATTTTTAATTTGTCTTGTGTTGTTAATTGTAAACATGATTGTAAGCTATTATTGGAAAAAAATAGTCCCGCTGGTTGGTTTCTTGCTGGTTCTTCCCAGGACAGAGGTTTTTTTTGCGAACCAGTGGTAAATTAAAAAAGTGACTTTCAATAAGTATTGTTACAATCTACATTGAATAAAAAAGTTTCTGTTTCTGTTTCTGTTTCTGTCTAGCGCTTTGAATAACGAGCCCAATTGCTTACTGGAATTTGGTGAACTTTCGGATGCAGGCGTAGAGAGTGTGAAATAGCATAATAAAAAAAACGTTCAAGTGCGTGTCGGGGCACTCACAAGAGTAGGGTTCCGCTGTTGCCTGTCATAATACGTGAATATAATATATAGAAAGGGGCTTGTTGATACTATGGGCATATTAAGAGAGTTAGACGATTAAAATTGGGCCCAAATTGGATGATTGTAAATGAAGGACTTATTTTTCAAGCGGACTTTATGTATATTTAACATATATATATACTATTTTGGGGGGATAAGTCGCTCGCGTCCGTAGGCCTCGACCACCTAATCCTAGGCCCACCCTACACGTTTCTCCGGGTGGTGCTAAAAGAGCGACAAAGCCGAAAGAACGGACTCGGCTACTCGCCATGTGGTAGCGGCGTAAAATATACAACCTCCTAGTTTTTGCACCATGAGGCAAAGAGGAAAAGAAATGGCCCCGAGTTTCTGGTGCCCCTTTAATGGGGCAGGAGTGCGAAGAATCTCCGGGAGGAAAACCGGCGACGAGGTTCGCCACCCGTCACGTTCTGTCTCCCGGAGGGGTGAAAAGAGGATTGCGGAGGCCCGTCTAGCTACGCTGAATGTATGTGTAGCAATTAATGATAAGATGGATGAAGTATGCGATATAATGTATGATAGAGGAATAGGTGTGTTATGTGTAAATGAGACCGGAATGAAAGGATGTCACTACACATGGCATATATACCGCGTACTGGTTCGGTGTAGACGAGGCCGAGCGAGCATGCCAGGGAGTCGGTATCATCCTTTCAGAAAGAATGGGTCAATGTGTGAAAGAGTATGAATGTGTAAGCCCGAGACTGCTATGGATACGAATAAAAGTGGGCCTAAAGAAGTTGTTTGTTCTAGGGGTCTACTCCACAGTCATGTCTAAGCCCACTTATATCCGAGAGCAGTTTTGGGAGATGGTAAGGATGGTGTTAATGAAATGTAAGGAAAATGAAAATATTGTTGTGTTAGGAGATTTTAATCGAAGGGTTGGGGTGAGGAGGCTTGGCTATTGAAGGATACTGGGAACGTTTGGTGATCAAAGTATTAATGAGAATGGTGAAAGCCTCCTCACCGTATGTGTGGAAAGGAATCTTTTTGTGACGAACACTTTCTTTCGTCATAAGAAGATTTACATGTATACTTGGGAAAGAGGTGATGATAAAAGCATGACGGATTTCATAACTGTGGATGAAAGAATGAGGAGCGCAGTGGTGGATACAAGGGTTTACCGGGGGTCCAATGTAGGGACGGACCACTTCCTGGTCTTATGCCGAATTAGGGGTTTATTCAGACGTTGGCGGCATAGGACATCTATGTCTAACACTGCGTTACAGCGTATAAGAATTGAGAGGTTACAAGACGAAGATGTGAAAGACAAGTACAAATGTAGACTGAGAGAAAATATAAGTAATTTGGATAAGTTGTGTGTGAATGAGTTAGACATGGAGAATGTATGGCATAATGTTAAGAAAGGCTTAGTGGATGCAGCTACCGAAGTATGTAGTGTTAGTAAGAGAACGAATGAAAGGAAAAACAATACGTTATGGTGGGATGATGAGATACGTATGGAGTTTGAAGCAAAGAAGAGAGCATGGCTAGATTTACTAGCGACCAAAGCTGGTAATTCTGGCGGTAAGAATGATGAGATTGAAAGAAAAAAGGCAAAGTTTAAACGTCTAAATAAGAGAGTAAAAGAATTAGTTGAAAGGAAAAAGCAAGAAATAACGGATAAGAATGATAGAAGCATATCGGATAACTTCCAGGCAAATATTAAAATGTTCTGGAAACTCGTAAGAATTACCAGGGGACATTCAAAACAGCCTAGATTGAATGCGATACGAGACGAGAATGGCTGTATTCTGAATGATGAAGTGTTGAGTCTAAAGAGATGGAAGGAATATTTTGAAAGCGTTTATAAGTGAGGAGACGTGTGAACTAAATGAAATAGAAATTCCGAAAGAAGATGAAAGATATAGGGAGATAAGTATAGATGAAATAATGAAAGCAATGAATAGCATGAAAGTAGTTAATGAAATAGAAATTCCGAAAAAAGATGAAAGAGATAGGGAGGGTGTGTACAGATCAAGTCTTTTCCATACGCATGATCGCGGGGAAGTTTTTGGCGAAAAACCAAAGTTTTTTGTGCGTTCATGGATTTGGAAAAAGCTTATGACAGAGTGTACAGGGATGTGTTATGGCAAACGCTGAACGCATTTAGGTTGAGCCCTGGTTTAATACAAGACTTAACGTCTCTGTATAGGGCCTCGAATGTTTGTGTTAGGATCAACGAGGCCCACTCGCACTGGTTTGGCACCCATAAAGGTGTCAAACAGGGCTGTGTAGCTTCCCCGTGGCTGTTCAACCTATTTATGGATAGTTGTTTGGAAAATTTGAAAGTTGAATCTTCAAATCTTCTCTCTTTAAATTAGAATGTTTTTTTTTTTAATTTCAATATCCTCCCAATCATCCTTAGTAGGAATTGGTATCTTTTGAGAGGATTTGTGGTCTATCAAATCTGAATAATGTTTGAGACGATCCTGAACATGTTGACATACTGCAAACTTCCTATCAGATTTGATAGACCACAAATCTTCGTAAGAACACCGATTCCTACCAAGGATGATAAAAAAGATCCTAATTTCAATAGAGAAGATTGCTGAGTCTACCATCTGCTTGAGATCACATAATTAATAATATTTCGGCAGTAAAGCACTCGAAACATCGAGAAAAAGTTAAAATTAAGCGCGATAAGATCCGTAAAATTAGTTTCATTTAATGTGTCATATTCACGTAATAAGAAATCATTATTGATTTATTAAGATTTAAATATATGTAATGACACAAACAGTTTAGAACTCTGCTTCTATTCAGTCCAAGTGAAGGTGAGTACTAAACGCCTGGTTATTTTTTGATTGGTATTGCAAATTGTAGTTATCGAAATTTAAATTTTGAAAATTTGTAATAAAACTGTAACAAGATTTTTGGAAAATAGTTAAAAAGATAATCTAACTCACTTATACAGCCGACCAAACTGGAAGCATAAATCATACTACCCCAATTTAAAAGATTGGAGAAGAAAAGGGTGCTTCTAGGTAAAGATAATTATGTAAGAGTAGCCTGACGTAAAGCTTAATAACATAATTATTTAAGTTCCATTAAGATTGTGCATTCTACTTAGTCATTATTTTTTTACATAATGCATTTATATTTTTGAATGTGATTTCATATTATATTTCAATGATTTTATTTTATAGAATAAGGGTGACCAACGAGCACACAGTCCACCTGATGGTAAGTGGATTCCGTAGCTCTAACTCTTACTTTTGCTTTTTGTGCAGCTTCTCTCATTGTTTGCTTCTAATAATTATCGTTCTGTAATAAACCACGACGTTGACATGCTTCACGATATTTTTCGGCATAACAGAGGATCTTGCTAAGACATTTGAGGTAGTATAGGCTCACATAAATAATATTCCGTGTAATTTACTATGGTTAAATGATAATTTAAAAGTAACAAACGTTGGTTATTAATGTTGCAACTGCCAACATTTTACATTTTAAAAGAGAAATCAAATTTTCCTACCGTTTTTGTAGTGTCGCCGTATACGCACATATTTTTTATTTTATTAACTATTTAAAAAAAATATATCATCATTTTGCTCTTCGTTTTGAACACCTCGAATACAATTTCTAACTACGTAAGCCAACCCGGCCAAGTTTTAACCGACGAATACCACTTATATATGAAAACAGCTTGAGAAATCGGGGTAAAATTTCTCGTCTCGTACAGCTCCGAAATGGCTCCGAACGTTAAGACAAAGTTCAACCAGTGTGGGTTTTCCCTTTTACTTTCTTTCACTTCTGAGCGTATGAGGAAGTTTACAGTCACAGAACGTAACGTAAATAAAAATAGCGCTAATCACACTAATATCGTTGCGTAATAAAATTTTAAAATTCACAACGGAAATATTGACCGGTAGAACAGATGCTGACATAATAAAACAGTGAGCTAAGTAGTCAGGCATGTTCGGAAAAGGGCACCTCGCCTATAAGATGGGGTGATTAACCGAAAAGGCATGGGAGTCGATGAAAGAAAATGGCTCTTATGTTTATTAAAGGACGCGTAATTGACTGTAATTATAATGACGATAATAGCTACAGTTTAGAATATTAAAATGTAAAATACGAATATTATGTCATTACGAGTATGTTAAACCAGTCGTTTCCACTGGTTGATGAAGACATTAACTGCAATATTACTATATGAAAACATGGTCATATAATGATTTCTTATATTTACTCGAACACTACACATTGATTAAAACTACTTTTACGAATTTTATCGCGTTCCGGAAACGTTCCGGGAAGTCTGCAGTTTGCGATCATATCCTGGACGGCCCCAAACATTACATCAGATTTGATAGACCACAAATCCTCGCGAAAGAACACCGATTCCTACCCAGGATGATACGTGAGGCTATTTAAATTAAAAAAAATCCTAATTTTGTTAATCTTAGGGAAGGAGGCTGGGTACTACCACCTGCTTGGGATCCTATAGTCAATAAAATTAAAACTAAACCCAAGCATACCACTGCAAGACCTCAGGACATAGTCAGTTAATTTTGAATAGATCGGACCATAAACAATAATTAAAAAAGCTGAAGGTACTCCGGGTTTAACAATGACATCGAGACGTTAGTCATCTCAGTCCCCCGTGACCATGGGTGCTGGAAAGCACCCGAAACGTCGGGAATTAAAAATAAAAGTAATTAAAAGTAAAATAAACGCGATAAAATCTGTAAAAGTAGTTTTAATTAATATGGTCATAGTAATAATATAGTAATCAATCAATTAAACTAACTTTAGTGAAGCCAATGCGTGATCCTGATGAACCAGTATATTTACTGTGAAAAATGTTCAGAACGTGAGTTCGCATGAACGGTTACAAACAGTACAAAACACGCATTGTTTACCCTGTTTAGACGATATATGAGTACGTGTTTATCTAGTTATTGCGTTTTGGTTTATTGATTAATCAGTTTACGTACGTTGCTTAGTAATTTGTCATTGATCAACCATCAGTCCGTAACGGAACGCGTCACATAGCAGGAATCACTGTATTTTAAAAAGCTGGTTCTATTTTGTAAACAAACAAAAGTATCATTATTTTGTTTCTATAACAGTAACCAATATGCAAGGAACTGCAAGGTAAAATGTCATCATTTCTATAATCGCTTTTTGATATGCTTTGAAACAACACTGTTTAGTGAAGTATAATTAAAGCTAGATAAAATTAACACAATATATTAAATATTTAAGCAAATACTTTTGGATTCTATTTCTTTAACAGCCCTTTTAATCTACTGCAAAATCTGCAAACTGGTGTGCATAAATAAAACGTTATCAATTCTCATCACATTTGCAGACAGGTTGGTGAGCACAACAAACAACAACTGAAGTTTATCTGTCGTCAGATTTACATTTGTTCGTTCTTAAACAAGGTGTACCATGTACAGGTGAGGTGACACACGGGGAAAAAGGAGTTATTACACACTATATTACCTGGTGTCCCATTATGAACTTATATTATAAATTTAACGTAATTTTCGGTAGTAATACATTTTTCTATGACAACTTTTGTAATATATGAACATTGAGGTTAAGCTATGGAGAACAAAACGAACGCACAACGCATATGTATATGAATTGGGAAAATACACTACCGCAATAGAAAGGTTTTAGAGGAGAGTTCGAAAATGTTGTGAATTTTTCGATCACCATTTTTTTTTAAACGTACTGTCAGTTCCGTTTCCGATTCTCTAAACTGGCCGTATGAAAGCCAGCAGTATTGCTGCTTCTTTCCCATAGAATACTATAATGTATTATAGTATTCTATGTTCTATAATATGTATTATAGTATTCTATGTTCTTCCCGTTCGAGCCGAAGCGACGCGGCTCTACCATTTAAAATTATACGCAATCAATAAAATAATTTAAAAACATTGAAAATATGTAATTATGAAAGTTAAAGAGATCGCATATATTTTCTGTTTAACGTCGTTGTTTACACATTTTTTAATTTAAAATTACTGTTATGATCGTATAGACAAGAAACATTGCTTAGTATCGATATTGTATGTTGTCCCATGGCCAATCTTCGTTATTATTCTATTATTTCGTTTCGCAGTACATCAATTAGAAGTTAGAGGAAATAAGATTCGGCTTTCTACTTCTATTATCGATATTATGCTCTTTTTTATTTTATAATCATGCTCTTTTTTATTTTATAATCAGATTTTTTATAATTTAAACGTAACAAAACCATAACTTGCTTTACAGTCTTATCAAACGTCCTGAGCACCTGACCTGAGTATATATATATATATATATATATATATATATATATATATATATATATATATATATATATATATATATATAAACAAATGTTAATAAAATAAAGCAAAAAAGTAGTTATTATAAAAGCAACCAAAACACATTCCGTAACATACATAGAATACTATAATACATGTATTATAGTATTCTATGGTAACATGATTTTGCCAAACACTCTTGGGACTCTCAAAGATCATACGATATTCTTATCCAACCAACGCCTTACAGATATAAAGAATTTTGTAAAAAGTTATTAATGAATAATAATATAACTAATTAATTGAAATAATAATTTACTATAGATACTAATATTTTACGTAGTAGAGCCACGTTGCAGCCATATTATGGTATGTATAATATGGTTGTAGCACGAATAGGTCGGCTTTCCGTGGGTCGGCTCGACCGGAGAAGGACTACGCTCTCACAGAATACCAGCATAAAATAGCAGCTTAATGCTGCTGTGTTTCGTATAGTGAGTGTAGAAAACTGTAGAACCTTTTTTACTGGAAACGGGGAACCCTTTTTACTGGAATGGTATATTATACAAAAATCTAGAAATTTTTTTTTCACTTATGAATCACTTAAAAATAGTGGTTAGCCTTTTTTTAATGTTCATTAATTTATTAGAATCAGCAACATGGATGCCTTACTCTTTGTTTTGATACTCGAAGTGGTCCTTCTGCAAATGCAAATTTTAGGTAAGTACAATACACTAAATTGTGATTATCTACGTAGGTCACTCAATAAGTTTTGAGATGCTCGAAATTTAAAAATGGAACGCACCCGTGTTATATGTTTCTATAAAGCAAATTTATTTAAAAATAGAACTCCATAAGCCAATTGCTCAATATAAAAAAAAACAAAGTTTTATTAATTTTCCTGCAACGCTTCCCGCGCTTTTCATTTAAAACGATGGATCTTAACCGTTAACATTTGCGCGCTATCATATATTATGATTTTAAATTTGGTTTAACCGAACAATTATGTTTACAACGTTTATAATCAGCATTAAGGGACTCAGCTCCATCACGGGCAACAATTTTTAGGTGAATTCAAAAGTAATAAAATTAACCAAGATGACCAAAGAACCAGGGCTCCGCAAACAGCAGTAACGGCAGAAAATACATCGACTACTAAAATGCGAAGAATCACATATACGGACATTGAAAAGATTGTAGGCATTAGTTTGGGGACCATTCATACCATCCTACATCAACATCTTGGAGTGAGGAAGCTTTGTTGTCGATGGATCCCTCGTTTGCTCTCCGAAAGCGAAAAACCGACTCGTGTGGATTGGTGCCATGAAATGCATCTACGTTTTGAGAACGGGGCATCTAGGCGTATTTCAGAAATCTTTACTGGTGACGAGACATGGATCCGGAAAATAAAAGGAAAGCATCGGTATGGGTCTACTCTGTAGGACAGTTACCGACAAAACTGCAAAGACCTCGCAACATCGGCAAAAACATGGTGGCTAGTTTTTTTTTTGGCGGAGCGGACATTTGTCGACGTCAGTGCTGGAAAATTATAGGTTAGTCAAGTCTGAATGGCATACTACAGTTGCATTACCCAAAGCTTTTCAAGCTGTACGGGAGAGAAGACTAAAGACCAGGCTTCGGGGAATCATGCTGTATCACGATAACGCCTCCTCCTGGAACAAAAACATTTACTGAGGATTCTGTTGTTGAAACTCTAAGTTACCCACCCTACAGCCCTGACTTAGCTCCTTGTGATTTCTTTTTGTTCCCAAGAGTCAAAGCAAATAAAAGGCAAGTTTTTTTCAAGCGCCGAAGAAGCCGTATCTGCCTACGAAGAAGAAATTTCGGACCTGTCAAGACTGGCAAAAGTGTTTTCAGAGTTGGTTTAGGCGAACGGTACTTTGTATAGAGCATGATGGAGAATATTTTGAAAAGAAGTAAAATATATATAGAATACTTTTTTATATCTCAAAACTTATTGAGTGTCCTACGTATTACATATATTATTCCACGAAATCTATTGATCTTATATAATTTCATAGCACAATTCTCTTTTTTTTTCTTCGATAAAACGAAATAAAATATCTTTCTATCAAATGAGAAAATAATTAATTTCTAGGTTTGCCTATCAAAATTAATGAAAGATATTGTTCGCCTGCGAGGCACATTGAAATAAATACTTGCCATTTATTTACGTAAAGTGATAAATTAAGAAACCTTATTTTCTTTATGAGCCCTTTATCAGTCCATAGCTGGAATTAGACTTCTTGCCGTTGTGGAAAGGGATTTGGCGAAGAAATATAGAATAAAAAAACTAACCACCGTATCTTTTTTCGAGTGTGTTGGTCAGGCCTTTATTTGCGTTAAATATTTTAACACGTAAGAGGTCGAAGATCCTACTACTGTAGAGCTTAACTCTGAAGGCGAAACTAGCCTACTAAACTAGCACCATCTACCTTAAAACGGCGACTGATGCACACAGTAACGAAGTTTGTGACTTCTACCATATAACAATGCTTGTACCATGGCTACGTCGTAGTTATTGCTTCCGAGCTACAACTAGAATGATTACAAACTGTGAAACTAATGAAGGAGCACTAAAATATCTACCTACTATATTGGAATGCTTACGAAATTTTTCGAAATGGTACGAGGATGGGATATCCAAAAAGCGGGAAACCAACGAAGTAGACATTAGGCTATTGATACAAAATCTCACCTCATTGAAGATGCGCTGTTAAGAAAAATTTCCGTATAATATTTCCTTGCATACATAGAAAATTCCAGGCACTTTCACCTTGTCCACGTATAAAGTGTAGGCTCAACTATCTAGCCTTCGATTGCGATCCAGATCCTCAAGGCGAGAAGAAGCGACGAACACCGAGAAACATCTCTCTTCCAACTTATTTGATATTTCTTTGAAATAAAAGTCCGTCCGTCGTACGTCCATCTGCCCGCTTACGAAGTGACGAAACCAAAAAAATTCTACAAGCACAAATTACTTCTAACATTGCAAATCAAAAGCTACTAAATATCTTAAGCAATTCGAGAACACAAACAAGTTTCCTATTGCATCCCGCGCTGCCGCTGGTAGAGGCAATCGTTTCGCCCTATGAAACACGGACGCCTGCAATCGCATAAAGCACCTGGATGCAACAAGAAAGCCAACATCATTAAGGCAGCTGCTAGTATGTGGTGGATCATATAACTCAATATTTCACATAGAAGGCGCGGGGTGGTGCATGATAAGGGAAGGCACCCTGGCGAGTCGATCCGTGGCTTGGGAGCTTAAACCCACCTACCGACCAGTAAATTAGCTACGCTCGCGCATTTATAAATTGCATTCAACAAAGTTTTAGAATATCTAATACAGTCCACTCCAGTTCGTATAATTTTACCAATTAACTATCAAAGTCCACAATATAGACAGCCATAGTTCCGGAGCGCCGATTCGAGATTGGAGAAGGGAAAGGGAAAGAGCCAGTAGTAACACTACTATAACCACTAGACCAACGGGGCTGTCAATCGTACTGCCGAAGACTGGAAAGGATAGAAGTCACGCCACCAGCTATCGCCAGAAATTGATTGCGTCGTTGCAGCACATTGCAAAGCTCGCAAGATTTTATTCAAATTTTGAATGTGTTGATTGTACGATGCTCTATGATCGTTGAAAACCAAATTCAAAGTAGTTCAGCAATTGTGAAGATCAGCGCGCACAAGCGCATAGACACATGCGATTTGAATATTTATATCTAAGTAATATTATGATAGATTTTGGGGTATTAAGTACCTCCTTGTAAACTTTTAACTTACTTATACTATTACGTGCACAGTTGCACACGTGTTGTAGCTCCTAAAGCAATCTCATCAACGATGAATCGACCACTCAGTAAGATTGAAAAGACAATTTATAAAACTCCTTACTACAAGAATAGCACATTACAGCTGCCTTACAATACAATAAACTAACAATCACAACTAACAACTCACACAAACTAACAATATATTTAAAAATAAAATACAACTAGAGTTTAAGAAGACTATACTTAGGTACTATGTAACGGAACGCGAATAACCCGGGTTCGATCCCCGCCAGAAACAATGAAATTGTTAATTGCTATTTTAAGTGCTGATTTCCCACGTGCTCGGCGGTGAAGTAAAACATCGTGAGGAAACCTGCATGTCTGAAGAATAAGAAAAAAAAATATTTCAAAGACATGTGAAGTTTGCCAACACGCATTGGGGCAGCGTGGCGGACACTTCCTTGCCCTAAAACCCTCTCAGAAATGAGGGGAGGCCTGTGCCCAGCAGTGGGATGTATATAGGCTGTAACTTTACTTTTATACTTACTATGTGCAGGGTATACGCTACAACTTGAGATTAATTTATTAATTTTACTTAACATTTATTCTTACAGAAAACTACAATGATAACCTAAAATATATGGCAACATTAATTAGCTTTTCAGCGATTGAACCAAACACTGAAATCGCTCACCGAAATCGACATGATCTGATGGAGTGACGGTAGCATACATTTATTTGATCACGACGGAAGGATATTTAAGGGATATTTCAAGTGATCACCTTACCGTTTAATATGATGAAACAAGTAGAGGGTGGGTGCGTAGCTACCGCCGTTTCAGCCGTATAAATGATAGGGGGCCCCGGGCTACAGAGGCCCTGAACGTGTGTAAGCCATGGACGTATAAATGGTGTGAGCAAAAATTCGTAAAATGTTATTCACAATCTCACTTAAACTCATAGGCCGTACTTCTCGAGAAAGAAATCATATCACCAAATAGTGGCCAACAGAAGACCTGTCGAAAATTGACCAATTTTCTGTAGTTTTTCGATACATCTCGAAGACAGAAAATTATGATAATATATCTAAAGAAATAAAAATCTGCGAGTTCGTTTTGAGATGTACAGCAGTATCCGATTGTAGTGCAGGACCTAAAACTGTAATTTTAAATACTACAAAAGAATATGAAATTGATTTGTCCAAATGTAGGGGCAGGGTTACGATCATAGCGAGATGCAGCTCGCTCTAGTCACCTTCGCACGAATAAATTCGATGAAATTTTTGAAAAAGTGTAGCAAGATCGGCCAATTAGTAGTTCTTCACGACATAGCCGAAGAATTGACCACAAAACACTTTTGAGCCATTTGAAAATGACTGGCTATACAAAACACTTTGACATTTAGGTACCACACGAGCTCACTGAAAGAAACTTAAGGAATCGTGTACTCATTTGTGATTCTCTATTAAAACGTAATAAAACTGAACCATTTTTGCAAAGATTAATCACTGGTGATGAGAGTGGATCACCTACGACAAGATCGTGCGAAAAAGATCATGGTGAAAGGGTAGTGAAGTCCACAGACTGTAGCAAACCCCGGATTAACACACAATAAGTTGATGCTGTGTGTTTGATATAATTAGGAAGGCAACGTTTATTATGAGCTTTTACAGCTGGGCAAAAACATCGATTCATTCTATCCCTACTACCAACAACTAGTAAGACTCAAGCACGAAGTAGCGAAAAACGGTCGTTATGGATCATTGGAAAAGGAGTGGTCTTTCATCATGATAACGCCAGACAACCAAGAACTTTAGCCACTCAGAAAAATTGAGAGAGCTTGATTCGGAAGTGTTAATGCATCCATCATACAGTCTTGACCTTTCACCCTCAGATTTTCACCTTTTTCGGTCTCTTCAGAATTCTTTGGGTAATGTTAGGTTAACATCAAGAGAGGAAAGTCAAAACTACTTGTCGCATTGTTTTGATCAAAAATCCTAATATTTCTACAGCAACGGGATTATGTTATCTATTGAAATAATACTAGTTTTTACGGAATATATCGCGTATATTTAACTTTTTAAATACCCGACGTTTCGAACGCTTTACAGCACTCATGGTCACGGGCGGGACTGAGATGTTCAATGTCCATATGTCATAGTTAACCGCGGTTACCATAGATTAAAATTTAACTTTTGTTCCGATCTATGCAGTATGAACTTATGGTATCTTGAAGTCTTGCAGTTGTATGCTTGGGTTGGGATTTAATTTTATTTATTATAGGATCCCAAGCAGATGGTAGCACCCAGCCATCTTCTCTATTGAAATTAGGATGTTTTTTGATTTCAATAGCCTCGCGAATCATCCTTGGAAGGAATCGGTGTTCTTTAGCGAGGATCTGCGGTCTATCAAATCTGATGTAGTGACGGGGGCGATCCTGTACGTGTTCACAGACTGCAGACTTCCCGGAGCGTCGATTCTTCACATCAGCTATATGTTCTTTAACGCGGGTTTTTATTGATCTTTTAGTTTGTCCTATGTAGGAGAGACCACATTCACAATCAAGCTTGTACACTCCTGCATCTTGCAGAGGGACATTACACTTGACCGATGGTAAAAACTGACCAATCTTCTTCAGCGGCTTGAAGTATGTTTTGATGGAAGCGCGCTTCAAGATGTAGCCAATCTTGTCAGTGACTCCTCTAACATATGGCAGTACAGCAGGTACACGCTCGACTGTGGCCGGCTTCACTCGTTCACTGTGACGTAGGCGCGGGACTCGAAGCTTGTTGTCATGCAAAACTTGCTTGACATGGTGGAGCTCTGCAGCCAGGTGTTTACTGTCACAGATCCCTCGTGCTCTCTGAAACAAAGATTTACCCACGGTAGCTAGCTGTGAAGGATGGTGGTGAGAATCACCGTTTAAATATCTATCTGTATGGGTCTTTTTTCTATACACAGTATGGCTCAAGGTGTTATCAGGATTCCGAATTACTAACACATCTAGAAAAGCTAAGGAATTGTTTGCCTCTAACTCCATTGTGAACTGAATTTTAGAATTTATAGAGTTAAGATGGTCTAAAAATGCAGTTACTTTATCTAAAGGTAGAATTGTGAAAGTGTCGTCTACGTACCGCTTGTAGAACCTTGGATTTATGGGAGAACTAAGCAGGGCTTTCTCCTCAAAGTCTTCCATGAATATGTCGGCGACAATGGGAGATACAGGTGAGCCCATCGCCACACCATCTACTTGCTTGTAGAACTCCTCCTTCCACAATAGGTAGCCAGATGTAAGGCAGTGTCTGAGTAATACTGCATATTCTACGGGCATGTTGTTTTCTTCCAGCCTTCTAGTTACAATTGAGATGCAATCTTCAACAGGTAAGCATGTAAACAATGACTGCACATCAAAACTGACCATAGTTTCATTGTCTGCCAGATGTAGGTCTTTAATCTCGCTGACAAAATGGTAGGAATCCTTTATGTGTGCTCTTGTATGTCCCCTGAGTGGTGAGAGTATTTTCGCTAAGTGTTGAGCCAATCTGTAAGTTGGTGAATCGATTTGGCTCACTATGGGACGTAATGGAGCATTGGGCTTGTGTATTTTTGGTAACCCATACAATTTTGGTGATTTGGCGCACGTAGGTATTATCCATTTTACGTCCAGATTTAATTTTTCGGAGTGTTTCTTTATGAGGTCACTAGTTGTTTTTAGTGTGCTATTTGTTGGGTCGTTTTTAACCTTTTTGTAAGTACTTACATCCGACAAAAGTTCTTGTATTTTAGAATTATAATCTGACGTATCCATGACTACCGTGGCGTTTCCCTTATCTGCGCGGAGTATCGTAAGTTCGTGTTTATTGCGTAGGTTCTTTAACGCTATAAATTCGTCTTTGGGAAGATTCGGTTTAGGCACTGAACATCGACGTAACATAGACGAAATGTCTTGACGTATCGCCTCCAAATCTTCTTTCCGCATATTATTTTTAAATAAACAGTCCTCGACACTACAGATAATTTCTTCGTACGGTAATTTGCGGGGTGTAAGTGCAAAGTTTAGGCCTTTGGATAAAACCCTAATTGCACAGAGTACTTTTTTATATAGGGAATAGAGGTCTCTCTCGACGCCTTCAAATAGGAATCGACAATGACGGTGCTGCCGTCTGCATGAATGATATGGAACTACTTTCAGTGTATAACTGGATATACATAGGTAGGATGCCTTCTTAAATATTCATTGTTATTATTTTATTAATTAATTTATATAACTAATTATCCTTATTCCGTGTGGTATATTATACCGAGTACATTTTCTCTACTTAGTATATATTCTCACATTACATTATATGCACACACGGAATAGGGAAAAGTAGTTATATAATAAAATAAAAGAATGTAATAAATAAAATAAACTAACGATATTTTTGTACTAGAAGGGAAAATTTACAATAGTAAAACCACAATGTCTTTAAATTAATCATTTAATTCGTCTTTTAAAACACTTATAAAATAATTTAACGATAATTTTTGTACTAGAAGAGAGAATTTACTATAATAAAACCTTAACATATAACATAACATAAACACTCACGCCTGTCACCCAGAGGGGTAGGCAGAGACTACGGACTTCCATTTGACACGATCCTGACATACCTCTTTCGCCGTTAAGGTACTTTTTTAAGGTTTCGTTAAGGGTACTTCTAACGTGGCCCATTTTCAAAATATCGCCAATTTGGTCGATAAACTTTTTTCTAGGGCGTCCCTTCCCGACTCTGCCGTTCACATCTGCCATATAAATTTGCTTTGTCACTCTTTCCTCATTCATTCTTTCTACATGACCAAACCACCGAAGCATTCCTTTCTTAATCCTGGTCACAACATCATCTTGCATACCACATTTATCTCTTATCACGCAATTTCTCACCCTGTCATTCAGATTCAACCCTAGCATACTCCTTAAAGACCGCATTTCTACAGCATTTATTCTACTTTCGTGCTTCTTCTGCCACACCCAGCTTTCACTACCATACATTAAAGTAGGGACTAACACAGCATTATGAATTACCATACGTGCCTTTTTTGACACATTCTGGTTCCTCACAATAGAGTGTAGTGTCCCATTCACTCTATTCCCTGCATTTACTCGTCGTTCTATATCCTTATCATATCTACCATCCCTGCTAAATACACATCCCAAATACACAAACTCATCCACTTGTTCAATTAACTCTCCTTCTATTCTTATTTCACATACCGTTTTGCTTTCTTCTCTTTAAAAAACCATCACTTTCGTCTTACTTGCGTTCACTTTCATTCCCCTTTCTTTTAATACCCAGTTCATTAATGTAACCATCATTTGCAACTCAGCCGCCGATGACGCAAATATGACTTGATCATCGGCATACAAAAGGCATTTGACGGTTAACTCGCCCATTCTTAACCCGCATTCTTCATCTTTCAAAGTTTGCAAACACCTGTCCATAAATAGGTTGAACAGCCACGGGGAAACTACGCAGCCCTGTCTGACACCTTTTCGGATGCCAAACCAGTCCGAGTAGACCCCATTGATCCTGACACAAGCACTCGAGTCCCTATAAAGAGACCTTAATGCCTGTATCAAACCAGCGCTCAACCCATATGAGTTCAGTGTTTGCCATAACACATTCCTGTCCACTCTGTCATAAGCCTTTTCCAAGTCCATGAATGCACAAAAAACTTTCTGGTTTTTAGCCAAAAACTTCTCCGCAATCATGCGCATGGAAGACTTGATCTGTACACCCCATTCCCTTTCTAAAACCCGCTTGCACATCCCAAATTTTTCCATCAGTTTCTTTCATAACTCTTTCAATTAACACCTTAGCATACAGTTTACTCACAATACTAAGCAAGCTGATACCACGGTAGTTTTTGCAGTCCTGCAGTCCTTGCAGTGTAAAACCACAATGTCTTTAAATTAATCATTTAATTCGTCTTTTATAACACTTATGGAAGTATTTTTTCGCCTTTATTTGAAATACATCCTCATAATCATTGGAGTCTCTCTTCCCTTTTAATATTTTGTTTATATCATTACAGTAATTGTTTATGAAAAATCTGCAAGATAAATTTATAATAAATTCTATAATTTTGTCTTTGTGTTGATCACAATTTAAAAAATCAAATTCTATATGTAGAAATAATATAGTTTTTATGAATTCTTTTAGATTTTCATAATATAAATAACGTTTTAAAATTTCGTTGGTAATGTCTTGCATTGCAGATATGCAAGAGAGGAGAGATTCGGAAGGACTGACAAGCCAACGTCTGCCAGCATATTCTCGGCATTTAATATATTCATTTTCTTGAGAGGCAACCATGTTTTTAGCGCATTGCTGACAATTTTTAAATATTTTCTTTCTAGCACTGTGTACAAAATATCCACTCACATATTGTAGAGCGCCTAGTACTCGGGGATCATTTTCCTTTTGACTTAGTTCAGTTACTTGCACTGTGGGTATGCTATCAATTTCACTGGTCACCGTGGCTTGGCAGTCATCTATTATGAGGGTGTATAAAACTTCACAATAGTCTTTTTCACAATTTGCCCCAGGGGCATGGACACTAGATATGTTATTTATTAATAAGCTAGTGTAGGCACTTTCAAACCTTTCTGTTGTGGGGTTTGTGTTGCGGCACCCATGGCTTCTAATAGCCCCGAAAAAGTTTTCTATGGGGTCTTGGTTTAGGTGCCTCATCCAAACAGAAGTTATGCCATAGTCATTTTTTAATTTTTTTAAAAGTATTTGAACACCATCTATTGTCCATACCCAATTTTCTAAAGTAGGGACTTTCTCAGCTTTACCTGTTACAATGTTAGTAAATTTCATATTTCTTAATTCTATTTTAGCCTTATTCCATACATTATTATGACAAGAATTTGGTCTTGCAGGTCCTAATAATGGCTTTCCATGTTGTTTTCGCTTTGTATAACTCCCGTTTAAAGAATCAAACAGTTGATCGAAAAAAAGGAGAACATCAGCTGTCTCTTTACATTCTTCGGAGAGAATTCCTTTGTCTGTAAAAAAAAAATGTTTTAGCAACATAATTCCGAATGTAAATACTATTAAGCTACACTTGAGAACAACATTTGACAAAATAATATTAAAAGTTTGTGTAGACTAGATAGAAGTGCATTCCGATCTTAGCAGGCTCTTCCAAATACCACGGCCAACTGCTGCAATCACGGCCGTGGTTGCTAGATCGCAGTCGCGCCTGTCGGGCTGTGACTGCCACAATCTAAATGTTACCTTTATACACAACATTAAAAGTTCTTAATACATGATGAGTAATTAATGTATAAAGGTACTTTATTTTACCTGCTAAATATCCCATGTTGGATGCTACTGTTTGACTGAAGATTTGTGTGGCATATTTGACCTTCATTTTGGAAATTTTATTTGGTATGACATGATTGTCCGTAAGCTTTGGCATTAGCCTTATACCTTTGTACCCAGGGTTTTCTTTGAGTAGCAATTCAATATGGTGCCATTTTGCTGTTCGCATTTGCTGATCACGTACATATGTTAGGTTTTTTGTTATTAAATTATTACGAGTGCATTTTATTAGATGGGGAGGGTCATATAGTGGAATGACTTCCTGATCGTTGACAAGAAACATATTCTCTATTGGCTCTCGTCCAGACTTTATAAAAATCCCTCTAGTCTCCTGTAGTAAAAGTTTAATGGCATGCCTATTATTGGTGCCTTGATCAGACACTGTTGCTATTACAATTAGCCCAGCCTCTTGTAATTCTTTAATTACATCTTTGAGTTGCACTGCTAATTCCGGTCCACTTGTTGCTCCTGCAGAAAATGTATATGATACGGGTTGTTTATAATTTTTTATCAATCCCCGTATCATGAACACTTGTGCATGATCAGCATAGTCAGGACTAGTTTTCCGGCCATCAGTGGCGAAACCAATTACCCTGTCTTTCCGCTCATTATAAGTTACATTGGCTTTCAATGTCATTTCGTCGAATAAAACTATGCACAGTCTCTCTTCTACTTTAAACTTTTCTGTAGCTTTTTTGATCTGAGCAAATATTCTTTTATTTATTCCTGGTTTTACATTTGCATGGTTTAAAAGTTTTGTGAGAGTTTGTGGAGTTGGCAAGATGAATATTTTTCTTAAAAATCTATAGCACTTTGGACTTTGTTTTAAAATTGACAAAGCTACAATTTTTTCCTCTAGAGAAAATCGTCGACCTTTGTACTTCTTTTTAATTTCCCTGAACTGCAGTAAAGTTAATATCTTAGCTGTGCTGGGCAACTTATCAATGGCTTTTATAAATGCAGGATTAGAAGTTAGTTTTTATACCTATGTTTTCTTTCATCCAGGCATAAGTGCTGGATGTAGCCATGGCATCAACCGCAAAATCTGAAATAGAAAGTATATAAATGTATATAATTGCGCCGAAAATAGTCATTATGACACCAATTTCAAACAGCAGCTCAAACCAATTAGAATCATCACTGATCTAGCTAGCTATCTACCTTTTGTGGTTGATGGTTCATCTTCTGGTGAGTGCTTCATCTGTCGAAGTGGTCTTCTTTCTACAAAGGTGAATTTGGGTAGGGCCAGTGGTCCTGAAACATAGATGTGCAAGAACTTAGACAAAAAACTTTTATTCAAGTGAACCAAGTTTCAAATTAAGTCTTAGTACTTTAGATTTTTAGCCAAAAGCTTAACAGAAATAAAATATGAGACAATAATAAATTGCAATTGGTATGTAGTCAATTTAATATTATTTTAACAAAAAATATTAAAGGGTCCACAAACATTATAAAGTGTCACTTTTTTAATTTCGTTACGACCTACTAAAGTCCACTGCTGAACATACATAAGCCACCCCTAAAGATTGCCTCATTGGGGAATATTTGCCATAGCTGCCATGCTTGGCAACCGCATTTTTTACCTGATTTGTTTTCCTCTGTCGCCTCTTACGACACCCATGGGATGATATAGGGTAGTGGTTTTTCTTACACCATCACTACATGGCCTATTTTTTATTTATTTGCTGAAAACTAATACTTCTTTTTGTTGGCAACAATTTTTTTTTCAATAAAACTGCTATTTTTGGAAAGAGCATAAGTTAAGATTAAAGATCTAGCATATTTAAATAGGTTGATCAAAAAAAAATGTTTCTCCAACTGGTTTCTAATTGTGAAATTATATTGCCAAATACGTTCAATCTTACACTTTAACATTGATTGAATGATTTATTGATATTATTTTTCCCAATAAAAAGTTATAGAATGGTCCATCACAATAAGAACAGAAGCAGCATTGTCTTTAAATAATGAAAAGTTGCCCTGATATATAATTTAGGTAATGCTTCATAATTTGTCCTGTATTTGAGAGTAGGCAGGTACCAGTCGTTTTATAGATTAGATATAAGGTTTCAACAAAAAATTATCCCTATAGCCCAATACAAAAAGTTCCTTCCCCTTTTTATTTACAATAGTTTTTTTTTATTCACAAGTCATACATTTGAATTATTTGTTTCTTTATTCAAAAGGGCTCCTAGTAGTGGCCAAGGTTCCATTAATGCCTAGTGTTAAAGAGCTAGAGATTGCCTGTGAAATCAAGGGACATATAAAATATAATAATAATATAAAACACAAATAGTACATAAGATGCTAAAACTAACCTGGCAGGTTTAATGTTGGTGTAGCAATATTACTCAATCTACCATAGCGACAACAAAACTTTTCTTCAAAGTGTGCATGACACACACGGCGGTGTTTGTATATGTCATCAGAGTCCAACCCAATAATATCACCTCCAATAGAATGGACCCATATATTAAAGCGTAGTCTATCTTTTTCTGGATTTGGAAATAAATGCAGAGGCATCTGCATACCTGAACAGAAATAAACACAATATGTTAATTAAAGTTATTAACTCTTATTGAAGTTACATGGTTGACCTTCTCAGAGTGTAGTCAAAAGACCTTCAAAATTTACTGGTCTCAGTCCAAAAGATATCACTTTCATCTGTATAAAATTATATGGATCTAGTTCAACCTTTTGGATCACTATTTTAAGCACTTATTCTAGTTATAGACTGACACTCTGACCAAAATGAGTAATATGGCAACCGCGTAGACAAGGGTATTTTTACAGAAGAGTAGACAAAATGACAGTATGGCTTAATTTCGCCTAAACTTGTTCTCGTTCGGACATTGTACGGAGCGTCCCAATCTAGTACTTGTCTACTCTCCGTCGGCAAACCTATTAGTAATGCTACGCAGGCACCTACATGCATTTTTTCTTAAGCATTTGAATTATATATTTGACTGAATGCTAAAACTTGATAATATTTAAAAAACTTACTTCCTGAATCCAAACAACCAGGAACACAACACTTTTTACTAGATAGCGACATAATGTCTGAAGTCTTTTAAAACAAAAACAAAAGTATTTAACAAACAAAACTCTATCTCAAACACAAACAGTGAACAATTTCACACAACCCAACGTAGACCTGGAGGAGGAGGACAAGGCACTCAACTCAACTCAATAAACTCAACAACAAAATGCAAAAATATCGAATTTAAACAAACAACCAACTGGAAGAATGTTAAATTGACATTAGAGGACATTTTGGATTTTGATAAGTCCCGTTCAAAATGGCCGGCAATAAAAATTTTATTTCTACTATACTTTAAACCAAAAATAGTAAAAAAGATTTGTTCTATGTTAATCGTGTAAACTGTTCGCTAAAATAATGAGACAAAAATAATTATTTAATAAAAACTATATTTTACGAAACGCACGGAAATTTTTTCTTCTTCTATACGTTCGTAAAATTCTACCAAAAGAGAAATAAATTCGTACATGGTTAGACAGGTTATGAGACTAATTTAGGAGTACGCCCAACACAGTTAGAGTTCGCACGATCAGATATGTTTAAAATTTGGTACCATAATCTATCGCCGGTGGCGTTCCCTGTATTACTGCTATAGAAGTAATAAATAATAATGCTACTATGTTAAAAAACCACAAATTTGTATTGGTTTTCTAACATTTTACATTCAACCCTAACTAGTACGAATATTTTTTTTAAATATCCTAACAATTAGTACTGAGATTGAATACCCTGCCTAATTGTTGCATCATCCAGTGTTTGTTTTGACAGATTATAGAGCGCGATTAATCTATGATCTGTGTTTGTCAATGGTTGCTTTCGGTTCTGGCATTGATTCAGATGTTTGACATTTGACTTGTTCGTTAATTTTTGATATTTTTCTATATGTTTGTTTTTGCATTCATTATATTTACTAATTTCGCGTTTATTTAATGTTTCCATGCAAAAATTATAGTCAAACGTCGTTAAAACTTTCTTCAATTCACTGGATGATGTGTCTATGGATTTGTTTATGTCATATAGATCGGAGCGTTTTTGTTGGATTACCGTCCGTAACAACTTTTTACTCGCCTGATTTAAGATCTTAGCGCTTCCTCGAATGTCCTTTTTGGTTGATATTTTGACACACGTAGGAATGAGATTATGGTCACGGCATCTCTTCAAGAAATTTAAGGCTGTTAGATATCTTGCGCGCTTGGTCTTTAGATCTTCTAATCGGCGTATTTTATTTGCAATTACCAGTCCGTACTGGTTTACATAATGATTTCTTATATTTACGCGAACACTACACATTGAAATAATACTAGTTTTTACGGAATATATCGCGTATATTTAACTTTTTAAATACCCGACGTTTCGAACGCTTTACAGCACTCATGGTCACGGGCGGGACTGAGATGTTCAATGTCCATATGTCATAGTTAACCGCGGTTACCATAGATTAAAATTTAACTTTTGTTCCGATCTATGCAGTATGAACTTATGGTATCTTGAAGTCTTGCAGTTGTATGCTTGTGCAGTTGTTGTATGTGCAGTCATTGTTTACATGCTTACCTGTTGAAGATTGCATCTCAATTGTAACTAGAAGGCTGGAAGAAAACAACATGCCCGTAGAATATGCAGTATTACTCAGACACTGCCTTACATCTGGCTACCTATTGTGGAAGGAGGAGTTCTACAAGCAAGTAGATGGTGTGGCGATGGGCTCACCTGTATCTCCCATTGTCGCCGACATATTCATGGAAGACTTTGAGGAGAAAGCCCTGCTTAGTTCTCCCATAAATCCAAGGTTCTACAAGCGGTACGTAGACGACACTTTCACAATTCTACCTTTAGATAAAGTAACTGCATTTTTAGACCATCTTAACTCTATAAATTCTAAAATTCAGTTCACAATGGAGTTAGAGGCAAACAATTCCTTAGCTTTTCTAGATGTGTTAGTAATTCGGAATCCTGATAACACCTTGAGCCATACTGTGTATAGAAAAAAGACCCATACAGATAGATATTTAAACGGTGATTCTCACCACCATCCTTCACAGCTAGCTACCGTGGGTAAATCTTTGTTTCAGAGAGCACGAGGGATCTGTGACAGTAAACACCTGGCTGCAGAGCTCCACCATGTCAAGCAAGTTTTGCATGACAACAAGCTTCGAGTCCCGCGCCTACGTCACAGTGAACGAGTGAAGCCGGCCACAGTCGAGCGTGTACCTGCTGTACTGCCATATGTTAGAGGAGTCACTGACAAGATTGGCTACATCTTGAAGCGCGCTTCCATCAAAACATACTTCAAGCCGCTGAAGAAGATTGGTCAGTTTTTACCATCGGTCAAGTGTAATGTCCCTCTGCAAGATGCAGGAGTGTACAAGCTTGATTGTGAATGTGGTCTCTCCTACATAGGACAAACTAAAAGATCAATAAAAACCCGCGTTAAAGAACATATAGCTGATGTGAAGAATCGACGCTCCGGGAAGTCTGCAGTCTGTGAACACGTACAGGATCGCCCCCGTCACTACATCAGATTTGATAGACCGCAGATCCTCGCTAAAGAACACCGATTCCTTCCAAGGATGATTCGCGAGGCTATTGAAATCAAAAAACATCCTAATTTCAATAGAGAAGATGGCTGGGTGCTACCATCTGCTTGGGATCCTATAATAAATAAAATTAAATCCCAACCCAAGCATACAACTGCAAGACTTCAAGATACCATAAGTTCATACTGCATAGATCGGAACAAAAGTTAAATTTTAATCTATGGTAACCGCGGTTAACTATGACATATGGACATTGAACATCTCAGTCCCGCCCGTGACCATGAGTGCTGTAAAGCGTTCGAAACGTCGGGTATTTAAAAAGTTAAATATACGCGATATATTCCGTAAAAACTAGTATTATTTCAATGTGTAGTGTTCGCGTAAATATAAGAAATCATTATGTAAACCAGTACGGACTGGTAATTGCAAATAAAATACGCCGATTAGAAGATCTAAAGACCAAGCGCGCAAGATATCTAACAGCCTTAAATTTCTTGAAGAGATGCCGTGACCATAATCTCATTCCTACGTGTGTCAAAATATCAACCAAAAAGGACATTCGAGGAAGCGCTAAGATCTTAAATCAGGCGAGTAAAAAGTTGTTACGGACGGTAATCCAACAAAAACGCTCCGATCTATATGACATAAACAAATCCATAGACACATCATCCAGTGAATTGAAGAAAGTTTTAACGACGTTTGACTATAATTTTTGCATGGAAACATTAAATAAACGCGAAATTAGTAAATATAATGAATGCAAAAACAAACATATAGAAAAATATCAAAAATTAACGAACAAGTCAAATGTCAAACATCTGAATCAATGCCAGAACCGAAAGCAACCATTGACAAACACAGATCATAGATTAATCGCGCTCTATAATCTGTCAAAACAAACACTGGATGATGCAACAATTAGGGTTTTATCCAAAGGCCTAAACTTTGCACTTACACCCCGCAAATTACCGTACGAAGAAATTATCTGTAGTGTCGAGGACTGTTTATTTAAAAATAATATGCGGAAAGAAGATTTGGAGGCGATACGTCAAGACATTTCGTCTATGTTACGTCGATGTTCAGTGCCTAAACCGAATCTTCCCAAAGACGAATTTATAGCGTTAAAGAACCTACGCAATAAACACGAACTTACGATACTCCGCGCAGATAAGGGAAACGCCACGGTAGTCATGGATACGTCAGATTATAATTCTAAAATACAAGAACTTTTGTCGGATGTAAGTACTTACAAAAAGGTTAAAAACGACCCAACAAATAGCACACTAAAAACAACTAGTGACCTCATAAAGAAACACTCCGAAAAATTAAATCTGGACGTAAAATGGACAATACCTACGTGCGCCAAATCACCAAAATTGTATGGGTTACCAAAAATACACAAGCCCAATGCTCCATTACGTCCCATAGTGAGCCAAATCGATTCACCAACTTACAGATTGGCTCAACACTTAGCGAAAATACTCTCACCACTCAGGGGACATACAAGAGCACACATAAAGGATTCCTACCATTTTGTCAGCGAGATTAAAGACCTACATCTGGCAGACAATGAAACTATGGTCAGTTTTGATGTGCAGTCATTGTTTACATGCTTACCTGTTGAAGATTGCATCTCAATTGTAACTAGAAGGCTGGAAGAAAACAACATGCCCGTAGAATATGCAGTATTACTCAGACACTGCCTTACATCTGGCTACCTATTGTGGAAGGAGGAGTTCTACAAGCAAGTAGATGGTGTGGCGATGGGCTCACCTGTATCTCCCATTGTCGCCGACATATTCATGGAAGACTTTGAGGAGAAAGCCCTGCTTAGTTCTCCCATAAATCCAAGGTTCTACAAGCGGTACGTAGACGACACTTTCACAATTCTACCTTTAGATAAAGTAACTGCATTTTTAGACCATCTTAACTCTATAAATTCTAAAATTCAGTTCACAATGGAGTTAGAGGCAAACAATTCCTTAGCTTTTCTAGATGTGTTAGTAATTCGGAATCCTGATAACACCTTGAGCCATACTGTGTATAGAAAAAAGACCCATACAGATAGATATTTAAACGGTGATTCTCACCACCATCCTTCACAGCTAGCTACCGTGGGTAAATCTTTGTTTCAGAGAGCACGAGGGATCTGTGACAGTAAACACCTGGCTGCAGAGCTCCACCATGTCAAGCAAGTTTTGCATGACAACAAGCTTCGAGTCCCGCGCCTACGTCACAGTGAACAAGTGAAGCCGGCCACAGTCGAGCGTGTACCTGCTGTACTGCCATATGTTAGAGGAGTCACTGACAAGATTGGCTACATCTTGAAGCGCGCTTCCATCAAAACATACTTCAAGCCGCTGAAGAAGATTGGTCAGTTTTTACCATCGGTCAAGTGTAATGTCCCTCTGCAAGATGCAGGAGTGTACAAGCTTGATTGTGAATGTGGTCTCTCCTACATAGGACAAACTAAAAGATCAATAAAAACCCGCGTTAAAGAACATATAGCTGATGTGAAGAATCGACGCTCCGGGAAGTCTGCAGTCTGTGAACACGTACAGGATCGCCCCCGTCACTACATCAGATTTGATAGACCGCAGATCCTCGCTAAAGAACACCGATTCCTTCCAAGGATGATTCGCGAGGCTATTGAAATCAAAAAACATCCTAATTTCAATAGAGAAGATGGCTGGGTGCTACCATCTGCTTGGGATCCTATAATAAATAAAATTAAATCCCAACCCAAGCATACAACTGCAAGACTTCAAGATACCATAAGTTCATACTGCATAGATCGGAACAAAAGTTAAATTTTAATCTATGGTAACCGCGGTTAACTATGACATATGGACATTGAACATCTCAGTCCCGCCCGTGACCATGAGTGCTGTAAAGCGTTCGAAACGTCGGGTATTTAAAAAGTTAAATATACGCGATATATTCCGTAAAAACTAGTATTATTTCAATGTGTAGTGTTCGCGTAAATATAAGAAATCATTATGTTATCTACCTACGATCGAACAAAATGGCACATATATATGTTATACTTACATGTAATAAAACTTTGAAACAGGAATGTGCATATAAAATACGAAGATTTTTTTCCCCGACCTATTAAATTCGCCGAACAAGACAAGAAAAGTTTATATTTGATGAAACCAGCACTGAGATACATTACTGTTACTGTATATTTATTATTTACAGTACCTGGTTGACCGAGCTTTGCTCGGTATTTTTCGCTCGATTTTTTTAATTCATGTGTTTTGGAAATTATATTTAGATACAAATTACATACTGATGAAATATAAATAATATTTTTTGATCTTAGTGACATAACAGAAAAAACGGAACTGGTTATTTGAATAAAAAATCATGAGTGCAATTATTTTAATTTAAATTTTCGTGTTTTTAAAAAATACTAAAAAAAGGGCTCGAAAAAATAGATTTTCTCAAAAAAGAAAAGAACATGAAAAAAAAATTAAAAAAGTCGGTCAGGCGGTCTGGGCTCGAACCGGGGTTTTAAAACTCTGTGACCGACCATTATACCAATTGAGCTATTAATAATCACTAATAAATATGTCAAAATTTACTTTCTTATTCTAACGATATTGTAGCAGTTTTTCATTGCCCAAAAACATGGATAAAAAGACATTTCCTAAAAATAAATCCTAGCTAGATCGATTTATTATCCCCGAAACTCCCTGGACACTAAATTTTATGAAAATCGTTGGAGCCGTTTCCGAGATCCCGATTATATATATATTTATATACAAGAATTGCTCGTTTAATAGTATAGGATAAGTATTGGCTTACAAAATAACAACAAAGTATTATTTTATTTGTGACTGAATTATAACATTATCTACAATTATGACATTATTTACATATAGCTTATTAACCCACGAATTTTGTTTAGATTAGGAAATTCATTTTTCGTTAAAAAAGGGTTTACAATCTACACAAACGTTTAATGTGAAACTACTCTTAAAAATACCTTCAGTGCCATCTGTTGAAAAAACGTTGTATGTTTTAGAGAGTCGTGCTCTTCAGAATGTTGAACTAATCTCCGCCTCAAGCAAGAAGAAAAAACACCAACGTGATAAGCTCTCAAGAGATCGGTAAGTTTAACTAAAGCTTCCATAGGTGGCGCTGTATGTTTATGAACTTTATCATAACGTTGTAAAAAATAAATATCAAGGATTATTTTTCAAGTGTAATTTTCAAAAATTCTCGAACATGTAGGTATGATTAATTCTTAGTTTCTACCAAAAAATACAAATACCAATTGTCATTATCGATACATCTTCTAAGGGGTAAACTAAATAGGGTCAGATTTTGTGAAGTTGAAAATATTTACTCTCCATTATTATCATAATTTCGTTTTAAGAGTATCCTCATCACCTTGCAAATCAAAAAAATATTTATGCACGTGAACACAAAGCACTCTTCTTGATAATTTATGGTTACATTTCGGAAAGTAAAAACATGTCTCCCGTAAGATAAAAAGTACCGTACAAACTGTAACACTCCATTTTCGCCCATGAATTTTCCAAAATCCTTTCTTCAAAAGTGGATACTTAGTAAAAGGAACTAAATTTCACTCTCTCAATTTCACTCTTCTTCGTCCGGCGGTTCGCGCAGTCCAATATTTTTTCATACAAACTTTACACCCACGTTTTATAAAATCTTGAGGGCAAATTTATGAAAAATAATATAATTTAATTATTTTAATTCAAGGGTATTAATAACAATTTTGAAATTGTAAAAAAAACATTAATTATATTTGCTTCATACAAATTCGAAGGTCCCTCTGTAAATTGTTTGTGTAGTTTCACTTTCTTTCTGTCTTCTCTTACAACTCGCATTTACATAGGTTTTAAAATAAAATATAGTACAACTTTGTCAAAATAAATAATTAAAAGTATATTAGTTTTAAAAAAACTTTGACACGCATTGATCAACAGCTGAAATATTAGTTATAAGCATAGTCAAGGAATTATTGTACTAATAAAATAAATAACATCTTAATTACATCAATGCAGATAAACCATGATCGTTTAAAGACGTTTGGTTGGCGTATTATTTTAAGTACCTGTAAGGCTTTAGGGCTCTTTATTACTCAAGAGTTTGTTTGCCAGGAAATACCTCTATTTTTATTTCTGTCGCTAACCAGTCGTTTACCAACTGTTATGTTCCAGTTCATTCATTCATTTATTTATTTCGTGGATCATAGGTATTACATAGATAATATAATACAATAATATATACATAATTATATAATCAAGTTCAGCTATGTCCTATTCTGTGGGCATACAAATTACAAAATACAAATTACGAAATACAAAAATTATTAAAAAAGTACAAAGCAATTAAAGTAAGTACCTACCTAAAATAACTGTATGGAATGCGAATGCAGCTTAAACAAACATCAATGGATACATAATTTGAGAAAAAAAATCATGTCGGAAATCTAATTGTGTCATAAATATATTGAATAATGAGTTTGGAAAGTATTTCAAAGGTATTTCATGATACGTCTGCAAATTACAGATTATTTAGACGTCCGAAAGTGCGTGAAAACTGCAATATAAAACCTTTTTATCTTCCAATTTTACTTCCTAAAATGGATTATTTTAATTGCTGGATCGGTCTGTATTCAATCAAGTTTCTGCATATTCAAAGTATGGCAAATTTCAAACATCTACGTAAAATAGTCGTGTCATGCAGGCAAATACCGAAGTGTCTACAGAGGAGTATTCCGTTTTGGACATGGGAAACATGGAATACTAATGATTTTAGTAAACCGAAATCCACACGGGCGAAGCCACGGGAAAAGAGCTAGTTTGGTATACTTAAATACAATAATTATCTTTAACTTTTTCAGAATATTAGTGACAGACGTCATTAGAACGACTCTACTGCAAATGGCTGAAGAGGGTCATTATCGGGCTCTTCACCAAGCTGTGGACATCTTAAATCAATCATCATCTTCAATTATGTCAATGCAGATAAACTACGATCGTTTAAAAACGTATGGTTTTAGTATTATTTTAAATACACGTGAGGCCTTAGGGCTCACTTATGACTCAAGAGTTCGTTTTGCCAGGAAATACCTCTATTTTTATTTCTAACCCTAACCGGCCGTTTACCAACTGTTGTGTTCCAGTTCGGAAAGCGTTTTATGATGGTATTCTGTCGTAGTTCTCAGGCGTGACAATGTTCCATGTTCCAATTTTTTAAGGTTGATCCTTTGGGAGGCGGCCATCTTATCCAAGATACAGTTACCATATCCGATTACTTAGATTAAAAGTTTATTTATCTTATTATAACTTAATTGATACAAAACGTAATTCATACACAACATCCGCGACAATATCGTTAAGGAGGCGTAATATCAATGTAGAAGTGAAGTCGAGTTCAAGTTGGGTATCGGACAATACGAGTCAAACACTCGACCTTGACCTCTTGGAAGTCACAACACGTTTACAGAATAAAACCAGGCAGTGTCACACAGTGCACAAAAATATTATACAAGTCGAAGTCTATTATAATTATAATATGAGTTATGGGTTAATAAAATATAAAACACAATCCACGCGATGGTAAATGGATGATAAGGCCCAAAGACTATTCTATGTGTATTCAGAAAATGTGGGCCCATAGACACCTATGCTTTGTCACCCAAAGGATCTCCGGTTCTTGTGACTCATCTTACAAACAGTCCTTTCCACACTGGCCGACCCATTTGCTCTGCAACTCAATAATATACGCTGCGGTGCACTCCCTATAAAAATCATTACAGATTCGTAAAACTCATTGTTTCCAAATTTTATTAAACATATTTTGTATTAAATGTACCGTTTGGTTGGTGATTTAAAAAATATTTAACAATCTATTTCAGGATGCCCTGTTTTGTGAGCCTCTCATTCGTATCGTTTTATTACTGTAATAAACTCCTACTACTGTAATATAGCCGTGACAACGTAAAAGAATTCATAGCCCCGTGTTATGTGGTGATTGTCGTGGAAGGCGACGGGGGGAAATTGGAACAGGAGATGGGCAATAGGACCTTCGTTATGTTATCAGAACGGTGTTGCTGACTCAAACTAATAAAAAAAACTGCGGTTACCATCCCGCCCGCCATAACTGCATTTCGTGGTAACTGTGGCAAATATCCTGCCTATGAGACAATATATGAGGGAAGCTTCTGTTCAACAGTTGATTTCGATACGCTGTAATGATGATAAGATAACGTAACAGTTTTAACGTAACATTTACGCCCCACTGCTGGGCACAAGGAAGCATTCGTTTCCTTTTTTATTTTGTTTTTATAGCACCACGCCGCCCCAATTCTTATTTCTGGCATTTACGTCTACTTAAAATATAACATAACATAGAACTGTAGGTTTTTTCGAAAATTTTACCTTTTAAAAGGTAAAACATACTCAATAATTTTAAGGTGTACGTATTAATATCCAGTGGTACCTGGATCTCGACAACTGCGCCACCTACTGGATCCATCTAATAACTATAGCTAAGAATCAGCCAGGTAATCCAAAAAAATACCCTTTCAAGTTTCATCAAAATTTTAACAAAACCATTAAATTTTGATCAAAATCGCACACCGGATTTATACAATATGTAACGTAATTAACGCACACCCTCAGACACCCCAATTAGTATATTATGTTATAATCATAATACATACACTGAATTTTTAGTTAAACATTTTTATGCACTGATTAATGATCAAATTAGTTATACTAATTCCGGAAGAATGTTCTGGTCACAGTACAAATCCACGAACGCAAAGACTTTAACGTGCTTGAAATAAAGTTCATTTTTCTTTATTTTTATTGAATGACAGAATTAGTAATAATACAAATAAAACTGCACTCTTAAAAGTCTTATTGCCTTAAGTTACGGTCCATCTCAGTTTGTTTTGACTGTACAAATTTAGTGTGACTGTAATTTACGTAGTTTTAATTATTTTTGGGATAAAAAATTACCTATAAAAATGATAGGAATCGATTCAGTAAACGATTCTGAATAAACTACTTTCTCAAAGTGCGTTAATTATGTTACATGTTGTATATTACTAGCTGGTAACCGGCGCGTTGCCGTCGCAGAATAAATAAATGTGAAAATATCGTTTTACATTTGGAAGAGTTACTTATTTAGGAATGATAACACATTTATTGACGTTATAATAAATGTATAAATATTAACTTTCAAAAAAATCTGTCGGTACGATACGCGCGATAAGATATCTGTATCTGAGCGCATAATATCTTTCAATATCGCTCTCTGTGAAATTCAATGAACTAACACGCACAGCGCAGATAATTTATATTTTATCGTTAATTATCTTAGATCATTCGATCCATTTTTGGGTTAAATGATCTAAGTTAAGTACGTATGTATAAGCACCGACCTATATCGAAAGATAGTGACTATATTATCTGCTCATACAATATTACAGATACAGATATGGTATAGGATTTTACCTGCAAATAAATACAGGAAAGTATTAATGATTCTTAATCAAGCTTAGATATAGGTGTCAGCATCAAGTAGACTGTATGCTCGTATCAGCTTTACTTATTTAAAACAAGCCAAAACTGAAATGTAATTTTCAGATTAATTCAAAATGTTAAGCATCAGCTGATAACGAAGCAATCTCACTGGGAACTACAACTGCGTAACTATGAAGATAAAGTTGCTTCACTTAAAGATAAGTTTAGAGTACGTCTCTACTTTAACACCTTTTTTACATTTAAAAAAAAGCAGTATAAAATAAAAATATTTTGATAGACTGCGGTCTATGGTGAAACGATATAGCACGTACGATATATCATATTACAGATTTTGGTTATTTCTATTGTAAAATGTATTAGCAAATCTGTTTTATACAAACTGTGTTTTCATATTAACTTCGGTACGCGTCATAATCGTAATTTTACCTAAATTTTTTTAGGATTCCCAACTGAATGCAAAAGCACGACTTTGCTTTGCAGAGAAATACATGTATGCCAACGCCGAAGTGTTAGAACTACGCTATCAAATCAAGCCATCTTCCTTACCACGTCTAGAGGACGAGCAACGTGTGCACATAGAGATATTGCGAGCTTATGAATTACAAATAAAAGTAAACTAAATCCCTTAAGCTTTTCTTATACAACTAATATTTAATTTATACGATTATTGTTTCTTGGTGAAACTTCATTATGATTTGGATATATGAGGTACGTGAGGGTAATATGGTCACCTTAAGCTTCGCCGTCCTATAAAACCAACACTAGGAGGAGAACATATATATATATATATATATATATATATATATATATATATATATATATATATATATATATATATAGTACCCGGTTGTTTCTCGGTAATTTTCGCTCGGTTTTTTTTTGATTCGTGTCTTTTGGAAATAATATTTAGATACAAATTACATACTGATGAAATACGAATAATATTTTTTTGATCGTAGCGACATAATAGAAAAAACTGAACTGGTTATTTGATTAAAAAATCATGAGTGCTTAAAAAATCATGAGTGCAATTAGTTTAATTTAAATTTTCGTGTGTTTAAAAAATACTAAAATAAGGGCTCGAAAAAATAGATTTTCTCAAAAAAGAACTTGAAAAAAAATTTAAAAAAAGTCGGTCGGTCGGTCTGGGCTCGAACCATGGTATTACGATTTTGCGACCGCCCAATATACCATTAAGCTATTTGTAATCATTAATAAGCCGTCAAAATTTACCTTCTTATTCTAACGATATTATAGCAGTTTTTCATTGCCTAAAAACACGGACAAAAAGACATTTTCTAAAAACAAATCCTAGCTAGATCGATTTATTGCCCCCGAAACTCCCTGCACACAAAATTTTATGAAAATCGTTGGAGCCGTTTCCGAGATCCCGATTATATATATATATATATATACATATATACAAGAATTGCTCGTTTAATAGTATAGGATATATATATATATATATATATATATATATGTATGTATTCAAGTTACAATCTATAATATATACAATCGTTGGAGCCGTTTCCGAGATTCCGATTATATATATAATATGTGTCCAGGGGGTTTCGGGGGCAATAAATCGATCTAGCTAGGATTCATTTTTTTATAGAAGAGGGGGCAAACGAGCATGCGGCTCACCTGATGATTAAGTGACTACCGCCGCCCATGATCAACCGAAACCTTTAGAAAGGAGTAAGCTCTTTTATTGAAGGTCCCCAGGTCGTATCGGTCCGGAAAAATCGCCGGTGGTAAACTATTCCACAGAGAAGTTGTACGCGGAAGAAAACTCCTTTTGAAACAGTGGATTACAGTGGTGGACCGCCAAGCATCCAGATGGTGTGGATGGTATCGGGACGTTTGCCGCGTAGTGCGTTCACGAAATTTGGCGGCTGGGATTAATCCGAACAATTCCTCAGAGCACTCTCCATGGTATATGCGAAAGAAAATGCAAAGAGATGCAACACCTCTTCGCAGTGCCAGTGAATCGAGCCGATAGGAACTCGGTCGTCGATGATTCGAGCCGCTCTGCACTGGATGCGGTCAAGTGGAAGGAGCTGGTACTGGGGAGCCCCAGCCCAGAGATAGGAACAGTATCCCATGTGCGGCCGAACCTGCGCCTTGTAAAGTTGGAGGCGGTGTGCTGGCATGAAATACTGTCCCGCTCTGCTGAGTACGCCAAGATTTTTAGAGGCCAATTTGGCCTTCTCTTCCATGTGACCACGAAACTGCACGTCACTCGATATGTCAACGCCGAGGATTCCGATACTGGCTGAGGCAACAAGGGGAGTGCCTTAAACCTTAAACTGAGGAGATACGACAAAGGGATTCTTTTTAGCGGTTAACGCGCAAACTTGTGTCTTCTGGGGGTTAAACTGGATTAGATTTAGTCGCCCCCAATCTGAGACTCTGTTCAGCAAAGACTCGACTTCAGACACAAGTTTGTCCCGGCACTCGTAAACGTTTTCCCGAGAAATATTAGCTCGGCCGGTGTAAAGAACATCACCAGTGCTGTCATCTGCATAGCAATGAATGTTACGGGTTTGCAACATATCATTGATATGCAGAAGAAACAGCGTTGGCGATAGCACGCAGCCTTGTGGAACACCAGCATTAATAGGCTTGCAATCGGAGCTTGCACCGTCTACAACGACCTTGATGCTCCGATCTGCAAGAAAGCTGGTGATTCAATCGCACAATTTCTCGGGAAGCCCATAGGAAGGGAGCTTCGAAAGGCGCTTTGTGCCAAACCCGATCGCCTTCGCAATGTCCAAACTAACGGCCATTGCCTCCCCCTTGGACTCTACTGCCTCCGCCCATCTGTGAGTTAAGTAGACCAGAAGATCACCAGCTGACCGACCACGGCGAAAACCGTATTGGCGGTCACTAATCAGCTGGTGATCCTCAAGGTACCTCATGAGCTGGCAGTTTACAATGGACTCCATTGTTTTGGAGAACAAGGAGTTGATGGCGATAGGCCGGTAGTTGGACGGGTCTGAGCGGTCGCCTTTTTTAGGGATCGGGTGGACGAAAGCCGTCTTCCATGATTTTGAGACTACGCCTAGGGAGTAGGAGTACCGGAAAAAACGCGTTAAAACCGGTGTCAACTCTGGAGCACATGTCCTCAGCACAATTGGGGGGATTCCGGCAGGCCCACTCGATTTGTGGATGTCCAGGGAGAGGAGTGCTTCGTGAACCGGGCGCTGGGTGAACTGCACTTCCGGCGTGGAGTACTCACACCGGGATGGTCGGCGGCGTACTCCCCCAGTCATCGAGAGTCGAGTTGGATGCAAAGAAAGATCCTAGAAGATCGGCTTTCTCCTTTGCGGTATGGGCCAATGAGTCGTCCTCCCTGTGCAGAAATGGAAGAGACGGCTGACAGAAATTCCCCTGAACAGCCTTGACGAGAGACCAGAATGCACGGGTTCAGGAACGGAGAACGGGAGAAGGAAGGCGAACTAGTTTCTCGCCAATTCTGCCTATGTGCTCTGACTTTGCCTTGGCAATGACTCTTGAAGGACCTAGAGGTGGAATTATACTTCTTTTTTTCATTTTCGTTCATTCATTTTTAGAAAATGTCGTTTTATCCGTGTTTTCAGCCAATGAAAAACTGCTACAATGTCAATAGAATAAAAAGGAAAATTTTCACAATGCCTTAACCATTAGAATAGCTTAAATGGGATATCGGACGGTCCCGATATCGTAGTACCCTGGTTCGGGTCATGTCTTCAGCCCGACTATTTTTCCTTTTTTCAAGTTCCCTTCTTTTGTACAAAATTGTATTCTTTCTTTTAGTATTTTTTTTTAAAAACACGAAAATTTAATTTAAACCAATTGCACTCATGATTATTTATTCAAATAACCAGTTCAGTTTTTCTATTATGTCGGTAAGATCAAAAAATATTATTCATATTTCATCAGTATTAAATTTGTATCTAAATATAATTTCCAAAACACACAATTTCAAAAAAACATACCGAGCAAAGCTCGGTCATCCAGGTACTAATTAATATACAGGGTGGCCCATAAGTCCCTTGAAATGTACAAAAATAATTAAAAAAAACTAATGACATTATGAAAAAGGTTTTTATTTTGTCATAATCCTTATAAAATGGGAATTATTTTTTGAAAATTACATCATCTAAATGTAATCCGTTGCGATCGCGGCACTCCTGTAAGCGACGTTTAAAATTATCCATCACTGCGCGGCAAGTAAGCTCTGTAATGTTTGCCATTTCTCTTTGGATATTTTCTTTCAGGACGTCAATTGTCCACGGGTTGGTTTCGTACACTTTAGTCTTAAGATAACCCCATAAGAAAAAGTCCATTGGGGTCAGATCTGGACTATGTGGTGGCCAAGGAATATCTCCTCTTCGAGAGATCACTTTATTAGGGAAAAGTTGACGGACGACCGGCATAGCGACGTTAGAGGTATGGGCAGTTGCTCCATCTTGTTGAAACCAGGTCCGCGTATTGAAGCCTGGAAAATTCTGCAACTCTGGTGTAAAAAAGTCCTGGATCATAGCTACATACCGTTGTGAAGTAACAGTAGGCGCGCGGCCTCTGCCGTCCTCAAAAAAGTAAGGGCCTATAATGCCATGCGCTGACATAGCCGCCCAAACTGTCACTTTAGGGCTATGTAAGGGTTTTTGATGTTTGTGATTTGGATTTTCGCAACTCCAGTAGCGACAATTTTGCTTATTGACATGGCCGTTGATGTGACAGTGAGCCTCATCAGAGAATAACACGTTATTAAACGAAGTAAAGCGGTTCAACATTTCATTTGCGAAATTTAGTCTGTGGATAGTGTCAGTATCTTTTAATTCCTGTACTAACTGAATCTTGTACGGGTGAAGATGTAAATCTTTCTTTAAAATTCGCTGTAACGATGTTCTGGGTAAGTTTAATGCACTGGAACGCTTACGAGTAGACTGGGTAGGACTTTCACGAATTGAGTGTTTCACTACATCGATGTTTTCTTCCGTCCGTGATGTCCTTGGTCGACCTGACCGTTGTTTATCCAACGTCGAACCACTCTCTTCAAACTTAATAACCCAGTTCTTAATCGTTTGAACACTTGGAATGTCTTGAAAGTTGCGTAAATTCTGATATTCTCGAAATTTACGCCGCGCAATGGTAGCCGAATCATTGTTTCGATAAAACTCGCGCACACAAAATGCACTGTCCGCACCGGTGAAACGCTCCATGGCGACTGAATTCCCAGAAATCGTCGGTACTCCCCCCGCACCGCGCGAGCCACTCATGCGCGCCTTTTGTATTTTATTCGAAATTTACATTTCTAACGACTTATGGGCCATCTTGTATTAAGATAAAAATACAAACAAGCTTTGTCAATAATTATGAACACTTCGAAAAATCAACTTTCAAATAGTTGATTTAAATTAACTTAATACTAAAATCGACTAAAATCCTATTCCTATACCTTTAAACGAGCAATTCTTGTATATATATAAATATATAATCGGATCTCGGAAACGGCTCCAACGATTTTCATAAAATTTTGTGTGCAGGGAGTTTCGGGGGCAATAAATCGATCTAGCTAGGATTTATTTTTAGAAAATGTCTTTTTGTCTGTGTTTTTAGGCAATGAAAAACTGCTATAATATCATTAGAATAAGAAGGTAATTTTTGACAGTTTATTTACGATTACAAATAGCTTTATGGTATAATGGGCGGTCACAAAATCGTAATACCGTGGTTCGAGCCCAGACCGGCCGACCACCTTTTTATAAATGTTTTTTCAAGTTACTTTCTTTTTTGAGAAAATCTATTTTTCCGAGCCCTTTTTTAGTATTTTTTAAAAACACGAAAATTTAAATTAAATTGCACTCATGATTTTTTTAATCAAATAACCAGTTCAGTTTTTTCTATTATGTCGCTACGATCAAAAAATATTATTCGTATTTCATCAGTATGTAATTTGTATCTAAATATAATTTCCAAAACACACGAATTAAAAGAAAACGAGCGAAAAATACTGATGATGATGACTAATGAAGAGTTATCTTATCACAAAGCCAACTATGTAGACAAGGCTGTAGTTTTTGAGTTATAAGAAATTGACCTTATTAACTGCTATCCTACCTGATGGTAAACGGTGATGCAACCGAAGATAGTGAAGCGCAACGACATAACAAAAGCGTACTCTTGTTGCTTATTGTTGCACAATATTTAATTTAAATTAATAATTTATTGTATTTATATGCCTTCATAAATCTAAAATTGCTCGCTATCTGTTAGTGAAGTTTCATTTGTCTGTCTCTGTCAATCTGCCATTCCAAAAATTAACCTGGACACACAGACCAAAAATTTAAGAACCGTTGCAGTCATTACTCAAGTCTAATGGACCCCATACATGGTCAGTTTAACTGATCATTCCAACTGATCAGTTCAAACTCAAACTGTTGATATTTTTTTTAAGTGGATTTTCGGTATATCTATCATTATATTATAAATATATTAGTATCGGAGTTTTACATATAAGTTTATTTATGGATATATCGAAAATCCGATATTTTAAAAAATTTCAACGGTTTTAGTTTGAACAGATCAGTTGGAATGATCAGTTGAACTGACCGTGTGTGGCGACCATAATGGCAGGCAAACAAATCCCCCAGTTATTTCGATATTACAGACAGTCACTTCAAATTCGTTTATAATTGTTGATGTATAGACAAATAGCACTAAAATGTATGTGAGGTCGCGAAGAGACGAGTGTATGTTTTTTAAGGAACGAGAAGGATTGCTGGAGTATTGGAAAATTAAGCACAAAGACGACACTACCAAGTTTAGGGAACAAGTAATAGAACAACGTGAAAAGTTGCGCGTGACCATTGCTCGTCGCGAAGAACTACAAAAATTGGTAAAATTACTTAATTTTAATTTAAATAGCTAGTCACACTGTATGCACCGCCTCGTCTCTCAACCATGTTATGGTCGTGAAAGATTCTAAATTTATTACTCTCATGGTTGTAGTAGCACCATTGTACCAGTGTATTCTCATATAATATTAGAAATGGTATTGCGATTAGGCCGGTCCGACCGGGGAAGTACCACGCTCGTACAGAATATCAGCGTAAAATATAGCTCAATGCTGCTGTCCCGGAGAATATTTTTAACCCCCGACGAAAAAGAGGGGTGTTACAAGTTTGATCACTATGTGTGTCTATCTGTGTGTCTGTTTGTGGCACCGTAACTCTCAAGCGGGTGAACCGATTTAGGTGCGTTTTTTTTTAAATTTAAAAGCAGGTTTTCTAGCGATGGTTCTTAGACATGTTTTATCAAAATCAGCTCAGCCGTTTGAAGATCATCAGCTTTTTTGTTTCGGAGTTTTTTTAATTTTCAATTTAACTTATATTTTTAACCGTCTGATAAAAGTTAAGTAATAATTTATTTAACGGTAATCTTTTAGCTGACAATTGAAAAATGGGCCCTAAAAAAATTCACATACTGAATTTCGTGCTAAGACGTAATGTATTTAATTCTTCTATACTTCGTCGACTACAAATGAAATTATTATAGACCACGAGATATTTTATCTTGGTCCTCAATGGTGACAACGCATTTGCATTTTTAATTTTTAATCCAGAATGGATGGATGCTTGTTTATCATACAGTCCACCTGATGGTAAGTTTTAATATAAAAAGATATTAAATATTACTAAAAAGGTCTTTTTGCATTTTTAATTATTAATCCAGAATGGATGGGTGCTTGTTTATCACACAATCCACCTGATGGTGTGTTAATATAAAAAGATATTAAATATTATACTAAAAAAGATTTTTTCGTAAAATTTTATAGAAGCTCGAGAATATGTATTTTATAGAAATGGATCTATAAAAAAACGGATCTATAAAATATATCCAATAATTTAAGTACTTACATAATATTCAAAAGAGCCGTTAGAATAAAAAATGTAGATGTATAAACCTTATAATTATCCTTGTAATTGCAGTACAGTTACCATGCTGGTAAAATGCGAGCGTGGTCAACATTTAAGAGAGAACGAGCGGCTCGGTTAGCCCGCGAGGAGAGATCGCGAGCGGCTGCCACAAGAATCCAGGCTTGGTGGCGTGGCCTCATGGTCCGCCGAGCACTTGGTTCCTTCAAGTATTTGAAAAACACTAAAAAAGCTGTTGTAAAAAATAAGAAAAAATAAAAGTTATAATTTAATTTAATTCTGAGTTCTATTCTATTGTTTTTTTTTGTTTCGTTTACATGTGGTTTTAGTGGTTTTGTTTTCATGTGATTTTTTTTAATCGTGTTGTCGTTGCGTAGATTTATATATCGCACTGTTTATCTGAGGGCACGGCAGTGCCCCCGCCAAGTCGAGCAAAAAAGCGGCACGGCCGTACCATACTTTTCTCGAAGCAATTCAGGCCATTTTCGACCCCCTATAACTTCGTAGAGGATTAAACTAGAAGCCTGCATTTCTCCTGAAAATCAGTAACCGAGTAGACTTTGTATATACATGGTACATTTCAAATTTCATTCAATTTTAACCAGTAGTTTAAGAAGTATAACTAGTCAAAGTTTCTTAATTTTTTTCACTCACTTCTAACGGACATAGAAGCTTCAAATTTAGAATACAATTAGTGTTTAGTGTATAAATTAAGGGAAAACTAAAATACTTTTTCGTTTCGGTCCAGTTTTCTAGACACACCAACTGCATAAATAACTTTGTAATCCTATATAAATATTAGAATTACAAAGTTACATTAGCAGTGAATGAATCAGTGTATTTGTATGTATAATAGGTGTAGATAGATACGTTGCTTACCAGCAAGAAAGAAGTAGAAGGTACCGGATAGGAAAAAAGTAGGACTGTCTTATCTACAAAAAGAAATGAAATGCCATCAAAAACATAACTTGTAAAAAAGAACAAGTCTCGCAACTCAGTTCTTCTACCTTAAAAAGTTGTGAGATCCATGTAATACCAAGTCGGTTAATTTATTCAATCCCTACTCTGTTTTAAGTTATTAAGTATTAGCTAGCCTAACGACATTTTATAGTGACCATATCAATGTTAAAAACCTTATATGTTTTAAATATATAGATTGACTTGGCAATCGCACTAAGCAATCTAATTTAATATAATTTGTATTACTTGTGAGATACATAGTGTTTTGTTGCGATGGTCAAGTCAATCTATTTATTTGAAACATAAAAGATTTTTAACATTGATATGGTCACTATAAAATGTTGCTGGGTTAGCTAATTACGTAATAACTTAAAACGGAAGGACCCTTAAGTAGGAACTGAATAAATTAACCGACTTGGTATTACATGGATCTCACAAGTTTTTACGGTAGAAGAACTGAGTTGCGAGACTTGTTTTTTTTTACAAGTTATGTTTTTGATGGCACATTGTTTATTGATAGGTACTTTAATTACGTGTAAGCTTATAATGTGCGTGCGTACTCGAGAAGAAATGGAAGCAGACACTTGTCGTGTTTTAATAACGTCTGATACATTACAAACTAACTTAATTGTCTTTGTGCGTTAATTGATAGCAAAATAATTTAGAATTGACTTTAAATTAAAATTGTCACGATACATAAAATAATATAATGCAAGTCCTGGCTTTGAATCCCAAACTATTTTTGGTTTTCGGATCTGTATTTTCATGCATCGTGATCATCGCATCTAATATTGCTTGCATCCGAACCTACCTTCCATCATAATGCAAAAACATTACATCGAGATGTATAATATTGTAATGTTTCTAAACTATATTACTACCATTTGATATACTTACAACAAAAGTTCCAGTATTATTCTCAAAATATCTCCGCTACGCTCAGGTGAAGTAAAAAAAGGTAGATATCGCACCTAGAACAAGAAATTGTAACCAATTTTATAACTTTGTGTGAGTCAGAGAAGTGTTGCCACTTTTTTTTTAAAGTCCCTGAAAATCTAGATACAATACTACAACTATAAGAGTAATATGCGAAGTGAATTCGAAAGTATATCTGTCCGTTTTAATAAATAATAACTATTTAACAATTCAAAAAAAGATGAAGCACGTAGGAGGTGTCTGTAGATCATTTAAAAGTCTTCTTGATAGATTTTCCAGTGAGCATATAAGCATCGATAAAATATACAACATATGCAATGTAAAACATGTTGAATATAAAAAATGACTTAATACTAATAAAACTAGTTGGAATAAAAAATAAATTGCCATGGAATTAAAAAAATATGCTCTTTTAAATGAAAAAAAGTATATTTTAATAAATGCAAAATAGAACAAACTCCAGCCGGGGGCACAAAGGAGTATTCTAATTTGTACCCCGGGTGTGAAAGATATGAAGTATCGATTGGGATTTGGAGCGATTGGGAAGAAGTGTACTGATGTTGCAAAAATTCACGGATAGCGTGACAGTGGTTGCCTTGGTCTTATTGCTCCGCTTGCCTCTAGCAGTTTTAGTCGCAAGCAGAATTCCCCCCACCCTCCCCCAGAATACGCGGAGCAGCTAAAGCACCCACGCTCAGAAAGAGTAAAATAGCTTGGTCGTGGATGTTCAGCGAGGGATTCTCCGTCACCAGGAGTGGTACCCTCTTGTGGTAGTTTTTATTTGTTGCTCGCGATACCACCCCGGTTCAAGCTGGCCGACCCATGCGACATCAATAGCCGCTGCGTGGCTCCACTGTCAAATCAAGAGGATGGCTGCCATTTTGGTTCATTTCAGCTCAGTCTTATATTTTTTTATAGGATAGGGTGACAAACGAGCATACGGTTCAACTGATGGTAAATGGTTGTTGTGGCCATAGACTTCTACATATATCCTCGATTACGAATCAAAACGCAGACGCGTTGTCACCCCTGAGGACTAAGATGGAATGCCTCGTTTCTAGTAAAAAGGGTCTCCGGTTCTCTACACTCACCATACGAAAAAGCAGAATTAAGATGGTATTTTACGCTGGTATTCTGTGAGAGCTACTAACTACCTACCACGTAAAACATTCATCTTATTAAAATATTCGTCGGTAGCCTAAAATCACAAATATTTTTTGATAGTAAAATAGTTTGTAAGTACTCAACAATTTTAATAGAAACATCAGCGACTTAAAAAATTAAATGTTTACCTTGACTTCAATGTGATGTAACATAATAACAACTAATTAAAAACTATATATTGACTACAAATATTTTTATAACTTAGCCTAAAATTAATTACCCAAATCTTGGACTATTAGAAATAAGAAATACTGGCAACATTCTCCCGTTACGTAATCTCGAAACATTGACATTCGTGCTTCGAATAAACTTCAAAATTGTGTTGGAATAACAAATTAGAATATAGTTAAATGAATGTTTACGAGTGAAACGATATTGCTTCAGGCTTTTTGTTCACGTTAGCATTGTTTTTGCACCATTTAACTACACAGGACGGTATTTTGTAAGCAAATTTACTGCACGACGCCCCGGGAAGTACTAAGCGAAAATGAGCGTAGTTTGATGCATGTGTGTGCGTGAACGCGTGTGCTTACATAAAGGAGCGGAGTTTTTTTTGGCTTCACCAATAACAAAGGCCGCGCTGTATCTACTTTTTTTATTTCATCTGAGCCGCTACGACAAACCGTTACATTTGCTCAAAACAATACGGATTTGGTTTGGTAGTTGGTTAGGAATATTATGGTAAAAGCACTTTTTTCCGAGGAATTCTAAAATCGGCATCATCATCATCACCATCATTATAGCCCTTCACAAGTCCATTGCTGAACATAGGCCTCCCTCAAGGAGATGCCACAAAGCACGGTCCTTAGCCATCTGCATCCATCGACTCCCTGCATGTCTTACCAGGTCATTACTTCATGTAGAGGGGACGAGACGAGACTGCCACTCCAGAACCTTTTTTACCCGTCGAGTCTCAGTTCTTCGAGCTATATGGCCGGCCCATGTTCCGAGGTATTAAGAAAAACTGCGTTTACTAGCAATTTACAAGCTCTTTTTACTGTAAGATCTCTTATTCAACTGATAATATAACTTTGCGTAGTCATATCATCAAAGGTCCGGAGTAATGTGTATAATAAGTAAGTTTTAAAATAATTGGTTAGTTTTACGTCAGTAGTTAATCCGAGCCCAGGCTTCATACATTTTGGACCTTGTGCACGTGTGTACCATGTTTTTAAATAGTGATTTTTTTGGTATTTAATTGGTGGATGTAATTTTTTGAGTTAAACTATTTCATTGCTGGCTTTTTAAATTGAAAATACGTAGCTTTTGTAAGTATTTCTTAATAAATCTAGGAACAAATACGTCTTGAAAATACCGCGGCATTAGGTGGCAAACATTTCAGTCGGTTCCTTATTCCGATGTTTACCGCGAAATAGTGATTTCAGATACTTGATTTCTTTTATATGTTTCAGTGTTGTGTTTAAGATTGGGCCCTTCCCGCTGGTTTAGACTTTTTAAAAAGACAATGAATATTAAAATATATAGTAATATATCTACTGAGTTATACTTTGGCGTTTCATGTACTGATTGTAGCATGTCAAAGGTGATCTTTTTTTGGTATTTTGTTAATCCATTGTTTTGGAAAGCTAAGAAGGAAAATTTAAGTTCATACACAATTCAATATCATTCTTAGCAAGTATTATATTATATTTACTCAGATTTTGAAAGTATTAATCAATTAGGCAAAAATCATGCATTTTTAATACTCGAAATTAAGATACGAGATTTTCGATCGGGATAAGTTTCTATGAGCACCTTATTCCATTGCATATAGACCCGAACATTATGGTTGAAGCACGAATGGGTCGGCTGGACCGGAGTAGAACCACACTCTCACAGAATACCAGCCTAAAATAGCAGCTCAATGCTGCTGAATTTCGTATGGTGAGTGTAGACAACCGGAGAGCCTTTTTACTGGAAACGTGGTTTTCCATCTTAGTCGTCGGAAGTGGAAACGCATTTAAATTTAAATTTTTAATGGAAGATAGATGTAGATGTCTATGAGCCACAGCATCCACTTACCACCAGATGAACTGTGTGATTGTTTGTCACCTTTATTTTATAAAAAAAAAACATCTGTCCCCACAAAATTTCGAACGCTTAGATAATAGTGCGAAGATAATACTGCTAGAAAATTTACTCTTGCTAAGGGTTTGTGAAGAAAAATCTAAATTGGCCAACGACACCTTTCAATTAAAATAAAATAAATTTATCAGGTCTCCACGGGGATGATTATTTATATTTTTCTTACTCGCCTAAGAGCTTGAAGTCAAACGCAACGACAAAAACAAAATCAATAATATTTAAAAAAATACGTGTGGCCAGTGGCACTCGGGCACTGCCGCGGTAAAGCTATTGCATAGCATTTTTTATCAACTTATGCAATTATAATTATTTATTTATTTTACTTATGCAGCATTTTTTTTCTTTGTTTTATTTCCTTGATATTAATTCGAGTTTTTTCTTTGATATTAATTTAAGTTACACTTTTTGAGCGTGGTGACCGATAAGAAAACAATTTTTTTTCTTTTATTGAATAAATGAGAAATTAATATTGTTTAAAATATTTTTATTATCTTACAATACATGTAGGTTATTCGCATTGTGTCTAAAAGAGATAGAATTAGTTATGAGCAGTTAGCAGCTAGGCTACACGCATACGTCTAGTCGCACGCACACAAACAAAGTTTTCAGTATCTTAGAAAGTACTCTGTGCACACAAACACCGTGCCAAAGTCTGCCGAACTGAAACGATGACGTTAGACGATGCACGGCTTTCAACGCCGCACCGCTGTGCTGGTTGGAGTGGGGGGGGGGGGTGTTAGGTTTATTTTCGTTACGAAATTTTTTGATTCGGTCACCGCGCTCAAAGCCCGCGATAAAAGCTATGCAATAGCTTAAAAAAAGTGGGTTTCCTTATTTTAACTAAATTAATTATTTTAACAAACACAATTAAAATCTAACGGTAATAGTAACTCTCAATTCAACTTATCAGAACATAATACCTTATAGTAATATTTTTCACGTACAAATATATATAGTTCTAGATGCTAAATAGAAAGCGGCAGCTTTTTACTTACTTTTTCCCACATAAGGTAAAGGCACCTATTACCGTGGTAGTTTTACTAAAACCCGAAAGGAGATCGAAAATGAATTTATTTTACCCTTTTGAAGGTTTGGCTATTTTAATCAGGACCATTATTGCTTGCTCCCCAACTCGGAGCTTACTGTCTGCTGGTAATATCCATATCAATATAGCCATAAATTTAATAAATAGATTTTTATAAATCAACCCTGAAAGCTCCACTGCTGGGGACAGGCCTCCCATGATTTCTGAGAGGGTTTTAGGGCAAGGAAGTGTCCGTCGCGCTGTCCCAATGCGTTTTGGCGTACTTCACATGTCTTCGAAATATATTTTTTCTCATTCCTCAGACATGCAGATTTCCTCACGATGTTTTCCTTAACCGCCGAGCACGTGGTAAATCAGCACTTAAAATTGCAATTAACAATTTCATTTGTGCCGGAAGGGATCGAACCCAGGTTATTCGCGTTCTGTTATATTTGTAGCGAGCGTTAACCATCTGAGCTACCACGGCTCTCATATTTTTTGACAAAGTCGATGTAATTAGGAAGTATGTGTTTTCCTGTTTGAATAGCATAAATAAGTGATCTCATAAAATTTTATCTCATGTTTAGTATAAATAAACAAATGTAAGCGGTTTGGTCCAGTACTGTAACCTTGTATTGTTGTGTTGAATAAATAAATAAATAAATTCTACTCTTGGAATAGACAATAGGTTTGGCTATTGGATCTTGATTTGTATTCTAAATTAATTATATATGAAAAGAAGTCGGAGGCACCTTATCCCGAGAGTACAAAATGCAAAGGAAAAATGTTTTTTTTTTAGATTAATGGCGACATATGAGCATCACAGTCCACCTGATGGTAGGCGAAAGCTGTGACCCATAGACATCCACATCCACATCATCATCCATAGGACTAATATAGAATGCATCGTTTCCAGTAAGAAAGGGTCTCAGGTTCTCTACACTCACCATATAAAACACCGTAGCATTAAGGTGCTATTGTTTTTCGTTTTACGCTGTTATTCCGTGAGATGTAATCAATTGTTGTAATATTTTTATTATCATTGTTGTTGTATTAAATGTATGGCATGCCTACAGCATTGCGTTGAATGGTCTAAGGTAGGCAAGTGTACCGGTGTCGTCGTTTTGTTTGTTTGCTCTTCAATCCAGGTAAGACACATCATTGTATTTGTTTAGCGGAAGGTTGCGAAGAAATTTATGTTTTTATTTTTTATTATAATGGATTTCCGCAAAGTAACGCCTGATTCTATCAAGATATATAACAAACAAATAAAACGACTTGACAAGACCATTTTTACGTGTTGTAGATATAAAATCTGTGTTAATACTGCCAATAACCGAGCGTATATCAGCACCGGTACCGGCTTAGTAGAAAAACGGAGCCACGGCACCGCTGTGATGGCGCTGTGCCACTGCCGTGGTGGTGCCGACCCGGCGAATGAAAAGGTACCCAATTAGTCGTAGAAGCATAAAAATCTGCAAAGCTGACGTAGTTATCTGGGCCTGGACTGAAGTAAACTGGTCACACGGTCGGTTTTCGCGGGAAAACTCTGAATTGATATTATTATTGTTCTGTAGCGGGTACGGTTGTAAATTTTATCCAGGTCGGTGTAAACCATATACTTATGCCAGTATATGCTAAGTCTATGGTATAAATAGTCACGCGAACTAGTTACGACAAAAAGCAACATAAAAAATGACATTTCATTTCACTGGTAAGTCAAAAATATGTCAAAAAACTTGCTTACGTTATTTAAACATTCTTATTCACAAATATATTCACTTTGCTATAATCAGGCTTAATACATTATAAAGTACCCAAGTTACTTTTATTTTATGTGTATATATAAATTATATCATAAAATGATACATTTCTTTATTAGATCCGTCGCGGGAAAAGCGGTGAATTAAGTTTACTTTGGCGGGGATTTTAAAAATAAACAATGGCAGCACTGTTCTGCTCGGAACTGACAAATGTCAGTATTATGACTTATTTGTAATAATTTATAATATTTATATTATTATTACAATTATAAAAAACATAATTTATAATAATAATAATAAATAATAATAATTTCCCCGAAACTCTTCACCGCTGCATTGGAAGACGTTTTCAAGCTACTGGACTGGAAAGGATACGGTATTGACATCAATGGCGAGTACATCACTCACCTTCGATTTGCCGACGATATAGTCCTTATGGCAGAATCGCTGGAGGACTTAAGCACTATGCTCAATGACCTCAATAGTGCCTCCCAACGGATAGGTCTTAAGATGAACATGGACAAAACAAAGATCATGTTCAATGTCCATGTCACACCTATGCCGGTAGTTGTTGGGAGCACTATGCTCGAAGTTGTTGACGAGTACGTTTACCTGGGACAAATAGTCCGACTAGGTAAGTCCAACTTCGACCGAGAGGTCAATCGACGGATTCAACTCGGCTGGGCAGCGTTCGGGAAATTACGACATATCTTTTCGTCAGGTATACCTCAATCTCTAAAAACTAGATTGTACAACCAGTGCGTGTTGCCAGTGATGACTTATGGATCTGAGACGTGGTCCTTCACTGCTGGCCGTATGAGGACGCTTAAGGTCGCTCAGCGAGCTATGGAGAGGGCTATGCTCGGAGTTTCTCTGCGTGATAGACTCAGAAATGAGGATATCCGCAGTAAAACCAGAGTGACCGACATAGCCCAACGGATTAGTAAGCTGAAGTGGCAATGGGCCGGCCATATAGCTCGAAGAACCGATAACCGATGGGGAAGAAAGGTTCTCGAGTGGCAGCCTCGTACCGGTAGGCGTAGTGTAGGGCGACCCCCCACTAGATGGAGTGACGACCTGGTAAGACATGCAGGAAGTCGATGGATGCAGGTGGCTCAGGACCGTGCTTTGTGGCATTACTTGGGGGAGGCCTATGTTCAGCAGTGGACTTGTGAAAGGCTGTAATGATAATGAAATAATAATTTCGATATTTTCTTTCTTTAAATGATATTACAATAATTTCAAACTAGCGCAACACAGCCCGCTTTTATTGAGAAAACTTAGCGATCGCAGCGCCTCACTTATTTTTTCCATATTTCTGGGACACTGTTTCCTACAGCGATCGTTCTCCTGTTCTCTAACCTCCATGTGACTATTAATGGAGGTTAGGACTCCACGTAGACAGAGAAACCTATAGACAAATTGACGCCTTATTTCGCATTCGCACACCAAAGAGATAGATTTATGCATACGTCTTGCATAGAAATGAAACAAAGCGGTGTGATTGTTTGTCTCTTTCTCCGTGCCGGTTTTTTGTTTAGCAAACTACACTTTGCTAAACAAGTTTGACAGTTCGTATCTATCTAAGGAGTTTACAAGTTGGTTTAAGTGAGAAAAGTGTTTTGTGAGCTTATGATTGGTGAATCTTGCTTAGTTCAGTTTTTAGAACAATTAAAATTTTTGTCTAAATATGTTTAAAAGTCAAGATTATTGTATAACCTAAAACTACGTTATCGTCCTTTCTCACTCGAGGCCACGCTAATCATTAGTATATAGGTTTCTCTGACTACGGGGCTCCATTGCGCCCTTCTTTCTGCCAAGGAGGGTCGCGTTCGTATACGGCTTAGAGATCTCTAGTCAGATCGTTAAGCCATTTCCTAAAAGGCGGTGTTTAGTGGGTAAAAGTCTCCACATAACCACGCAGCCGGCTGCGTGGTATGCTATGAGCATTCACCGCTTCCCTCCCCCGCTTTCCGGAGGGTTGCCCATATTTGCTTCGGGCGCAAAAAAAAAAAAAAAAAACGGGGCTCCATGTGACTGTCCATGGAGGGTAGAGCTCCATACTTTGAGCATAGAAAATAGCTCTATTTTCTATGCTCAAAGGCTCCATGTAAGTATCTATGGTTATGACTTATGTCATTGTCACGTCAGTGTCAGTTGGTGTCAGTAGCTTTTTTTCATTGAAGGTGGGAGCATGTGGTGCTTAGTTACTTTTTACTTTTTGTATCGGTTTTGTTTCGTATAGTTTAAATATTTGTCATAATAAATAACTGTAAAACAAACTATGAATGAAAACCATCAAGTGTTGTGGTACTAAACGAACTGTGACAAACTGACTGACTGTATGGTGTTAAAACTCGAATTCTTGGAAAGTTGGATATTATACTATCTTGAAATTTGGTGAGTAATTCTTTCTTTGCATATGGTTTGAAAGATTTTACTTATAACAATATATATCGTTATTAATATAAGCTAATTATTTTCGATACTTGTTTATAATATAAGGATTTAATAACGTATTACCCCAATTTTTAAATTGATGATTTGATGAATTGATTACATTCTATATTATAAAACTTTTATTAATTTTTTTGCTTTATTCTGGAATAGATTAACTAAGTCTGCATATTTTCATATAAAGTAAAATAATGTAAATTATTGTGCAGATACACCAAAACCTATTTTTTAATTGCATATTAATTTTCATTCCATCTTTGATTCTTTTTCAGTGTACTTTGATAATCCTTTCTGTAATATTCACTAAACCTACGCTTAAAAGTAATTTAAACATAAATTAATACCATATGGATTTGCTTGATTATCTCAGGGATAAGTCTATAAACCTGTACAGAAACTCCTTATACAAATTGCTTGAATGGAAACAGTAATATATGCTGCCCTTTTAAAACACTAATGCTAGATAGTAAATGTTATAAAATCAATTATGATCTAATAAAAACTACCCAGAAGCATAACTTTGTGGTAACTCACAAAACTGGTAATATCAAATGTTAGTAAACATATCAAAGCACAAAACCAACTTTTTATGCATGTATTTTGTGTAACTCCTAATGTCAAACAAGTTAATACAAATGTAATTTTAAATGAGGAAGAACTGAGTCTTGTTGATACCACCATTTTTCTTGGAATCACACTAGAGGCAAAGCTTCAATGGCTCCCCCAAAACAAAAAAACTAGCTAGCAGACTTAGTTCTGCAGCATATACTGTAAAAAAGATTAGAACTCTTACCAGTGTTGAAATAGCTAGAATAGTTTACTTTAGTTATTTCTATAGCATTATGTCGTATGGTATTTTGCTATGGGGACATGCGACTGACACTGAAATTATATTTATTTTAGAGAAGAGGACCATTAGAGCAATATATAATTCAAAACCAAGAGTTGCTGAGACAAAAATTTAAGGAAATTAATATATTACCGAGCCAGTAATTCATTCTTGGGGCGATGTATATGTTTTTACAACAAAATCGCAGTAAATATACAAAATTTGTCATATGCAAAGTTCAAAAATTTTATTAAACTAAGTTTGTGTAGAAAGGGTTATTACAATATAAGGAATTTATGGATGAGAATAACCCCTGGGAAGGGTGATCGCTACCAAGCTATTTCTAATTTGTCTTGTGTTGTTAATTGTAAACATGATTGTAAGCTATAATATATAATCCCACTGGGTTTCTTACTCCTTCCCAGGACAAAGGTTTTTTTTGCAAACCAGTAAATGAAAAAATTGACTTTCAATAAGTATTGTTTGTAATCTACATTGAATAAAAAAGTTTCTGTTTCTGTAGATATTTGGCAGATTAGATGTTTTACTTTAATATTTTTCATTCCATATTCTTCATGTTTGTGACATTGTAAGCTGTCCATTGGCCTTTTACATCATGTTAAACAATTTGCCATTACTATCAAATTACATATGGTTTTACTTTTATTTTAATATTTGAAGTTGATATTATCAGGCTCATGCCAAGTCAATGGATGCATGTGGCTCAGGACCTTTCTTTTGCCAGAAGGCTATGTTCAGTAGTGGACTTGTGAAGGGCTATAATGGTGATGATGATGGTATTATAAGGTATATAACCTAATCATTAAATTATATCCTTTGAAATGAAAGCTTTAGTTTTTAACTCATATTTTGTGTATTAAATCCCATGGAATGTAGACTCACAAGAGTCAAGAGTTCAAGGGAGCACAATCTCATTCTCGCTTATAGAGGTTTCTCACTAACCCGAGTTTCTTGCTAATGCAGGTACATGGGTAGCGTTTCTGTCTTATAGAGTTACACAGCAATAAAAAGTCACAGCAAGTATGAATGTGGTAAATATGTAATATGATAAAATTAGGTGAATAATATGTACATATATATTTTTAATAGTGTGTACATGTTACATTTATTAGATTTTGACATATAAGTACTTTATAAGGGTAAGTATCAAGATGCTCACGAAAACAAAACGAAAATTCACGCACTATGTATTTTATTATATTTAGAACTGACAGTAGTTTAATTTTCCATTTTGACATGATGCAGAACAGAACTTTCCTTCGTAATTGATTAATTATAAACTGAGTAAGTCCGACAAACAGGATGGTACACAGGCACATGTGTCCCTTCGAAAAGAATGCAATAAAATAACTTATTTAGTTCCAGGAAATAGAATAGGTACAATATTGACGAGAAAACAATACAAAAATAATGTTAGGAAGTACCACGAAAGTTAAGAATGAGTCTTATAACAGCAGATTTTAAATTTGTAATTTGTTTCGTCATTAGTTACTGTATGTGTGTATATTTTATGTATGTATGTATTTTTATTGTAGCTATAGTTCCTCCTAAATAATATAAATAAATAAAGCTGACTGTCCCTTATGGAGGTTAGATAAGAAGCATTCTCACTTACAGTGGTCCATGAGGGAAAAACAACTCTCTTTTACAGAGGTTTCTGTTTCTCGCTAATAGAGGTTTTGGGAGCTTAAATTGACTGGACCTGGCTATTACTCTTACTTATAGAATTTTCTCACTTATCCAGTTCTCACTTACCTAGGTTTGACTGTATATATATATCATCAATCAATTATTATCAAAATATTGATTTTTATTTTTTTGTACATATTTAATGCTGTCACAGAATGGTAAACACTAATCATTTTCATGAAAAAAAGGTAAAGGTAGAATTCAGAAAATATTTTTCAAGCTTTTTTATACTAAAGCATTTCTTTTATACATATAAATAAAATTGAAGTGTCTGTTTGTAATGTCAAAATAATGGCTTTTTACTAAATGCTATGTTAATTCCGACTAATCTCAGAAATGGCTGGACTGATTTTTACAAGACTTTCACTAGGAGATAGCTAATGTTAATAGGAGTAACATAGGCTACTTTTATTTAAAAAAAGAATTAGGAGTTTGCAACCAAGCCATGAGAGCCACTGTAATAAATTCCACTTAATATAGTTCAAATCCATTTGAATGTTTTACCAAATTGTATTATTTCCTATTGATTTATCATGTTTTATGCTCCTATTTACATGTCTTTGCTGCATGCATAAGCTTTATATACAATACACTTTTTATGCAGTTGGTGAGGTAAATCTCTCAATCATTAAAGTTTTAACTTATCTTGTCCCTTTTACATGTTTCTTCTTACCAAATAAATAATTACCAATATAACTATAAATATTACATTTATTAAAATATCAATTTCTTTTAATGACGAAATAAGTATTGCAGTGTCATTATTTTTCTGTACTTGTCAAGATTGTGATTTGTATCTTTACAGTATTTCTTGAATGTGTACATGATATCTAAATTTTATGCATAGGTTACTTGTTGGAGAAAGAAAGTACTCCGAGAAAACCTCTGGAAGAGCAATGTTATGCAAAGATCACATGCCTTCTGCTAAATCTAATATGGTGCAATATGTTGGTGTACTAAATATTAACACAAACATGTAGGTATTGTAAATACTTAAATAAATGTGTAAAGACAGTTACTGCTCTGTCAAGAAAGTACCTGGAAAAGATCAATAATATTCAAAATGTTAGTTAGCATAAAAGTTTTTTATCACCTTCAAAGTATGCTCCTTCTGAAATGATACACTTCTTCCAATGAATAATCCAATCATCGAAACTTCTTTTAAACGCTTTTTCCGGAATTGAGTTCAGTTCTCAGAATGAAAATTGGTGCCACAAAGTGGTAATTTGAGTTTATGAGAAAAAAAGCAGCCTGCTGGAGTCATATCTGGTGATTTAGCTGGTTGCTCGATTCAATAATTCATTCACAGTGATGGCCATATGCGAAGGCGCATTATCATGGTGCAAAATCCAAGAATTTTCTATCCACAAATCTGGGCTTTTTCGTCTAATTTGCTCTCTTAAACGCGGCATAACATTCTTAATAATAATCTTTATTTATCATTTGACTTCCCATCAAGTAAGTCCCGGCAAGAATTCCGAGTGCACAATACCACGATAGTCAAAGAAAACAGTCAACATGACTGACCTTTGATCGACTTTGGCGTGGTTTTTAGGTTTCAGTTCAGTAAAGGCGCCACTCCGAAGCTTGTTGACTAGTTTGCATGTCAAACTCGTAAACCCACGTCTCCTCACCAGTAACAATGAGTTTCATGAATGTTGGGTTGGAATTGACTCATTCTAGCATGTCCTTAGTGACATATTCAATTGAGTTTTTAGAGAAAATTCGGGTCTTTTGGGACCTTTAAAATGGTACGGATCGACTCGTGAGACACAGAAAGTTTGGCGGCTATCTCTCTCAAACTTGAATGAGGATTTTCAGTCACTATTTCCTTCACTTTTGCGATGTTAACTTCACTTGCAGATGTTAATGGCCTCGAAGATTAGCCAACAAGCACCCAGTCTACCTATGAACCACAGTAACTGCTTACCGTAGTTGCTGTGGCCCATAGACATCTAAATCTATCCTCGACTATGAATCAAATTGCAGATGCGTCGTGATCCGTGAGGATTAAGATGAGACCCCTTTTTTACTGGTAATGAGGCATTTCGTTTCCAGTAATAAGGGTTTCTACACTAACCATACAAAACGCTGCAGCTTGAGCTGCTATTTTGCGTTGGTATTCTGTGAGAGCGTGGCCCTTCTCCAGTCGAGCCGTTCCATTCGTGCTATACTTAAACTACTAATATATTAGTATTATACTTTATACTTAGTTAATAAAAATGATGACAATTTGTACTACACATATCCAATGTTTAATTACATATTTGTATTTTATATTTTCATAATTTTATTTTAAACACAAAGCATACTAAATGTTCAGTACTTTTATATAGTGATCATTTTGTAGTATAATGAGAGAATACTTGACAACAATATTTCGAATTATGTATGTGGCATTTAATGTAACAAGTGATGAGAATGCTGAGCAAATTAGTACACAACTGCGGTTCGGTGGTATACGGTAGCGTGTGGTGGTAATTAGCGCGTTAATCGTCCTAGCGCGTACCGCTGTTGATGCAACTGCATTTCTGAGAAGCCGATCAGCGGAGCTCGCGGATAGGAACGGCAAATTGCCGTCAGATATGTGTGCCGGCTGTCGGTAATTGCAGAAATCACTCGACGCACCGCGAAACGGGCTTGTGGTCCTGCGTGCATTACATGTCATGTGCCGAGCGCCGGCATAACTAGCAGGAAGAAGTACCTGTGTGGCAACTCTCCATGTGAGCTCTGTATCGTTGGGCTTTCAACCAGGTAAGATGGCGTTGGAAGTAATTACGAGCGTACCTTTGTAGTATCTCCGATTGCGTATTTTTATTTCATTTTTAACATATAACAATTCATTATTTATACTGTTTTCTCAATAGTATGACGACAAAAATTTTGAACTTCAATAAAAAAATCAAAACTATCGAAATGAAAATAATATGTATGTACCCAATTAGTAGTATTTATTGATAGATCAATTTCATAATGTGTTAATGTAAAATATCAGTGCCGTAGGCTTCTATTGCGTTCACCTGTTACACCCTATTTTTTTCCCGGACGGTAAACAAAATCACCCAGTATAATGCCGTGCTTTGTGGCATTCCTTGCGGGAGGCCTGTGTTTCGCTGTGGACTTAAGGGCTGTAATGATTACAGATGGGCTGAATATGGATTTCACCGAATACGGATATTCGGCCGATAGTTCGGTAAAACTTTTACCGAACCGAATATTCGGCTGATCATTATACGGCAGGATTACCTCGGTACCTAACCAATTTATGTCGAAACTTGTTACATTTATTAGCGCCGGAGCCTGCCCCTCGCTCAGTTACTAGTACTGAGCAAATTGCTGCCACCACTTTTGTGAGAAAAAAAGTATTTCGATGATCTACTATTTGGACTTATTTTAGAGAAACTGACGACCAAAGTAAAGTGAAATGTACTAATATAATGTTTCTTTGTGTGATTTTGAAAAACATTTTATCAAGCTTTCTATTTGTTATGTATATTTCGAAACAAATCTACAGTGCCACAAAAACATAACGCTATACAAGTAGATGTAACCCATAATTAAAATATACTTTCAACAGTTAAATTATGAAAGACACGGCATTACTCAATTCGTACATTTCAGTACAGTGGATACTCGAGTACCACTTTAACGAATATTTCGGTAATTTAGCCGAATATTCGGTGAAGCTGCCGAATATGCCGAATACTGAATATGAAACGAATATTCGGCCCATCTCTAATGATAATGATTTTTATAATAATAAAACATTTATGTTTACTTAATATGTTCGCTATTTTTTAAATAAGTGTTAGTATCATGATGGCGTTTCACCTACATGAGTTGCATGTGGAAAACATCCAGATCTGAATTATTTGTAGGCCATACAAATCCTTGTTCCGTCACCCCCGAAATTAAGGTGTTTTTTAGTTGGTGTAGATTGGAACGATTCATAATAATATACCAAAATTTTAGCAAAGTAATTTCTATATACTTATTATTAATATAATAACACAAAAGTTACTAAGGATCGTTTTAATTTATCTATTTTTCAATTTTTTTTTTATTAAAAAGTCCATTTGCTTTATTTTATTTGCTTGCTCATTTTTTTTAGAAGTTTTACGTTTAAAATATAAACACGATGCCGAAAGCCGCCTTTCTTTAATTTCGCTTTGAAAAAAAAAGGAGATTATCAATTCCACCGCATTTCTTTTAAATGTATTCTTTTTAATGTATGACAATATCTCTGATGTTAGATAACGAAATTATTTATCGACACCCACAGAGATCCGAAATAAATTCCAACAAAATTCGACGTAATTTGATCGACGAACACTTGTTTAAAATATCAATTTCATTACTCTGTGGTAATATTTAAGAGTTAAAAATAAAAAATAATAAACTTAAATTGCAGCAAAAGTATCAAATATTAGTTATTTTCCTTTTACGTAAGTAAGTAAAGAAAAGCTACTCATGTCATCCGGTGGGGTTGGGAAGGTGAAACTGAACAGCATCTTTCTGATAAAAGCTCAAAACTGTAAAACTGCTATTGTCAACGTGGCAATGTGCCAAGCTATGGGGGAGCGATTCTATTCAGCGATTCTATTTGCTGAACAAATAGAATTAATAAGCTGTAATGAATAAATAAATAGAGGTCTATCAAATTTTTGGAAATGATTTGTCTAATTTGTTTAGGATATCATCAATTACAATGCTGAAACGCGTCGACGTAGGTTTTTCCCCATATTATATAGCACTTTGCCAATCCACAAATATCTAAATATTAGTGCCAAATGGAAGTCCGTAGTCTCTGTCTACCCCTCTGGGTGACAGACGTGAGTGATTATGTTATGTTATTTAAGTTACGAATTACCTATAATGCTGAAAGGCGTTGATGTAGTTTTTCACCATATTATAAACATAATACACTTTGCCAATCCACAAATATCTAAATATTAATTAAATTAAATTTACAATAATGATATAGCCTATTTTGTAATTTATAATTTCTAGTCAATATTCTAGGTCTAATAGTAGTGCTTCTAAACTAAGAATTGAAAATAAATGTTTTATGCTTACGCTAAAAAGTTAAATAAAATATCGTAATGGAACATATTGCACCGAATAACGTATTCTTCTGATTTTGCCCGGATAACACTAGAGCAAATATTTTTTGATTTATTGTGTGAAGTAGGTATAACAGGGGTTTAAGGTTAATGACATGTTGCCGTGCGGCTCTAATCCTTGTTGATAAACTTAACTTAACGTTTCTTCGAAATACTTTTTTCAATTTCTCAGACATTCAGTTTACCTCACGATTTTTTCCTTCACTGCCAGTCACGTGGATAAACCTGATTAATCGGAAAAGTAAAAACCGAACGCGTGTTGCTCGCGTACTGTAAAATATATAGCGATATATAGTGAGCGCTTAGCAACCAATCTACCATGGTTTATATAATAAAAACAGAAGTAAGCTTGGACGCAGTCTTAGAGACATGGGACTATAACAAAAAGATTAGTCCGATGCCTTTACGCGCGACCACCAGCACTTACCGTTACCGTTACAGCCTATTAAAGTCCACTGCTGAACATAGGCCTCCCCCATATTTACCATATTTGCCACACTTGGCAAGCGGGTTGACAACCGCGGTGTTTTATTTTTAGTCGTTATCAGGAAGATGCTGCTGCACACCTCCTGATTTATTTCCCTCTGTCGCATGTTACGACACGTACGTGATGATATGGGGTATTGGATATTCTTACACCGCTACCGTGTACTGGTGTGATATCAACCATCCAGCACTTATATTAATATTAATAAATATCAGTATTTATTACTGCTGTGTATTTATTATTGTTTTTATTGTTCATTTATTATTTTTGATTTAAGTTACTAATATTATTTTACTAATTCCTAAAATACCAATCAATAATAATTATTATTAGCATAGCTATATAAAATTGAATTGACATTTAAGTAGAGGTATAATTTTGAAAATTTTTATAATTGTACACATGCACCGTTAAAGTCGGCTTTCTTAATAAATGCGGCCTATAGATTTTAGCTTAGAGTAGGTATACGTAAGCAAATTACTTACACTACATGTTAGCATGTTACTTTAGATTTTGCCCGAAAAAAGTACTACGGTATCCTCAAGACACGCCTAAAGAAGTTTCATACAATTATGCATAAAAATGTTAGATACAATTTTTCATTTTTCACGCACACACACTTCACGCACGCACATACGCACACCCGCACGCACACACACGCGCACGCACACACACACACACACACACACACACACACACACACACACACACACACACACACACACACACACGCCGCGCGCGCGCCCGCACACACACACAGACACACACACGCACATAAAATTGTAATAAAATTGTTGAGTATTAGAAAGCAACAACTTATACACAAGACGAGGATATAATATATTTATTGTGACGAGATTAGATATAAATTTTTGCTAATGATTCATTATTTTTAATTTAAATCTGTTGTGTAAAATTCAGTGGAGTGGATATTTTCTGGTTAAATTAACTCTCGGAATTCACACTACACACTGCCCTTCACATTCTGCGGTTTTACGTCGTAAAGACAAATCAGCTCTATAAATTATGGAACGTTATTTAAGTAAATAAAACGGGCAAAATTTTAATGTAATTAACAATTTAAATATGGCGTGTCGTTTAGTGGCTTAGCTAGTAGATTATACTACCCCATTTTGTCCTGTGGTTGTAGTAAAAAGCGACAGGGAAATTAAATGGATGAATCTTTTTAATTGATAACAACTCTTACACTCGTATATCCGTCCGTATATGATGCAATCTAACTCTTTATTCTGTGGGAATTTGGATAAAATGTAATAATAAATTTATAATGAATTTAAATGTATTTATTGAACGATTTTAAAATACAACTTGTTGGATATTTTATTCACACTTTTAAGAAACTCTAAAACAATACCGAAAAAAAAACCCACAGATGGCGTAAAGGAAACATTAAAACTATCGGTATTTCCAAGTTGCTTAGGGCCGGTCATAGTGACAAATTCGTAGAATTATAGAACAGATCATTCATTAGGTACGTAATACGTCGTGCAAGTATTTACTATTTAGGTTACATTATTTTGTAGGCATAAGGAGCGAATTCTATTTTATACGACATTTACATGATGAAATGGCAGTGGATTTCTCTAAGGCCTCAAACAAATGATGAAATGTACTATTCAATTATTTTTATAGAATAAGGGTGACATACGAGCAACTTATATAGCATAGTCATAAGTATAGCGTGATGGTAAGTGGATGCTGAAGCCACTATAAATCTATATCTACCCTCGATTAAGAATCAGAACCCCTGAGGACATGCCCCGTTTCCAGGTAGGTACAAGGTTTCTCGGTTCTCTACACTCACCATACGAAACGCAGCGGCATTAGGCTGCTATTTTACGCTCGTATCAACAACAAGCTACAACCATAATATAGTTGTAGCGTGGCCCAATGCCACGTGAAAAAACGCATATTCGAAAAAAGTATTCTAACCCTATATAACAAACAGATGCTTATAAGTAGAGATGTTACGGAGGTTTGATTCCGATTCCGAAACTTCGGAACTTCCGATTGATTTTGCACCTTCGATTCCGATAAATTTTAATCGGAAGTTATATCGGAGGTCGATACATAGCGGCGGTGGCGGCCGCTGTCAGCACGTACGAACAAGTTTATACTTGTCGCGCGGGGAACCTCCCTGAAAGCATTGCTTTGCAAGATCTTACCTTCAATTTCGTGGAAGGTACTACTTATATTCCATAATTAATCGAATTTTTAACGTATCCATGATGACGATAAAGATACAAATTCAATGAAAACAACGCTTGGCAACAAAAAAGACTGTACTTATAATTTGAAAAAAAACGTACCCATGTTTTTAAAATAAAAATAAATAAAAATTAGAATTCTTAGCCAAACAAAAATTATTTTGATTTGAAATGGCCAGGTACTTACTGCAGAACGGTAACTCCATAGGTAAAGACATATTACTTAAAACTAGTGCACATAGGTAGGCGAATAAATAAAGCGCGGAATGAAAGAACGGGAAAGCTTTCTCTCTGTTCTTTAATCTGAGGCTTTCTCTAAGAAGTGAGAGCAGAACATGTTAACGTGCATCGTATAGCTCGCCGGTCCGGACCTTTTGGGTTCACCAATCGGGTTTTCATTAATAAAATTTATTTTTGTAATGTTTGAGATGTAAAATATTAAAATAAATGAGGAATCTATAATTCAGGCAGCCCTGAGACCAATAAAGCTGTAAAAGCCAAAAGGTTAAGAGCATCAGAAACCAGACATAATTCTGGAATGGTGTAGTGACGGTGCGCTGTTAGAATATCCACTAACCCTAAGACGCGACAGATGCAAACGAATCAAGAGATGGGCAGCGTCTTCCTAATGACGACTAAAATAAAAAAACTGCGTTTGCCAAGCGTGGCAACTATGGCAAATATTCCCCCTGTGATGCAATCGATGGAGGAGGCCTATGTTCAGTAGTGGACATAATAGGCTGTATCGGTTATAATTCTGATCGCCGAATAAAGCTTGAAGCTATGTACCTACCTCTACTTTACCTAAATAATCTATATATTATTGAAATTTTCAAAACCTGGCTCTAATAGCAACTTAAAGTCTTTATGCTGAGTGAGTAGGTACCCATTGTATGTAAACGTCGCTTTAGCTAGAATCGTTAGTCAGCAGTAATGCACCTAAAGTATAATATAATAACCTGATAGAACATGCAGTGAATGAACTGGTTTGAAATAGAATACCGTTCAGAAACAGGGTTCTTCACCTTTTATTTCAGTGCAGCCTGTTATATATGAATATATAATAGTTGGTTAGGCAGATGTTGTTCTGCCCTTTCCGACGATTTTCCTGTAAAAAATCTTTCAATTCGCAAGTAAAAAATTGAAAGTTACTTACCGGGTTGAAACCACCCTATATCTCAAGTTGGAAAAACCACACAGTAGGAGTTCATCGCAGAAAAACAACGTGACACGTATTTAATATATATATATATATATATATATATATATATATATATATATATATATATATATATATATATATATATATATATATACTAGCTTGCCAGTCAGACGTTCTGCCCTTTTCAACGACCCTTTGGCATGTCCTATTAAAAACCCTTAAATTCGCAAAACAAAAAGTGGGTCACTCATGGGCAAAAAATTATCTTATCTCTCAAGTTGGACCAAACTGCACACGGTATGCACATTTGAATCGGTTAAGTACTGTAGGAGTTCATCGCGGACAAACAACGTGACACATAATTTATATATAATAACACACACACAGCACTAAAATAAAAGGTAATACCTTATTTTACTGATTTTATCACTAGTATTTTTTCGGAGTCCATCTTTTATGCGCCGTCTATGTGCAAGTTGGTTTATATTTAACGAAGAGTTTTTTTTACACTTGGATATCTTCAAAGATTTTAAAGCATTGTCTTCATCTTTTAAATATTGTATTATTGGCATATTAATGGGTGTTGAAGAATCGGACTCCTCAACAAACATAATAGACTAGGATCAGTCTTTTACTTCTTTTCATAAATTAAAAAAAATATTTCAAAAACAAAACAAAAATAGGTATTCTGCATTTTGTATTTGCATTTTACATACATGTTTATAGAATGCAAATACAATATATATGTTTTTCATATAATTCACATTTTTGTCCACAAGTTCCTACTCGTATATCATCCTGCCATCAATACTGTTGGCGACGCGCCTATAAGAATATTTCAATTTATTAGTTAACCGATTACGAATAGCTTCTAAAAAGCAAATTATCAAGCAACAATATTCTAATAAGAAAATGCTTAGTTAAATCTTAAAGAGATATCAAATTAATGATATGAAGGTCTTGGGTTCGACTCCCAGGCCGGAACAGTTTATTGTTTTCCTAGTAATATTTTCTTAATAAATTGATATAGGGAATTTTTAAGATATAAATTATGTTACCGGATTTGTTCCCCGGTTGAAATCATCTTTCCAATGATGTTAATTTAAAGAAATATTAAAATAGAGTTAGAGACCGGATTTGTTCCCCGGTCGAAATGATCGCTGTGCATAAGTAGAATTAATGGAATGGATGTGCATAAGTATTATCTTATATGAGTTTGATATGTTTTGTATGAAAACAAATGCCTATTTTCAATGTATTGATTCATGAAATATTTTGTCTATGTTATCTGATAAGAAACATGATAACTGATAAGAATCTGATTAGAAATAGTTTCCTACAGTTTGAGAATTGTGTAAAAGCATTTATTCACCTATTATTGTTGATATTAGACTTTCCATTTTTACTGATAGTCGATAGCCGTGCAAAAGTTAGTTGTTCAAATAGTGTGAGCTCATAGACGCACGCTAGCCCCGTACTTAGGAGGCCAAATATGTGAAATTTAAATATTTGCAATTTCAGCGATTTATGTATGTAATGACTTGTAAAACATTTTAGATTGATTGTACATGTAAAAAAGGTGAATTCTGTGTTATTTTTATGTGAAAATTCCAGTGAGTAAGTGAAATAATGATAGTTTTGTATAAGAAATTTAAAAGTGTTTTAATAGTGAAATGAATTGAGAAAGTGTAAATTAAACTGTTGTATTAGTTAAGATATGTATAATTTCAAGTGGAAAACATTGTTTTGACTTTCTATGTTAAATATTTAAGAAATTTCAACTTGTTCAATGTGAGTAAAATATGCATATTTTGTTAAATAAATAAAAGGTTTTTTTGTGATATAAAAATGTAACGTATATCGTAGTAAAGATATTTTTTTGTGCTATCTTTATAAGTAAATTGTATAAATGTATGTCTTATACAAAATAAATAATTGAGAAAACCGTGAGAGAGTGATAGTACAAATTGATGTAATTAAGTTGCACGAGCGCGCAAATGGCGCGGCTCACTTTCGCGTATAGCTCAGGGGTAGCTCAGTAAACGAGTTTTCTTGCAATTCGTTAAGGATCTCCTAGGTGTGTGTTACTTGCAGTATACAGTGGCTGCAAAATAACCGCCGGTACGACAAACTCCGCCCACGTTGAGTCCCGTGATTCCGTGAGGCGTGAGGTCACCGGCCCCTAGTTGATTCTTGGCACTTTATGCGTTCCGTGCATCTTGTGCCTAGTCGCGTCATAAAGTGCCACCTAAGCACTTACCTCAACCCTTTTCGTTGTAAAAGGGGTAGGCAGTGCCCCATGTGATTACACCAAAGTATCTCATACCCATCCATCCGCGTCGCGCATTAAGCCGAACGGCTGGAACTTAGACAGGGCCAATTAGATTACTGACTCATAGGTAGGGTTTCACCATGTCCGACAAGGATAACGACAAGGGGGAGCCGCCGCCTAGGACTAGAAAACCACCGGACCGTACATGTATACTAGATCGACCGATAGCATACCGGGACATCTTTCAGTAGTGTGTTCAGTAGTGTCTTCCTACTCGCAGATCCCGACCAGGAAACCCCTATCTCCAGGGAAAGGACCCGCACCGAGGATCGCGCTCTCACCCATCGTACCTGAAGGTACGACTGGGCTAGAACCGGTACCCCTACAACAGCGGGCTAAGAAGTCGTGGAGAAGGCACACTCCACCCGAGACTGCAGCATCGCTTCAGGAGAAGAGGCAATGCCTTGGATCCTCAAACTCCTCGGATTACTCGAGTTCCGAGGAGGAGCAAGACCATAGACCTATTAGGAGATCTCCACCAAAATCGCCATCGCCGAACAAACCCCCCCCCCCCCTAGATCAGAGGAACACCACTCCAGCATGGAAACTGTGGATCTAGAGCAGGGAGGAGAAGGGTAGTACGGGTGGAGTGCTACAACCTACGCGACCTTAGCCCCCAATACATCGGTTGGACACTCGCCGTCCACGTCTCCGAGGAAGACAACCGAAAACCCGTCCGGGCGTCCGCTGGATGATGGCCAGCGACCATCTACTAGCTACGCCCATATGGTAGCTGCGCCAGCAGTACCACGACCCCAACCGGCGGCAGCGACTTCTGATAAGCCTGCCGACCGGGAAGAGAAAGCGAGATATCCGCCCATAGTGGCTGAATGCCTCCCGGATTGGACGAGGCATTTCAAGGAGCTCAATAGAATGTTGGGCCACCCGTTGAATGCCCGTCCGTTCGGGAAGGGGGTTTGATTTACACCACAAAGCGCCACTGAATTTAGGACTGTTCAACGCTATATGGTTGAACTTTCCAAGGCAACACCCAACATGTCGTGGTACTGCTATACCCCGGATGAAGACAAGCCCACCAAAGTGGGCATCCGGGGCCTACCAATGGGAACCGATACCAGTACCATAGAGGAGGCTATAAAGGCAAAGGGCTTCCCGGTGAAATACGTTAAAGCGATTCCACCACGAAGGGGCAGACCAGGATGCGTCTACTTTGCCCAGTTCGACCACCTGAGCCTGGAGCAACTCAAGAGATTATATGAAGTAGACGAACTACTCTATATGAGGGGAGTAGTTATTGAGGCCTGGCAAAGGAAAGCAGGACCGGCCCAATGCCACCGCTGCCAGGCCTTTGGACACGCCTCAGCTAATTGCTTCAAGCCGGTGAAGTGCGTACGCTGCGCCGGGGAGCATATAGCGAGCCTTTGCCCTCGGGGTAGAGAGGAGGAACCCACATGTGCCAACTGTGGCAAGAATCATACAGCCAATGACCGTCGCTGCCCAGTCCTGAGGAGGACTGCAAGGAGGCAGGGGATAACCTTACCGGGGCTACTCCCGGAGGACCCGAAAAGGATCCCCCAGAGTCGCCCCAAAGCCATTACCATCCAGAATGACGGGTGGGCTACTGTCACGGAGAAGGGCAGACAACCAGCCCCCCCCCCCCACCCGTACCACACAAGGAAACGGTGGAACCCGAACAGGAAAGGGCAACCACCGGGGCGACTCTGCAACCTCCCGCCAACCCTGCCACAGAACGGCAGCCCTCAAAAAAGAGGAGGCGGGAGAGAAGCAGGAAGAAGTCGCAGCCTCCTCGGGCTGTTACCTCTACCCCGACACCAGGACCAATAGCCCCTCAGGCGCAGGTTATTAAGGAGACCACCAAAAAGGGCGTGGGTAGAGTGCAGGAGAGGGCTCCACCCGAAGAGAGAGCCCGAACTGCACACAGAGCGCGCTCTACCCAAAAACAAGAAGTCCAACGCCCGAGACCAGCACCAACGCCTTCAGATAGGAGAACACCGTCGGCCGGCCTCGAAACAGCTGATGCAATCCAGCGCCTAGTTGGAATTGCCATCGAGGTCGGCACACAAGTCCTGGCCGACATCAGAGCCGGGATCGATCCAATAACAGCGATTACGAAGGCGCTGGCAAACCTCCTGGCCAGACACTATGGAGGATAATAACCTGCGCCTAATGTACTGGAACCCGGACGGAATACAGCAGAAGCTGCAGGAACTCCGCACTGTCGCCCAGCAACAGGACATACATATTATACTGCTGGGCGAAACAATATTGAATCCCAAAACGCGCATAAAGCTGCCAAATTTCCACATCTATAGAAGGGACGAGGTCACTTCTCGAGGGGCCGCCTATCCGAGGGCCTATATACGGCGGTTCTAGTGAGGAGGGACATCGTCCACCAAGAGCTGGACCTACCATCCTTCCAGACAATGCGCTCAATCGGCATAAGAATGGAGGCGGCGGGCGAGGAACTAAGGATTTATGCAGCATACCGCCCGCCAGGGACTCCATTCTGTTCCTCAGACATCCGGACGGTAATGGAAGGCGATGCACCAGTAATCATCGCCGGGGACCTGAACGCCAAACACCCGGCGTGGGGGTCCAGAGTGATCACCCCACCGGGTCGTGAGCTATATGAAGATGCTGAAAAGAACCAGTACGACGTTCTAGGTCCCGAGGAACCAACACACGTTCCTACCGACCCAAGGAGGCACCCGGATGTATTAGACATCGTGCTCACTAGGAACGTCAACTATCCGATAGTGGTAGAAGTGCTGTACGACCTCCCTTCACAGCACCTCCCGTTACTGATAACCCTTGGCCTAAAGGCAGTGACTACGCCAACTAGAGCTTTTAAAACCCGTGTCGACTGGAGGCTCTACTGTCAACACCTTCAGCAGAGACCTCCAGCACATCAACCTATATGGACAGCGGACGACGTAGAGGTCGCTGCGACTAGAATCACCAACAACATCAAGGAAGCCCTCCACGCGGCTTCTACGGTCGTCCCGATTACAGCAAGGCGAGACGATCTGCCGCGTGAGATATGCGTGCAGATCAAGCGCAAAAGAGCGCTGAGAAAGCTCTGGGCGCGTACTCGCTGTCCCAGGATCAAAACGCAGCTAAACACCCTAACGGAGGAACTGTCGGTTTCAGTCCAGGCCTTCAGAGGCGAAGCCTGGGATCGGCGCATCCAGAAGGCGGAAGAGCAAGATGCGTCGCTTTATAGACTAAACCGACAGCTGACCAAATCTAAACCTCCCGTTTGCCTGCAGACTGATAATACGGGCAAACGATGCTACGATGCCAAGGGCAGAGCGGATATCCTAGTCGAGCACTTCGAGGAGCAATTTATGCCGAACACAGCAAGTGCGGAGTTCATGGAGCTTCATGCCCGGAAGGAAAGTCGCGTACGGGAGTTCCTGTCGTCGCCCGCGCCACCTCTTGCAGGAGACTGGTTCATCTCCCCCGCAGAATTGCGGAGGACAGTAACCTGCCTGCAACCGAGGAAGGCGCCGGGGCACGACGGGATTACCAACGCTGCACTCCGACAGCTGCCCAATAGAGTCATAGTAGAGCTTGGTCGACTCTACAATGGGATATTGCGGACATCCCACTTCCCGGAGGACTGGAAAAAAGGCAAAATCATCGTCTTGCCGAAACCCGGGAAGGACAGGCGTAGAGCTGCCAACTACAGGCCGATCACGCTATTACCACATATGGCTAAACTGTTCGAAAGATTGCTGCTAAGACGTCTCCGTCCGTGCATCCAACTTCGGGCGGAGCAGCACGGATTCAGGAGGGGTCACTCCACAGTTACACAACTGACTAGAGTGCTGCACCTGCTTGCGGCAGAGTACAATCGTGGCCGCATATCGTTGGGCGTCTTTCTCGATATCGAGAAGGCGTTCGACCGGGTGTGGCACGTAGGATTATTATATAAGCTGGAACAACAGACCAGTGTCCCTCCTGCTATATTGCGGCTAATAGCGTCTTTCCTGGAAGACAGGAAGTTCTACGTCTGCGTAGAGGACGCCGAATCCGCAACAAGATCCATTAAAGCCGGCGTCCCACAGGGCAGCTGTTTGTCTCCAGTCCTGTACGCGGCTTACACTAACGATATACCTACACTGGCAGGCAGGCTTCAAGAGTGGGAGGACGACGTTGAGCTGGCGCTATTCGCGGACGATAGCGCCTACTTCACCTCGTCCAGAAGAGCCCACATAGCCACTGCCAAGATGCAGCGTCTGCTGGACCTGCTGCCACCATGGCTGGATGAGTGGAGGATGGTCGTCAACGTTGGTAAGACGACCGCTCTGCTCACTCGCCGTCTCAGGAATTTTCCACCTCCGCTGACCCTCAACGGCCAGGAGATTGCGTACCAGAAGGCTGTAACATACCTTGGGTGCAGGATCGACAGGACGCTGCGCATGACCGCGCACGTCGACTTCGTCGTCCGCCGGGCCCGATGTGCGCGGGCGACGCTCTTACCGGTCCTGGCATCCAAGCTGCCAACACGAACCAAGCTCCGGATATACAAGATGTATATCCGGACCATCATCACTTACGCTGCGCCGGCCTGGTACGCACTTCTGAGCGACCCTCTGAGGCGGCGACTACAGGCCCAGCAGAATCTGACATTAAGGACGATCGTCGGAGCAGGTCGCTACGTCCGGAACGACGTGATAGCGGCCGACTTGAAGGTCGAGAGTATCCACGACTTTGTGGCCCGGTTAGCGCGCGGCATGTTTGACCGTGCCGATAACGGGCCACACGAACACCTCAACGGCTTTGCGCCGTTGCACACCCGGCCACCGGACGGGCGACCTCTTCCAAGAGAACTCCTCTCTATATGTGATTAGAGAGTTGAGTAACAACCCACAATGCCGCTGAAAGGCCAACTTTGACTTAATCAGATAACCTCCTTTTCCGTAGTTGGATAACTACGGAAAACATAATTACTATACTACGGAAAAACCCGTGTATGCTATCAAGCCTAAAATAGGCCTAATGACTGTCCCATAGTAATGGGATATGAGGACACCCGGGCAATGGGGATTACCCCGAGGCCCGATACCTGCACGTACATCAGTGCGTGAAGACGACATCGTATATGCAATTCGTTCAGGAATCCTTCGGGGAAGTTCGGGAATCCTTCGGGATTAGTGCGGGAATCAAACCAGCAGTCAATAAGAAGAAGAAAAAAAAAGTGTAGGGAAGTGATAGGGAAAAGTGATTACTCTCTCACTGAACGGTTTGAAGATAATTGCTGTTTTATTCTCAAGAAATTCATCCCTCAAAATTATACAGTCCACATCGAAGAATTAAGGCGTTGGGACCGGGACGACTTCGGAAGACCCGTAATCCCCGCCTGAACCTATTTTCTGAAAAGGAAGAGGTTATCGCCCTTGTGTGTTACTCCGTTGCGGAGATCACATACGTTGTTCCCGAACCCAACGTAGGCGTGATAGGAGGCCGGAACGAGAGAAGCCTCGATTCCTCCCTTCTGTTTCTTAGTTGAATGTTTAAGCCTGACCTGGTTCCTTTTCAATTGGTCCTTCGAGCTGGATCAGGAGGACCTCCCGAACCAGGATTCCTTTTCAAATACACAAAAAAATATCGCACCCGGATGAAATTTAATAAAAAAATAAAAATGTTGGTGTCATCGACCCTGCGATCGCTAAAACAAATAATATATAAAACAACTGTGTACTTTAAAGTATATCTTAATATTTGGTAACTTTAATAATTCCATTTTATTTAGGTACGTATTTAATTTTTGATGACAAAAAAATAAATAGGATAATAAACATGACTAGAGACAATCCTATTTCCGTTATTAGGAGCTTGTTGCATTCAAAGTGTTGTAATTAAGCTTACTGTGATGCTACAGCGTGTAATAGTCAAAAGCAACTAATTTAGATTATAAGTATATTTTACCGTTATTGTTTAAAATACTCAGAAGTAATGAATTGTCATAAAGTATATTATATTGTTGATTTACTTTTGCCGGAACTGTACTCTTCTTTGTCACCTAGCCTTTTCACATAATATTTATTCACAAGTCACCGCTTTTATTATGATACAATAACAAAGCTCAACAACAAAAATTGTTGTCTTGATTTTTTCCGTGAATTTTGGTGATTGAGAAATTACAAGTTAGGAATAAAATCATGATTATATATATTTTATACATTGGCTCCGGTTTTTATGTTAGTGTCATATGGAATAACAAGACTGTGATTACAAGGAACGAACAACTTAAACCAAACTCGAAAACAATGTTCCGGGCTTTATAAAAGCTAAAGATTGGAACCTCGTCCAGTATCAACCTTTTTTTTAGAATTAGGGGGTCAAACGAGCACACAGTCCACCTTATGGTAAGTGGATGCTGTGGCCCAGAGACATCTACAATTACCCTCGATTAAGAATCAAAATGCAGATGCGTTGTCACCCCTGAGAATGGAATGCCTCGTTTCCAGTAAAAAATGATCTCCGGTTCTCTACACTCACCATACGAAACACGGCAGTATTAAGCTGCTATTTTACGCTGGTATTCTGTGCGAGCGTAGTCCTTCTCCGATCGAGCCGACCCATTCGTGCTACGACCATAATATAGCTGCAGCGTAGCTCTACCAAGTATCAAGTATATCTGAAGCCGATAGACTGCAAATTGCAATTGGTTAGTGCCTACTCAGGTAGAGAATGCGGTACAACATCAATATCGAGAACATAACTAACCTTCGATTTTCCGACGATGTAGTCAATATGGAATCGCTAAAGGAACTTAGCACCATTCTCAATAGCCTTAATAGTCTTTCCCATCGGATAGGTCTTAATTATGATGAATGTGACAAAACTTATGGGTAACGTCAATTTTTTTAAACTTTTTGAGCAGACCATGATGATGAATAGAGAATTTTAGTTACCATCGTCATCATCAATATTACAGCCCATCACAAATTCACTGATGAACATAGGCCTCCTCCATAGATTGACTCATGGGAAGTTTTTACCACAGTTGCCACACCTTGGATTTTAACAATTTTGAGTTATCACAAAGAGATGCTACTGCCAATCTCCTGTTTAATTTCCCCCGTCGCCTCTTACCACATCAATGGGACGACGTGGGGGGTGGATATCCTTATACTGACACTTCAGTTACGTATTAGCACATAAGTTTTATTATTATTGTACTATTTATTTAATAAAAGTAAAGTAAAGTTACACCCTATATACGTCCCATTGCTGAGCACAGACATCCCCTCATTTCTGAGGGGTTTTTAGAGCAAAGAAGTGTCCGCCATGCTACCCCAATGCGTGTTGGCGAACTTCACATGTCTTCGAAATATTTTTTTCCTTATTCCTCAGACATGCAGGTTTCCTCACGATGTTTTCCTTTACCGCCGAGCACGTGGTAAACCAGCACTTAAAATTGCAAATAACAATTTCATTGGTGCCGGCGGGGATTGAACCCGAGTTTTTCGCGTTTTGTTATATTTAAAGCGAGCGTTAACCATCTGAGCTACCACGGCTCTATTTGGTTCATTTCTTTAATAATGATATTCGTTTTATTGTGTGACAGAAGTTATGGTCATCCGAGGAACTTCTATCAGTTCAATTAAGCATAGTCGCATACACACAATTTAAAATAATCGTATAATTGTTTAGTTGTATGTAAAAAGTCGACTTTTAATCAGTCGAACAACAGTCAACCAGACAGCTCAATATATTACCATGACGGGAGGCGGTGCATGCGCTCGACTAAGCAGTTTATCCGCTATTCTTAAGTTGTATTCTAGCGCCGTTGAAATTACATTCTTACTTTTTCTATTTTACTTATTCTGCAAGACACAAGTACTTTCTCATATATCATGGTTGTAATTATGAAGTATAATTGAGTGCTGCAAATCGACCGGCAAATAGTAATAACTATATTGTAAATCGGTAATGACTGCATCGAATTGATCCACCATCGACCAAACAGTAATCGTCATAAAGTTGTCATAAGCGCACAACTAGACTAAACAGTTTAATCGATAATATTATTAACGCGATAGAACTTTGAAAAAAATAAATATAAAATAGCATTTACCGAATACTTTGATTCAAATTATTCTTTTAATTTGAGTCAAAGTATTCGGCAAATTATACTGCTTCACTTTATCTAAACTATTTTGTTAATCTTTAATCCCAGCGGATTGGAAATATGATTCAAGAAGTATTTTTGAATCAAAATTTTAGCTGCTTGAAAGGCACTTGTCTGCACTCTGTTTCTGTTCCTTATCGTTTGAAATAGATCTAGGAGAAAGCGGATGGTTTTCAATGCGTAAACATTGCACCATCTAGACATTTAGTGCTAGCTCCACAATAAATGTTTCTTAAATTCAAAATATCAATCGTTCACACGAATTCACCCAACTTCACAATCTCGTTTTCCAATAATCTACAAAAAGAATTAAATTTAACAGTTTTAACATCAATCGGTAAATTAAATCGGCGCAGATTACAATAATGTTTGTATTCGTTGAAACCTGTAAGGTACATGTATCAACGAATAATTTCCAGATCTTAAATTTCAATTTGGTTACCATTTAAACGGGTCGATCTCTAGGAAAAGACCATGTATTTCTCAAGCTCTTAAAAACTATCAAAAATGCCAATATATTTAGTGTGGTTACATTACGAGATACGGAGATCCAATTTGTGCCATAGAGAAATTATTTCATCTTCTAAAGAATCCCTACATCTTGATTTTTCTGAAAAAAAAATGACAAATGACCCACCCCCGTTATTGCTTATTGACCACTTCCAGTACCGTGCAGTGGCGGTTTAAGAATATCCACTACCACTACCCCATATCATCCCGTGGGTGTCGTAACAGCGGACAGATGGGAATAAATCAGGAGACGGGCAGCAGCGTCTTCCTGATAACGACTAAAAATAAATAAACTGCGGCTGCCAACCCGCTTGCCAAGCGTGGCAACTATGGCAAATATAATTTAAAATATAAGGCAAACTATGGAGGAGGCCTATGTTCATCAGTCGACTTTAATGAGCTGTAAGGGAAGGGTGCCGACTTGCAACACCTACGCAAACTACATATTATACCCTCGATGAAAAATTAAGACCATACCATTCTTGAGGACAAGAGAATATGACGTTGAGCCATAAATTGGATCTCCTGATCTCGTAACACTCCTCACTTAATACAGTAGCATATTTCTATTTTTTCGATAGTAAGTATTTTAAGAAGTGGAGAAATGAAGTTATATATAAATAAAAACAATACTGCTAAACAAAACTCAACCGGTTTTTAAAAATTAAGTTCGTGTTTAATTTATCTTATGTATTATCAAAGATAATTATATGTACTTTTAAGGTTTCGTTTTAGGATGTTATTTTGCCGTTTTGACGAATTTAAGTTGTTTAGAAATTATTTATATTAATATCCTTTAAAAAAGCTTAAATTTCATTTTGAAATTGGTGTGCGAAAACGTAGAAAAGCTTGTAATATTATAACCCTATTATCTATTGTTGTTAAGTACTAAATCATTAGGTAATTTGTGAAATTGCCTAAGTTCCACACTTACAAGGTTAGTACTGCGATTTTCTGAAGGAACAACGGTTAAACTGTATTGATTAAACTTAATCTTTTGTGTGTTGCTTGAAATACTAATGAGAAAAGTGAGCTTACTACTTTTAAATGTATTTCCGTGCACTGTTTCTTTTGGACATCGGAAAATTAGTACAATTCTTCGCCTTCCTGCGGATATCGTACGAAGCCCTATTTTTCGCGGTTATCCAATTTTATCGAATAGTTTATGGAAAACCGAATTTATGTTTGTCTTTTATTTACCAGGATGCAAGTATAAAAAACAATGTGGCTGCTTCTAACGCTGGCGGTGTTGAGCTTCGCATCGCGGACGCTCGCCGCCGGCTACTGTTCCACCAACACCTTTCCCACCAATGCAACCTGGATGCAGTTTACTAAGGAGCCAGTCTCTTTCGAGTACGGATTCCAGGACAAGTTCAAGAGCATACATTGCTGTGTCAAAGGATACAGGAGTATAGAATGGTGAGTACATATTTCAATATCTAATCGATATTTCAATCACGGCAATCTTAAACATTCTCGTTGAACAATGCGCAGGTGTGGACGATCTGTATAAAAAAACAGTTGTAAATTTTTGTCCATTGTATTCACAGATAAAATTATTATAATCGCAAGAAGCAATGACCCAGCCATCGCAGTGTTCGCTATCCTCAACTGTGAGAATTAAAAGGCACAACTTTTTATATATCTAACTTCATTGAAATAGCTTTTATTTCTTTGATTGCCAATTATTTGATTGATCATTGGATAATATGTTGTACTTCGGCTAGGTTTATTCACTTGTACTAGTATGATATTATACTTTTGCTAGGATTATCTAAGTTTTGTCGTAAGAGAAACCAACTTCTATCCCATAATATCCGTAGTGTCGTACGAGACGGCAAAAGGGAAATAAAACAGATGGGTTGCATCTTCCTGATAACAGCATATCCTAATAAAAAAAATTGCTGCTGCTGTCGCGCCTTCCACTCATGACAAGTATTTCTCTATTCTGTCCTCTTTATCTTTTCAATTGCAAATGCGTGGCAATCCATTATTTTAACTGATTTTACTGCGCACGCACACATTCGTAAGGGTCGATCGGTAGGCAAAATTATTGCCCATTTAATGACATTTAAGGGGAAATATAACCTCAAATTGCTGAGCAAGATCCTCAGTTATGCCGAAAATATTGCAGCATTAATTTTAAAATAAATATATGGTAAAGTTGAGGATTAATGTTAAGGACCATGTTAGACGAAAACACGATTCCGTAAAATTTTCTCGATAGAAAAAAAATCCAAAGTTACCTCCAAAATAAACAATAAAACGCTGTTTTTCATAAAATACTTTAAATAAGATCATGAAACTTTGCATACTAACTGAACTAACTATAAAGCAGTGCTTATGTTATTCACTTTTTTTAAAATACCATTATTTTCACTGTAAAAAGAAATTACCTAAACTATCGGCTTCTTGAAGCTTGATTCCTGCCGCCCGGTGACCCGGTCAGTTTCGCTTTGGCCTTTGAAGGGGGAGGTTGTTTCGCTTACGATCAGAATACACATTACGCAATAGAACGACGTAAAATTAAAATGGGAAATAACCGTAACAAAAATAAGAAGCGACTGGGTTGGCGTTAAGAAACAGGCATAAATATGATAAAGCTAATGAAATAAGTATCTAACATTCTATCTACTTACAGTATTAGTGATTACAAACATGTCGGTACATCGTCGCCTTAGTGCTTGTTTAGCCAACAGACCAATTTGGACGAAAATGACCTTTGAATGTAGTATGTTTAAGAATAAAATTCTATATAATCTAAATCAAGAATGACTCTTGTAACTATACCAATAAATGAGTAAAAGGTTATATTAAAAAACCAATATCCACCGTTACAATTTTAATTTTCGTGCTTGTATGGCTTACCACCACAAATGTACCAACATTCATATAGCGGAATTCCCAGCGCGTGCTTGTTTGCCGTATATCCTCAGATTAACCAATCAGAGGCCCGCTCGCTCATGACGTCACACCTCGCTGTTCCGCCATATTGTTTATTTACAATCTATCGCGACGCAAAACGGTGTTAGAACTGCAAGATTTTTTTAAGTTTTTCGGTGAATTTACAAGTGAAACGAGGTGGAAAGTGTGTACATAACTTTGAAAATTATGTCCTGGACCAGTTGTGATAAACGGTATAACCGCAATACATGCAGTATTGCGGTTATACCGTAGTAGAGTAAAAATAACTATTTGAAGAATTAGTATATAGTACTTCTTTTCGAAAAACGAGCAAAAAGTGAAAGTGTGTCAGAAGTTTTTTTGTGGTACTTTGTATATATCGGCTAAAAGAATTTATTATTTCTACAAAAAACTACATCAACAAATTGAAATTGATTACCACACCCTCTAAAGGAAAACACATAAAAAACAGACCGCCAAAAGCAAAATAGAAGAAGTAATTCAGCACATAAATTCCTTTCCCACACAAAAATCACATTTTTGTCAAGCTAACTCAAAATGACAGTACCTTTCGTTAAAATTATACGCGAGTGACACCGCAGGGCACCGGTAGTATATATCTATAAATTCAACATTTAATTTTAATTCAGGCCTGTTAGATAAGATGCTAGTCTGTCAAAAACTGTCACTCTTGAAATGGCGGTATATCGTGAAATTTATAGACAGATTACTATCTATCCAACTCTAAGGATCGGACTAACACTTATGCATTTACGTGAAAGCGCATTGGTTGCAACATCGTGTGTATATGGTACAAGCGTAACTGCGATATAAGGCACATGGTCTTGTCGCACCTGTGCGAGACAGCTGAGATTCGCAGAAGCGGAGGCTGTCGGTACTTGCAGCCTCGCCTCTGTACAACCTATCATTATAACTACGAGACTGCGGCGACGTACAGCAACGTGTTCTTATAATGTTTATTGAACTGAATCCCTTCACTTCTAAGTATATTCCTTTGTATAATGAACCAGCGCTGCAGAAATCTTCCAATAATAATATGTTATAGAATATTATTTATAAAAATTTAAAGTTGAATATAAAGAATAATAACATATATTTTTGTAACTGTTGAATGCGTAACCGTTATTTTCTTTTCTTTCTTTCTTAATTTTATTTCGTTGATAGTTATGTCACATGTAATCGTTACTGATTATTATTAAATTAATTCTATGATAATAAAAATCAATGACACTGCAATTCGTAGTCAATCGGAGAACAGTCTCCCGAAATCAATCATTCGGCATTTACCTAGATGCTGAATTATTAAACCAATCTTCTGTCTTCATGAACAATCACTGAAGAATCTGATATAAAAGAGTATATTGTCTATTATTTAATCACATTTCCAATGAAGATATTTTATGATTGTCACTTTGACAGTTAAAAAAAAATAAAAATTACTATTAATGTAATATTAAAATTATGCTCTTAATGAATTTTCTGGTTATATTCACAAATTACTTTTTATTGTGTGCTACAAATGTAAATATTACAAATGTAGTCATTTTTACAATCAATAGATATCTACATCATCTCGATATGATACAAATAGGTTAAGTCCACATATTCAGAGTTTATTTACGTGACTCACGAAGTTTGTGATATGAAACTAGGCTACGAATTATGTTATTATCTAATTGTTCTAATTTCTTAAATTGCAAGTTATAAAATTATGACGCGTTGGAACTTCTGAGAAAGAATAAGCGCTGCAGCATGTAACTTTTATCATTTTCGTTCTTTTAATTTGCATGACCCTGACGCCGGGCACAGCACTTACTTAAAAATGTAGAACGCAGTTGTTTCGAATGAGCTCACACGGTCAGAAGCAGGACAGGTTGTAAAATGACCCTTGATATGCTATTTAGTTTTAAATCCGGAGTTCGTAAAGTTTTATATACTTATGTATTTATAAAAAGGTTTGACCTTACATATTTAAAAAAGTAAGTAATATACAAACATTCATTTCATATCCCATAACATTTTATTATTATAAAAAAATACTCATAATAAAAAGTAAAAATCAATTTCAAAAACTAAAGGATATAATAATTTCCACAAAATATCTTCTGAAGTCTGCAAGACAAATTAAAGCCCAAATAGTAACTATTTACAAGACTTTTCAGTTACCTTAAATTTATGGCATTCCTTAGACGACGCAAAAAGGTGAAAAATTACTTAATGAAAGTAAAAACCTACTTTATGTGGGATGGGATTTCTTTAACTTTATGTGGGACCACCCATAAAATATAAAATACTCAATAAAAAAAATTCTGCGAATTCGGTTAGTATAAATCGGACATCGAACATAGAACAGTCGCATTTTTGAACTCGGTTAAAGTATTACGTTATTTGCACTGTTTATAGGTCTTTTGCAATTACAATTAAATGAAATTTTAATTTTGGTAATCTTGCTACTTTGAACTGTACTTAATAGTTTTTTTAACTTTCAATTCTAAATTCAAATAAATTTTACAATGAAGGCATGTTATTCTTTATTCGAAATCAGTTATTCAATTATGTTTTTTTTTTTGGTTTGTTTTATGTAATATTCGCTATATTCATAATGATGGACTTTGAAACTCATATTTTCAAATATGAGTTTCGAATATTAACGAACAAATTGTGCGCAATTGGTTACCTTTGTAATAGACAGAAAATAAGTACTAAAAATAAAAGTATTTTTTTCAAAGTGAAGGTAACTTTTTGATGGCAGAAATTTCAATTTTGCAAAGGCAGTTAGAACATATTAAAACAATTTATAAATTCTCGTGCAAGTGCACTTCTTCATAACAAAGTCGTTCATAAATTGTCCATAAAATAGCTTACCCAAAGATTTTGTTTGATAAGTATTTTCAAAAAAAAAAAGACTTGTGTTGACAGTGATGACATATCGGCAGGGCTAAACTCTGTGTGGTAGTACTTCGTAATGAAGATATCCCAATCATAACCAGAGTAATTGACATAGCCCAACGGATCAGTAAGCTGAAGTGACAATGGACCGGCCATATAGCGCGAAGAACCATCAGCCGATGGGAAAGAAAGGTCCTCGAGTGCCAGCCTCGTACCGAGCAGCGAAGTTTAGGACGGCTTTCGATTCGATGTAGCGGACCTAGTAACAAATGCAGGAAGTCGATGCATGCGATCGGTTCAGGGCTGTGCTAGAGCAATTCTTTAGGTTAGGCCTATGTGCAGCAGTGGACTTGTAAAAATGACGATGATAATGAGGATGAAATGAAATTAAAATAGTTTTTTTAGTATTTCAAAATTAGACTAAGCGTGACTCCTGGCATGACACAGCTTCCTTTCTAAGCGTGGGCTAACTCTGTACCGTGTAATGGACGTCAGTGCTATTTCGTCTTAATTATGACACTACGCACGTGGACGTTTATTTACCGCGCACCGTTCCGAGAACGCGGTAATTGTCTCACGTTTCATATTTTTATGTTTCGCAACTTTGTTCATTTATAATTGTATTTAAGAAAAATGTACATTTGTGATGTTGTTCTGTGATTTATAAAACGTACGATATTATATTTTATGTAAAAGAATAAATCTTAACATGTTTTAGCGCAGTGTGTATCTTTTAATTTAGATATTATGAGAACTCTGAAACCGTTTGACTGCTTCGAAAATCTAACTGTCGTAAGCCATTACGGTCCTGGTTTCAAATCCCGGCTCGGGTCAAAAATCAGATATTGGGTTTTGGCTTTTTGTCAAAAATTATCAGTAGGAGGCTGGAGTTGATGGTGTTTCAAGCCCATGCCTAGGAAAACTCGCAATTCCTTTGAACCTGCGCCTTTTTTTTATAGAATAGGCTGACAAACGAGCACACAGTCCACCTGATGGTAAGTGGTTGCTGCGGCCCATAGACATCTACATCTATCTTCCATTACAAATCAAAATGCAGATGCGTTGTCACCCGTGAGGACTGAGATAGAATGCCTCATTTCCAGTAAAAAGGGTCTCCGGTTCTCTACACTCACCATACGAAATACAGCAGCATTAAGCTACTATTTCACGCTGGTATTCTGTGAGAGCGTGGTCCTTCCCCGGTTGAGCCGACCCATTCGTGCTACAACTATACTACTAATATAACTGCAGCATGGCTCTACCACGTAAAAAAACCTGATCTTTCTACGGTCGTGTTGGATTATGCAGAGAAACTGTCTTAGGTAACATTAGGTCTTATGAAAAATTTGGTTAGTTAACTTTTGGTTCAAGAGTTAGTTTTAAATTTTAGCCGATTCTAGATTACTGGTTAGCGATGTATGATATCCACCTTTTCGAACCGCGTGTATATCTCGATATGCAAGTCAACATCGTCACTTTTCTCATTATTTGCAATAATATTGTCGGCAAATTAAGACGAGGATGTGATTTTTTTATCTATATTTACTATGCGAACATCCATATTATATGGAGAAAATCATTGCGGACAACTAGGTATATATTACTACAATATTAAAATATTTTGACCGGTGTTGTATGTATGATAAATGGGTGACCCGTCAAAACAGCCCCGACAAAACAGCCCCCGACAAAACAGCCCCCGACAAAACAGCCCCGACAAAATAGCCCACCGACAAAACAGCCACCGTCAAAACAGCCCCCGACAAAACAGCCCAAGTCAAAATAAATACCATACATATCTATAGAATTTATAACTATACTTATACCGTGTATCTACTTCAGTTGGCGATATATGGGAAACTTTTCTATTGTGAGTTTTAGCAAGAAATTATTGAAAAAATTGTAAGTGGTGTAAAACGAATGTTAATACTTTACGTGACTTTTTTGGTTTATTTTATGTATTTTTTGTTTTCAACAAAACTATTGCATCGTCTACACATGAAATAAAAACAAAAATAAATGTAGGTATAAAATTACATTATAATGTATATTTACAAACAAAATTCTACAAAATATATTCGTCAAAGGTTATTAATTACAAAGGTTACAATTATTAATAATTATTATAAAATAAAAATAAATGAAGTTATATAATAATATATCAATTTATAATGTCAAATTGTTGGAAATTCCACGGAGATACGGTAAAAAGTCGTCGTTGTTATAATTTCCCATAAGAGTTTCCAATCAAAGATTAAGTTGCACATACTTCTTTTTGGAAGCTTCGCGATTTCTGAAGCCGGCTCGAAAACGTTCCAACTCTATTTCTACCCGGTCTTGTTCCTTCCTGAAATGGTCTATTAATTTGATAATACATGGATGGTGACAGTCAACGGTGTGTTGGAAAGCATGATGCCATCCTTCTACAGAGTTGCTTGTACGCGGAAAGCCCTGGTGCACTCTATCATGAACATTCCATACATGAATTGGAAATTTTGGATCTGCTCTCCTTTGCCGTCCTATATAAGTATCTTCCCATTAATCGATGACTGCATCAATTTCTCGTGGACAGCTTTCGGTTAGCTCCTCAAAAGCAGTGATTACGTCGCCCTCTTGGACAAAATATAATTAATAATTATTTATTTATTATTATACTTTTATGTTTTGTCTGTTTGTTGTTTGTCTGTTTTGTCGGGGGCTGTTTTGACGGGGGCTGTTTTGTCGGTGAGCTGTTTTGTCGGGGCTATTCTGTCCGGGGCTGTTATGTCGGGGAACCTGATAAATGATAAAGTAACGCAAAGATTTTTATGAGGCAAGGTATCGAGGACGAATCTTATCACTGTCGCATTTTCTCAACAACTTAAGAAGTATTCAATACGTTTCTCTATCAGCTCTGTATGTCGAGAGAATTTTTGGTACATCGCTGCCGCCTGCCGTATAGAAGAGAACTTACTTTAAAAAAAGTTCTATTATTTCGAAAGCTTATTTTCAGATGATAAAAGTGAGTAGCAAAAGCACAATATTGTTCTTTTTTTTAATAGAATAGGGTGACAAACGAGCACACAGTCCACCTGATGGTAAGTGGTTGCTGCGGCCCATAGACATCTACATCTATCTTCCATTACAAATCAAAATGCAGATGCGTTGTCACCCGTGAGGACTGAGATGGAATGCCTCATTTCCAGTAAAAAGGGTCTCCGGTTCTCTACACTCACCATACGAAATACAGCAGCATTAAGCTACTATTTCACGCTGGTATTCTGTGAGAGCGTGGTCCTTCCCCGGTCGAGCCGACCCATTCGTGCTACAACTATACTACTAATATAACTGCAGCGTGGCTCTACCACGTAAAAAACATACATTATTGTATAGTAATTCAATTCAATTTGTAAATCATCGAATATAGTTAATACACATGTTTCTTATACACAGTGCCGTGGTAGTTTAAAAATTAAAATTTGAATAAAAAGTTTATTTTTATATATTAATGGGTTACAAAAAAACATAACATTCTTGACACATAACTAGTTTAAGTACTCTTAGCTTTTAGGTTGCCACGTGTATTTGGCATTATACTCTGCTGAGTCCACCAATTTGGACCCCTTAGAATTTCAGTACTCAGAAAAGATTTAAAATTCAAACAATTTACTTCAAAGTTCAGTCTAATTACTATCTAAGCTTAGTTATGATGTGAAGAGAAGCTGTTTGTCTGAGGATTTTGACCTTTTTCGGGAGTCTGGAGATCATTTAAAATGTCGGGAGAATCCAAAAGAAACGCGACCATCTGGCAACCCTAATTCCAAATGCTGCCAAAACAATGCTCAATTTGTTTTGTTTATGTTAATAACGTGTAACTAAACTCGATACTGTACTTGTCGAAGTGAAAATCAGCTGTTATTGACGTGAGAAGGAAATAAAATCGACTGGGTACAAAGTTTTCTTTAAAATGTATATACTCGTAATATATGAATTGAAACGTATCTTTATTGAATTGTTACCTTATCAAAATATATGATTACCAGCTTACAATGAAGTATCTTATTTTTTTAGTTGAATGATAATATGCATGAGTGAGAGTAAAAACACCGGGTCCGTCATAAATCTGGAGTGCCTGCGCGCCGGAACGAGTTGTTGCCCTGCCCGGGAATTTATTTTATTACCTCACTTTTACTTTTATACCACAACGCTCCTCACCGCTTGATTTGTGTTAAGATGGGTGTTTTATCGCGTAATGATCGATAAAATATTCATAGTACTAGTGAACAACGGCTGTATTTGATACATCAATATTTACGTATTCTGTTTGGGGCTTTATGGCAGACATGGCTTTGATAACTGTCGCTTGTCCACGTGATGTTGTTTTGACTCGACAGTTGAATTGAGTTATTTACTGTTTTTTTATTTGTTTTTTTTTTGCAGTATTTACTACTTACAAATCTATTCATCATTTTCTGACAGATACGACTTGGGGACCTTCAAGATAAGAGCCTACTACTACTAAGGCAACGGCAATTCCCTTGGTGTTGCAGTTGTTCATGGGCGGCGGTAATCACTTACCATCAGTAGCCGTGATCGTTTGCCCCCTCTTCTATAAAAATCCATTACAGCCTATAAAAGTCCACTCCTAGACAATAGACCTCTCCCATAGCTGCAGGGAGGGTTCGCGGCCGCACTTTTCTATTATTTTATGCTGTTATCAAGCAGATGCTGCTGTCCATCTCCTGTCTTAGTGTCCCTCCGTCGCATATTACAGTGCGTTTGCACTGAGAAACATTTAAAACAAATCGCATAAAATAAATCACACAACATGTTTTGTTGATGGTGGCGTTCGCACTCACAAAAACTGTGTAAAATTTTCAACAGATATTCAAAATTATCTTTCAACATGTTTTTGTAGTCATAAAGATATATTAAAACAAAAAAATGTAATGTACAATAAAATGTCAAACATATTTCAGTACAACATGTTCTTTGACTATGCAAACGCTTTTTGATACATTGACAGAAAACAGTGTTTAAAACATGTTTTTTTTTCGTGAAAATTGCGTCAGTGCAAACTCACGGTTACGACGCCGCTACACGATTTGCACTTACGAATCATTCGCCTCAAATTAAGTTCTATGGAAAACTTGCTCTTGCACTCAATTCTAACCATTACAGCCATAGGTTTTTAGATTTACCCATGCTTTTCGGGTAGAGTTGGAATGTCTTTTATACATGGTAGAGCTATGCTGCAGTTAGTTAGTCAGTATTAGTAGTATAGTTGTAGCACGAATGGGTCGGCTCAACCGGGGAAGGACCACGCTCTCACAGAATACCAGCGTAAAATAGTAGCTTGATGCTGCTGTGTTTCGTATGGTGCGTGTAGAGAACCGGAGACCCGTTTTACTGGAAACGAGGCATTCCATTTTAGTCCTCACTGGTGACAACTGACAATGCATCTGATTTGTAATCGAGGATAGATGTAGATGTCTATGGGCCGCAGCAACCTCTTACTATCAGGTGGATTGTGTGATCGTTTATCACTTAATCCTATAAAAAAAACTATAGAAATGTCGGCCACAGTCCACAGCTTGAATTCAGTTCAATTATTTTGTCTTAGTAGTTACACACAAAAAGGGATATTGAATGAAACTACTGAGCTAGTACGATTATTGAGCTAGACTAGAACTAATCTTAATCAGTTAACTATATAGTGGGAACACTTAGCAGTTTTAATAGTACATGAATAGATATTCTACATAATAACATAATTTGTCGCTGACGCCGCAAAGGGGCCAACCTCAATTTTTTTACAAGAGAGCAAGAAAACTTATTATTCCTCGATTACTAGCATTTTTTATCAGAAAATTAATCGTACTTTTAGTTTTCCATTAACGTAATATTTTTAATTTTCTGGCCGCCCCTTTGCGGCGTCAACGATGAATTGTTATTACTATATTTAGAGACTCATGTAAGATTCTCTGCAGTGTAATATGGCTGCAATATGAATAGGTCGGCCTGACGACCGGATCACACTTTCATTGAATACTTATGATTATGTGTGTGACTGCCTCGTTGGTCAAGTGGTTGTAGTAGTGCGACTGTTGATCATGAGGTCCTGGGTTTGAATCCCGGGTCGGGCCAAAAAATTAAATTATTGAGTTTTTCTGTCAAGAAATTCTCTGTAGCTGCCCGGAGTCAGGAAGTTGGCGGTGTCTCACCCCCGTGCCTCGGAAAGCACGTAAAGCTGTTGGTCATGCGCCTGATCTCTCTCCCGGTCGTGTCGGTTTACCGTCCCATCGGATTACGAGAGTGAGGAAATAGAGAGTGCACCTGTGCTTGCGCATACACTTGGACACTATAATCCTGTCCTGCGCCGATGGCTAGCCTCCGTTGAGGCAGGCCGCCGTGGCCGAAATTCGGTCTGGAGAACATTATTATTATTATGATTATTATATACTGGCTGTTCGACTTCGTCCGCTTAGAATTTATTACGATAGGATTTCGTGGGATAATTTTTTTGGGTGCAAAGCTTATTTTCTATGTATTTATATTTAAAAGAACAAGTAATAGATTTGGTAATTGTTGTTATCTATTTTAATAACATTCATTTTGACGGCTCTGATGGCTCTGTAGCGTAGTGGCCAAGCATTTAACTGCGGAGCAGAGGAGGCCTATAAGTTCGAATCCCTCACGTAAAGGTATTTGTATGGCATATTGGTATACCAATAAATGTTTCAGGTCTGAACATTTGTGATTGTAAAACGCCTCCATCATACAATAGAAATTTCCACGAAGTAAACTGAAAAAAGGCATCGTTATGCGAGACAGTGCACCGCACTCTCTCTTAGCAGTTATTTATACATATATTGATTAAAACTACTTTTACGGTTAAACCCATTCACATTGACAATGACATCGGAACGTCAGTCACCTCAGTCCCCCGTGACCATGGGTGCTGGAAAGCACCCGAAAGGTCGGGTATCAAAAATAAATAAAACGCGATAAAATTCGTAACAATAGTTTTAATCAATGTGTAGGTAGTGTTCGCGTAAATATAAGAAATCATTAGTTATTTATATACTTATTTTGGTTCAGTATTTGATACGCTTTAACAACAATGACTTTAAAATAGAACACCGATTTCTTATATTATGATATTGCAGTTTTGCTTTCCACATACATCATATTACAAGTTTCAAAACTATCTCCAACTTTACATACTTCTATTTCATTTAATTTGACATAAACACCTTCCTGCGTAAATACCTCAAAATACATGATAATAGAAATAAATTTTTTAGTCTGATATTTATTTTTAATTAAAACTCCTTTGTTTAATGATGATTAAAAGAGCGATTTTAAACGAATGATTATTTGTATTGAAGAATTCATGTTTGTCAAAGTACCGTTTCTCAGTGTTTCGTTTCAGTTGACAAAAGGGCCGAGTGCATTACCTGGCCGGTCGTCTATATCTGCGAAGGTATCGCACGTTGCCGCAAACCTGTATTGTGGTGGTTCCCGGAAGGCGCTTTGTTGCACGCCGCTGGCTGTACCAGCCCACCCTCCTCCCTCTCCTCTCGTACCTTCGGTCTGCATCGCTCGATGTCGTCCTGAGCGCCATTTTCGTGCAGTTATGCTGCACTTTAAGGCACCATGCGTTTGTAGCTGCAGGAACAAGTCCTTTTTTGATTAATGCTTAATTGATTTACAAGAAAAACAAAAATTTGTTTTTAATTTTAAAAGCCCACGATAAATCTTCTAACGTATGGTACTTAGGTACGTTATATTACTAACAATATTTATTAATTATATGATATATGCTTGAACGAATTTACCACGATATATGTATCGCTTGTTCATATTTAATTTTCCTATTATTTGTAAATAAATAAATTTAAAATTACGTTATATAAAAAATCTATGAAATATATTTACTTACATAAATCAACTTAGACCAATAGATGAAGTGACGACGTGGTAGGAGATGAAGGAAGTTGACAGATGCAGGTGGCTCAGGACCGTGCTTTCTTTGACGGAGGGCATGTTTAGCAGTCGACTTGTGAAGAGGATATGAATAAATTAATATATTTATATTCTCATATACCTCACTACTAAACTATTTTTATACTTTTATTATTCATGCTATACATAACTTTATCCCGGATTTACCACTGACATTTTGGTGATACTATTACCTTTGTGCTTGGAATTACCCTGTCTCTTTCTTGCATTGTGTTGCATACTCGCATTTTGCTTTCGATTGTCACAAGGAAGGCGACAGCTCACTCAATATTGAACTTTTTTTTCATTATTCGTTGGTACACCATCTGCGTATCATTCAATAAATAGGTAAGTTCGTCGTCACAATACAGCTGCCTGTAACATTCATTTAATATTTTGCACAACGGTGGCTAATATTAAAAGAAAAGATTTATCTCTAAGTGAAGAGATAAAGCGGAGATTTGGTATACTTAAAGTTTATATATGTAGAAAGCAGAAAACTAAAGTTTATATACTTACATATTAATTTACGTGGTCGAGCCACGATGTAGCTATATTATAGTTGTAACACGATTGGGTCAGCTCGAACGGAGAAAGACCATGCTCTCACAGAATACCACGTCAATGATGCTGTGTTTCTTATGTCACCATACGAAACAGCATATGTACACAACCGGTGACCCTTTTTATTGGAAACAAGTGCATGTGCCACAGCATCAACTTACCATCAGCTGGACTGTGTGCTCTTTTGTTACCCTTATTCTATGATAAATAAGGCTAATGGCACACTTTCTTTATTATCTATGGTCAAACAGTCTCACGGAGTAGAAATTGTCGCCAAAGAATATTAAAATGTTGCCAACAAATATCAATTGAATGAGTGACAGATTGACTGACTAAGCCACGAATTATATGAGATTATATTAAGTATATTAAAACGTTCCTTTTTCAACGTTTATTTTATATTTTGTATATTATATATCTGTGTTTTATATCATTATGTGCAGTGCAGTTAAAAGTAAAATACAGCTTACACAATATACGAACCTAAAAAAACTATGAACTACGATCGAATTTAGACCACTAGTTTTTATATTTACAGATATACAAATGATATTAATTTATTAAGAATATCTAAAACGGTGTGTACCCACCGTATAATAACAATATTATAAGTAACAACATGTCGACGAATTTCGTAACAAACGTACCATTTCTATTCAATCAAAATGTCAAATATGTATTACAAATACCTAACTATAAATGAAACAATTGTCCTGAATTAATGAATGATAATACCCTCTTCTGTATCCCCGATATTATTTGAATCACTATACAAAAAACATCACAGGTACAGGTATAGTGCCACAAGTGTTACACGTATTAAACTAAACCGGTGTCACAGAATAAGTAATAGTACCCGGTGTCTCTTCCTTACTAATGACTGTTAGTATATAACGGTTATGTATTTAGATCAACTATCACAACGTAGCATAAACTTATGATTCCAATAACTAGATGAAAACGTAATGTTTATAAGTACATAAAAACATGAATAGCTTTGATAAAAACAAAGATGTTCATACTTTAACACTAGGAACACACACAAGCTTATAATACCAGAACCAGTTGATATACTCCACAGAATTGTAGTTTATGGGATAAAAATACATATATACGCTTTTGTTATAAAATCCCAGAAAATATTTAGTTAGTCAATCAACAGTTAAACCTGTTCTTTTTAATTCTTCTTAACTACTAAAGTTACTATAATATTAAGGAATACATGAATGAAGGAATGAGGCAATCGCTACCATGCTAGTTCTATTATAATTCATATAAATAATTCTACGAAATTATATATATATATATATATATATATATATATATATATATATATATATATACTAACTACTAATTAATCCCGCTGAGAAAAAAAAACTTTCATAAAGTAATCTTTAATAATCTATATTGAATAAATATTATTCTATTCTATTCTACACAAATGCAGATATAGTAGAGTATATTTGTTATAATATTGTGATTTTATACATATTATATGAAACTTCAATCCACAACTGTGTTATTATAATGCTTGTGCATCTAAAAGACCTTCTATATTAATGCTTTTATATCATAGACCTTACTATCTATATATTATACATTCTGCAACAGTACTATAGTAGTCAATCACCTGACCACCCCATAACGCCATATATAATCTTATATAATCTGATTTGTCGCCTTTTATTGCTTTAACAAACAAAGAAACAAAATATATAGTATTTTATGAATTGCAAATAAAATGTTTGATGGAGGCGACCTACGTCAGCACCTTTCTTGCTCCACATATTTAAAACACTAACTCAAAGTATGTAAATTTATAGCAAACATCACTTTTTACCCTTTGTATTTAAAAAGGCAGGCTCTTGGGGAGTAGAATGTTTAAATTTTTAGAAGGCAGCTTGGAAGGCATTGCTTGAGTGAAAGAAACTAGGTAATGTCTCAACGAATTTCACTGACCATAGAACTTGGCAATGTAGTCAGTTTAGTGGTTACGTTTGAGCCTGGAAGTTCAGGGTGGGTAGAAGAGTGGTGGGTAAAATTAGTTTACATTTTTTATATTAAAAACGTCTTATCTTAATCAAGTCTAATTCGAACAACTTATTGAAAGTCAATAATTGTGTAAATTACTTATTTTATCAAAGGTAGGTGTACCTTCTAAAATATTTTCTAACACTAATCATATTATCTAGTATGAACCGTGAAATAATATGTATTTATTATAGACAATATATAGATATTATATAAATATTCGGAGTGAAAATATATTTTGTTTTTGTAAGATATGTTTTAAAATATCTCGGAGTTATTGAATTCGTAATCTATGTTCATGTGCTAGTATTTTCTGTAATATTTGCAAAATAATGATTTTAAGAACTAAATAATAAATGAATTACTTGATATTAACTTGATAATCGCAAGGTAATATTATTACAACATAATACTAAATAACTTTTTTTACGATTTTGCAAATTGTTGATGTGTCAATAGAGGTGCTCAAAACGACCGTTCGGATACTTTAATGAATTGGCAATAAAACGTACAAAACATCCATAGACGACCCACTGTGTTCTCAGTTCTCACAAGAAAAAAAAACGAATGCTTGTTCCGACATGTTAAAACGACTCGATTTAGTGAGCCGATTACTTCTAAAGTCCGACCTTATATTATACGAGGTGTACAGGTAGGGAATCCACTTTGTTTTACAAATTCGTTGTTATCGACATTCAAATAATTCTGTGGGTTGTTAAACTAAATTTCAAAACGGGTGCCGACACTTTTAAATATACATTTTCCTTTTTAAATTCGAAACATCCTGATTCTTTTACTTGTTTTTGGATTTGACATTCTCAGACGAATTAAAGAGTTTTTATTTCGTCTGAGTTGACATTATTATCTTTGTTTTGTTGTCTTGGAAATTTTTCAATTAAATATTCAACGTCAATAGAAATAAAACATTTTATTTTTCCAGCTTATACCTACTCTATTTGTTTACAAAACTTTTTTTAAATCAATTTACTAACGATCATGGGCTTTGTTAATTATATTGTATTGGAAATATAAGCGTGTATTGGCGGTGTAGGAATATCCACTTCGCTATGCCGTCCCATGGGTGTCGTAAAAAACCGTGTAGTGGCGACATACCAATAGCCACTACTTCATATCATCCCGTAGGTGTCGTAGGAGGCGACAGTGGAAATCTGAAACAGATGGGTAGCACCATCCTTCAGGATCTTTGACAACAACTCAAAGTGATAAAAAACTACTGAACATAGGCCTCCCCCAAGGAATGCCAAAGCACCGTCCTGGGCAACATGCGCCCATCGACTTCCATATATTACCAGGTCGTCACTCCTTCTAGTGGAAGGACGCCCTATACTTCGTCTACCGGTACAAGGCTGTCACTCGAGAACCTTTCTTCCCCATCATTTACATGCCTAATCGTAGGTAATTCGATCAATAGTACTATTATTGATCGAAGCATATGTACATCAAGTTTATGTTGATTATGAAATATTTGTTAATCGACACTGATGACCGTTTTGGAAATTCTTATAAGCGCGCCTTTGTAGACACCGTAGGGGTCTGTTATAAACTATAAATAACACGCTATTAGTTCGCAATAGTCATCGCGTTAGATGCCGAGTGGCCAATTTGTTAAATAGATATCCAGTTAAACTTTTGGCAAAGACTACACTGTAAACAACTTCGTTAAAAAATCGGCCAACAACGTGAAGGTGATATCTTCTACAATAACGTTGGTCTATATTCAAATCCTTTTTAATTCTTGTACAGGTTTAACATGTTACAACTACATTACGGATTTTATCGCGTTTATTTTGTACTTTTAATTACTTTTATTTTTAATTCCCGACGTTTCGGGCGCTTTCCAGCACCCATGGTCACGGGGCCTGAGGTGACTGACGTCCCGATTTCATTGTTAAACCCGGAGTACCTTCAGCTTTTTTAATTATTGTTTATGGTCCGATCTATGCAAAATGAACTGACAGATGTCCTAAGGTCTTGCAGTGGTATGCTTGGGTTTAGTTTTAATTTTATCGATTATAGGATCCAAAGCAGGTGGTAGTATCCAGCCTCCTTCTCTATTGAAATTAGGATGTTTTTTAATTTCAATAGCCTCACGTATCATTCTTGGTAGGAATCGGTGTTCTTTCGCGAGGATTTGTGGTCTATCAACATTTGAACATATAGCTGATGTGAAGCATCAACGTTCCGGGAAGTATGCAGTTTGTGATCATATCCTAGACGGCCCCAACCATTACATCAGATTTGATAGACCACAAATCCTCGCGAAAGAACACCGATTCCTACCAAGAATGATGGATGGTGGAAAGCACCCGAAACGTCGGGAATTAAAAATAAAGTAATTAAAAGTAAAAAATAAATGCGATAAAATCTATAAAAGTAGTTTTAATGAATGATGTTCATAATATTTAAGCGAGTGTAGAATTAGCCTCCATGTCATTTTCATAAATATTAAAGTTACAGCCTATATACGTCCCACTGCTGGGCAGAGGCCTCCGCTCATTTCTGAGAGAGTTTAAAGGCAAGGAAGTGTCCGCCGCGCTGCCCCAATCCGTGTTGACGAACTTCACATGTTGTCTTTGAAATATTTTTTTTCCTTATTCCTCAGACATGCAGGTTTCTTTACGATGTTTTCCTTCGCCGCCGAGCACGTGGTAAATCAGCACTTAAAATTGCAATTAACAATTTCATTGGTGCCGGTGGGGATCGAACCGGGGTTACTCGCGTTTGTGTTATATTTACAGCGAGCGTTAACCATCTGAGCTACCACGGCTCTTCTGTCATAAATATTGACAACAATTAATTATATTGTTTGTTTAGAACCACCCTAGCAATTTATTGACCATAAATATATTTAAATTTAATTTTTTAAGCGACAGTAGCCTAATGGCAGGGCGCGGACCGTGAACTCAAAAAGGTCGTGGGTTCGAATCCACCATTCGACTACTGGCGTGAACCACTCGTAACACAAGCAATTTAAGCTTACCACGAGTGGTTAAGAGGAATGTTAGTAATGTTTATGGCATTGTTAATATTCTTATTTTCAAAAAAAAAATAAAAAAAAATTACTAATTTTGACCGACTTTTATCTTAACGTCACGACTCACGACTTATAAATTATAAAACATGAATAGTCTCGTTATAGACTGTTAACATAAAACTATTTTGTTGAATAATCTGTGGGTTGTTGAATTTTTACAAAAATACAAATACATATTATATACAAGAAATCACGTGCCCTTTATACGTACGACATCCAGCATTGTTGCACTGTATTATCCCTATCTAACAAAATATTATAACCTTTCACAACCAACTATTATTTATTTGTCCTCTATTTCGCACACAATACCATTGTAGTTATTTTTTGTTCACATACTTCATAGAAGTTATTGCTGTAGGACAAAAGGTGGTTCCCTGTGTGAAATACCCTTAATTATTATATGTAATAATAAATCTTGACTATACAGTACCTTTCACACACTTACAGAGAATTGAGGAACAAAAATTTACGTTTCCTACATGGGACCACAAAAAAAAAAAACCAAATTGACTCATTTTCGTTATAAAATTTGTTGATAAAATTGTGTCACGTTTCGGTACATTAAGAGGCTTTTAAATTTATCATGAGTTAGTTATATTTTACATTATGTTTAATACTATCACACTTATAATAAAAGTTTGAATTATCGACCTTTTCAAAGGCAAAACCTAATTGAACGCGAGCTTACGAGCCTTCGTTGAACTTTGTTTATTGATTTGCTTTGGTCAGACAATCTGTATCATCATCATCTTCATCAAAAAAAGTCAGCCTTAGGCTGACTTCTTTTAATAGCGGATGAATATTTTAATATAACTATTTAGACAACATTCTAGTCGTTACCTTGAACTTATATTTGGTTATTATATTTCTGGTTAATGGCTCATGAAGTCGGCGTTTTAATTCTACAGTTCACTACGGTCCTAGCACCGGCTACGGAAGCTATTATGTCAATATTATTTTATTATTTAAGTAGGTTTTTGATAGGATGTAGTTCCATCTTCAATATATACGGGTATTGGACGGTTTCCAGGCTGATTGATTGTAATGATATACCATGATATATGATTAGTATGCATAAGTCGCATAAAATCTCTGAATATTTCATAGAGAAGTAGCGGTTGTAGTCCTCGCTTTTGAAGCTTTGTGAAGGCATTATTGTATGTTAATGCGAAAATAAATTAAATTAGTTGCAAAGTTAATATTATATCAATATATTCCATGCTAGTGTTCAGCCGTATATATTAAATTTCAACAATTATTGATTCTAAGTTTAGCTACCATTATACTGTATAGAATCATAGATAATGATTAGATAAGTTACTACGTGATTATTAGTCATCGAAGCAGTCGAGTTACTTAACAGGATAAAATTGTTTTTTTTTATTCAATATACGTACTTACATTAACATAGATATCGTCTAATTTCAAACTGCACGCGTCTCCTATGTATTTCTGCTGAATTTTTTCACTTTTACCATGTCAAAAATAGTAAAAATGCTGTAATCCACTATTACACAATAGAAAGAGTAAATGTGACTAAATCTACCAAAAATACAAAAGGTGTGTGCAGTTTTAAATTAGATATTTTCTGCGTTAGTGCTTGCTGGTACGTTAATTTTTTCTATACTCATTTTTGTCACGCAATATTTCCTTAGGACATACAACATTCATTAAAGGCACAAGATTATCTATGATTTTTTATATTATTTCTCAAATAGTCGAGCCAAAACATCTCATAAAAACAAGTTCAATCATGTTATTATCATCATAAAATAGCCTAAAGCCTTAAATCAATTGGGCCTAGCACGACGAAGGAAGAATACCGTATAAATTATATCAAATATAAATCCCGTTCCTGTCAGACTAGTCGATTCTGTCTCATGATATACTTATTTAGGTCCCATTTTTCAATCATCTGGTAAAAGTGAGTCACAGGATGAAATACAACGTAAACAAAATTCAAAAATAAAATGGTTCATATAATTATTAATATGAGAATATGACATTAACTTATTGATTTGATTGTCATTTAGTTTTTTCTAATATTGTACAAGATAAGTATTTAAAAGAAGCCTATTTATTAACCGACTTCATAAAGGATGAGGTCCTCAATTCCATGGTGTTCTCTTTTTGTATTTTTATTTTACGCGATATCTTCGCAGATTGTGAACCGATTTTAAAAATTATTTTTTTTTACTAAATAGGCTAGCACCTCAAAGGTGATCCCATTAAATCAAATGCCGCCCGCGAGGGTGGAAAATAGGGGAAAAGTTTCATATTATACTATTGTTTATGGAATTCTATATATCTTCGAGATAAAGAACTGGTTTTATTAATTCTGTTTTCTTAAATATGTTATATTTTAAGGGTCAATGGAAAGTGATGGCATACGTAGTTTTTGAAGTCCTTTCTGTATTTATATTTACAAAAGTGTCATCAATATGGAGTAAAGGCCAAATAGGTTAGAGGTATTTCAAACCTATCATTTTTATAACTCACACTTATGGGATGCAGAATTTGAGGTCTTAAACCTCAAATTTTATAAAAACAAACGCGCAATACGGTATAACTTCTACTACTTACCTATTAAAAACTATTATATATATTTTCGTTACATTTTTAAAGATTATTAGGTTGTAAATGCTGAAAGTTGATGGATGCAGGTGGCTAAGGATCTGCTTCGAGGTATTCCATGGGTACAAGAGAGAGGAAATTCTTGAAGACTTGCGATAGGATGGAATGATAATAATGAAGCTTTTAAAGTTTCTATCAGCCCGAAGCAGTTTATTGCTTAAACAGATCGGTGGCCTCTGACTATACCGTAAGTAGCTAAAGATTATCAAAATACTTTTTCATATTTATTTTTAGTTAAAAGCACAATTTTTTAAATTAATTTACTGGAATTTTCAACATTTATTGGGCTTAAAACAAAGAAAACCGGCGTACGATTACAATTTAAAATTATATACAGCTCTCATGTTGATGTCTCTAACTCTCATTTGCGTTTGTCGTGTTGACATGCGACGTGGTTGAGTTCTCACTTAAAATTTCTCTGGTAGTAATCCATGCGTATGAACTAATGTGTTATCTGTTCGCCGACTAAGAATATATACCAATAAACAATGAATGGAACTCATTAGAATGTTACTAGTAGGAATATTTTAACTCGGGGACCACCGTGCTCGTGGTCACCTCCGTGACGAAAGGGACACTCGATACTATGCACCTACTGAGCAGGTTGAATGGATGCACACGAAGCTGTGTGCAATACTCCTTACACAGAAATGAAATGAAATATTTTTTAAGGTACACTGATGATGGTCATATTGATTAAGCGTCCGCTTAATCAGCCATTATTAATGGCATACAAATCTTACAAATTTAGGTATATATACGAGTATAAGGTCCAGTAAATTTATTTCAGTCTAGTTGCTATTACGTATCGTAGTTTAAATATTCCTCTACAGTATAAAAAGCCTTTTCACTGAGCCATTTGTATAATTCTCTTTTAAATTTAATGACAGGTAGGTCATGTAGTTCGTTCAGAGAAGAAATTCATTGCTTTTAGTCTCACGAATGAATAAATGAAATTAATCATAAAATCATTTCAGTGTATTAAACGTTCTTGGATGGTAATTGTGTAATCCTAGTTCCATCGTTATCTTTTTAATTTATTATGCAATATGAAGACACTAAGACCCTTCAGTCCGTTTTACGCAACGTGTAATAATTTATCGAGCGTGACATTCGTGCCAAAGCTCTCGACGGATCTGCGTTGTGATACTGATTCTTGAATATCGCATAATAATTCATGCAACAATAGGCGTTGCACGATCATCGTTTTGTATGGGTTTCGAGAAATGTAACTCGCATCGTTATGCCGTCGATTCACGTTCGACAAATGGCTTCATCGTGAAAATTAACATTCGGACAGCATCTCGCGAGCCGCGCCGTTCCCCCTCTCCCACCCTTCGCACCCACCTCTTAAATAAATATTGAACTTCGCTCAGAGACCTCCGCTGAGGTGTCGCATTCCTGGTATCGGTTGCTACATATTTTTTTCAACTGTCTCCTCCACGATTTGAATGGGAAATGTCCATTCAGTGTCGTTGTTCTATGAAATTTACATAGCTAGCTTAATATTGATACAACAAACAATCCCAAAAAAATTCCTTATATACCCTTGTACGCTCAACTGTAACGTATTCATTGCCATACCACAAGAAATGAACCTGCTATATTATATCAAAGGAGGCTGTCACTGTTTGCATCCGTCGTTTGGCATCCAACATTCCAAAACTACGATTATGCAATGAACATCTAAGATAATACGATAAACGAAATAACTAATTACGTTGTTTTAAGTACTTTATGTAGTTACCTATCTGTACAGTTTGACTGTCACGTTAATCAAGTGGTCGTAAACACGATTACTGATTGAAGTCCTAGGTTTGAATCCTGGTTCATGCCAAAATCAATTCTTGGGTTTTAATGTAAAGGGATTCTAAATAGCAACCAGAAGGCGGGAAGTTGGTGACGTTTCACTCCTGTGCCTCGGAAAAGACGAAAATGCGTTGGTCCTGAGGCTGATCTCTCTTCGTTCGTGTCAGATAACCGTCACATTGGTCTATGAGAGTGAATAAATAGAGAATGCTTGTGTTTTTTGGTGAGCTCACTCGAAGACTAGCCGAACACATTCAATATTTTTAACAAATTTAATAAATATCATCACATATTTGACTGTGGGCTTTTAATCAAAACCGAATATAATGCCAAATTTTCATGATTTTGTATGGGAAGCGATGATGTAAAATGTGTTTAGTAATGTATACCACAATGAAAAGCTTTATTAGAGTTCGTTATCATCATCAGCCTCTTTAAGTCTTCTGCTGGGCCTTTTCAAAAATACTGCAGTGAGCGTGCATGTTTCGATATAGTTGCCCACCTCGCTGAAGAAAAATTTTAAAACCAGTGCTGGACAGATATCGAACATTCGTTGAAAGTTTGTTCACGTTAGATGGGATGGTCGGTGACACAGCTTGGTCACACGAGTAATTGTGCTTGCCAACAGCTGAGAATTAAAATTGTTTTCCGTGGTTATGCACAGTCAATAATTGGATCACTAGTACATATGTAGCGAGTTCTCCGTAGCATATATTGTCCTATTAAAATGCTTGTAACTATTTTTTTACTTTGTAACTCCTCAAATTTCTATAAAAGTTCTATAAAAGTTGTAAGCCTCATGCGCCACTATAAGCCGTACCCATGCTTCACCGAACGCTCTCCGCAGCTTAGGCTAAATCCTGAGTGGCACCGAACGCACGCCTAACCTTACTTATAAGTTATAATCCTATATCCTAAGGTCCTATCCCGAACCCAGTTACCGAATTCTTACTACGCATGCACATATACGCACCTGCAATTCCCCTGGTGTTGCGGTTGATCATGGGCGGCGGTAGTCACTTAACATCAGGTGAGCCGCATGCTCGTTTGCCCCCTCTTCTATAAAAAAAAACATATTTATGTATCTATTACATATACTATTCTATTTCTTATCTTTTATTTTAAAAGAGCCACTCGTCTTTATTTTCTTGAGACTTTTTTTTGTATTAACTATCATGGACTATTTGACATTAGAAAAACTTCGCCATTTCGAAAATTCACTCACGTCAGTCACGTCAATTTGTAAGGTATATGATGCTTTGTAATGTTTCCACACGAAATCTAACACGATCAATGATGACGTTTATGACATTTAACTAGTTTAATCTATCTATGTATATATAAGCGAAATACCACTGACTGACTGATGGAATGACTCATCACGATATCTCTAAAACTATACACCCGATTGACTTGAAATTTAGTGTAGTTAGATACTCATTTCGCAATGTAGACGTTCACAAAGAACGGATTTTATGATAGTCTCATTAAAAAAATTGGTTGACCCTGAAGGTCATCCTTGGAACTTCCCGCTAATTTCAAATGCAAAGCGCTCTAAATTTCACCAAATTAACACTTTGAATATGAAATATGGGAGTAAATTAAAAAAATCAATTTTTTTTTTAAAATTTTTCGTTAACGATATCTACAAACGAATCAACCGATTTTGACCAGACCGGTGGCGATCGACCTGGTTTTTCAAGGTTAAAAGCTTATATAAAGTTATTAAAAATTCAATTTTTCAATTTATTTTTTATTTTTGAGATTCCTAAAAATCTACTGGTCCGAATTAGTTAAAATTCATATCAAATCTAAGTTTGATGAAACACTTTTTAAAATCCGTTTAGTTCTTTTCCATCGGTCAAGTCGTTCAAAAGTTGTAAGAGGTATATACGTATATACTGTATATACGTATGTATGTGTGTGTATACAGCCACACACATACATACGTATATACAGTCACCATCGAAAATTGTCAGGGTGGCTGGCTTCCTGTGACCTCATAACGTCAAGATTTGATGAAAACCCAATTTTCAAAAAACGGGGTAAAAACAATAACTTCCTGATTTTTGAAAATTTTCAATTTTCTTTGCGGGAAGTTAAAAATCTTGATATTTTGTATGTAGGTTACGGCCTTTAACTGACGATTAACGGCCTATCATACTAGGCCTATCATACTGCTGAACATAAGCCTCACCCATAGATTTCCTTAAAATTATATTTGTCCAATTGCCATTCTTGACTACTGTGACAAATATTTTTGAAGACATAGCGGATATTCTTACACCGCCACTACACGGTCATTGAATATTTAAAATCATGGTTATAAACTTATAAATATTAAAGATATTTTTTATTATGTGTATACATCGATCACTAATAGTGAACGATGTGTGTATAGCATATTACCTACTTATATGTGAACCTGATGGAAATCAGATCCGCGAGCTAGGCGGTTTTGTAATAGCCAAGTGACTCATATGTTACCTAGTGAGGTAACGTTTCTATCTGCAGTTTTTCTCGGCACCTCGTTATTTGGTATCGTCATCGAACTCGGAACATTCATTCGTTCGATTTCAAAATAATTGTACCCGGATTTTATTTATCATTGACTGGCCTGTTGGTCTAGTGGTTAGTGACCCTGACTGCTATGCCGGAGGTCGTGGGTTCGATTCCCACCCAGGACAAATGTTTGTGTGATGAGCACGATCATTTATTCTGCGTCTGGGTGTAATTTATCTATAATATTTATGTATTTAGAAATATATAAGTATGTTTATCAGTTGTCTAGTACCCATAACACAAGCTCTGCTTAGCTTGGGACTAGATGGCGTTGTGCGATAGTTGTGGAATATATTATTATTATATATTATTATTATTATTATTTATATGTGCCCATGTGTTATCCTCCCTATGAGGCAATATATGGAAAAAGCCTAAGTTTTGCAATGGACTTTTATAGGCTGTAATGGATGGATGGATGCACTTATGTGTAAAGCGCCTTTCGCTTATTAAATGAGTCAAACGTAATAAAATTACAAAACTTTATGGTCACAAAACATCACCACGACCCAAGGCAGTAAAACCGTTGATATTTCTCATAAAAGAGATGTACTGATCGCTTAGTGTTTTAATTACACATCAGTTATTTAATAATAACAAGTCATACACACAATTAGGGTTGCTAACGATCCTGATTTGCAGCTTTTTGTGCGTACTGCAGGCAGGGATCCGAGTCCGGGTTAAGTACTCGACGACTTGAAGCGTACGAGGTTTTTTGCTTCGTACTAATTATACCTCGTAATTATACTCTTATTCTGTTTAACTTAAAACAAACAAACTTTAAAAATGTCGGTGTGCACGAAGCCAGTACATACTTTTCCAGTGGTCGACATTGAACCTTTAGAGAAATGTCACTACTGCAGAACAAGATACTACGTCTTTGAAGTTGACAACCCTATCTGTATTTTACATAAACTTTTTGTTGTTTTTTTCTATGGATCATTCTCATTGTCATAGGCGCCTGCGCATCCAAACTTTATTTTAACTGGGAATATCCCTTTAATATGTAATGCCTTCAGGTGTATTCTATTACTAAATATCCGCTACAAGTACATAAAAATAATCATCTTATTTTTATAAGTAAACTTGCGCCTTCAAAGTTTTACGGGACTTGGTAAACGTATGGTCAGAGTAATTTCACAAAAGTATTCCAATTTGAACTAATTTCTTAAGGAGTTTTATGATGTGTAATTGAAACTAAAAAATCTGCTTAAGTATAACATTTGCTACTGAGAAAACTAATTACTGCGCTCGATGATGCACAACGCAATTAGCAGGAAGATGCTCGCGTGCGTCAAAGATCTGCCGACCGACCCTGCGGGTGCCGCCCGCACCGACGCACGCGAGCACGCAATAGATACCCCCAAACTGCACCTTGTGTACATCCCTTACATATCATACAATTCAATTTATCCTCGACTTTATAACGACGTTGTCAATTATTTTATTTCATTGAAAAGAGTTAAGTAAAATCAAGCGCGCGTTATCGCACGTGCATCTTGACAACGCGCGGTTCTCGCTAGGCTTTATTATGCGCTCGTCGTGTCTCGTGCGACAGTCTATCTACCGCGGTGGCCGACATACATTATGTACCGCGCGCATTATGTCTGTATAACTTATACAACTTACTTTTTTACATATATTTAATATTTATACAATTTTATTTCAAATGCGATGTCAATTTTTATCTCTAATCATACATTTTTCCTTTTAGTGTTATAAACAAGCACAGATTCTTAGAAATACGAGGCGAGTTTCTTTGACCCTTGTAACGTGACTAGGGCTGATCGTCGTACATCCGCTTGTCTAAGAACGATCCTATCGATGCGTCAAAGCCAAGGGTCAAATAGGCGCCCAAGCCATCCAAATCTATCATTTCACGCACACGTCGTGCATAACGAAAGAGCCATTTCCGGCCGATTCGCGGAATCAAATATTTAATATTTCGCACAATTGAGTAGCCGTCGTCGGAACACGCTCGCACAAAACAGCGAGTGCCCGCCTATTTAGCATTCGTCGCGTGACCGAAAGCAATAATAAATTCTTGTGCACTTGCAGTTTCACGTAGTGCCAAGAAACCACGATCGGCTACCGAATGTTAAATGTCTATTATTCGATATGGTAACAGATCATGCGTCTTCTAAACGAATATGCAGTGACTTTATTTTTATCGCAGCGATAGCTATGATTACAAAATCGCAGCAGCGTTAGCCTGCGTCACGTAGCACGAACCCTGTCATATCTTTTGTCAGTCGACAAACGCTTCCTGTTTCCGATTACGGTGATGCTCGCCGAATATCAATACAAAAGCTTCGCTCTACTGTGTCTGTAGCTCTAAGTACTACTTCCTGCCCCCTGAGCATGGGTTTTCTATTATATCGAATTTGTTGCACCATTGTGACCGTTTACGTCTGCCAGGGGTTCCGTTTATATTTCCATAAAATTTTGGTCGATGACGATACGAAAACTAATGGCACAGAGTGGCTGCACCACACGTCTCTACGAACACTTCATTGATGCTTTAAGATTGTATAGACCATAAATGAAAGAGGAATCACCAACACAATTACATTATATCTCAAGATAAAGTTGAAGTTACAGCCTATATATGTCCCACTGCTGGGCACGGGCCTCCTTCCATTCACATGTTTTCCGTTACCGCCGAGCACGTGGTAAATCAGCACTTAAAATTACAATTAACAATTTCACTGGTGCCGGCGGGAATCGAACCCGGTTTGCTCGCGTGCTGTGACATTTTTATATCTACTTCATTAAAACTTGTACAGCCAAAATCTGTGGCCATAAAATACCTGCATCTCTGTCATCCCTATATTTATGTTGCCATTACACATAATATATCATTTTATTCTAGATAACTTGAGATTTTTACGCAAATAAATTTCTGTGCTACGTTCTACAGTGATTCAGTTCCTAAGTGAACTATAATGAGCGTTACTAGGAAAGCCGTTATCGGCTACCTGAATCAAGTTCTACAGACGTATAGCGATCGATGCGAGCTGACGGACAGTGTGTTCCCAGGCGGAGCTCAGCTTGGCGGCATTCTTTGCCCATACGCAGTCGCGCGAGCCACCTGGCTGTTCCGGGACGCATCGTTACGTGCCTCTGGAATACATTCCCTGGACACCAAGACTGCAAACGCAAACTGTCGTTTTCCTCTTAGTTGTTTTTCATCGCGTTGATCTGTCTAAATGTTAAGCTTAAGTACATCTTGGAGATAAATTAGGAGGCCTTGTTTATCAGTCAGACGAATGTTACTGCCTAATTAATATACTTTTGTCATATATTTTTGTTTATATGTATTTTATCTGTATTTTCTCTTATTAATTATCTTGTAACTGCCTTGCATTTATATTGTATCCAAGACAATGATGTTAATAGAACAGTTTTCTGATGCAATATAAACATAGCATAATAATTATTAGAATGAAATCTAATTAATATTTTCTGCAAAAAATATATGTTTGCAAATATTAACACATTTGTAAGGAAAACCAGCCAAGTGCGAGTAGGATCTCGCTCCATAGGACTCCGTACATATTATGACCACTTACTCCGCTCATTTCGTTATTTTTGAAGATGCAGTGACGTTAATAGAGCGTTTTGAATACAGAATCCTAAATACAAAATGTACTTAGATCACAAAAAGATATGATAGCTTGTGTGTTGTAGAGTAATAATACATTGATCGGATAGCCAAATCCGACATGATATATTTCCTAGAATTAGCGAGGCAGAAGCCTCATCATCATTCTCTAAACCATTTCCCATTATCTGGGGTCGGCGCAGTAAACCTTCTTGTTCCATTCCTCTCTATCAGCCGTCATTTCCATACTTACTCCTTTCATTCTCATATCACTCTTCACACAATCGATCCATCTTTTATTCGGCCTTCCTCTGCCCGTGTGTCCCTCCACATTCATATTCAACACTCGTATTGTGACATGACTTTCATTCCTCCGCATCACATGCCCAAACCATGCCAATCTGCTTCCTCTCACCTTTTCTACCACTGGCGCTACTTTCAGGCTTCCTCTTATATACTCATTCCTTATCTTATCCATCCTTGTCACACCACACATCCATCGTAACATTCTCATTTCATTCGCATGCAGTCTATTTTCATCCTTCTTCTTGACGGCCCAGCATTCACTTCCATACATGAGGCAGAAGCCTCTTAATATTTTTGCTGTAGTTTTAATTCATTTACTTACGATTACCAGTAAGATTTGTGGAACAAGGTTACCATGTATATTTTAGAATCTATTTATATTATAATCGTAAAGTTGTAGAATTATCCCATCCCAGTTATATTAGTAATGTCTTAATTGTTTCTGTTTTACATATCTCTCTTTAATTGAGTACCTGTGAATTTTGCAAACTTTGTTGTTGTTAATGACCGTGACTGGTCTGCGAAATAGTGCTGACTCCGTGCAACTGAACTTTGAACTAATTATGAAATTTTAAATTTATGCAAATATGTATATATAAATAATAGAATATATATATATATATATATATATATATATATATATATATATATATATATATATATATATATAATCGGGATCTCGGAAACGGCTCCAACGATTTTCATAAAATTTAGTGTCCAGGGAGTTTCGGGGATAAAAAATCGATCTAGCTAGGATTTATTTTTAGAAAATGTCTTTTTGTCCGTGTTTTTAGGCAATGAAAAGCTGCTACAATATCGTTAGAATAAGAAGGCAATTTTTGACAGATTGTTAATGATTATAAATATTGGTATAATGGGCGGTCACAGAATCGTAAAACCCCTGTTCGAGCCCAGACCGACCGACCGACTTTTTTTAATTTTTTTTCAAGTTCCTTTCTTTTTTTAGAAAATCTATTTTTTCGAGCCCTTTTTTTAGTATTTTTTAAAAACACGAAAATTTAAATAATTGCACTCATGATTTTTTATTCAAATAACCACTTCCGTTTTTTTCTGTTATTGTTATCAAAAAATGTTATTTATACGTATTTCATCAGTATGTAATTTGTATCTAAATATAGTATTATTATATAGTAGTAGTTATATATAGTAGTTATTGTAGACTATTTTTAAGTTAAGACTTATTGGAATAATTTGTACATTTTATCAAAATAAAATAAATTATTATTATTATTATAGTTTCCAAAACACACGAATTAAAACAAACCGAGCGAAAAATACCGAGCAAAGCTCGATGAACCAGGTACTATATATATATATATATATATATATATATATATATATATATATATATATATATATATATATATATATATATGAAATTTGGTGTGTTCGTTTGAATCGGTTACTAGATGGTTTAGATTCAATATAAAATTGGATCCGGTAGGTGCCGCAGTTGTCGAAATCCATGAAAACAACAATTACTTGTTTTCGATAGTCGCCGTTACCACAATATTATATTATGAGTACCTAGTTGGGTTCTTTAAGAATTTTTTATAGACCATAATAACGGCGCTGTTGTCAGAAATAAGCTTAGATCACCGATGTTCCAGGAAGATATTGATCGGGCTGTTACAAATCTTAGTCGTTACGACTTCGACCTGTGACGCATAAACATAAATACACCCGGCGACTTAAATCATGTCCTAAATATACTTCACAATTTGGGACAAGGCAAATGCATTTTTGCATACGGATTATATTTTCACGGTCACTGTTCACAGTTTATTTCACATTACATTTAAAATTTCGGAATTAAAAAAAAACCTCTCATAGCGCGGTTGTATGAATGAAGCTTTGCTTCTGGTCGGTTTCCTTACTCATGTGGTATATTGTATAGTTTGAACACTGGCCGAGCCGGTGTAAAGCAGTATCTCTCTGTACGTGACACGCCGCCAGTGCTCACGCACACACGCGCCTCAAGATGTCATAGCGCGGTTGTAGGTATGTAGCATTGCCTCTGATCAATTTCTTTACTCATGTGGAAGCATACCATACTCTTAGTGGGCATTATCTAAACCTTTTACCTATTTCTACCGCTCTTGCTTCTTTGTGTTGAAGTTGGTAGCAGGTGTTCATAGACTTCAATAGCTTCTATTAAATGTAAAAGTAATAAATTTAATTGTTAGAGTGATTCGGAGTTTATGGCGTATTTATCAGCAAACGGACGAATCAATACTTATACAAGTAATATCATGACTCACCATACACAAATTATAACTTTCGTGGGTATTGGTAGAGGTGACAGAGAGGCACTGAAAGCAGCAGAATCCTCCTGATAACAACTTAAAGTAATTATAAAACTGCGGTTGCCAATTCGCCTGCCAAGCATGGCAACTATGACATTTATCCACCCCTATGACGTAGTCTATGTAGGGGGCCTATAGTAAGGCTTCTGTGACTCCCGCCAACTGAGAAGCGAGTACACAGCCCACCTGATGGTAATTGGATGTGGCCCATAGACACCTACATCTATTCGTTGTCATCCCTGAGGACTAAGATGGAATGCATCGTATTCAGTAAAAAAGGTACAGCCTTTTTTCACACACTCACCATACGAAACACAGCAATTAGCAACATTGAGCTGGTATTTTAACCCGGTATTCTGTAAGAGCGTGGTCCTACCCCGGTCGAGCCGACCCATTCGTGTTACAACTATAATATAGCTGCAGCATACCTATATGCTCTACCACGTTTTATTTTTGATTGAGGTTGCTAATAAAAAAAGTATTCTAAGTAATAATTTTAAAGCTCTTTTCACGCGCAACATTAACTATGCCTACCAGTATAACTTGTACTTGACCGGTCACTTTGTTAGTGTTCACAATAAAGTAGGTATAGTAATTGAAAAAATGTCACTAGTGTAGCATATCGCTCCAATTGATTCGATTCGAGTCGTTAAGCCTTAAACAAAATAACAAAACGTTGTAGGTATGTCCGTGTGTGTTGCTTGTAAAAGAACGGGAATGTATCGGTCAGCGTTCGAGGAATGAGTCGTACCGATCTCTCTGTCTGTTCACCTGTTCTGCTACTTCGTGTTTTTGCCCCGCGGCCAGAGCTCGCTTTTTCTAACAGTCAGTTTCAACGTATCCACTCTTCCCACAACATCCCTAAACCGCGATAACTGTACAAAATAGCTTCGACCGCAGCGACAGACGCTGCTGATGATTTGTTATTAATATAGGTACGTGCTGTTATTAACTAGTGCGTGTGAGTAATTCTGCATTCTTTAACGTTCATATCTACGTTGTACACTTGTACATATACATGTACAATGCACTCCCAACTTTGCATACTCAAGCAAAAAGCAACGTGCGACTCAATTGCTTATATCTTGCTAAGACTGAATCATATCTTAAAGATGTTATGAATAAGAGAAAGGTAATTATTGTGTTGTTGTACATTTGGACATTTTTGGAATCGTGAACATTAATTAACGACTTATTTTTGGATTTTTAAAAATATATACATAGCGCAGAATTGTAAAAACGTAAAATATTTACGATAAATTGTTCAAATACATTGCATGTAAGTACTGCAGAAGCTACGCCATTTCTTTTAGAAGCCCGTATTTTATAAAAATACAACTTTTAAAATGAGTAACGATGATGAAAACCTTATAGTAAGTAGCTACTGCAGATTACTACATCAAACAAAAAAGGTAAAGCAGCGTCGTCACCTTTGAGAACTAAGATATGCTTCACATTTACTCTAAACCACTATAAGAATGTTTAAGTATGTTAATAGTAATCAAGAATACGGAGAGCCAGAGTAATAACCATCCATATCCTTTAAACCAAAACGCAGTGAAAGAAACCACCAGACGGACTTCTAAGAGAAGGAACCTGCCATGTAAACCCTGCGATCAAAAGGAAAACACTTTAATAAAATAATTTCCACGTAATAGCTTCTGCAGTGCTCAGAAGTTATTATGTGGAAATTATATTATTATTTAAGTATAATTCTTTAACGACGGTTTTCATTTTTTATTATAGGTTTAATTTTTTTTATTACAGTCTTCCTTTTAAAATCTATTTAATGGTTATAAATTATAATATATAAATGGTATAATAGAAAAATTTATTATTGTGTAAGTAAAAGGTCTTCTAAGGAAAAAAATATTTCGAAGACATGTGAAGTTCGCCAACACGCATTGGGGCAGCGCGGCGGACACTTCCTTGCCCTAAACCCCTCTCAGAAATGAGGGGAGGCCTGTCCCAGCAGTGGGACGTATATAGGATGTAACTGTAAGTAAAAGGTAATGATTTTATGAATGGATGGAAACTTAAATCTTGATTCTAATGTAGTTTTGAATGCAATACATATATAATTGTTGGCACTTCCCCGCTTCTGCAGTGCCTCTCGCATGTTTGCACTGACCCGAACTGACGGTTTTCATGCCGCAGTTCGGAATAAAGTAGCGTCGCTGATGGGAAGGATACGGAGAAGTGACAACAGCATCCTGAGAACGGTGGCTGATGTTCCGCATGCGCTTATTGTGAGGCACTTCGTACGATCGATGATACGATCGATGACTGAGTACTACTACTCACTACAGTGGATGATAATTCTTCTAGGTGTCGACTGACCGGAGTTCCTTCAGGTTCATGACAAGTTAGAATTTAATTTATCCGGACTTTATTTTGATTTAGTTTGGTTTAATTCAGGGGTTGAAAGCGGTAAAGGTATAAGGGTATGGTACCGGTATAGAGTTACGATACAGCTTCGATTTAAAGGTAGAACCAAAACGGTTGAGAATTACGGTTGTGGTACCGTTAAAAAAAGGATTATACCTATATTTTTTTACGATATCGTTATACCTATATTTTACTAATACCTTTACCGAAATAATTTCGGTACCGAAAAAATGAGTATTTTAAGCTTATTTATATGAATTGTGTCTCGGACCTTGCTTAACGTTATGAGACTTTCATTCTATTTGGATTTCCCATGTTACTGTATTTAATGTTCGGAGAAAATAAAACATCTTTATCATATTCGTATTGTTATTTATTATCAGTCAAGTATTTAAACGTAATATTATGTTTAACATGTGGGTACTAATTCTTAACCTAGCTCTTCAGAATCAGTTAAAGGAACATCTTTAGAGTGCTTCCCTTACTAGGGATGTAGGAATACTAATATTATATACAAGTTTTTATATTTTGCATCCCTTTTTTATAAGTAAGCTAAAAATTACTGCCGTGTAGTGGCGGTTGAGAATCCCCGTGGGTGGCGTAAAAGGCGACAGAGGGAAAGCGGCTGGAGATGGGCAGCAGCATCTTCCTGATAACAGCAATTGTACAACAAAAAAACTGCAGTTGCCAACCTACTCGTAAAGCGTGGCAACTATGGAAATACCCCCCATGAGCAATGACACAAGTAAACGCCCCCAGTCCCACGGCGGCCGCGCTATTCCTGTCTAGGTGGCGACCAAGGTAAAGGCGGGATAGGGGTGATAAGAATCTCCAGTGGAAGGTCGGTTGCCACCTAAGACGATTCGACTTGGCAACAAACAACGGACGCACCCTGAGGACTACCAAGAAGATCCTGGAGCTGGAAGAAGAGATAGACAAGTTGCGCTTGAATATTATAGGATCATCCGAGGTCCAAAGAGAGGGGGAGGACACGGTGATTATCGAATCCGGCGACTTGTTCTATCACCGGGAGGGCGACCATCTGTCCCAAGGAGGTGTTGGATTTATCGTCCACAAGTCTCTCGTTAACAGCGTTGTAAGGATTGGTAGTGTGTCGACGAAGGTTGCGTACCTTATATTCAGAATCACCAAACGGTATCCAAATTCATACAGGTCTACGCACCAACATCTAGGTATAACATTTCTGAATATTCTCTATGATATTTCTAGAGCCATGCATTCTTATAAAACCCACTATATGGTGTTAATGGGAGACTTCAACGCAAAACTAGGCAAAAGGAAGAAAGGTGAGCTGACGGTAGGTAAATTTGGGATAGGGCAACGGAACACAAGGGGCCAGCAGCTGGCCGACTTCATGGAAAAAGAGGGACTGTTTATGATGAACTCTTTTTCCAGAAGCGGCTCCACAGAAAGTAAACCTGGTCAAGCCCCGGTCATGAAAAATGAGATTTACTTTATTATGACGACGAGACGGCAACTGTTCAGTAATGTCTCAGTGATCGCAAGGGTGAACACTGGCAACGATCACAGAAAGGCACACTGAACCTAAACGTTAAGTTAGAGGTCTGGTCTAAAGAAGTCAACGCTCCCTCCCCCTCGTGCTATAATCCAAAGTCCCGAAACCTTTCAGCTCGAGTCACAAAACCATTTTCAGTGCCTAAAAGACTGCAATGTAGTGATATGAACGATATGAATTATATGCTCGTGGAAACTGTCCATGCGGTCGGAGCTAAGTTTTGCAATAATCTCCGCAGAAGAATACAAAAACTCTCCGATCCCACTCTTAATCTCATGGCAGTTAGACGGAAAATGAAACTGCAGTCTTCAACAGATTTGATAGCATAAAGGCAACTGAGCAGACAGATCTCCAAACGCATGCGCTAGGACTTAAGCAAATTTATTACTGCTCGTATTGAAGAAGCGATCGAACGGAACCAGGGCTCCAAAATTCTTTGCCAGAGAGAGCCAATTGTCAAAGCTGAAGAATGAGTGTGGCAGTATCGTTTCCGGGACACCTGAGATTTTGAGTGAGATTGAGAGTTTCTATGAGCAACTGAACACATTATCGTTGGAGCCACACGCAAGTGAGAGTAACGATCCAAGAGCAAGTCTAATGCGACACTGTTCCGATGATATCCCGGAAGTCAGTCTGAGCAAGAAAAGAAGGCTCTCTATCACGTTAAAAATGGCAAGGCCCCAGGTGAAGATGGAATTAAAGCGGAGTTTTTGAAAGCGGGCGGGGAACCGATACTTAAAGTCCTTCAGAATCTCTTGAATTTCGTCCTTCATGGTGGCACTACTCCGGAGGCTTGGTGCAGAAGTGCAGTGATCTTGTTTTTCAAGAAAGGCGACTGCTCTCTTGAAGAACTACAGACATGTTTCCCTTCTGAGCCGCGTCTACGTGCCGTTTTCGAGAGTCATTACGAATCGTCTCGCAAGCAGACTCGACGACTTCCAGTCTCCCGAAAAAGCCGGTTTCGGAAAGGGCTTCAGTAACATGGACCACATACATACTCTGCGGCAGATTCTACGGAAAACCAAAGAGTACAATCTGCCACTTTACCTGGCGTATGTGGACAATGAGAAAGCCTTTGATTCCGTCGAAATTTGGGCGGTGCTACAGTCCCTTCAGCGGTGCCAAGTTGACTGTCGGTATATCGAAGTGCTGAAGTGTTTGTACAGTAGGGCTACGATGCTAAGTGCTGTTTTCGAGTCATTACGAATCATATTCAACTGCAGAGAGGTGTAAGACAGGTTGACGTTATATCACCCATACTCTTCACCGCTGCATTAGAAGATGTTGTCAAGCTACTGAAGTGGAAAGGTATTGACATCAATGGCGAATACATTACTCACCTTCGATTTGCCGACGATATAGTCTTTATGGTGGAATCGCTGGAGGATCTAAGCAATATGCTTAATGACCTCAATAGTGTATCCCAACGTATAGGTTTTAAGATAAACATGTACAAAACAAAGATCATGTGTAATGTCCATGTCACGCCTACGCTGGTAGTTGTTGGGAGCACTAAGCTCGAAGTTGTTGACGAGTACGTTTGCCTGGGACAAATAGTCCGACCAGGTAAGTCTAACTTAAATCGAGAGGTCAATCGACGGATTCAACTCGACTGGGCAGCGTTCGGGAAATTACGACACATCTTCTCGTGAAGGTATACCTCAAAACCTAAAAACTAGATTGTACAAGCAGAGCATGTTGACAGTGATGACTTACGAATCTGAGACACGGTCCTTTAACTGCTGGCCGTATGAGGACGATCATGGTCACTCAGCGAGCTATGGAGATTGCTTTGCTCGGGGTTCCTCTGTGTGATAAACTTAGAAATGAGAATATCCGCAGTAGAATCAGGGTAATCGACATAGCCCAACGTATTAGTTAGCTGAAGTGGCAATGGGCCGGCCATATGGCCCGAAGAACCGATAACTGATGGGGAAAATAGGTTCTCGAGTGGCAGTCTCGTACCGGTAGGCGTAGTGTAGGACCATTAGACGCAATGATGACCTGGTAAGACATGCAGGAAGTCGATGGATGCAGATGGCTCAGGACCGTGCTTTGTGGCATTCCTTGGGGGAGGCCTATGCTCAGCAGTGGACTAAGCTAAAAATGTCATTTCTCTGATCCTTTTCTTCTCGTTGGATAGCCATGCAGTGGAAACATTCAGGGCGATGTTTTTCTTTCTCCGGGTGTTTTTCTACTTTAGGGCGTAGAGCAGAAGGAGACCTTGGTCGTTCCGAATCCACAAAAATATCTGAAAGAAACTATTTCGCCTTTCTTCTGGAACCCGTGCATTCTGGTCTCTCGCCAAGGCTGTCCAGGGTAATTTCTGTCAGCCATCTCTTCCATCTCTGCACAGGCAGGACGACTCACTGGCCCATACTGCAAAGGAGAAAGCCGATCTTCTAGACTCTTTCTTTGCGTCTAACTCGACTCTCGATGACGGGGGGAGTACGCCGCCGACCATCCCGCGGTGTGAGTGCTCCATGCCGGAAGTGCAGTTCACACAGCGCTCGGTTCGCAAAGCACTCCTCTCCCTGGACATCCACAAGTTGAGTGGGCCTGACGGAATCCCCCAATTGTGCTGAGGACGTGTGCTCCAGAGTTAGCACCGGTTTTAACGCGTCTTTTCCGGTACTCCTACTCCCTAGGCGTAGTCCCAAAATCATGGAAGACGGCTTTCGTCCACCCGATCCCTAAAAAAGGCGACCGCTCAGACCCGTCCAACTACCGGCCAATCGCCATCACCTCCTTGTTCTCCAAAACAATGGAGTCCATTGTAAACTGCCAGCTCATGAGGTACCTTGAGGATCACCAGCTGATTAGTGACCACCAATACGGTTTTCGCCGTGGTCGGTCAGCTGGTGATCTTCTGGTCTACCTCACACACAGATGGGCGGAGGCAGTAGAGTTCAAGGGGGAGGCATTGGCCGTTAGTTTGGACATTGCGAAGGCCTTCGATCGGGTTTGGCACAAAGCGCTTCTTTCGAAGCTTCCTTCCTATGGGCTTCCCGAGAAATTATGCGATTGGATCACCAGCTTTCTTGCAGATCGGAGCATTAAGGTCGTTGTAGACGGTGCAAGCTCCGATTGCAAGCCTATTAATGCTGGTGTTCCACAGGGCTGCGTGCTATCGCCAACGCTGTTTCTTCTGCATATCAATGATATGTTGCATACCCGTAACATTCATTGCTATGCAGATGACAGCACTGGTGATGCTCTTTACACCGGCCGAGCCAATATTTCTCGGGAAAACGTCTCCGAGTGCCGGGACAAACTTGTGTCTGAAGTCGAGTCTTTGCTGAACAGAGTCTCGGATTGGGGACGACTAAATCTAGTCCAGTTTAACCCCCAGAAGACACAATTTTGCGCGTTAACCGCCAAAAAGAACCCCTTTGTCGTATCCCCTCAGTTTCAAGGCACTCCCCTTGTTGCCTCAGCCAGTATCGGAATCCTCGGCGTCAACATATCGAGTGACGTGCAGTTTCGTGGTCACTTGGAAGGGAAGGCCAAATTGGCCTCTAAAAAGCTTGGCGTGCTCAGCAGAGCGGGACAGTATTTCATGCCGGCACACCGCCTGCAACTTTACAAGGCGCAGGTTCGGCCGCACATGGAATACTGTTCCCATCTCTGGGCTGGGGCTCCCCAGTACCAGCTCCTTCCACTTGACCGCATCCAGCGCAGAGCGGCTCGAATCGTCGACGACCGAGTGCTTTCCGATCGGCTCGATTCACTGGCGCTGCGAAGAGATGTTGCATCTCTTTGCGTATTTTATCGCATCTATCACGGGGAGTGCTCTGAGGAATTGTTCGAATTAATCCCAGCCGCCAAATTTCGTGAACGTACTACACGCCAAACGTCCCGATACCATCCACACCATCTGGATGCTTGGCGGTCCACCACTGTACGTTTCACAAGGAGTTTTCTTCCACGTACAACCTCTCTGTGGAATAGTTTACCACCGGCGATTTTTCCGGACCGATACGACCTGGGGACCTTCAAGAAAAGAGCTTACTCCTTTCTAAAGGGCCGGCAACGCACCTGCAATTCCCCTGGTGTTGCGGTTGATCATGGGCGGCGGTAGTCACTTAACATCAGGTGAGCCGCATGCTCGTTTGCCCCCTCTTCCATAAAAAAAAAATCTGGGGAATGATGGTGCTTATTCTGACACACGATGACTGGTTCTGAAATAAATCATATTCAATCGTATCATCACTCACAACTCGAAAAATTACGTTCGTTCGGCCTCACTCTAAAAAAGTATAAAGAAATACAAAGTTGTATAATATCGTTAAGACATGCTTAATGAGTTTGTACTTACTTTTATCTATCTTTATGACAATCTAATTGTAAATGATTTCTTATATTTACGCGAACACTATACATTGATAAAAATTTTAATACCCGACGTTTTGGATGCTTTCCAGCACCCATGGTCACCCCACCTCAGTCCCCCGTGACCATGGGTGCTGGAAAACACCCGCAACGTCGGGTATTAAAATTAATATAAATAAAACGCGATAAAATCCGTAAAAGTAGTTTTAATCAATCTAATTGTAAAGTTTTAACAAAGCACACTTGTAATTAAGTTGACAATCAAAGTAGACGCGGAAACATGAATGGCGGCAAAATGGCAAAACAATCTACTTTGTTTAGCTGCCGAAGCACGAATATCCGTAAATTTTCGATCAAGTACCTACTCTCTTACCAATGCGGCCGACGCGTTGCGTGACGACTCGGCGCAAGCGGCGGCGTACCTACAATTTCTTTGTTTATACCTTTATTTTATAATTTAGATACTTCAAAAAATAATGGTACAGTTACTTTAAGGTATAGTAATTTAAAGGTACCTTTATTTTAAGGTATCGAAATTTAAAGGTATGACGTCATACCGCTTACCGCCTGTACCATAATTTTTTCGGTTATTCAATCCCTGGTTTAATTTAATTTTAATACGAGGTGACACTGAAAGTTCTTAGAAAATCCAAAACTGAACACACTAGCAAGTTATTAGTTTTATTATATCTTTTCAAAATAGTGTCCATTTACATCAATACATCGCTGCATCCGATTTAACCACCGAGAAAAGCACTTTGCCCATTCGTCCATAGGGGTCTCTTCGACGGCATTTTGAAACGCAGCCATTGCTTTCTCGGCGTCCATAAAACGTTTTCCTCGAAGTTTTTCTTATATCTTCGGAAATAAATGAAAATTGCAAGGTGCGAGGTCGGGGCTATAGAGCGGGTGACCCCGTAATTCCACATCTGACGTCGCCAAGTAGTCGATTGTTGAATTAGCGGTGTGCGACGAGGCGTTGTCGTGGTGAAGAAGGATCCTACTGCGAGGTCGTTTCACCAGAACTTTTTCTGAGTCAAGTGGAAAACAATTGTTAGTGCAGTAACTTTTTTGATCCTCTAAAACAATTGTTACGTAATGACTACGCTCCGATCTCTTTTCACTTTAGTTAGCAACTCTTCGGAAGGAAACACCCAGACTCCTGACTGTCTCTTAGTTTCAGGATCATAATAAGTACATAATTTTCTAAAATGTTCAATATATTTATTTGGACCCATTTATTAGTTATTATGACTAATCTCTAGTATGTGACGACCCTTAGTCAGCAGCCGTGATTTTTTTTCAACCTATGGTTCATAAAAGATAGCTTGATCTCTGCGACAGCTGTCAGTAAAAATCACGCCTATGAAGTCCTGAATTTCTTAGTAGTACAGATAGTACCTGTCAATGTCATACTTTATGGGCATGCCGACCTAATTAGTGCATGCCCATAAAGTACGACATTGACAGGTACTGTCTGTACTACTAAGAAATTCAGGACTTCATAGGCGTGATTTTACTGACAGCTGTCGCAGAGATCAAGCTATCTTTTATGAACTATAAAACCTACCCGTCACATGAACGTGAAACGTGAGTTTTAAGGCCACCGTTGCACATAGACAAGAATGCTCTAGCTAGCAAGTTATATTTAAGAGGTATGTCTGTAGTTACCAGGCTTAGCGTAAACGTAGAGGTTGTTGAGCACAGAGCCGATACTGTCGCACTCGTACTGCTGCTCTCTATTAGTCAGTCTTTCTACGTCAATTATCAGATACATGGTAATATTTTATCACGTTTTTATTTCACTCGTATTAAAAATCAGTAATTATGCGTATTGGCTAATCATTCAACTGTTGTGCAATTCTAAATAAGCATTTTCAATTGTAATTAATAACTTCAGTTTTACTTGCCGGATATAATTCGTCGCTGACGCTGAAAAGGGGCGAACCTCAATTAAGAAAAAAACAGGATACTAAGGAAACAATAATTATTTTTCTCTGATTAATAGCTTTTTTCATGAGAAAATTAAAAATATTAGATTAGTCAATGATATTCTATCCATACACATCCTGTTAGGTAAGTAATAAATAAATTGAATACTTCTGTTTAAGTAGTTACAACTTCGACAAAACGATACAACTAAAGGAATCCATTTGCAAGAAGGGTTATGCCATGGTATAGTATATATACTATATAATATTGTTTTTCTGCTGGGCTGACGAATGCGGTGACTTTTTGCATGTCTGCGAATGTATGCTCATTACTTCCCAACTCAGCTATAACGTGTTTTTATATTACTTATGAAAGCTTTTGACCCGCGACATTGTGCTTCTGTGATCACAATAACCAACAATAAATGTAGGGTTAACATTTTTTTAACTATTCATTCGTAGTAGGCTTATGACTGTAATTTGAATTTGAATACAAACAAATAATTGAAATTCTAAATATGGCATACAATAAAGTACTTAAATTGAATTTGTCCGCTGCGGGCCGTGGTTCAAATCCCGCACGGAACAAGTATTTGCATGGCCTACAAATAATAGTTGTTCCGGGTCTGGATGTTTGGCCTTGTGCACTTTATGTTTGTAAACTGCTTTCTCGATACGGGAAAAAACTAAGTGTAACGTAAGGGGTAAAGTTTCTAAAAAAATTAGTATAAAAAATTAAGAACTCAAAATGTTTAAGCTATAAACTTGTGAATATATTTGGGGCCTTATGGGTATCAATACACCACTCTTCCCTTAGTCTTGTGAGAAATGAAAATATATAATTTAGTATGTAAAAAAAATTACAAGCCATGCACATTTTAAGCCGAAATTGTATCTTTCTAAACCTTAGTTTGCTATTTAGAGGTCTGAAAAAATGGGAAGGTATTTATTTATTTTTTAAATGTAAAGAACATATTGATTTGTTCCACGTTGAAATCACGTGTTAGAGTAATCTGAATGAAGTGAGGTTAATATCCGTCTAGTGATTTTTAAAACCAAATCGTTTTTCTTCGTAAGTTGTCAAATGCCAACGTTATTGTTTTAATACATTTTATATCTTTTAAATTTATTCTCAAAACTAGTGTTCCACCTTTGCTTTACTACGATGAATTTTATTTCTAAATATTAAGTTTTTTCATTATCAACCAGTGTGTAACAGACTACTCCGCCAATTTATAAAAAGTAAAAAAAAACTTACATTTGCACTTCGAAACAAAAGATGTATTAGCTGTTATTTTTAATGAACTGTGTTTCTCGTACTTGTAGGGTATTTCAATAAAATCAATATCCAATCACAAGAAAAGCGTGTGTAGTTTTTAGAAAGAAAGAAAAACATCTATTCATTGGTACTATGCACATCACCTTAGTAAAAAGGCAGTGAAACGTAAGGTAGTTTTAAACAACAAGTGATCGTATGTGGTTATAGCAGAATCATCAGCGCTATAAGTTAACCAGCAGCATTACACTGTGTCATAAGCTCTATACGTACGGGTTGTGTAGCCAGTGAAAAGGTCATGACACTGCGTGATGCTGCCGGGTAACCTGCAGCAGCATCACGCATTCTGCTATAACCACATACGATCACTTGTAAAACTGCCTTACGTTTAACTGTCTTATTTATGTGATGTGCATAGTTCACGCTCACGATCCGTTTTTTTTTTTGTTCAAATATACCTATTTTTATAAATTGAAATGTTTCAGTGCCTCATAGGTTTATTTAATAACATACGCCATATATATACACATACATTCTATGTATGAAAAATACAATAATACACTCACCGGCACGGAAACTTGGCCACTTGTGAATTTGCTGATTATTTGCACTGAAACGTTTTTTTAACAGTAAATTAAGGGTAGATGCATTCAATAAGTGTCTCTAATGGTTTTAGAACATAGAAATTTAATGTTTACTTCACCAAAATTTTTCTTTTCAAGAAAATTTTTTGTTTAAAAAAATGTTTTCACTAAAATTAACATCTTTCCATTGTCACTTTAAAAACACTACAAAGTTAAAAATTAAGTCTGTTTCTTTATTGTCTATCAGTTTTAATATCGGGTGTTTCCTCCTCTAGCCCTGATAACCGCTTGCATTCGATCTGGCATGCTTTGAATGATGTTTCTGACATCAACTTGCGGTATGCTGTCCCAAGCGGCCAGCGCTGCATTTCGGAGCTCATTTAGAGTTTGTGGCGGTTTGGATCTGGACTTTATCTTTCTTTTGAGTATACCCCATACATGCTCAATTGGATTTAAGTCCGGGCTACGAGCTGGCCACTGTAATTTTTGTATTCCAACCTCTTCCAGATATTCCTCTACACAATGTGCGACGTGCGGGCGTGCATTATCGTGCATGAGGAGGAATTGGTCGTGTCCAATGAATCCCGAATAAGGCATTACGTGCTCCTGAAGAACTTCCTCGATGTATCGAGTAGCTGTAAGCCGATTATCGACGATGACCAACTCTGTACGTGCGTCGGAACTTACACCTCCCCATACCATTATTGAGCCTCCATGGAAACTCACAGTTTGGGTGGTGGTAATGGGTAGAAACCTCTCTACTCTTTTTCTCCACACTCTTCTCGACCGTCTGGAGCACGTAAAGCTATTCGACACTCATCTGTGAACAACACTCTAGCCCATTGCTCGTGGGTCCAATTGACATGTTCTCTTGCGAACTGAAGTCGGGCTACTCGGTGCTGTCTGAGAAGTTCTGGACCTCGTGCTGGTCTACGAGCTTTTAAATTCACTTCCTCCATTCGTCTTCTCACCGTACGCTCACTAACATTAACGTCTCTTGCGATTTGGAGCCGCTGGCGTATCTCAACAGCGGTCAGGTAGCGGTTTCTCAAAATCTCCATAACAATAAAACGATCGTCCCGGGCCGATGTGCACCTTACGCCCCCACTGCCTGGCCTGCGGGTGTAGCGGCCTGTCTCCTGGTATCGTTTCAGTGAATACTGCATTGAGGACCGTGGTACGTTAAGCACAATAGCAACTTCACGCTGTGTCAGCCCTTGGTCAATTAATGCTACTGCTTGTGCAACTTGTGCTGGTGTTAATGGCATTTTTATTGGCTTTAAAGCACCTTTAGTTATTTAATTAAGACACAAGATCACAATAATTGAATAACCTTACAGTAAACTTTTCACAACACACAAATTTAAAATGTGAACTTAGTCGCTCAAATGACCCGATTCAACTAAAAATTAAAGAATTCGTCATGGTGCACTTAAACATAATGAATTACCCTCTTGAACTTGAGGGTAAACATTTTTTGACATACTTGCATAACAAACATTCATCAAAAACACTTAAAGCTTTTGCTATCGCGAGATAACCGCTTGGCCAAGTTTCCGTGCCGGTGAGTGTATATAAAAAATAAACGTAACCATAGGTTAGCCGATAAACTTTGTAAATACACAATAACAGCAAACATATAATGGTCAACGATGTTGGAAGAAACATATCTGCTGGAGCTTAATGTTAAAAAAGAACTCATTTTTGAAGTTTAATAAATAATTTTTATAGCATGATTTAGAATTAGTCTTCGAATTGCACTAAAATGTCTTTTTAAAATGTTTATTATGAGTTATTAATACTTTTATCTGTTCGACAAAGGTAGCGAACTCTTCGGTTTACTTTACTCTATGACGTCATTATTAATAAAAGCTTAAAAAGCTTTTATAACATATGTAATAGAATACAAATGTAATTACTATTGTTTTTTTTAATAACCTTACGTAATAATTATGACTTATTTTAACCAATAACAATTTTCTTGTAGACAAACCAGAGATATTTCAAATTGTATAAGAGCATAAAAGCCACCGTTTCTGCAGACAGTCGTCGGATACCTGCACTGCACCTATCGTAATGATCTCGTCCGATTCCCACAAACGTACGCGTCATTATTATTGTCATCGGTGCGTGACGGACGGACGTGTGATTATCAAGTAATGCGAGGCAGCCAGGCGTGCTCTGCGCTGCGACAACTGTAAGTAAGAAGGGCATAATTGAAATGGTTTCGACGAAACGATCAACATGCGACGCCAACAAAAGGGTTGCGGCGCTGCTGCGGCCGGTTCCTTTAGGCGTTGTCAATTTTGCGCGGGCCACTTGCTAGCTCTAATTACCTCTTCGGCGAACCTCTCCAGTCGACGTACGTCTCTCATTAGCGACGTTTCCTTTGTGCAGTCATATTATAATTTATATTTTTTTTACACTTAAAATCTTTCGAAATCATGTACGATATCAACTGGCCATCCAAAGAAATAATTTTTTGGTAAAATCTTCTTTTTTATAGCATTGGGTGACAAACGAGCACACGGTCCACCTGACGGTAAGTGGAATCTGTGGCTCATAGACATCCATTTTTCCACATTCATCCAAAATTAAAAATCAAAATGCAAATGCATTGTCACCCCTGACGTCTAAGATAACATCCCTCAATTCCAGTAAAAAGGGTCTTCAGTTCTCTAGACTCAATATACGAAACACAGCAGTATTATGCTACTATTTTACGCTGATAATCTGTAAGAACGTAGTCCTACCCCGACGGAGCTGAGCCATTCGTGCTACAACTAAACACAGCTGCAACGTATCTCTACCATATATCATAAACGTTCTTGCCTTGGTTCTAACCCTTCTAAAGACCTTGGCCCTGTAATATTTTCCATATACTAATTTCCTATAAAGTACATGATTCTATTTGCCCGTTGCTCTTTCTTGATAATACATCAGCATCAGGTTTGGACAACACTTGGGTAAACGACCGCGCGACTTATGTCTATCATCTCTCACTGCCATTGTTTACGATGTAATGTTCGTTGTTCTTCACGGGATATTTATTTATACAGTATTTGTGTAAATACTAAAAAACCTGTATTTTTTTCTCGACGGACTTTAATAATGAATACTACATAGGTACTGTTATATTTACTTAAAATAACGATTGGGTATTATTTTTTAAATTCAGCTTACAGTTTTTTTTTTACTGATATATGTTACCTACAGATTTCGGTGTAATTGCATTTTACAGTTACAGTTTGCGTAACAGTTAATAGTTGGCTTGTAATGTATCAACAATATACCCGGATATTGCACAATCCGGCATTCGCGTAATATTGAAATGTGACGCGGATAACATCGATCACAAAAGTCAGCCACAAATTCATCTCGATCAATGGTTTTTACCCATTTCGTTAGACGGGTTGTTGACTCTTCCGACAAAAAACCGGACCCGGACATGGTGCAAAATCTCCGGCATATTATCATTGCAGATTGTACTCGCAATTAAAGCTTTTTTCAACTCTCAATTCCAAGTACCTACTTGTGAGCGAGGAAGTGTGTTTTGATTTAATAGTATTTTGTTGAATAAAATGCCCGTCGTAAAATCAACAGTAAAGTTCATTTCGAGGAACTATCTATAATATAGCTGGGAAATGTATTAAGAAGTTCGGTGCTACTGAAATTTCCAAAACATTTTCATGTTTTGAATATATTACGAATGATTATTCGAGGTAAAGCAGTGCTCTAAATATGGATGCAGCGCGAAAAAATGGCTGCATAATGTGCTGCCGTGTTTCTATGATATGTCAAGAACCGGATAACGTTTTATCAGTAACGATGCATTTCATTTTAATCTTTAGGCGTGACGACGCGTTTACATTTTAGTTCTAGAACTAAAATGCAAATAGAACTAAAATGCAAACGCGTCGTCACGCCTAAAGATTAAAATGAAATGCATCGTTACTGACAAAACGTTATCCGGTTCTTGACATATCGTAGAAACACGGCAGCACATTATGCAGCCATTTTTTAGGCTTACCTTTTGATGTAGGTGTCTATGGGTCACAGCAATCCATTTACCATCAAGTGGCCTGTGTCCTCTTCGTTACCCTTAAAAAATAGTTAATATTTACAGTTGTTTGTGTAAAATAGTGGTTATCATCTTATAACACGGAACTGACAATACGGCTTGGATCCAAAACAGTCAGATACAGTCACTTTTTAAAACGGCGTAGACTACAACCATCAAGTAGACTAGTTGTCCGAGATATTTGGAAACAATGTTTGTACAAAAGAACTTTAATTTAAATTTTCGAGTATGTTGTGATTCTCCTCATGTCTCTGTCTTAATTGCAAGCGTAACATCGGATATAGGTAGGTTCGGACGATTGTCTCCATGTTTGCAACGATACGATATGTATTCATGACACTATTATGGCCGGCGTAGTCAATAGTTTCAAAAAAATTTTTTGTAGAAAATGGATCCAACTGCTCATCGTCATACTGATATTTCAGACAAAACTGTATTTATGAACTTGTCTTTATTTGTAATAATCATTTATTCAATGTCCTATTATCATAACCGCCTTTAGGATCGAACCTGATCCCGATCGAACCCGACCCTAATTCCACTGCTGAACACGGACATTGTTTTCTACAAAGCACAGTGCCAATTTTTTTTGTTGACTCCATATATTATCAGGTTGTAACGCGATTTATGGTGGAGGGGTCTGCAAACTCTTACCAGTGTGAGACTGCCACTCGAGAACTTGTCTACTCAATAAAATTTCGGTCCTTCTAGCTCTATGGCTGGCTCATTACCACTTCAGGTTACTAATCCTTTAGTCTAACTCAGCCTCTCTTGTTTCTACAGCGTATATCTTAGCTATGGTTGCATTAAATAGCTAGAGAGATATATAGAAAAGGAGTTCCTCTCTTCAGCTCATTTTTATTTCCTTTTCTATCCATCTATTATTCATTTTCTCCAGGCTATGAACAGTCAACTACTAAAAAAAATGGGCCTCTCCACCTGTACCAGAGTTTGCCTACAGTTGATCTTCCGAGATTTTCTCATTTCTATTGGTCGGCTCTAACCACACCCATGCATCGTGATGTAACAATTAAATTTTAAGTTCATCAATTTAAGTCATAGCTAGCTAATGGTTAAAAATACGGACTGCAAAAGTCAAAAAGTCGTATGATCGAATTCGGCATTCATTAGCAATTCCTTGTTCGCGTATTTTAAGGTTAAATGGAGTTTATATTTAATTGGAGTAGGGAATAGGGAGAATTAGTTGTGTTAACAGTAAACATATTTAACTATTGCTAACTGCTAGTACTATTAAGAAAATAAAAGAAACTATTGCATCCACCGCCGTGTTCTGGTTTCATACGGGACAGATACGCACAGGCTGTGACCTGCGAGGCGTTTTATGTTAGTCTATAAGAACGACAACGTGTCTGTGGCCTTGTTTGCTACAGTTGTTTACCAGCGTCCATAAGCTGCTGTAGTCATTTACCTAGGCGGTCTGTATCTCGTTTGTCATTCTAATGGACGACACACACGGTCAGTTCAACTGATCATTCCAACTGATCAGTTCAAACCACGACTGTTAATATTTTTTAAAATATCAGATTTTCGATATATAGATAATTATAAATATATCAATATTAGAGTTTCATGTATAAGTTTATTTATCGATATATAAAAACCCAATATTTAAAAAAAATATCAACAGTCCTAGTTTGAACTGATCAGTTGAACTGACCGTGTGTGGCGTCCATAATATTATAAAGGTGCTAATAATAATACTGCGTTAAATAATTATTTATCGACTTTTTCAATTACGTACAAAATATATTTTAATCATTGGCTACTCGGTATAACGGCCATCATCAAGTTTAAGTAACAAGAGGTATCATTAAAATAAAAATAAAAATATGATCTTCCTGGACTTGGACGATGCACGAATGATTTGTTACACGTCGAGTTAATGCAACCCGACCCGACACGACACTCGGGTCAAAGACCGGTTCGCGTTATTTCGGAAATATTTGCAGGGCGGCGCAGGGACCGCGGGTAGGGCGTGTTGCGGTCTGGACCACGATGATCTCATCCTATATTCTTTTATTTGGGGACTTTAGGTTTCACGTTACAGTGTATTCGTCATTAAAATTAACATCCATTCTGCTGCTCTATGAATTTGCCCGGGTTGAACAATTGTTTATATTATCTCCCCCGTCCGACAGCCCCGCGGCCGCGGCCGCTGCGCGGACGACAATGGTTACTGTGAGTTACTTCTAAAAAGAAGAAAGACATTTGCTGTCGCAGCCTTATTTTTAGAACTTTTCAAGAACAATTCAGCCATACATGATCTTCGTGCTACTTTTACTAAAGAGCCATGCTAGCTCAGATGGTTGACGCTCACTGTAAGTATAACAGAACGCGAGTAACCCGGGTTCGATCTCCGCCGGCACCAATGAAGTTGTTAATTGCAATTTGAGTGCTGATTTACCACGTGCTCGGCGGTGAAAGAAAACATCGTGAGGAAACCTGCATGTTTGAGGAATAAGAAAAAAAATATTTCGAGGACATGTAAAGTTCGATAACATGCATTGGGGCAGCGCGGCGGACTATTCCTTGCCCTAAAACCCTTTCAGAAATGAGGGGAGGCCTGTGCCCAGCTGTGGGACGTATATATAGGCTGTAACTACTTTTACCATTGAACCAGCGCACACTGTGGAAGTTCTCAAAAAGCATGTCTTTTTCCGACATTGTATGGCAACTGGAGTAATGTACCTTTCAAATGGCGAAAGAATTTTTGCAATAGGTTATAAGTAAATAATGATAGGTTCCAGAATTTAAAATTCGCGCTATTTTTTAAATATCAGTTTAGATTTTGCGATTAAAAATTTTTACACAAAGAAACAATACCTTTTGATCTGCCTTTAGTTGCTATTGTAGCGAGATCGCTACTTGTACTTGTTTGAAATACCTTTATATTTACCTTCATGTTTTTTGTATTATATATTATTATGTATTATTTTGGTATCTAGTACAAAGAGTAGATATTTGACAAGGTCCGTATTTATTTATTTATTTATTACATAGCCTTTCAAACGTTTCTACATGGCAGTCTATAGCGGAGGTCTATATTAAATATAGACCTCCGCTATCGACTACCTCGTAGGGTGAATATTAGCCATAGTTGGCACGCTTTGCAAGCGGGTTGGCAACAGCAGCTTTTTTAACATTTTGGGTTGTTATTGGGGAGGTTCTACTTTCTTTTCTGCTGATTTCATGTATCATTTCCCTTCCTCCATCTTTCATCTTTCTTTCTTCTTTCGACACTCGCTGGATGAGAAAATAGTATTAAATAGTATACTGTAAACAGTCTTCTTAATTATTATTTTTTTACAATTGCAGGGTTTGCTGTTGTTACTATTGTTGTTGTTATTGTTGTTCGGAGTCATTTCATAAGCGATCTAATTGTATTATGTTATTTTTACTATTAGTTTACCCATTTAGTTTCCAAATTTAGCAGTAAATCAGAAAAATAAAACAAAAGTTAGAATTCATATTACCCATAGTTCTGTATTTTGGCTAAGGTTTTTCCATAAATGTTAAATAGTCACTCGCTAGGCGCTTGTAGAGTTATCACGTGTTGTGTTGATTAAAAAAATCTCTTAAGGGGAAATATAATGTCAAATGGCTTAGTTCGTTATGCCGAAAATATTGCAGCATTAATTTTGAAATAAATATATGGTAAAGTTGAGGATTAATGTTAGTGATTATGTTAGACGAAAACACGATTTCGTAAAATTTTCTCGATAGAAAAAAAATCCAAAGTTACCTCCAAAATAAACAATAAACCGCTGCTATTCATAAAATACTTTAAATAAGATCATGAAACTTTGCATACTAACTGAACTAACTATAAAGCAGTGCTTATGTTATTTACTTTTTTAAAATACCATTATTTTCACTGTAAAAAGAAATCACCTAAACTATCGGCGTCTTGAGCAGGGTTGGATTTTGTACGATAATTATCGTATTTGTAAGATAATTTGTCATTAAGTACGATATACTATCCTAATTTAATTATCGTACGTAAAAATACGATAATTTCTAGGTTGAAAAACTATTTTAAAAAAATTACCTGAAATAAAATCTTTTTCTATATAGCAACATTGAACTCCGTATCAAATGCATAGACATAGATCCTAGTATGCTTTATACTTGGGACTTTCCCTAAATGTATAGCGGTTTATACAATATCCCAAATGAATGAATGAAATGTACATTTCTACCCCCAAGTTTACTCACTTTAGTTCTATAGTTCTATTCCGCCCCGCGATTAAGAAACAACTAATATATTTTTTAATTTCTTGACTTGTGAACTCGAAGAGTAATCTTAATGTCGAGTGAAAGTGACACTGATAAAGCTTCGGCTTCCACTCCAAAAAAGCAGCGCCTAGTAAGAGGTGATTTAGTGAAAAAAGAGAAGCACCGATTACAAAAATATAGAGTTGAGTGGGAAAATGACCCAATATTTAGCAGGTGGGTTGCAATTTTGATGTATTTAAAACACGGTGGAAAGTATGTGAAACATCCATAACGGCCGAAAAACAAGTTCTAGTGAAACACTCAGAACGTAAAAAACATTTGAAAAATTTATCTGTAGTACGTGGTTCCAAATCAGTTACGTCTTATTTTGCAAGTACATGTAGTTCATCATCGGAAACAGACACAAAAAATGGCTACCGTTGCTGAGATCAAGCTGGCTGCTTATTTGGCCGAACATAACATAGCCTTCAACGCAGCAGATCATCTGGGTAAACTGCTTAAAGAATACTAGTCACTAGTCCCGACATATAGTCATACTATTTTGATGGGTGACTTTAACACCTGTTTACTTAAAGGCGACAATCGGGCCATAAAACTTGAGTCTATAATTGAAGCGTGTAATATGCAAATCCTACCCCTTGCTGCTACTCACAAATTTCCTAACTGTATTCCTTCCCTTCTGGACTTAATTATCGTGTCATCTTCAAACCTAGTTTTCAAGCATGGACAGTGTCCTGCTGATGCATTCTCTTATCACGATTTACTTTTCCTTTCGTATAAACTACGCCCTCCTAAAATCAAACCTAAATTAGTTCTGCGACGTAATTTTGGAGGAATGGATATTGACCAACTTTGCGAAGATGCTCATAATATAGATTGGTCAGTGATTGAGAGAGCACCATGCATTGACGATAAAGTGGAACTTTTCAATTCCCTTCTCACTCAGCTATATGACGTACACGCGTCAATGCTTTATGTTAAACTCAAGCACTTACCTGCTCCATGGCTCTCTGATGATCTGAAAAGGCTAATTTTGAAGAAGAATGCGGCATTGTCAAAGCTTAAGAGGAACAAAACAGAGGAAAACCTTAGAAAATACACTAAAATCCGGAATCGCTGCAACACATTGTGTAGAGATGCACAACGACGCCATATTCATTCATCAGTCGAGAACGGCGACTCATTTAGGGTGTGGAAGTTTCTTAAAACAGTTGGAGTTGGTAGAAACTCTCTTAATACTTCACCTCCCAGTGTTGATGTTGAACTATTAAATCAACATTTTTCTAATCCTTCTAACTCTTTTGATAGTGAACATAAACTGCAAACACTTCGTTCTCTTTCTGTAAGTCCGACTCCTAATTATTCTCCGTTCGTTTTTAGTCAATTTACTGCATGTGATGTTAAGAGAATCATATTATCCATCTCCTCAAATGCTGTCGGTAGCGACAGCATTAGCCGTAATATGATCGTTCCTCTCCTTGATGTTATCACTCCCATTATCACTCATTTGCTTAACGCATGTGCATCTTCCTCTAAATTCCCTCAAGCCTGGAAGAGTGCTTATGTTATACCCCTTCCGAAGAAATCTAATCCCGTCAACCTCACTGATTTCCGTCCCATTTCGATTTTACCTTTCCTTTCTAAAGTCCTTGAAAAACTTATTTGCCAACAGCTGACACTTTTCCTTAATAAGCACAACTTGTTGAATTCTTTACAATCCGGTTTCCGTCCCGGTCATAGTACGGCTACTGCCTTAATCAAAGTTACTGATGACATACGGTGGGGTATGGATAATAAACAACTCACAGTCATGACCTTGCTAGATTTCAGTAATGCGTTCAATACTGTCGATTTCGATATACTGTTGAGTCAGTTGTATTCCCTTAACATATCTCCATCAGTAATTGACTGGTTTCAAAGTTATCTCTGTGGCCGTCGGCAGTGTATTCATGTTGATGAAACTCACTCATCTTGGTGTGATATTACTGCAGGCGTGCCGCAGGGTGGCGTGTTGTCACCTTTACTCTTTTCCATTTTCATTAATTCAATTACTCATAAAATTTCTTCTCTCTACCACATGTATGCGGATGATGTCCAGATTTACACCCAGTCAACTCTTGAGAATTTGCCGAATGCAATCGCTACATTAAACAATGACTTAAATATGATTCATGAGTGGAGTCAATCATATGGCCTAAATGTCAATCCTAAAAAGTCACAGGCTATTATTTTTGGTAGTCAGAGCTTTATCTCAAGAATTGACTGGTTCTCCATACCACCTGTTGTATTCGATGGGGTTGTGATCCCTTACTTTGACAATGTCAAAAATCTTGGTGTTTACCTTGATAGTTCCTTAAATTGGAAACGCCAACTGAATGAGGTAAGTAAGAAAACCTTTGTCGCTCTTAGTTCACTGCGTCGCCTTCGATCATTTCTTCCCATTCCTACAAAAATTATGCTCGCACAGTCTCTTCTCCTTCCGATTCTCGACTATGCTGACGCAAGCTATGTAGACATAACTAAAGACCAGCTAACTAAGCTTGAGAGACTTCAAAATACTAGTATTCGGTTCATATTTGGATTGCGCAAATTTGACCACATTTCTCAATTTCGCTCACGTCTCAAGTGGTTACCTATCCAATTTCGCCGGAACATGCATATTCTTTCTATTCTGTACTGTGTCTTATTTCACCCTTCTACTCCTCCTTATCTTAAGGAGAAATTTAGTTTTGTTGGGCTTCCAGGGGAACCTTTACGCTCTTCAAGAAAACTCATTTTAAGGGTACCAACTCACTATACATCTTCCTTTAATAAATCTTTTACTGTACAGTCTATTAAGCTCTGGAATGCCCTACCTTTGTATATACGCGAAGCTCAGACTATTGTAGTCTTTAAGCGTCTTCTTAAAGAGCATTACTTGTCTCAATCGTTCGAAAATCATTAGGATAAATTATGTGATTATGTAGTTTTGTATTTATTTGTTTATGTTATTGTTAGTGGTATATATTTGAGGATATATGTATGTATATGTATATGTATGTATTTATGTGTATATATATATGTATGTGTGTATATGTATGTAGGTTTATGTATATACGTATGTATATGTGTATCATATTTTTTTTAATGTATTAGTTATTTATATGTTATTTTATTGCATGTATTGATATTATATTAGGTATATTTATATTGCACCACCTACCTAGTACTCACTGTTTTATTCCTTTACACCTTTGGTTGCCTGGAAGAGATCGCTATGTAGCGATAAGGCCGCCAAATTGTACATGTAATCTGCTCTCTGTTATGTTCTCTGTAAATTTGTTTGTGGTGTGCAATAAAGTATATTCATTCATTCATTCATTCATTAAAGAATGTTTCATAGATTCAAAGGTCGCAAAAGAAATTAATCTAACTAGAAAAAAATGTGCAAAAATAACATGCAATGTTATAGCTCCTAGTCATAAAACCGTTATGGTGGTTAAGCTCACAAATACAAAGTTTAGCATCATGACTGATGAATCCACTTATATTTCCACCAACAAAACTTCATGTGTAGTTGTTAGATTCTATGATGAAACGGAAGGCAGAATTAAAAGTCAATTTTGGAATTTGCATGACATCTTCAGTGACAATGATACCGAAACAGCAAATACAGGAGCTATTACAGGATGCTGGTAATATATATAATAAATTGATTAAATCATTTACGGAACACGGCATTCCTCTCAAAAACGTAGTGGGATTTGGATCGGACGGGTGTAATGTTATGATGGGGACCGAAAACTCCGTAGCAAGCAGATTTAGAAACGAATGTCCAGGCATTATAATTATAAAATGTAGCTGCCATTCCGCCCATCTTTGTGCAAGTGCAGCGTGTCATAAACAGCCCAATAGATGCGAAGAGCTAGCAAGAAACATATTCAGATTTTTAAAAATGAGTTCAAAGCGATACGCTCAGTTACAACAGTTTCAGGTATTTTTAGATCTAAAGCCTCAAAAAATGCTACATCCATCGCAAACTAGATGGTTATCTCTAGTTGATGTCGTTACAAGGATAATAACACATTGGGATGCCTTAAAGCTGTATTTTACCGACATGGCACTTTCTGAGCGTTTAGTATCAGGCCAATTGACATTAGACTTGCTCAGTGATCCATATATGAAACTATACTATGAGTTTATGTCCTGGATACTGCCTAAATTTACTCATTTCAACAAATACTTCCAAGTATCGGCAGAAGTTGTAATAACTGAATTGGACTCGAAAATAAAAGATCTGTACAAAGATTTTCTGCTATGCTTCATGGACAGAAATTACGTTAACATGTCTGAATTAAGTAATATTGATCCGGCAGATTCAAGACACCATTTAAATATTGCACAACTATATCTTGGAATTGCTGTTGCATCAAAAATAAACACTTCTGAAATAAAAACGGGTAAAAAACAGCGCATAGAGTTCCTGCATAGGTGTAAAGATTTTCTGGTTGAAGCTACCTTACAAATAAAGAAAAGATGGGATTTCGACAGTGCACCACTGATAAAAATATCCTTGTTGGGTGCGAAGAATGCGATGAGTGAAGAAATAAGAAAAGATAACCCTTCAATCCTACCCATTGCGTTAGCATTTCCTAGGGTCATCGACGTAGATGATATAAACGTTTTGCAAATCCTGGATGATCAATGGCGCAAACTACCCTATGCAAAAATACCAGAGGAAATAAAAACTGAAAAGAAAGTAGATGTATTTTGGGCTAAACTTAGTAAAAAAAAGAAAAGAAGTAGATGTATTTTGGGCTAAACTTAGTAAATGGAGTGATCTGACAGAAAACAAACCTTTCAGCGATATTTCCGAATTCGCGTTCGATTGTCTCGTGCTTCCACACGCAAACGCAGATTGTGAACGAATATTTAGTAAGATCAATCTTACCAAGTCAAGGACTCGGAACAGACTAGTAACAGGAACTGTAGATGCAATCTTACTGTCATGCGATGCAATAAAACGCAACAAAAGTGGCAATTGCACCGATTTTGAACCGACAGAAGAAATGTTACGAAGAGCCAATAATAAAAGTAATGACGGAATGCAGTGTATTGACCAAGTTGCAGAAATTGATATAAATATTCCATAATAGATATAAGTTAATTGATAATTTAAAGTTGTATAATTGATTATTAAATTGTATACTTCCTTATTTTCTTTATTTATTATTCTTTTCAAGTGTTTAAATAAAAATATTATCGTTTTATATTTTATTTCTCAGATGTACGATCTTTTTTAATAAATACTATCTTTTTGAACGAAACGTACTATATTTTTTTACCTGTCCGGTTCCAACACTGGTCTTGAGCTTGATTCCTGTCGTTCCGTTAGTATCGCTTAGGCTTTTGAAGGGAGAAGTTGTGTCGCTTACGATCAGAATATACATTACGCAACAGTACGACGTAAAATTAAAATGGGAAATAACCGTGATAAAAATAAGAAGCGGCTGGCTTGGCGTTAAGAAACAGGCATAAATATGATAAACCTAATGAAATAAGTGTCTAATGACCTTTCTATTTACAGTATTAGTGATTACAAATATTTCGGTACATAGCATACGACGCGCGGGCAAGTGGGGACGAAATTAGAATTTGAGCTGACTTACTCTATCCTCTTAATAAAAATATGCCGTCGTGTGTACTTAGATATTCCACAAATACTTCAAGAAATAATCAATAAAAAGTATTATAAATTAATAATAAAACAAGTTATTCCTAAGACGCCATCTTGTATTATGTATCTAATACTAATATAGATTATGAAATTAATTTGTTCAGATACGACATTTTTGTGGGTACTTAAGTACAGGACGAATATATTATTATACACTTTTTTTGTAGAAACATATATGTGTTATCATAATTAGGCCAATTTTTTTTTTATTTAAATCTGCTCATTATTCTTTTATGTTATTTTTAGGTTTCCACATCAAAGTCAAAGTGGAATAAATTCGTCTATTTTTAACTCTCGTGTGCCCAGCATTTATGAATGTCTCTTATTCTAATTTAAACAAATAAATGAAATTTAAATTTTATATTAATAAGTTTTGTAAAATATACATTTAGTATGTTTTTTTTATATTTGACATAGATACCTTTTAAAATATTTAGATAAAATATCATTATAATGTGTGATATAATATTATGTAATATTATATTAAATAAGCAAATATAATATACAAAATATATGACAAGATTTGAAAATTGTTCTCGATATAATTTACCTATTTAACAATACAATCTATTAATACGTACTGCAAGCTTACTCTTGAATCCAATAACAATTTCGATCCAATCTCAATTTCAATCCAATGCTGACAAATTAGCGTACTCTTGAAAACAATTTTGACAACATTGGATTAAAATCGGAGTTGCGCTCGGATTGGCCAAAAATTTTCTTGTACCACATGAAGTTAGCTGCGTTACTCTTAGCAACAGGCATGTTTTATTTATCGTTAAACCGGTAAAGTCATAATAAACCCTTTGTAACTGTCATAAACGAGCGTTTAAGTAGTAAAAATACTTAATAAATGGTGTAATTCGTCAAACATAACATCTTTTCATACAGTTCTTATAAAAAAACGCTATATTTGCGAGTTTTAATTAATTATAAGGCTGTATAGGAGCGTGTCTTTGCCTCATTTTTTTGTTGTCAGAAAAAAATTGTTATCACGACGATCATGAAACAATGTAAACAAATATCAACTTTCGAAGAACTCTTTTTAAGTTTAAAGGTGAAGTGCTTTTTAAGTATGTTTAGAGTGAATTAATAATAGACCTTTCAATTTGGGTACAACTATAAACAGTTTGAAATAGTTCATTACCGCATTAACACAATTAAGCATCATATGAAACAGACGAAATGGGCACTGTTAGCTAATTAGGAGGAACAAAATAAATAATAATGGTCAAGGATAGGCTAAAGTAAGTATAACAATGTTTTTTAAAAAATTTATAGGTAGATATATTTTTTAATTTGGGTACAGAAGAAAAGCAATTTCTGGCCTGTTGAACAACATTAAACTAGGGATTGACAGCAGTCACAGATGGTCAAGTGTTGCTTTTGAAAACTCAACTTACAATTAACCTTTCTCACTACTTAGTTATTACAAATAACAATGTTGATTCGTTAACTTCTCAATATTTTTGTGTGGCATCTAATAATGATAACTATTTTTTTACTCACTTTTAAAGACAAAAATTTTTATATTATTTTATTTTTCTAGGAATATCTAATGGATAGGCTAGAGCCACGGCACCAAATGGGTCAACAGCTGGTTAATTTCATGGAGAAAAGAGACTCTTTATGATGAACTTTATCTTCTAGATATGGCCGCATAGAAATTGGACTTGGTCGAGCCCCTACCTACATTTTGATAAAAATAAGGAACTTGCAACATTGAGTTATACAACACACTTGCAATATGTAAGTCTTACACTCAAGCGGTAAAAAGGTAATCCATCATTTTTTTAATTGCAATAATTTACATAAATTGACCTCATATGTGTTATCTCTTTGTGTAGAGAATATAGATATTTCAATAAATCTTAAACATCCTTTTAAATGGTTTGTGGTGGATTAAAACTTCTAATTCAAATATTCCACCTTAATTTTGTCATTGATTTATAATTAACAACTATTAAACATTACTCTACAGAGATGGGATGTTACCAAATATTTATTTTCATTTTAGAATCACAACTTAATTCCATACCACATTCCCCAAGCAACAACACTCTACCAACAAGAAATGATCAATATATGGAGCATCCGAAAATAAAGTTATAATCAAATGCAATGTCCAAAATAGCCAGGACAATTGAGGGGTTTAATATTATTGTTTTAAATTTTCCAAACAGAGTACAACAACAATAACAATCCTGTAATTTAAAATAAGACTTTCATTTAATTTTATAAATGTTTTAATGTTATTTTAAATTTATTTGTTTTCTTTTAATTACTTTTGTAAAAGAAACTGATTTTTGGTTCACTGAAGATATAATTTTAAGATTTTAATTTCATAGTGTTATCATTTGATATATATTCAATATGTTTTTGATTACATATGTTAAGCTATATTATAGAATTTCAAATATGAAAAATAGATTTAATGTAGATTTAGTACCTAGGTAAGAATATATACTAATAGTAATAGGTTGATAAAAATATGTTTGCATTATATTAAATAAATGATCAAATTTGTATCAGAATTTTATTAACAAATCCTTTTTAAAAAGCAATGAGTGAATGCTGGAAATAAAGTAAATGGGGCTATAAACTCTATCGTGAAAAGTCAGAATGGGTCAAAAAAGGCACATATTATGGCTGTTAGTCCCTTTTTTGACATATGGTAGTGGAAGTTGGGTGTGGCAGAAGAAGCACGAAAGTTAAATAAACGCAGTAGAAATGCAGTCATTAAGGAGTATGGTAGGTATGAATGTGAGTGAAAGGGTGAGAAATTGCGTGATAAGAGTGTGTGTGAGATGTGACCAGTATTAAGAAAGGAATGCTTCGGTGGTATGGTCATATACAAAAAATTAATGAGGAACAAGTGACAAAGCAAATTTATGTTGCAGAAGTGAGTGGCAGAGTTGGAAAGGGATGTTCTAGGCGAAAGAATACCGACAAAATTGGCGATATATTGAAAATGGGCCAAATTAAGGGTACTAGTATAATGATGTGGAGGAGGCAAGTGAGGTGTGTCAGGATTGTGCCAAATGGAAGTCTGTAGTCTTTGCCCACCCCTCGAGTGACAGGCATGAGTGTTTATGTTGTGTTAAGTTATGTGTTATTAAAATTACGTTAGCTATATAATTTTATTTTTAATTCTTATAAAATTATACATTTATTATATTTATATTTCCTTTACGTGTGAAACCCGCCAATAAACCTCTCAGACATGATAAGAGACCTCTGCCCAGTAGTGGGATGCTTTAGATCGTACTTGAGATATCTAAACAATCCTCTTTAAACCTTTGCGCCGCCTAACTATTGAACATATTTCTTCTACAAAACAACCACTTTAAAACGAATTAAAAATAAAGGCTGTAACAATATGATGTAAAATATATTCTCTACGGAGGGTCATATTTAGGTTTTTATTCATGCACTATTCTCTCACTAAAGTCCTTAATAATACAATTATTAGCTCCATAATCATCATCACTCATAGAAAAAAACTTAAGTGCATAATTTAAACGCATAATTTGAAGCTCATTTCGTAATTTTTTTAATTGCAATGCACTATTACGGCGTAGAATAATAGACACAAGAGCTAAACATGTTATTATTTTATCGAAAACAATAAGATAATTGCCGGAAAAAAAAACATTAATATGAACACAATTCCTAAAACGTTACTGTTTTGCTATTGCCTTAATTCCAATTCCAACACAATATCAAACACAATACGCTGCTGTCAAATAACTGTCAAAAGTGCGTCGGGAGTACAGTAGGCTTACTCTTGAAAACAATTCCGATCGATCGGGATTGGTATTATGACGTTTGGTACTCTTGAAAGCGACTCTAGCGCTAAATTAGTTTAGTATTGCGTGGTGATTGTGTGAACTAATTAGGATTGGAATTGAAATTGTCCGAGCGAAATCGGTACTCCCGACGCACTTTTGACAGTTAGTTGACAGCAGCGTATTGTGTTTGATATTGTGTTGGAGTTGGAATTAAGGCAATAGCAAAACAGTAACGTTTTAGGAATTGTGTTCATATTAATCTTTTTTTTCCGGCAATTATCTTATTGTTTTCGATAAAATAATGACATGTTTAACTCTTGTGTCTATTATTCTACGCCGTAATAGTGCATTGCAATTAATAAAATGACGAAATGAGCTTCAAATTATGCGTTTTAAGCACTTAAGTTTTTTTCTATGAGTGATGATGATTATGGAGCTAATAATTGTATTATTAAGGACTTTAGTGAGAGAATAGTGCATGAATAAAAACCTAAATATGACCCTCCGTAGAGAATATATTTTACATCATATTGTTACAGCCTTTATTTTTAATTCGTTTTAAAGTGGTTGTTTTGTAGAAGAAATATGTTCAATAGTTAGGCGGCGCAAAGGTTTAAAGAGGATTGTTTAGATATCTCAAGTATGATCTAAAGCATCCCACTACTGGGCAGAGGTCTCTTATCATGTCTGAGAGGTTTATTGGCGGGTTTCACACGTAAAGGAAATATAAATATAATAAATGTATAATTTTATAAGAATTAAAAATAAAATTATATAGCTAACGTAATTTTAATAACACATAACTTAACACAACATAAACACTCATGCCTGTCACTCGAGGGGTGGGAAAAGACTACAGACTTCCATTTGGCACAATCCTGACACACCTCACTTGCCTCCTCCACATCATTATACTAGTACCCTTAATTTGGCCCATTTTCAATATATCGCCAATTTTGTCGGTATTCTTTCGCCTAGAACATCCCTTTCCAACTCTGCCACTCATTTCTGCAACATAAATTTGCTTTGTCACTTGTTCGTCGTAAATTTTTTGTATATGACCATACCACCGAAGCATTCCTTTCTTAATACTGGTCACATCATCTTGCAAACCACACTCTTATCACTCAATTTCTCACCCTTTCACTCACATTCATACCTACCATACTCCTTAATGATTGCATTTCTACTGCGTTTATTCAACTTTCGTGCTTCTTCTGCCACACCCAACTTCCACTAACATATGTCAAAAAAGGGACTAACAGCCATAATATGTGCCTTTTTTGACACATTCTGACTTCACGATAGAGTTTATAGCACCATTTACTTTATTTCCAGCATTCACTCATTGCTTTTTAAAAAGGATTTGTTAATAAAATTCTGATACAAATTTGATCATTTATTTAATATAATGCAAACATATTTTTATCAACCTATTACCTACTATTAGTATATATTTTTACCTAGGTACTAAATCTACATTAAATCTATTTTTCATATTTGAAATTTGATAATATGGCTTAACATATGTAATAAAAAACATATTGATCAAATGATAACACTATGAAATTAAAATCTTAAAATTATATCTTCAGTGAACCAAAAATCAGTTTCTTTTACAAAAGTAAAGTAAAAAAGAAAACAAATAAATTTAAAATAACATTAAAACATTTATAAAATTAAATGAAAGTCTTATTTTAAATTACAGGATTGTTATTGTTGTTGTACTCTGTTTGGAAAATTTAAAACAATAATATTAAACCCCTCAATTGTCCTGGCTATTTTGGACATTGCATTTGATTATAACTTTATTTTCGGATGCTCCATATATTGATCATGATTTCTTGTTGGTAGAGTGTTGTTGCTTGGGGAATGTGGTATGGAATTAAGTTGTGATTCTAAAATGAAAATAAATATTTGATAACATCCCATCTCTGTAGAGTAATGTGTAAAATAGTTGTTAATTATAAATCAATGACAAAATTAAGGTGGAATATTTGAATAAGAAGTTTTAATCCACCACAAACCATTTAAAAGGATGTTTAAGATTTATTGAAACATCTATATTCTCTACACAAAGAGATAACACATATGAGGTCAATTTATGTAAATTATTGCAATTAAAAAATAATGGATTACCTTTTTACCGCTTGAGTGTAAGACATACATATTGCAAATGTGTTGTATAACTCAATGTTGCAAGTTCCTTATTTTTATCAAACTGTAGGTAGGGGCTCGACCAAGTCCAATTTCTACGCGGCCATATCTAGAAGATAAAGTTCATCATAAAGAGTCTCTTTTCTCCATGAAATTAACCAGCTGTTGGCCCATTTGGTGCCGTGGCCCTAGCCTATCCATTAGATATTCCTAGAAAAATAGAATAATATTAAAATGTTTGTCTTTAAAAGTGAGTAAAAAAATAGTTATTATTATTAGATGCCACACAAAAATATTGAGAAGTTAACGAATCAACATTATTATTTGTAATAACTAAGTAGTGAGAAAGGTTAATTGTAAGTTGAGTTTTCAAAAGCAACACTTCATCATCTGTGACTGCTATCAATCCCTAGTTTAATGTTGTTCAACAGGCCAGAAATTGCTTTTTTTCTGTACCCAAATTAAAAAATATAACCTATAAAATTTTTAAAAAACATTGTTATACTTACTTTAGCCTATCCTTGACCATTATTATTTATTTTGTTCCTCCTAATTAGCTAACAGTGCCCATTTCGTCTGTTTCATATGATGCTTAATTGTGTTAATGCGGTAATGAACTATTTCAAACTGTTTATAGTTGTACCCAAATTGAAAGGTCTATTATTAATTCACTCTACACATACTTAAAAAGCACTTCACCTTTAAACATAAAAAGAGTTCGTCGAAAGTTGATATTTGTTTACAATGTTTCATGATCGTCGTAATAACAATTTTTTTCTGACAACAAAAAAATGAGGCAAAGACATGCTCCTATACAGCCTTATAATTAATTAAAACTCGCAAATATAGCGTTTTTTTATAAGAACTGTATGAAAAGATGTTATGTTTGACGAATTACACCATTTATTAAGTATTTTTACTACTTAAACGCTCGTTTATGAAAGTTACAATGACTTTACCGGTTTAACGATAAATAAAACATGCCTGTTGCTAAGAGTAACGCAGCTAACTTCATGTGGTACAACAAAATTTTTGGCCAATCCGAGCGCAACTCCGATTTTAATCCAATGTTGTCAAAATTGTTTTCAAGAGTACGCTAATTTGTCAGCATTGAATTGAAATTGAGATTGGATCGAAATTGTTATTGGATTCAAGAGTAAGCTTGCAGATTTCGCTCGGACAATTTCAATTCCAATCCCAATTAGTTCACACAATCACCACGCAATACTAAACTAATTTAGCGCTAGAGTCGCTTTCAAGAGTAACAAACGTCATAATTCCAATCCCAATCGATCGGAATTGTTTTCAAGAGTAAGCCTACTGATCATTCTACCTATGTTTATTCTATGATAAAAAACCAACCGCGCGAACACAGAGTAGCGCACATGTTTTGTTTGAGATAGCTGTTCTAGTACGTAAGTACATATTACTTCAATGATATTCTAACAATAAGTTGATTAGTAAATAAGTTTTCATATACCAAAATTGGTGAAATATGTGATACATTATTATTTTATAAGGACATCCTTGTACCATATTTCTTGTGAATAAATTTATTTATTTATTTATTTAATATATATTTCACTATAAACTAACTTTGTACACATAAAATAGTAGCTTGTAATAAATTTAATTACGAAACTACATCTTATTTTACATTCATGGTAATATTAGTCTAATTATACGTATTTGTTGCTTTGTATCCTAGTTCCTTTATATTTTTATACTTAAAGAAACAACTAAGCGTACTTAATTTAAATAAAAGAGAGTGACGACAAACTTGTCCTAGTATCATTTTATCGGACTTAAAACATAATAGTGAAGCTCGTTTCTCATCCATCATCCACCTCCTCTTCAATGACAAAACATTCCACTTATGAGCATTGGCCTCTTCGTGCTAGGATTTACCACAGCCACGGCTGGCAGCTGTTTTGACAAACATAGTATTTGATGACACTACTCTTCGCACCTCTGACGCTACTTCTTGTCGCCTTTCTGAATATATCATATTTGCTTAATACGATTAGAAGGTATACAATGGCATTTATCGAAGGCCGTAAGTTTTTTCAGGCATTTCCCAAAGTCGCATCACACGATACTCACGGTACGAAATGGATTAACTTCACCGCCACCTCACAATTCTACTACTATGTATATTTAACGTTTTAACTTGCCTTGTAATCGCTTAATAAATTTCTAGATATGGTTTCTGATCAGTAGGAATATTATTAAAAAAAAAGCTGATGAACATATAATCTATTTCTTAACAGTTTTCGAAATTCCTATTATGACCATATGTTTTTCTTCTCTAGTTATTTTTTTTTAAATATTGTGTAACATATTTATAGGTTACTTAGTACTAATTACAATGACTCGTAAGCAAAGAAACAATCGCTTGCCATACATGTGTCGCATTACAGTACAACGACGGCACAAGGCCTACAAAGTGCACCGCATTCAGCAGCGCCGTTTTTATTTGCTTTTCCCTTTACTTGTTCGCTTAGTTATGGATTTCCGCCGACAAAACCGCGTGCGTGCATTGGAACTCGTTTCGAAAAGCTTTCTTTAAATCCCTGTACCGTAAGAAAATAAACAACTTTTAAATGTTTTAACGATATTCGAATTGTAGCTCACATTATTACATTAGTTTTTAATTTATAGCACTGCCAATTGTACTGATAATCTGTCTTCGTTATTACATTTTATTAATTCAATTAACGATTTGAATAGCCAACGTGTGAGTCAATTTCTTTAGAAAACGTTAAATATATTAACCTCGTTCTCCCAGGGACATGTATATTGTAAACATGTTCAGTACGTTTAATATGGTTTCTTAGAATCTGTTAGTGGGGTAACGATGAATTTATTCGCGAATATATTTACGTTCAGCGTGTAAATGGGATGCTGGAAGAAAAATATTTGATGCGATCCATATGGTCAGATAATCCATATGGATAGGCGAGAGGAAGATAGTTGCGTATCTCGGTACGCTGGCGGTGGCTCTGGCCACTGGATATTCAGCACGTCGCGGTCCGCTGCCGGTTCTGGGAAACACTCCCCGCACGGCCTTGCGATGGAGCATCGCTCAAATGTTTGTTTTATTTTCGCACGATTCAGATACGGCTACTGCAAAATTTTACTGTTCGCGTGAAACGTCGGCTCCATGCGACGTTTTGTTTGCGCAAATTACATTCACCGGACAATTTACACCTGGTTTGGTTCCGCCCGATTTCTAGGTGTATAAACATTTACCTACTGATTGGCCTTTTCTTTAGTAACATGCGATGCACAGAACATGAATATAAGCATGTATGCGTAGATATATGGATGTAAAGGAGGCGAAAGAGGTATGTCAGGATCGTGCCAAATGGAAGTCCGTAGTCTCTGCCTACCCCTCTGGGTGACAGGCGTGAGTGTTTTATTATGACTATATGCTCATACGGGCTCTATAAATAACATTCTGGTTCGTTATATATAAAGCGTCATCAAGTCGTATCCGATTAATTGTATAAAAGATATTATATATATTTAAAATTATTTACCTTTCTTTTAATTAGTTTCTTTTCTCTTCGTCTTTCTTGCTTTATCCCTTTATTTGGGGTCAGCTCTCCTCGTTTTTATGCGCCAAGATATTCTATCATGAGTTTTCTGTGTATCAAGCTGTGCTTGTTCCAGATCCTTGGTTACGGTTGTCCACCACGTGGTTAATGGGCGTCCTCTGTCTTTCTTTTTCTCTGGAATTTTCTTTTAATTTAGACCTTTCTTTTAATTAGTTTATAGGATAGATAATAGATGTGGGTTTCCATGGACCATGACATCTATTTAGACTGTGTGTTCGTTCATCAATCCTACTTCTTTAAAAAAAACATATAATGTCTAATATGTCATACCATATAACGATTGGCCATAGTCGCTAATGTGCTCTTGTTTTATCGGACCATAAACAATTTGCATCTGGACTCCCCTGTCGTCAGTATTGTAGAATACAATCAATGGCTACATCGTGCTCCCAGTGTTCCCGAAGCTCAAATGTCGTGATTTCCTCATTCGAGAGCGTTTGATGTAACGTGTTTCGCGGAAGGCAACTGTCAACGGCAGCTGCGCAGCGTTGCGCAACGGCTGCGCACGGAACAGCGCTCCATTAGCCACTACCGCGAATTGTTTCCGGACGGACCTCACCATATTCAATTGATCTCATCGCGTAATCACATTACGCCGGTGATATTAGTGCACATGATTAGTCAGCGCTACGTGCGAATAGCGATTTTTTTTACATTAAAATTAGTTTACTTTGGTTAAAGAAGTACTAAACGATGTTTTTTCAGCACACGTTATCAAATAGTGGTGAGAAAATCTGTTAAAATGTATCAAGTTTTATTTTGGCTTCATTCGTGCGACTATCCGAGACAAATGTTAGACTATGCAAGTCTACCTTTAATTTTAATATATTATATAAATTACGTGTCAGTGTCACGTTGTTTGTCCGCGATGGACTCCTAAATTACTAAACCGATTTTAATCAAATTTGAACATCGTGAGCACTTTGGTCCAACTTGAGAGACAGGGTAGTTTTTTTCCCCATGACTGACCCACATTTTTTTTTTGCGAATTTAATGATTTTGAATAGGACATGACAAAGGGTCGTCGAAAAAGGGCAGAACAATGTCTGCCGGGTAAGCTAGTTATAATATAATAAAGACCCACACAGCCAAATACTGCGGTTAAGTGACTGTAAATGTCATAGTTTTTCTAGTTTGTGTGTTCAATGTTAAATACAACTACTTCTACTAACTTGCTGCCAGAAAGCCGAGACTTAGACATAGCATCACAAACCGCACGACATTATAGAAGACAAAAACCATGGCTTTTTACGTATTGTTGTTTGATTGTTTTTCGTCAAACCTCGAAATCATCAATATCCGTTGGATCGCAGGTTCAAAGACGGTGTGGCGTATCCGTGGTCGGCGGGCGTGTCGAACCTGATCCTGTACCCGGAGGCGGCCAACCAGACGCTGTACACGCGGCGAGCAGCCCGCACCGACTCGGGCAACTACACTTGCCGACTCAGCAACGAGACGCACAGCGAAACTCACACCGTGCGCCTGGACATCCTAGGTATTGCTTTGTGTATTCTATACATATTAAATCAAATTTAAGTGTTTGCTTGTGTATTGAAATAACTGCCATATTTTGAGCTGAGAGAGTTATTTCAATGCCATTAAGATATGAATGACCATTTTTAAAATGTTTGTCTACTGTATATATGTGCCGAGTAAACCGACAGTAATGAAACTTAAGGCGACACCGCGAAAAAATGCACCTCCTTTCATCGAATAGGTCTATAACTTGATATAGGTAAATTCATGTCTTTATCTTGAATTTGCTTGTTCAAAAACACGATTGTATAATTTTGACTCGATCATAATTATTTGCAAAAATACCTCTATAAATCACTATAGCTGAAATTACAACGAAATTACTTAATCTATATCCTTGGGAACCACTCAAATATAACATCAATTTTCATAATTTACTTGCTCATTATTTTGATTACTTAAATCAATAACTTAAAAAAAATATTTTAAGATTCTGACAATTTCTAAGCGGCTTTAATCGTTGCGAGCGCTACGCAATTTTAGATTTTAGACCTTAAGACGGCGTTTTTTAAGTTTTTATAGAAATTATGTATTCACTCGGATCAGTAGGGCGATAGCCCGGAGCTACTTTTTCGATGTGTCGTCTTAAATACATGATTGAACAAACAGATGAAGGGCAATGAATGCCAGGAGTGATCTAGACTATATTTAATTATATGGACATGTATCGATCCTACTATAGATCCAGGTGAAGCCGCGGTGGGTCACCTCTTCTTTTTCTTTCTTTTCTTCTTGCTCTTGATAGAACACTTCTCTTAAATCAATTGTTTATTTTTCCAATGCAATATTACAAACACTGTTAATGCTACCGTTTTCATTTGAGTAAGCCATCATACTGATAGACTATTTAATAATGTTCTACCTCAAACTAAATTACAGTATTACACATACTGCCGCCAGGGGCCCCAGTGTCAAGATAGAAATTAAAAAACTTAATGCCCCGATATAAACAACATGCAACAGTAAAATGACGAACATTGCACAAATATGTATGTTCGGTAATAAACTGTCTTCGCCTTAACTAATAATTCGGTACTATGAACTGCTTAAGTCGTCTGAATCCAATACGTAGGTATTGGATTCAGACGACTTAAGCAGTTCCACAAAATTCAAGGTAAGATCTTGCAAAGCAATCACTTCAGGCAGGTTCCCCGCGCGACAAGTATAAACTTGTTCGTACGTGCTGACAGCGGCCGCCACCGCCGCTATGTATCGACCTCCGATATAACTTCCGATTAAAATTTATCGAAACCGAAATCGGAATATCGAACCGCCGTAACATCTCTAGTATGTATGTATGTACATATTATCTAAAGGCGGCGGATATAAATATAAGTACTAGATGTTACCCGCCACGAATCCTAAAATCAAAGTAGCATAAGTTACTCCTTATAACATCAGCTATGGCAGAGCATCAGCATGCACGGGACGAGAAAGGGTGCTAATAACTTTTTTTATGGAGCCACATGATACGGTAAAATAATATGTATAATAATAGCATTGCAAGTAATAGTCGTAGATTTGAGAGTTTAATAATGTAAAATAAATATGAAAAGTTTCTTTGTCTTTCTCGTTTGAAGGTAACGTTAATGTATGTAAAATTTGTGTTAATGGCTGCTTGTGATAAAATAAAAGATAAAAAAAAATGTTTATGCTTGCAGAAAATAATAATGTCACGATTAAAGTCGTTTTATAGCACGTTTGATATTTATTTGCTTTGTAACTAGAACTCTGGTTGCCGCATCAGCACTGGGATATCATTCCATATATATTACAGTGCCGAAGAAGCTTCTAATACTGAAATGAAATTAATGAATTTTATTCAATATAGATTATAGCATATTACCTGTTGAAAGTATTTTTTTTTAATTTACTACAGATTCGGAAACTAACTTTGTCCTGAAAAGAACCAACAAGAAACCCAAAATATTTTTTTCAACTTTACAATAACTTTGTTTCTACAATTTTTAAATGAATTTTAAGAAAACCAACATGGTGGCGATCACCTCATTCCCAGGGGTTATTTTTCATTTATGTATTCTTTGATATTATATTAACCTTTTTTGTACACTTTTTTTAATAATACATTTAAACTTTTATTGGCCAATTTGTACATTTTCTGGGATTTTGTTGTAAAAGCGTATACATTGCTCCATAAATGAATTACTAATTCTAAAACTGTATGCGACTATCAAATTGCATAATATGGTATAGTAAAATAGCAGAATATATTAAAGAACGGTTGGACGTTGCTGTTTTGTTTTTACGTGGTAGAGCTACGCTGCGGCTATATTATGGTCGTAACACGAATGGGTCGGCTCGACCGGGGAAGGACCACGCTCTCACAGAATACCTGCACAAAACAGCAGCTCAATGCTGCTGTGTGTATGGTGTATGTATGGTGAGTGTAGAGATCCGGAGACCCTTTTTACTAGAAATAGAAACGAGGCATTCCATCTTAGTCCTCAGTGGTGACAACGCGTCTGCGTTTTGATTCTTAATCGAGGTTAAATGTGGATGTCTATGGGCCACAGCATCCACTTACCATCAGGTGGACTGTGTGCTCGTTTGGCACCCTTATTCTTTAAAAAAATATGCTTACAAGAAATAGTCATAGTATACATATGCTTTTCTTTATTCATAGTATTAATATTTTATACAATAAGCGACCTGCGGTTGATCATCTGTCTATCAAGCAAGGTAACTATTGCAAATATTCCCCTATTATCTATGACGAAATCTATTACTGTCCTATTTCCGTATGGACGACTGTTAATTTGCGAAGGTTCAAATCCGAGCCGGAGGCAAAAATACAAACTTTTTTGTTTCAAGATTCTTAGTTGTGTGGTGATAGTTCCCCTGTATCATCCCCAGGTGGACTGTGTGCTCATTTGTCACCCTTATTCTATAAAAAAAATCAGCCTATTTATAAAAGGTATAAGCGCAAACATAAGGTATAAGGTAATATGAAGTCTTATGTAACGTAAGGGATTATATAACATGAGGCACAGGTAGACAGAAACTTGTAGCTTCATTATGTCTCCTGCGCTATTGAAAGCTTACGATTATAGATGTCTCTTTGCCTTAGTGGTAAACAGGCCAGGAGGACTTCATCAATTTTCGTATTTCTACATGATAATGATTATTAATTATTTTAATTACGGATTCTTAATAAAATTTATAAATCCGATCATTAATGATGCACTTATCATTCATAATTTTTCATCGAAATTGGATGCGGTTGTCTACGATGACGTATGGACGATTGTAATTCCAGTACTTACCATGAATTTGATTCACATGTAGCTACTTTTTGTCCAACAATACTGGCAAAAATATTTTTAATTGCATTATATTTTAAAACTCGTTGTGTTTAATTGTTATAAGTAGTAAACATTTCATCTTATACTAACACAAGTAAATATCTCCGTCATTCAATACTAAGTTTAGTGTATCGTGTAACTATGTTTATAGTCAACCTAACCTACCTGTAGTATTGATTTCCTCATGTCTACATGCTAACAACATTATAATATGTTCGAAATTCAAAATCCTGTTCACCGCAATATTGGCACGAGGATCGAATTCCTCGTAAGGCTTATGTATTGCTTTTGACGTCGGTGCATAACATATTATAATATTAGATAGTCGTCTAATATTGCTGACGACCGACCGAGCGGGCGCACTTGCACGTCAATTCTCAGAAAAGAACTAGCCGTTCGTGATTGGAAATTTATTATTCATCAACGTTGCAATTAACGCCATCTGTGTTCTTGTACTTACGATATTGAGTTTTCATCAGCATCAGGTTTCATTCGAGGAAATATTCTCAATAACGATTCTCAGTTCTCACACGCAACGTTTCGTTTCGCAGAAAAGCCGACAGATGCGCCGAAAACAATGTTCATTTCGAAAGACCAGTGGGTGGAGGAAGGGAGCGAAGTGCGCCTGTACTGCGAAGCTCTCATCGGTAAGTGTCCGTTATACGACATTACACATAAAAATACTGATAACGCCAAGTAATATAATGCTGACCTAATTTCGTATCATCAGTTCGCGGAATGAAAGTTTTGTCGCTGACTTTCCTCTTAAAGGTAATGTTCCAAGAGCTTTGTAACATTAACTTGCTATCTCTTGAATAATAAAATTAAAGAAATATCAATTATGAACACTGGTCAAGATCCGCTGTAGTGTACAGAGCAAATAATTCAGGAATATTAAGCTTTTATCATTACGCTAGCAAGCTTATTGACAAGACGTCTGGCTCAAACTCTGACATTGCTCCCCGTCGACGATTTAAATAATACCGCTAGATGTAAATTATAAAAATGTTACGTACTGAAAATATAAATATTGGTGTAAGTTATTTTACTTATAAAAAGTATAGTACCCGGAGGACCGAGCTTCGCTCGGTTTTTTTTTTGAAAATACATTTAGATACAAATTACATACTGATGAAACGTAAATAATATTTTTTGATCTTATTGACATAATAGAAAAAACTGAACTGGTTATTTGAATAAAAAATCGTGAGTGCAATTAGTTTAATTTAAATTTTCGTATTTTTAAAAAAATACTAAAAAAAAGGGCTCGGAATAATAGATTTTCTCACAAAAGAAGGGGACTTGAAAAAAAAGGAAAAATAATCAGACCGAAGCCAGGATGCGAACCAAGGCATTACGATTTCGCGACCGCTTGATATCCACTTGAGCTATTAGGATCATTAACACAGTGTCAAAATTTACCTTCTTATATTGTAGCAGTTTTTCATTGCCTGAAAACACAAACAAAAAACTGAGACATTTTCTAAAAATAAATCTCAGCTAGATTGATTTATTGCCCCCTGATTTATTACTCCCTGGACACAAAATTTTATGAAAATCGTTGGAGCCGTTTCCGAGATTGCGATTATATATATATATATATATATATATATATATATATATATATATATATATATATATATATATATAATCGCAATCTAAATAATAATCGCGATTATATATATATATATATATATATATATATCTTATAATATATATTATTATATTATTTTACCACATGTAAAATAATTCATATAAACAATTAACATTGTTTGTAAGAATTATTTTACATGTGGTAAAATAATTCTTTGAACACACATTGTCTTTGCTAAGCATACCAAATAATGATTATAGTTTACTACTCTGTGTAAAAAGTATCGGGAATATGTCAATAAAAAGACCCGCGTAAAAGAGGTCGTTCTAATTTTTTTACTGCATGTTGGTAGCACTGTACTGATTTAGCGCGCAAAGTTTGAGCGGGATCATTTAATTTGTTTTAAACTACACTTTTTGTTGGTCACAGTTTTGAGTTCTCGGCGATTTTTACAATGGAAAATATTGTTGAACGAAGACTGTGCCTTAAATTTTGTGTTTCGAATGATATTTCATGTGGTGAATCACTAAAAATGTTGCGAAATACCTACGGCGAATCGTGTATATCGAAAACAGGGGCGTATAAGGCTTTTAAAGAAGGCCGAGAAGTAGTAGTAGACTTGCCTCGTTCTGGTAGACCTTCAACCGCTACGACCAAAGAAAACATCGACAAAATCAAGAAGCTAGTGCTCGAAAATCGACGTATGAGTCTGAGAGAGTTGGCTAGTGAGGTGAACATATCTTTTAAGTCCGTCCACAACATTCTCATTGACATTTTAGGCATGAAACGCGTCGCCGCTCGACTAGTTCCAAAAGAGCTCAATTTTGTTCAAAGAGCGCAGCGAAAGCATGTCGCTGAAGACATGGTTTCCCGAGCTTCTACGGATCCGACCTTTATGAAACGTATAATAACTGGCGACGAGACATGGGTTTATGAGTACGACATGCAAACAAGCCAACAGTCTTCAGAATGGCGTCTCGAAAACGAGCCGAAACCCAAAAAACCGCGGCAAAGTCGCTCCAAAATCAAGGTGATGCTGACAGTTTTTTTTGACTACCGTGTGGTTCACTCCGAATTCCTTCCAAAGGGAGAAACAGTGAATAAAGAATATTATTTAGGCGTCATGAAGCGTTTGCGTGAGAGTATCTGCCGAAAACGTCCAGATTTGTGGCAACACAACTCATGGATGCTGCACCATGATAATGCACCATCACACACAGCCATTATAGTGAAAGAGTTTTTAGCGAAAAATTCAACAAAAGTTCTCGACCGAGCACCGTATTCACCTGATATGGCTCCGTCTGACTTTTTTTATTTCCCAAGTTAAAATTACCACTTCGAGGAAAACGTTTTGAGTCGATAGAAGCCATAACAAAAAATTCGCTGAATGAGCTAAAGGCCATACCGCAAATAGCCAAAAATGTATGAAAGACTGGGTGAAGCGTAGGAGATGTTGTATTGCAAGCGATGGGGCCTACTTTGAAGGCGATAAAATAAATTTAGATGCATAATTTGTATTTTTTGTTTTATTGACAAATTCCCGATATTTAGTACACAGAAGGTATTATGCTACTTTATGCTGTACCTCTAAATATACCTTTGCGGTTTTCGATTTCTCTAATTAAACTTATTAAAGTTTTTAAGTAATTGATATTATGTTTGCTTAATATTTATATACATAACAACAAAATATTAATTAAAAATTTACTGACACATAAATTAATTCATAATTAAATATCGAATCTCCGCTCCGCCGGCGCTATTAGCACACTTGTCTCGCCGTCACCATGCTTGCCACCTTCACCAAGAATAGCGGGATCGCTGGGGACTGGGGGCCGTGTCTTTGTTGCATTATTTATACCAATTGGCAACTGCATTTTTTCGAACTGTTATCTGGAAGATGCTGCTGCCCGTCTCCCGGTTTAGTTTTTCTTTGTGGTCTCTTACGACACCTATGGGATGTCATGGGGTAGCGGATTCTTTTACGGTGCCACTACACGACAACGGTGGTCTGGTATTTCAAGAAAGGCGACATAGCCTTGTTGAAGTTTTACAGACCAATTTCCCTTTTGAGACGCGTCCACACGTGCTGTCTTCAAGTCATTGCGGATAGTTTTGCACTCATCCTTGACAACTTCCTGCCTACCGAACAAGTCGACATACGGAAAGGCACTAAAATCGTTGCGAAGACCGGTGGCTATAGACCATATACATACCTTTCGGCAAATTATACAGAAGACTTAAGAGTACAATCTGACACTTTGTCTTTTGTATGTCGACTGTTATTTCTAAATGCACTTAAAGCCGTGGGAGAGTGACTCGATATATCGAAGTGCTGAAGTAAAGTGTCTCATGACCTCAACATGGACAAGACGAAAATAATGTGTAACGTCCATGTTGCTCCTATGACGGTAGTTGTTGGCATGTGAGTGCCAACAACAACTACCGTTACGAAGAAACGACCCCCAGTTCCGGCGGCCCCGCTATTCTTGGCTACTGTGGCGAAGTACTGGAGACCTATGTTCAGCAGAGGACTTGAGAAGGGCTGTTGTAATGATGATGATGATGATTATGACTAGTGCGTTTTGCCGGTGATGACATATGGATCTGAAAATTTGGTCTTTCACTGCTGTCCGTATGAGGAAGCTCAAGGTGCTATGGAAAGGGCTATGCTCGGAGTTTCTCAACGTGATAAAATCTAAAACTATGATATCCGTAATAGAACCAGAGCAACCCAACGGATCAATCAGCTGAATTGCGAATGGCGACTTACCCGACAACGGATGGGGATGAAAGGTTGTAGAGTACCAGCGTATATATACCATACGTATATACCATATATATAGAGTACCTATATATATATATATATATATATATATATATATATATATATATATATATAGAGTATATATATATATATATAGCTACATATATATATATATATATATATATATATATATATATACATATATATGTAGCTATAAAGCCGGCGTCAATCATACATATTATGTTATATATATATTAATTAACATATTATATTCGGGTCATTAAGTTTGATTTCAAAATCTACAATGCTGATTACTAAGAATCTTCATCCTCAGGGCGCTCGTACCTAGCGGACGCGCGCAGTGACCTACGGTGGTGGAAGGTCTGGCCCAACGGCACCGAGGGTGACCTACTGCCCACGCAACGCGAAATTAAAACCTCTCGGTAAGAAATATGCTCCAATTAAATACTTAGTAATTAATTCCCTTATCTGATGTTTATTTTTAAAGAAATGATAGTTTTCCATCTCAACAAGATATATTTACTGTCCACCATTTCGGTTTTTAATAGAAGGTTTTTAGGGTTGCAAACTAGATCACCGTTCACCAGATGGTGAGTGAATACTTTGGCTCTTTGACACATACCTGTCTTTGATTAAGAAACGAAATGTAAAGTATTGTCACAGCTCTGTCTCGCAACGCAAAATCAGGAATTTGCATTTAGAAAAAGCCAAAATTAGGGGCTTTTTAGGGGCTAATAAGGTGCCAAGTTTAAAAAGTAGGTGCTCTAAAATTTTCACCGCAAGGACTGTTGAAATTTGCGTTGCTGGCGAATCGTATAGATAGCAAACTCAGTGACTATAATAGATACACGATAAATATTAAAAGCAAAGAATTTAGTGCTATTTAAGTGCTGCAAGATTATTGAGATCGGATACAGATGACGGTAACATTCTAGGAATTATCGGGTCCAGGTCCAGGACCACTATAACCTTACTATAAGGTATGATCGGCATTTTTTGTTCTTAATCAGTTATACAGAATGGGTCCCACATATATGCAATAAATGAAACCATATACTTGTTATCGCCTTTGCTGACGATATACAAAAAATGAACGTAATCGGTCCAGTAATTAGGTCAAAAAGTAGAGTTTTAATTTTAAGCAAATTTGAACACTCTATAGAATTGGGTTACTAAGTCAATGATTCAATGAACTTGAATGAATCCTTTAACATTAAAAAGCGACGTTGCCACGCAGTGCAAACTATTGGTATTGCGACATATCGACAGCGGTGTCTTTTGTCGGCGTGCCACCCGCGTGCAACGTTGTCACTCTTCCAAGGGGTCAAGGTACGTTGTCTAAACAGAGTGTTCACTTTTACTGAATTTATTTTAATATTTATTTTGTTTGAAAATTTCACTTTTTTATTTTACGGGTTTTAATTTGATATTTAATTTTTCTACACTTCTACGGACTAGTATTACTTGTGGTTTCATTTATTGCATATATGTGGGACCCATTCTGTATATTACAGATAAAATAGTTGGAATCGGTACTAAAACCTACTCTACGTAGTCTTGAGTATTTTCTAAAGCCTTAATCGCGGAAGGAGAGCAGCCCTCGCCCGCTGTAACAAACCGCAGGCATCTGTGCGAGGCGTAGCGGATATGGTGGATGCCAATAAGCAGAAACTGCGTAGGTGAAAATGGATGCCTGTGATTTGCTACGCAAGGGTGAAGAGGCTGTAATTCTCGCATCGCCGAAGCCGTTGTAGAAGTAACTGTGTCAATATACCTATGTAAAAATTGGGTTTAGTTTATGAAAGCACTTAATTATCAAATTAATGGATTTTAATTCTATTCAAATTTTCAGAAGACCAGATTTTTGCATCTGCTTTGTTCTGAATAACGACTTTATTTTTATTAGAGGCGCCTTGTCATTGCCTATACATACTTGCAACACTTGATAAATAACACATTTAGCGATATGTTTGGTCAGCAAAGTAAATTTCAACAGTTCTATGCGGTGAAAATTTTAGGGCACCTAATTTTTAAACTTGGCACCTAATTAGCACCTAAAAAGACTTGCGTTGTGGGCGAGACACAACTTATTGTAATCCCTAACGACTAAGATATACTTCCTTGTAAAAGAAGGCTTTGGTTATCGTCATTTACTAAGAAAAATTACAGCAATAGGGTGCTGTTTTACGCTGGTATTTTGTGAGAGCGTGGGCCTTCCCCCGTTGAGCCGACCCAGTGCTGCAGCAGTAATATGCCGCAGTGTAGTGTTCATAGCGTTACCACGTATACGATTCTGATAACGTTTCTTACCAATCTGCCTGCTCAACGTTGTCTGTGTGCTGCTGACGTATTTTTGAAAAGGCAATTATCTTAAGACTGAAAAAGGCTGGTTTGATACACGTGTGCTTTCTGAAGCCATACCGATTGGTGTTTTCCTCTATATTACCTTCTCAAAATGGGAAAATGTTTGTTTTTTTGTAACAATTGCATTGAGCTAACTGTCCATGATACTTTTTAAAATAAAGAATACTACAGATGAGGGTATTGTTCCTATTGACTCCTCCCCATAGCAAAAATAAATTTTGATTGGCCTGTTGGTCTAGTGGTTAGTGACCCTGACTGTTATGCCGGAGGTCGTGGGTTCGATTCCCACCCAGGACAAATGTTTGTGTGATGAGCACGATCATTTATTCTGTGTCTGGGTGTAATTTATCTATAATATTTATGTATTTAGAAATATATAAGTATGTTTATCAGTTGTCTAGTACCCATAACACAAGCTCTGCTTAGCTTGGGACTAGATGGCGTTGTGTGATAGTTGTGGAATATTATAATTTATAATTTATAAAAAATCTAGTATTCAAGTGAGACATCAATCAGTTATATAATTGTTAAAATGTTTTTCAACATTATAAAAGGTCTTAGTTAGTGATGCCTAACAGCATTGGATGCATAGGTAATAACGTGTGATATTTTTGGCAACAGGGACGATGTGGAGGACATAATCGGCGCGTATCTGAGCATCGAGCGCGTGTCGACGCTAGACTACGGCACGTACGTGTGCGTCGTGCACAGCAACGACTTCGTGTCGCGCAGTTACGTCACGCTCCACTACAAGCGTGAGTGCACGCATTATGTTTTTAATTCTTATAATTATAACCTTAAATACATTGATAACTGTTTTAGAGTGTTACTACACCAAAACATCGATCGACTAGTGACAGTGGCTCCCGTTTTATAAACAAAACACGTGCAAGGTACAACGTTATATTTGTTTCTAACGTACTACGCGTGAGTTCTAGGCTTCTAGGAAATTCCTAGTCGTATGCGTGAAATTGCGTACGAATATCCCCCTACCTGCCTACGCAGACCTGGAGACATCGCAGTTATAGACGTTACGTCGGAAGCGTGTGATTGCGTTGCATACTATAAGTGTGTATCTATTGCATATTTTTACGTACAAATCAAGAGTGCAGATGTCATAATGCTTTGCAGCAGTCTGTTTGTACTAACAAATGTATGGTGTACGGTGTGCAGTGTGGGGGAGCGGGTCTGCGGCGTGGTGCGGCGGCGGCGAGGTGCCGTGGCGCGCGCTGGCGCTTGGCGGCGCGGGCGGCGCGCTGCTGCTGCTGAGCGCCGCCGCGCTGCACCGCCGCTGCACGCCGCGCCTGCTGCTCGCAGCTAGACAAGCACGCGCACGTGCCGCCACGCCCGCGCACCGCGCTAGAGGTATGCGCATACACGCAGCGCACTACGTGCGCGCACACCTACCACACACTCTTGCGCAATATTCTCTCTCTTATACACTCAGCGCTTGCGCTCACATCAAACTCAGTACTTGCGCACACGCGAGCACAATACTTTACACACGCAGTATGTACGCATACATCGTACACAATACGCACACACACACACACACACACACACACACACATACATACACACATATCCTCTCTCGTATACACTCAGCGCTTGCGCTCAGATCAAACTCAGTACTTGCGCGCACGCGAGCACAATACTTTCTCTACACACACAGTATGTGCGCACGCATCGTATACAATACTTTAACACACACATGCATACGCACATATCCAACACATCCACAATACTTTTACAGGTATGCAGTGAAACTACAACCTAATACAGCTGTGTTTCGAATTGTGAGTTTAGAGAACCGGAAACCGTAATTACTCGAAACGAGGCGTTTTATCATGTATGCTGACGCTTACATTTGATTCTTCATTGATGATAGATGTGACACCCATAGAGGGTGTCATTTGCCACTGAAAAAAACCTCTCAGCGCACACATACACAACACGGTCACTCGCAGACACGCACACAATACTTCTGCCGCACACTACACCGAAGGTTCTTCACGTGCACATGTAGCTCTATTGTGTATTAAGCATTCGTATATTATAATTTTATAAGTAGGTGAAACTACCATATTTTAATAAAGACTGACTATAATGTGAAGCTAAAATTATTAATTCAAAATTTTAAAATAATACTTTTGAATTTTTGCCCTTGTTACTGGAAACGACGCATTCCACCTAAGTCCTCACGGGTGACAATGCATCTGCATTTTGATTCGTAATCGAGGATAGATGTAGATGTCTATGGGGCATAGCAACTACTTACCATCAGGTGGACTGTGTGCTCGTTTGTCATCCTATCCTATTGAAAAAACTCATTTAAATCAAAAAATATATATATATATACATATATATATATATATATATATTACAGAAAATAGCCCTGAAAATTCTAAGTGGAGTGGATTTATATGCGATAACATTGTGTATTTTCCTCATTTTTTAATAAAATATAGAGTGGATTTACCCCCTTATATACTTTCTTAAAAAAATTATTTACTAATTTTTCAGTGTTGGAAAAAGAGTTCGATGTACTTGTATGTTGGACGGAAGTGGACGGGGAGCTGGTGCGCGGCGCCCTGCTGCCCACTCTAGCGCTCAAGTACAAATATCGAGTACATGCGGTGGTGCTTTCCACACAACCGGACAACTGTGAGTTTACAACATTTTTATTAAAGTTACGCTTTATGTTGTATCTTGTTATTTATAAGCGATGTACAAGAATATCATCAGTATCATTATTTTAAGTTTTTATCAAGAAGATGGTATTGCTGGCAGTGTAAGAAGATTATATTCTTCTCGTTTAAAAATAGTATAAATAAGCCTAAGTAATAATGATAATACATTGCCTATATCATTGTTTGCATTTATTAAAACTTGGCCAGTGGTGTATGTAAAGTCTTTGTGGATTTTCGTAAAGTAAAAAGAGAAAACGGTTTTGATGAAATGGATATAGTATTAGTCAAATGAATAATATTTGACGTGTTGAACCAGTCAGACTTAAAACAGGCGCGGGCCGTGAAATTTACGATATTCACCTACATAAAGTTCTCCATCCTCGGATTTTCATTTCCGAAATGTTTTCAATCATTATCTAAGTAATAGTCCAGAGTTTTTGCATTTCTTGTCCGGTCTCATTAGCCTATGGTTAAATACACGTATTTTCGATTTAAGTAATTTTGTTTTGCAGGGTACAGCGAGCTGGTGGGTGAAGCGTCGCGGTGCCGTTCTCTGGTGGCGGTGCTGTCTCCCGCGCAGTACACGCCTCAGCAGCTGCTCACTGCACTGCGCCAGCTGAGAGCTCTGCCTCTGCCGCCCGTTGTCGTCTTACTGCAGGTAGCTTTTGTTTCTTTTATTTGGCACAACAAATGATTGTCGAATGACTATTACAAACAATAATACTTTATATTTAAAAAAAAATCTGAATGGTTTAGTGGAAATGGTTGTAAATATAAAGCGGAGTCTTTTGTTCAAAATTACACTAAGATCCGGAAAAAAGTGCAATAGTTTGTCACAGTTGAATTTAATCACTATTATATATTGAGTAAAAGATAATGTAAGCTAATACTTTGGGATATTAAGATGAAGTATATTTTTTAGAAAATACAAAGTAAAATAATTAAAGTCTTCTTGAAACAGTAAACAATTATTTTTTATTTTTTATAGATTTATAAGCGATCATCAGCATTTAATAAAATCGTTTATATAATTTGTAAAGATAAAGAGCAACGGACAGAGAATGGATCCTTGTGGCACACCAGATGTTACTGTTATTGTTTTGGAGCAGTGGTCATATAAAATATCTACCTGAGTCCTATTTAAAATGTATGAAGAAAACCACCTTAGTAGATTACTTCTAATCTATTATATGCTATTCCATTAAGAAATAGTTCATGGTCAACTTTGTCAAACGCTTACCGAAAATTTGTGTATTTGGTATCTGTTTGTATTCGAATATCGATGTTAAAAAATACTTACCAACATAAAGGGCCAAGTTAGCTATAGTTGGTCTTTGTTTGGCGAAGCCCTGTTGCTCATGTATGTAGGTATTATTAAAAATTGGACAGATTTCATTATGTATTAATTAAAAATAGTACATAAAATTGAAATTAGACTATAATTTTTGTTATTTTTCTTTGACTCATTTTGTGTACGAGAACCACATTAGCGTGCTTTCAGATATCAGGAAAAGTTCCCGATCACATGCGCCTATTAAAAAATGCAGAGGTACACACATGTTACCTTTGGTCCGAAAATATAATATTGTAGAAAGCAATCAGGCCCAGCTTCTTTTGAGGTGTCTTATCAATATTATAATAAAGTTCATATAATAGAATAGCATTATCAGCAAAGTTAGTTGGTATTAGTATTATTAGTTTCCACGTATCTAAAAATAAAGTTGAAATTTTTTGAACAGGCTGAAAAAAGTAAGGAACTTGTTACAAATTTCATAGCAAATAGACTTACCATTTATTATAAATGGTAAGTCCTTTTGTTATACATATTTAAAGGAATAGTCATTGGATCTTCTGTTTTTTTCGTAATCAACACGTTTTGCAGGTGGATTTTGTTTACTCTCGTAACTTCAATGCTACTGTTGCCGTCACCCGTCACCGGAATTAGTATTTTACAATCGTTATCGACGTATAGCTATAGTAAAATATGGTCTTTTCAATAGTCGCCTTTTCGAAAATAAAGTGAAATCATCAATTTTTTCTTAAAATGATAAACGCTGTCCACTTTTATTAGGTTTTTGCACTTCTTTGTTTGTTTTGCACTCCTTTAAGTAATGTTGTACACACTAGCTATAGACACTCCAGTCATGTCAGCTGTTTTTTGCACAATCAGTGTCCACTTCACTCCAAATGACATGGATAATAATTAATAGTGAAACTGGTAAGGTCAACTCTCGCAATTCAGACTACCAGTTAAGTTTTAACAATAAAGTTTTAACAATAAAATTTTGAGAAATATTTTACTGATATTCCGATCTTAACCACTAAGTCACTGAATTCTTCTCCTGCCGTCGCCGAATAATTACTTAAACAAAATTTAAATGTGTGTACAAAGAATTTTACATTTCATAAAGTGTCATCAAAAGATATTGTAAAATATTTTAAGACTATTGATATTAAGAGAACCGCCGATCTGTGGGGGATTTCTGTTAAAGTTATTGCGTCTATAATAGATACAATCGCACCTCAACTATCTATTATTTTTAATACTAGTATCGAATCTGGTGTGTTTCCTGATTTAATGAAGCATAGTAAATTAATACCTTTATTTAAATCTGGTAGTACATTGGACCCCGCTATTTACGACCTATTTCTGTACTGCCAACACTTAGTAAAATTTTTGAAAAAATTATTATTGATCAAATGTTAATTTTTTTTAATATAAATAATTTACTTCATAAAAATCAATTTGGTTTCACAAGGGTTGCTCGACAACTGATGCTGGTGTTGAGCTGATTAAATGTGTCTTTAATGCATGGGAGAATTCACATGATGCTTTGGGTGTGTTCTGTGACCTATCCAAAGCCTTCGATTGTGTTCACCATGAAACATTAATCAGGAAACTTCAATACTACGTTATAAGAATACGATGATCTAAAATTAATTATTTCATATTTAAGTGACAGAACTCAAAAAGTTGTCATTAATAGTATGATTTCTTCCGGGTCGATTGTACAAATGGGCGTGCCTTAGGGCTCAATTCTCGGCCCCTTTCTTTTTCTTGTATATATTAATGACTTATCTTACATAGTAGAGGATAACCATGATATAGTATTATTTGCTGATGATACTTCATTAATTTTCAAATTAAAACGACAGTTATTAAATTACGACGAAGTAAATAATGCTATAGCTAATTTAGTCAATTGGTTTAATGTTAATAATTTGCATTTGAATGGAACATAAACTAAATGTGTGAAATTCGTAACTCCTAATGTTAAACATGTTAATACTAATGTAATTTTAAATGTGGAAGAACTGAGTCTTGTTGATACCACCATTTTTCTTGGAATCACACTAGACGCAAAGCTTCAATGGGTCCCCCATATATCAAAACTAGCTAGCAGACTTAGTTCTGCAAAAAGATTAGAACTCTTACCAGTGTTGAAACAGTATAGTAGTTTACTTTAGTTATTTCCATAGCATTATGTCGTATGGTATTTTGCTATGGGGACACGCGACTGACACTGAAATTACATTTATTTTACAGAAGAGGGCCATTAGAGCAATATATAATTTAAAACCAAAAGAGACAAAAATTTAAGAAAATTAATATATTAACTCTGGCCTCTCAATACATTGAAATGTAATGTACGTACACAAAAATAAAAGTAGTTTTGCGAAAATAAGTGATATTCATTCTGTAAATACTAGCAACAAACACAAGCTAGTAGTACCGGTTACTCGACTCCACCGAGTCCGTAATTCATTCTTGGGGCGATGTATACGCTTTAACAACAAAATCCCAGAAAATTTGTCATACACAAAGTCCAAAAATGTTATTAAACTAAGTTTGTATAAAAAGGGTTAATATAATATTAAGGAATTTGGGGATAATAATAACCCCTGGGAAGGGTGATTGCTACCAAGCTATTTCTAATTTGTCTTGTGTTGTTTATTGTAAACATTATTGTAAGCTATTATTGAAAAAAAAAGTAGTCCCACTGGGTTTCTTGCTGGTTCTTCCCAGGGCAGAGGTTTTTTTGCGAACCAGTGGTAAATGAAAAAAGTGACTTTCAATAAGTATTGTTATAATCTACATTGAATAAAAAAGTTCCTGTTTCTGTTTAGTTTTGAACACAAAACGGTTAAAAGAAAACGTAAGCTAAAAACTTACCAAAAACTCAACAAAAATATAACGAAACTCAACAAAACAATGAAAAACAACCTGCAGCAGAACAACGAGTACATCCGAGCATTTAATTCAGAAGCCGAATGACACATGACAGCGCGATGCACATATATTCGGCATTCATAGACCTTTAAAAGATAAAATATACACTAATGTCATTTTCCGTAGAATGAATATTCCATCTTTTTCCTTTTTTGGCGATAACTCTGTTTTACTTCTGATCAACATTAGTTCTATTAAATTGAACACACTGCTTTTAAGGAAAATATGTACTTTTATAAACAATGTTTTTGTGTATTAAAATAAAAAATAACTTTGAAATATTTTTTTTTTTTTGTAAAATAATAGGTCTATCTTTGTGATAATTTTTTATGTCTGGCAACATGCCAAACGTCAAATTTCTGTGGAGTAAAAAACTTAGTTAGTTATGTTTATATTATAATTAGTTATATTATATATAACAAAAATATTTTAACAAAAAGGGGAATATAAAAAAATTTTAAATTACAGTTTTTATATCTAAAATCTCACAACGAGGAATAGGCCTATTGAATGCAATATGTCCAACACAAAGTAGGCAGCACTGCAAGCAAGCAGCTCGCTTTACTTGTATTAAAAATATGAGACAGAATCTCGACACAGATAAAGACTGAAGTGTTTAGATGAGGATGAGGACTTTAACTTTGAGTATGAAACCAGCGTTGAATAATATGATAGATGGATCACGCACACAGCGCCCATCCGTGTATCGCAGCCCCGGTGTAGGTTTTTAGACGTTGACCTGGCTAGCCGATTAGATCATTCGCCGTGTTCTGTTGCCGGGTACTCGCCAGCACCAGGATCATTCAGCTCATCTGTAGTTTCAAGTTTTATCCTCACTTGATTGTAATTTAATAGTTGTAGTAAATAATAGTAATAGTTTGTATTAAAAACCAAACAAGTAACAAAGCATCGGCATGTCGTGTCGGTCAGGACCTCCCAAAGCTGAAGCGCGAGGCGAAGGAGGCGGGTGAATGGCTGGTGGGCGCACTGCGGCGCACGCGGCTGGTGGCCTGGCGCCACGTGCACGAGCGCGCCTTCTGGACCGCGCTGCGCCTCGCGCTGCCGTTGCCTCCGCCGCTCCCGCACCCGCACCCGCACCAGGTACGTCACGCACACACGCACGCGGCTGGTAGCCTGGCGCCACGTGCACGAGCGCTCCTTCTGGACCGCGCTGCGCCTCGAGCTGCCGCTGCCTCCGCCGCCCCCGCACCCGCACCCGCACCAGGTACGTCACGCACACACGCACGCGGCTGGTTGCCTGGCGCCACGTGCACGAGCGCTCCTTCTGGACCGCGCTGCGCCTCGCGCTGCCGTTGCCTCCGCCGCCCCCGCACCCGGTACGTCACGCACACACACGCATCGGCTGGGGGCCTGGCGTCACGTGCACGAGCGCGCCTTCTGGACCGCGCTGCGCCTCGCGCTGCCGCTGCCTCCGCCGCCCCCGCACCCGGTACGTCACGCACACACACGCATCGGCCGGTGGCCTGGCGTCACGTGCACGAGCGCGCCTTCTGGACCGCGCTGCGACTTGGTACTTATAAGCTCTTTGCATTTCCGTATTTTTGTGCTGCCTTTATAATACTTAACTTCACTTATAATTCCATACAAAACTGTTAATTATCATTGATTACATTATTACTTATAACTAGGGCCCGGATTAATATGTATTGAAAACATCAAAATATGTACATATAATATGGACTGAAAATCCTCAAATATGGGAAAAATATGTATAATAAAAGATAACGACATTGTACATTAAATCGACTTTTTATTAAGGAAAACAAAAAAAATACAATTTTACTTCGCTTCTGTTTCATTATTATTTGAATTACAGTATACAATTACATGTTTCTTTAAATTTTCAAAATTAAAACCCTTTCTGTTCGGACGAAACAATGCCTTGTACTGGCTGAATGATCTTTCAACATCACAGGATGTGATTGGAGCATATTTAAATTTGCATAATTCTTCAAGTGAGTAGGGTACATCTATGGTGCCTTCTAATGTTCCACACAGCATGCTGTTAATTTTCTTTAGGGTATTAAATCCTTTGTTTTTTTCCAGTACGTAGCTTAATTTTTGCCTCGCTACTTCAGCAACGGGACCTTCTGATGCTAAAACTTTTTTTTCGATATTTTCGATAATCTTCAAATTATCATTTAGAGAAGTAGAAGAATTTTCGAGTGCCTTTATCTCGTGTGATAAAAAGCAATAATTGCTTTTTATGTAAAGCAAATCGTTACGTAGAGTGTCATGTTCGAGAAGTTCTTTTGAGATTGAAATAGCAGCAGCCTCGTTCTCTAATTCAAAAATAATAGTTTTGATTTCAGTGTAATACTGGGTATAGTATTCAACTGCTGTCAGCCAAGTTCCCCAGCGAGTCAGCACTGGCTCTGGTGGTAAAGGAATGTCGGGATACATCTCTTTAAATTTTGAGATCCTGCTTGGTGCTTTCAAAAAAATTTTCTTTACGTTTGATACTAAACTGTCAACATTTTTAAACAGAGACCTTATGCATTCAGCTAATCTATTTATACCATGAGCCAAGCACGTCACATGAATCATTTTTGGATACAAAACTTGAAGGGCACTTGCAGCTTTTACCATATAAGGAGCAGCATCGCTAAGTAACAAGAAAACTTGTTCATGTTTAACTCCATCAGGCCACAAAACACTCATTGCATCATTAAAAAGCTTTGCTGACGTTTGGTGGTTGCATTTAGGAAGTTCTTCACATGCTAATAAAAAGGATTTGCTGGCATTTTCTTCATCTAGACGTCCGATAATCACATTGCCAATGCATCGGTTTTGAGAATCTGTAGTTTCGTCAATGGCAACCCATATAGGGCCATCCTTTATATATTCACGAATCGAAGCCAAACAATTTTCATAAATACCAGACACATAATTTTTTCTAAGTGTGGATTCATCAGGAATGCGTTTGCCAGAGTATTTTTCCAGGAATTGTTTAAAAGTAGGATTATTCAATTTCCATAAGGGTATATCTGCACATATCATAGCTTCACATAATTCTTTCGAGAAAGTAGAACTTTGGGAGCTGCTCGCGACTGCATCAGTAAAAAATTGTTGCTTAAATTTGTTCTTTCTTGTAATATTTTGCTTGTGTTTAACAGTAGACACATGTTGTGATATCAAAAAACGTTGCTCGGTGGATATAGATTTTTCACAAGCATTACAAAATAGTACTTTTCCATCTGTAGTTAGGCATTGGTTTGGGAAATCTTCGATATACTTTTCCAATTTGAACCGCAATGGTTGCTTATCCTTAGGCATTTTTGCAATGCGAGTAAGTAACAAAATACAATCACACGCGACAAATCGACACGGCAAGCAATTACGAGCGTCACTTACGAACTGTGGGGCACTAGTAATGGGCGTTGAATCAACGAACGGTTTAAATAGACGGTCTACGTTCAATCGACGCTTCGACGGTCTACAGTTCATTCGTTATCTAGTCGAATTCATAGACGGCTAAACTGAGAGTCCACAGCGTTCTTATCTACTAACAATGCGACGACGACGCTGTAAACATACCCGGTTAATGTAAGTGCATGCGTTCGTTGAATTAGTATCATTGTACAAACCAATTTAAACCTTAAGTATATAACATAGGAGTTAATATTTCTTTTTTAATAGAATTGTTTGAGTGAAAAGGCAAGAGCATTCTGATATTGCGTGAAAGAGTATGTCGACGGTCTGGCGGACTATTGTTTACCTAAACTAGATAATATTACCGTGCCTAAACGTTGCCGTTGTTTAGAAATTTGAAATTAGTGTGTCGACTCGCGCCGCAAGGTCAAAGCTAAAGAAATTCTTCCAAGAAAGGACCAGAGAGGACATTTGGCGTGCCCCCTTGAATGGTGGAGAAAACACCAATACTTACCTACGTCCACCCAAATTAAAAAAAATATTTGTAATCCATTGTAACATTGTAGCAACATCTGTTCCTTACGAACGGATGTTTTCTAAAGCAGGTCTTATAAAAAAAAATATTTGTAATCCATTGTAACATTGTAGCAACATCTGTTCCTTGCGAACGGATGTTTTCTAAAGCAGGTCTTATAATGTTTTAATTAATGAAAGGCGAACGAGACTAACGACAAGCAAAGTTGAGCAAATTATGTCCTAAACGTAAATACACCTGAGGAGAGATTAAAAAAAGGAGAGGTTTTTTAATTCATTTATAAAATAATTTATGTGATTATTCTGTACATACATTAATAAAAAACGAAAACAAAGAAAAAAGCAAATAAAAATATTCCTTAAACACCTATCCATAAAAATATTTAAATAAAAAATGTAAATAATTAAATATGTACATAAAATCAGTTGATCTTCTAAATACGCCTGAAATACGATAGTAGTAAAATCTTTTAAAAACTTATTCACTAGTCCTAAGCCTGGAAAAGTACGAAGGGAAGTTTAAATCATTGATTGTAAAATTCGATAGTAGGTATTTATACACCACACACACCGTCAGAGTGCCTTGTGCTCAAATCAAATTTCTTTGAATTTTAACTAACTTTGCCGTTCATTCAACTGACGAATAGTGGGCAAAACCGTCGTCGTTGCGTTGCGCCCGTAGACACCGCGCTTTAATCGATTGAACGTCTGCCGTTATCGCGTTAACTAGTCGACGAATTCAACTAGTTGATCACCTAGTCGATAAACGGCAATAGACGGTCTAGTTTCGTTAAAGAAAATTACGTCGACGACCCACCTCTATGGGGCACGCACGACGCACGAGTCAGGTGAGGAAAGGCGGTGCGGGGCGGGTGACGCGAGCGCGATTCAGTGACCGCTGTCATCTTGGCGCAAAACTCATTTTTAGGTATTTTACAGAGCTGCTGATTCATCTAACATAAAATAATGAAGATATGGATAAATTTACTTAATTTCTTGTGAAATATGGATTTATACTTAAAATATGGAAAAATATGGAAAATAGAAATTGCATTTTCTTGATCTAAATATCATAATTTATGTAGAAAATATAATTAAGAACAAAAGCCATTTCAAATAAAAATATGGATTTACATATTAATCCGGGCCCTACTTATAACTGTATATCTTTCAGGAGAAACCTAACAACACGGAGGCTGAGGAAAGCAAGAGCTATCGCTCCGGTAGTTTAACTGCGCTCGTGTGAAACTTAATGACATAACGGTAATCAATGTGGGACTCTTCGAAGTTATAGCTTCGTGAACGTAACGGCAGCTGTGAACTGTGGATGAACTCGTGTCAAGTGGCGGACACTGTGCTATCGAAACCGGCCCGTTTCCCGGGACATCGTGATGATACACGCAGCAACGTGCTCTATGGTGCCGCCAATCAGTATGAACACTGTGAATAGGTATTAAATTTTGTATTACTGAACTTTGTTTGATATCAGACAAAGCAATTAGACTTAGACCAATTCGAAATCTGTATACAGTTTTCTAAGATCTCAGCATCATCTGTCTTCTCTCGATTCATGTTTCATTTGTTTTCTTCTCTTTCTCGTGCCAAAGCGGAATTATGTCATGACAATTAATCTCTAAGATAAAAAGTATTTTTCGGTTGTCTTTACTATTTATTTTATTTATCTCTACGTTAGAAATTTTTGATGACTTGTGAAAATTGTCTGTAACTTATTTCATTATGTTAGCATAAGTTTTGTTTACGATAAGTTGATTTAATTATAATTTAGTGTATTAAATGTCTGTCCAATGACTTCTTTATCAATCAGGGTGTTAAGAACCTCTATGTAATATATAAGTTTCTTCCCTTATGATTAGTTGTTAATAAAGTGGAAGCCGAATGTAAGAAGTATTAATAATAGTTGGTTTTGAAGGTCTGTGATATCGAAGCGAGAGTACTCCATACGTGTCAGTAACTTTTAAAGTGAGATATTATGTGTAGTTGTTGGTAGTTGGAAGTAGAAAAAAGAATATACCTCTGTCAGTAATGTGTACTAGGCGTGTATAATAATAAAAACTTGCAAAAAAAAATGTTACTTTGCAGAATATCTCATGATCTAGCTTTATGCTGGTACTACAAGGTTGTCTCCTTCTTCTATAAACCTTCAGGCAGTCAATGTACAAGAATTAGTTCGTACGCACGTTATAGTTCGATATTTACTTAGAAAACTTTGGTGAACACGAAGATGGTGGATTTTAACGCGATTTGTGATTCTTGCCAGTCCGCAAGATTTGAGCGAACGTTTGGAGTTGGGTTGTTTGACGATCGGGTAGTACCAGCACTACGCAGTACTGAAACTGAAACTTATTTTTTATCTATGTAATACTGAAATTGTTAACGTAAGTTCGGTGTAAATATATCGATAAAATTGTTTTCACGGTGAAGTAAGGCGACTTGAGTATTCATGATGCCAAGTGGTATTTACTGTTTAATATAATTGTCTAGTATTATGTACTTGTCACATTCCGAAGAAAGTTTTCTATTGAAGTATTTTAGTTACTAAATTTATAGTGAAAAGTCTATATGAACAGAAAATAAAACGAATTTGATACTTTATTGTTTCATTTACATTTCATTTTAAAACATTTCAGAAAATAAATAAGCAAGCAAGTGATAAGTTGGTTAGAGTGTTTTGTATACAAAAATCATGTGGTATTACACACGTGATGTTATTTTGTGCACATCTAGGAGTATGGCACAGTACCTACAACTACTAATAATAAGTTTTTTACTTCTTTCAAAAATTCTAAAAAAGTTAATTAAATTTTCGATGTTCATCATCATCATCATTACAGCCCTTCACAATTCCACTGCTGAGCATAGGCCTCCCTCAAGGTACGCCACAAAGCACGTTCCTGAGCCACCTGCATCCATCGACTTCCTGCATGTCTTACCAGGTCGTCACTCCATCTAGTGGGGGGTCGCCCTACACTTCGCCTACCGGTACGAGGCTGCCACTCGAGAAACTTTTTTCCCCCAACGATTGTCGGTTCTTCGAGCTATATGGCCGGCCCATTGCCACTTCAGCTTACTAATCCGTTGGGCTATGTCGGTTACTCTGGTTCTACTTCTTTTGTCCATGTTCATCTTAAGACCTATCCGTTGGGAGGCACTATTAAGGTCATTGAGCATAGTGCTTAAGTCCTCCAGCGATTCTGCCATAAGGACTATATCATCGGCAAATCGAAGGTGAGTGATGTACTCGCCATTGGTGTTAATACCGTATCCTTTCCAGTCCAGTAGCTTGAAAACGTCTTCCAATGCAGCGGTGAAGAGCTTCGGGGAAATAACGTCACCCTGTCTTACACCTCTCTGCAGTTGGATAGGTTTCGTGATCTGGTTCTGTACTCGGGTAGCTATCGTAGCCTTACTGTACAAACACTTCAGCACTTCGATATACCGACTTCGATGTTCACGTATCAATAAATTGCTTTCATCTATTCATTCACTGCCCCTACGAAAGAAAATCTTAGTGTAGGGGTAACGTTTTTTAAAAAAAAAAATGAGAAAATTCAGTGCTGCGTCTATCAAAATCTACCACTGAACATAGTTCTCCCAAAACGTAGTATATTAATTTTTTTAGTACAAAAAAAATGTTACAATTTAAGGTATAAGATAGACGCTTCTCTGTCACTTCTTGCGACATGAGTGATTTGGGGCAGTGCATTAGGCCGCCTCTTATGCCGCCACTACCTGGTGGACTTTAAAAATCGATATTTTTGACATAAAACTTTAAAAAATTAAACACATTGGCACCCACAGAAGATCAGCGTCATAGTGCTCTGGCAGCAGCTTTATGCTGAATACCTTTTTAATAACGTTTTACTCAATTTATAGGAATAGTACTTAAATAAGTATACCATTTTCTTTCTTTCTCAGTTGTTGATAGTTTTTCCTAATTCATTAAAAGGAGTATTACAAAAAAACGCGAAATTACAAGGTTTCCTCGTTGAAATTATATGTTTTCCGATCGTTGCTTGTAATAAAAAATTACATACATGGTAAAAATAATTCATTTCCTCTACTACAATAATCTCAACGCAAATTTAGATAACTATTTATTGATTTAGTAATAATCATTCTCCCGATGCAGGTTTAGGCCAAAACTCTGCGAGACATGATTTGGGAGCTCTAATTTGTAGATTCTATTGAATATCGACCGTCAAAAAAATATTTTTATCTCACAAATATTCTATACTTTAATAATGATAAAATACATTTTCGTTATATGCCTTTCACGTAAGGGAAAAAAATCGACATAATTCAATTATCTACCGAAAAAGCTTCGATACAAGCCCCAATATCTCCGAAGTTCTAAATCATTTTGACGTAAAATTTACACCAAATAATTATTTTTATTTAATTAAATAAAGTACCATATATTTAACTGCGTCGGCCATCTGAATACACTACCACGTCAGAGGCTCTCGAGGTCGAACCTGTGTCCGTTTCGTTTCGATATTATCACAGCGTGCGTCGATGAAAGTGGCGCTGCTATTTTATGCCTAGAGCATCGTTAACTACGCCCGCAATTTTTAATCATGGGAAGTATTCACTTTCTTGCAGTATATTTCAATTAGTATAAAGTTTTACGCACATTATTATTATACCAGATAGTTAACTCATTACAGTTATTTTGATTGTAGCTGAGATTTCTTACCAGTCGGAATGGGGAAAAATAAATACAAGTATCAATGTGTCACTAATAAACGTAAAAAAAGGAATACCCTATCTCTGGAAAAAAAAACAATGGAGAATAAAAATGTATGCCTGCTTGCTATATGGACTGGCCCAGATTATGCAGTAAAAGTACTAAAAATCTACAAAGACGACAAATTTTGGATTTTGAATGTTACCCAAGTTACAAGCCTTTTATAAAAGTGTGTACTGCCTGAAATTATTGACTCTAGATAAGCTCTGTCAATGCCATTGCGGCAAATATTTTTATAATAAGAAATATGTTAATTGACTGAAGTACCGATTAAAAAATATTAGTTACAGTTGGTTATTTTATTTATTAAAAGAGGTTGCAACCGTACTATTTATTTATTTATACCACTATGCTATCGCTAATAGATACAATCGATTATTAACCAACATCGGTTAACAATCGATTAATGTGAAACAATAAAAATATTTATGTGTACTTATTTCAACACTAAGGTTCATAAATAGTGAAAAATATATCAAATAGATTATAATAAATTAATTAGATAACATAAAAATGACACACCAAAAATTTTCCATCCACTGAACTCCATTCTAATAAAACTTGTATAATGGAGATCATGATCGTTTAATCGCTATACTCACAGTACCTAGGCTGCACTAAAAGTATCGGGAATGGAATATTTCCACTGTTCCTACTATATTAAAATATTTTTAATTGAAAACTTCTTGGTTTTAAAAATCGAATACCATTTATTTATTTAAAAAAAGATTCTCGGTCCTGTCACAAGGTTTTGTCAAACTTGTTTAGTCGTTGAGAAAATGGAATTGACTTGAGAAAATTCAAGAGCGATGATTTATTATGACTTTGCAAGTGGTTTAACACAAAAACAGTGTGTTGACTGGATGATTTCTGCATTCGGTGATGAAGCCCCATCCAAAACCACAATTTATCGCTGATTTGCTGAATTTCAACGTGGACGTGTCAAGCTCAGTGATGATCCCCGTCAAGGTCGTCCAAAAACTGCAGTCAACTAAGAAAACATTGATGCTGTGCGTAAGCTGATTGAGGAAGATTGACATGTGATATACCGCGAAATTCAAGCAACTTTAGACATTGGCATGAGTCAAATACGAATAATCTTGCATGAACAATTAGGTGTAAAAAAGTTGTTTTCCCGACGGAAACCGCATTCGCTCTGTAAAGAGCAAAAAGCGGCTCGCGTTAGTTAGTGCGTCAGAACTCTCGAAAGATTCCACGCAGGATCCTCAAATGCTGTATGCAACATCGTATCAGGTTACGAATCCTGGATATACGCGTACGAACCCGAAACAAAAATTCAGTCACGAGTTTGGGTGTTCGAAAATGAGTTGAAGCCAACAAAAATTGTTCGTTCACGGAGTGTTGCAAAAAAATGGTGGCCATGTTTGTTTCCAAAACCGGCCATGTTACGACTATTCCTCTTGAGGGACAAAGAACGGTTAATGCAGAATGGTATGCTATCATTTGTTTGCCACAGGTTGTTTCTGAACTCCGTAAAGAGAACTGCAACCGCCGCATCATCCTACATCACGACAATGCAAGTTCTCATACCGCACACAGAACAAAAGAGTTTTTAGAGCAAGAAAACATAGAATTATTAGTCCTTCCGCCGTACAGCCCCGACCTAAGCCCTAATGATTTCTATACTTTCCCTAAAATAAAGAATAAATTGTGTGGACAGAGATTTTCATTTTTCATACACCTGAAGAAGCTGTGGACGCCTACAAAACGGCCATTTTGGAGACCCCAACTTCCGAATGGAACGGTTGCTTCAATGATTGGTTCCATCGTATGGAAAAATGTGTGAAATTTCGCGGAGAATACTTCGAAAAGCAATAAATACATTTATAAATAGTAATGTTGTGTTACTTCCTTGATTCCCGAAATTTTCAGTGCCGCCCTCGTACCATATTGCGAGCGACTGAATAGTTATGAAATAAAATATCGCTCGTGTTGGTCATCGCCCGCTCTGAGCGTAAAATACCCAAATTTACGTAACGCCGAAATATAAGAGGGCTCTTAACGTGCACGTAATAATCAACTAAACGACAAATATTAACAATATAAAGCCTTTATTATAACAAAAATAGAATGAATGCAAGGTGTCTAAAGGGTTCACGGCAGGAACTACAAAAATGTTTTCCACAGCGCAATTTCCGCTAGCACAACATCAGTTATGGTACAAGGGTTCACTATTAAAATTTCAATATAAAAGTTTGATTAAACTTCAATATATAAATTCGAACTTGACGGAATAAAATTAGAAAGATAATGTAACAAGAAAGTCTAAACACAGTTATTAGGTACAATCTTTAATTAATCTTCACAAACACTTTTCAAATTATATTAAAATAAAGACCACAATCCGGCGCGCACGCTGAGTCCAAAGTACCGGTAGTTTTCCGTGCCGCGACAGAGTGGCGCCATATTCCCCGCCCGCACCGCAGGCACACCCTTCCAGCGCCTGTTACTAGGAGCGCGCGTAACATCGGCCATCCTGAAAGTGAATACCGTCAGGTATTCACATTAGGAAGCATTAGTAAGAAGAATTGTTTTTATACCTACTCAGAATTGGCTGAACCCAACAGAATAGAGCAGAACAGAATTCACCATTGTCTAACTTTCTAAAAGATCAATCAAATCCTGTGTGTCTACAAGATCAGCATCACTTTCAGATTCAGTCTCACAGGTGACAGAACTTCTGTAAGGTCGCAGAGCATCAGCAGGCACCATTGCATTAAAGTTTTTATAACCCTTCATGCCTTTAATACTTCGGATTTTGTATCGGTCGTTCGGACACACTTGAACTACCTTATATGGTCCGGCATATATTTTGTCAATCTTTCGATTAACTCCCGTTTCAGAACTCGTAGATGCCTTCTTCCACAAAACTAGGTCCCCTTTCTTGTATTTTCTGGCTTCCTTCCTGTTTTTGTTGCACTTGGTGTTCATATATTCCTGTTTCTTTCTGATATTTTCACTGGCTTTTGCTCGCTTCTCTTCACAACTAACTTCTCCGTTTCTAGCTGACAAACCCGGGATCAATTTTTTTTTATTCGCATACATTAGTTCATACGGACTAAACTTTGTCGTATCATTAACTGTATGATTTATTCCACTAACTATATCAGGTATCGCGGTATCCCAACTACTAGTTTCATTGGTACTCGTACGGATAGCATCAAGCACAGTCCGATTGACTCGCTCTACTTGGCCATTGGCACGAGGTGCTGCTACAGCATTCAGCGTATGTCGAATTTTATACGTAATACAAAACTCTCGAAAATATCGGCTGGTAAATGACAATCCCCTATCAGAAACTATTCTAACCAGATAACCAAGAATGGCAAATACATCACGTAACGCTGTCACAGTTTCGGTAGACCGAAGGGTTTTTGTTGCTTTAACGACGACAAACTTAGTGAAGGAATCTATTATTACCAGTATATACTGACTTCCCTTTGTCGATTTAGGGAATGGACCCACATGATCAATGTGCACTGTGTGCATTGGCTCGTCCGGTTTCGGTATAGGGTAAATTTTGCCTTCTGCTTTTCCATAGTTACCCTTTTTAAACAAGCATTCCAAACACGCTTCAACATACTTCTTAATAAATTTGGTCATTCGTGGGAACCAATAATCAGCTTTTATCGCCTCTTCACAGCGTTTAAACCCTACATGGCCAACATCATCATGAAACTTCTTTACAATACGCCATTTAGCTGCTTTAGGCACAGCTAAACGCTCACCATTCAAAGTCTTTCTATAAATTCGCTCATCTTTAAGGCTGTAATTATTTTTGACGTCACTGCTAGGATCTCCACTTTTGAGCTGGGTATAAATGGAATGCAATTTGTTATCTTGTAACTGTGCCGCCAGGAACCAGTCATCTATTTCTGTGATGTTTAAAACATCGGAAACGGGGTTGCGGCTTAAAGCGTCAACATGCCGCATGCTAGTGCCAGGTCGGTATACTATTTCCATGTCAAAATCTTGAATTTGGAGCCACCATCTGGCGATCCGTGGCACGAGATCGCGTTTTGTAAGTGTACTTCGCACAGCAGAGCAGTCGGTTACAACCTTAAAATGGATGCCAGTTACATAGATCTTTAACCGCTTTAGTGATTCTACCACAGCCAAGGTTTCCAGTTCATAACTGTGATAGACCATCTCTTCCTTCGTGGTAACTCTGCTAAAGTATATAACTGGTTTCAGATCTCCGCCAGGCTGCTTTTGCATCAGAATTCCTGCTATGCCTATCTTGCAGGCGTCGGTATGAATCTCAGTTACATACTCCCGGTTATACAGAGCCAGAACAGGTTTGGTTACTAGCAAAGTCTTTAATTTGGTAAAAGCTTCTTCCTTATTATCATTCCAAACCCATTGGACATTTTTCCTTGTCAGATCAGTGAGTGGCTTTGCTATAATCGCGAAATTGTGAACGAATTTGCGAAAATATGAACATAGACCAATAAACTGTCGCACCTGGTGGACATTGACGGGTACGGGAAAGTTACTGACCGCGTCCAATTTTCGATCTCCTGGCCGAATTCCGTCAGGAGATACCACATGTCCCAAATAATTTACTTCTGATTTGAGAAATGCGCATTTTTGTAAATTAAGTTTTAAATTGGCTTCCCTCAAAAGTTTTAACACCTTTTCCAATATAACAAGACCGCAGTCAATGTTTATTGAAGGCAACAATAAATCGTCCATAAATGTTAACACTTCCTCATAGCGCAGTGTCCCTAACAATTTGTATATCGTTCTCTGAAATACTGCGGGTCCATTAGCAAGTCCATATGGTACCCTCGTGTATTCCCACTGCCCATCAGGAGTTATAAACGACGTGTATTTAGTAGAGTTATTAGAAAGTGGTATCTGGTGGTAACCTTGCGCCAAGTCTAAACTAGTGTAGTAACATTTTCCAGATAATTTGTTTAGTTGGTCGTCTATGTGTGGTAAAGGAAACCTATCTTTAATCGTAATAGCATTTAAAGCGCGATAATCAACGCATAAACGACTATCTCCGTTTTTCTTTTTCACAAGTATCACTGGTGAAGCGTAATTCGACTGTGATTCTTTAACTATTCCGGCATCAAGTAATTCTTTCACTTTACTTCTTACGATTTCGAGCTCTCTATGGGCCATGCGATATGGCTTATGAAAAACGGGGGTAGATGAATTTAATTCTATTTCCATTTCAGATAAGTTAGTGCAACCCAAGTTATTCGTGTCCTTCGCAAAACAATCCTGATATTGTATAAGTAGTTCAAATAATCGGCATTGTTCATTACAGTTTAAATTTCCTACATCAATATTTGACAACGGTGTATTAGCTATAACGCAAGTGCGTAAGTATTCGATGCTACGCTCCTTCCTAAGTTTCCCTACATTATTTATTTCATTCCTATTTTCTTCATGTTGTAAGTAAGGCCGCTGTGAAAGGAGAGAAGAAATAAAGTTTTTTTTTTTATACTTGTAAAGAAAATATCTATGACAAAAAATACTCCTACTCTATTTCAAGTAGGTTAAGCCAATCCTGTAGTATAATAATCAAACAACAACAGAGTTAAAACAACAAAATATCGATAAAAATAAATATAATGAATAATATACATATAAATCAATATGTACTTAAAAAAATTACCACACACATTTTAAAAGTATTTCGAAGAATAACTGTTTTTGTATTGTCGGCGCAACACACCAAAAGTTAATTTTAGTTACAATTCTTACTCCCTCTTTATTTTTTTGTTTATGTTAGCGAGCTTATCGCTCTAGTATTTCGAGTGGCTGACAACAAGGCCCTTATTGTTTAGATTCAAACGCATACTGTGGGAATATTGTACACTCACAGCATTATAAAATAGTCAGACAGAGCAGAACGAAACAGAGCAGAATCGAACATATAAAACAGAACAGAAATCAATAAATAGATTTTTTTTAAAAAAAAAAAACAGAACAGAAGTCAGACAGAAATTAGACAGAGTATCAGAATCACGGGAAACCTCCCAGACAGATTAAATACTTAAAATTTCTTACGCACCTCAATGTTTGCGGCCTGAAGCATGTGTGATTCGCTTCCATCATCATCAGTGGTCTTGCCCTCAACAGTACTGCCGACTGGAGTACATGGTACTGCTCGTACTATCGTCTCACCTTCCTTCCAGCTGACTTGATCTGTTCCCATATTATATATTCGCACAAGCCCTTTTTCTCCTGTTATTAGAGCTGCAGGTATGACGAAATATTGATTATTTATGTTGTGGATTCTCGGCGTAGTACATACATCGCAGTCATCAGAATTTCCTTTTACGTTTACTAGCACCATTTGAGATTCATTAGACGATATTCGTACTTCAGAGCTAGCGGTTACTCTAAATTTTCCGTCTGAAATGTTTTCATCTTCTACGATATTTCTTTTTAACTGAGCTGAATTTTGAGTAGTAATCAACGATATTCCTTCCGAATTAATTACTGGTTGCCCAACGAGCACATCGACCTCCGCTGGTAGTTTCATATGTGTTACTACTGCTGTTGTATCAAATACCAATCCATCAATTGTCATTGTTAATTGTACCTGACCCATAGCTGGCACAGTGTCACCCGTAAATCCCTGTAGAGTAGTTTTTGATTCCAAAATAGGGCAATTTAAGGACTTTGCCATATCCAGTGTTATAATATTCACTTGGGCGCCTGTGTCCAAATAGCCACGATACTGCGTTCTTCCAACGCGAACTTCTTTCTTGTATATATTGTTAAGATTTTGTACAATATTAATTGGAACTGTTTCATCCTTAGATTTTTTTAACAGATTCTCTAGTTTTAAACATTTATTGATGTTGTGACCCACTAGACCGCAAAACTTGCAAATACGTCTGTCTGGAACTGGGCAGTCCTTAACCATGTGCTCAGCAGAATTGCACCTGAAGCAAAGCATCTTCCGAAGTGTTGATGTCAGCGCTGGGCGCGATGTTGTAGGCCCCATTAAGTCGGATGTCCGCTTTTTGTCAAAATCGGTTTTCGTAGTACGAAAGTGGTTAGCAAATCCACTATCTAATTTCCTCAAATCTGTTTTATTACGGTAATTTTCAAACGATGACAAATATCCGGTGTAAAATTGCTCAGGAGTTTCACATTTAAAAGCCTTTGCATTATTTTGTAAATCTGAGGGTAAGCCTTTAATTAAACATGAAAGTGATGCAGCGTCATCTAGCCGACAACGACGACACATAGCCAATTTATCGTGATAATAGTGTGTGATACTTTCCGTGTGTTGTTTCTTTCGAGCCACTAGTTCTTCGAGCATGTCAGCGTATTCGAAACTCCTCGGAAATGCATTGATCAATAAAGATTTCCACTGATCCCACGTGTAATCATACTCCTCCAATCGGCTAAACCACAGTTGCGCTTGACCTGATAGTCTTGTTTGCATTATTACAATTTTAGAATAATCGTCCCATTTATGGACTAACCCAAGTTGATCAATCTTAGCTAGCCAATTTTTCACATTGACTTCATGGTTATCAGGGTCAAAAACAGGTATAATTTTCTCACCAGAGACATTCCTTGACGGCTGTGAAGTTGTACAATACTTCTCCACCATGCGTTCTAGCTTTTGTGTCATCAATCGTTCAAGAAGAACGTTTGGAGAAACATCTTCCTCGGAATCGAATCGAATCACTTGACATCGCGTTCACACCAGGTAATGAGTTCACGTGTAATGTTCCAGCACTAGTCGCAAAAAGTCTAGATTTTTTTGTTGCACGAGTATATGCACTGTCTTTATTAGGCACTGTACGCTTCATTTCGTCCTATTATCCCACTTCTGAATGTAACAAGAAAGTCTAAACACAGTTATTAGGTACAATCTTTAATTAATCTTCACAAACACTTTTCAAATTATATTAAAATAAAGACCACAATCCGGCGCGCACGCTGAGTCCAAAGTACCGGTAGTTTTCCGTGCCGCGACAGAGTGGCGCCATATTCCCCGCCCGCACCGCAGGCACACCCTTCCAGCGCCTGTTACTAGGAGCGCGCGTAACAATAAGTAGTTACAAAATCCCTGCAGTCTAAAACAATAACAATTTATTTTTCAAAAAAAAAGCTGAAAAATCCACCCAGGATATGGATTAGATCGTAGGAGGGAGAATGTCATATGCATGTCACTCATATCAAAAATGCGGAAAAAAAAATACGGAATGTGAATAAAGTTGTAATTATAAAATGAGGAAAACTTAAGACATAATATATTTATTATAATACTAATAGTCAAAAACGTGTAAGACAAATACGTAATGAAATAAATAAATAGGAAAAAGAAACAAAAATATAACGAAGGACTTTGAATAATTATAAAGTAAGAAATAAGAAGTGCAAACGTACCTTCTTTTTCTTACATACACCAGACCCGATAAAAAAGTATTTTTGGATTCGCACAAACCTAGCTTCTGTTAATGATTATGACACGAAGCCCGTGATACAAATCCCTGTGGATGTTACGTTAGGCATTCATAATTGCTAACATTTTTTTGGTGGAGATTAATAAGCCACAAGTAATAGAAGCAAAAGAAAATAGAACAATATGGATAAGAAATTTAATTAAACTGGCACCACTGCATGGAACCTAAGCAAAACCTGCAAGAGGAAGCACAAAGTGGGCGGAGCACGTATGCCACAAATAGGGCACAGTACTGTCTATTTGACTGCCTATATTGCATAACCGACTTGAACTTTACTACTTATATTATCACGAAAATTACAAAAATCATATTGAATTTGTAACATTGCCATGCAAGTCCCTTTTTCATTTCCCTGCTCTTTCTGAACGATGGTCATAATCACGCACGTCACACATGTCATTATCTCGTTTTCACCAATATCTGCCATGTCTTTGTGGTAAGAGGGCTTTATGCATCGAACGCAGCAACTGTATCTACTTTAACTTTGCTGGGAGTGACGAAGGACAATATTATTGTGATCTTATTTTCACGCTACGATTCATGCACGAGTCTGTAGCCAGTGTAGCAAAGTGACTGATTTTGTTTGTTTTGAATATTTTATAGAGTTATAATATATTTCATTTACACTTTTTTGGCAGAAGAACCCATGCCTTAACAATTATAATGACTTTTAATTTTTGTATAAATAAAAAGCAATATTTTGTAAATATAAAAATGTATTATGTTGCAATTATCAACAAATAACAGACTTACATAGTTTTGCAAGTACAGGCACTGTATAAACACATTTCTCATTAAATTTAGAATCACACAAAATTATCAACAATTATAATTTTACATTTTATAGGAAAATCAAGATTAAAATAATTTGGTTCAAAACCTAAGTACAATTATTAAGTTCTGTTTAAGTAAAAATCATTGGTTTTTCATTATCACCGCAAAATAAAGTTTTTTGCGTTTTTTTAAAATTAAACCAGCTTATAATTAAGTACACACAAAGTTTAGCACCGCTAAAACTAATAATAAATTACGTAAAAGATACACACAACACAATACAAGATTCATGATATTCTTGGAGCAGATTAAATCATGCAAAAATATTGCGAGATTATGTACAATTGATTAAATTATAATTACACATACAATAAATTATTTAATATTCGAGCTTATAGTTTTTTCAATTTCAAGTAATCGAATACAATAATTATTCACTAGGATATTTCGTAATTAGTTATTTTATAGGTAACGTTGTATATATATTATAGCGTTAGTAAAGCAGTATTAACTACAATTACTTTCTATTCTTAAAAATATAGGGTATATAGTAACTAATACCGAATAATTCAATGTGATATTGATTATTGTGTATATTGACATTTTGTTGATTTTAAGTAACATCAAAATGTTATTAATAACAATATACGATTTCTTATTAGTCAGTTACTATTGTTTATAATGGCAGGCATGAATAGAGTTAGTATATATTGCAGTCATTCAAATTTAGTTGCATTTTTAACAACAAAACAGGGCGAGTGTTTAACGCTTTCGGAGCTCTAAATTTTGCTTCATAATTGTTTATTCTAAAGATAAACATTCATTCCTTTTTATAAAGAACAAAGCGAAACACTAGAAAAATGGCAAGTACAGAGTTAATTAAATTAACGGATCTCATATTTTCAATAAATACTGAAAACTCGTAGGAACATGTTACAAACATGAATTACATTTAAGATGTTCTTATTATAAAATTTTTATGTTCTTAAAATAAAATTGAAAAACAGAGATGAAAACGGTTGTACGGGTTGTAAAAAAAATATTCTTAAAATTTTATTTTCTTGTGCTACCATTAAATGTAATTCATTATTGTTTGATGTTTTAACTTAAGCGATTGAAATAGTCAATCTTGACTATTTTTATTCGTAAAATGCATTAAAATCTGTAGCTATTGCCTTGGAACTACGAAAACGTTGACACTATGTCCTGTGCCAAAAATATGTTGTCCAAGTTACAGTGAGATACCTTCTTACAGATTGGAATCAGCGAAAACACTTTCATTCTGACTTCTTAAACTAAAAATTGTCATCACTCTTTTCAGACCTTCAGATTTTACCCATAGGAACACATAATTTGTGTTAATATTCATTAAAAATTATCCAACGATCAGTCGGTCGTGTCAGTTTTCCATTGATACTTTTGTTCGTATGCCTGAAACAAAGAGATTACAATTTTATCATTTAAAATTTTTCAAATATATTATTTCAATTGCACCTAATCACCAATATAAGGCAAGACATCTCACACTCGAGATACTAACCACGATAGGCACCTACACTACAGCACGTGAAAATTTATAAATTTGTTAGGGCCATAGAATACTATAATACATACATAATAGAACGGGGGTGTGGGCGGAGCCCGTGTAGCCACTAAAATAATAAAATAAATGTCAACACGAGATGTGTTTTGACTTACAATCGTTTCCAAATTTCGCACGCAAATTATTTAGAAAATGCCAAATTGCACGCTATTTACAAATAAATATGTATTAAAATCTGTCTGTCAACACAGCGAATTGGGTTTGTAGTAGTGATTAACTGATAAAACGACGGAATTGCTTGTATGTGTGCTCCCGGCGGCGCATATCCTCTTACAAAATAAGGTTGACAGCCATTCTATTGTGTGTTATAGTAATCTATGGTTAGGGCTAACGCGCTAGCGAGCACGACGTATGTTTGGTACGTCATCTGGGATTTCGAAACACCTACTTCGATTTTAGTAGTTTTATTTTCGATTATTTCGTACATATTTCTACTCGTACTTTACCGAAAATAATCCAGAAATCTTTTAAAAGATGCATCTTAAATAATTTAGAAGAAACTCACAAATTACCAGCGTAAAATAGCAGCTTAGTTAATGATCTGTGTTCAACTTAGTTAAAGTTCTGTTTCGTATGGCGAGTGTAGAGAAACGGAGAACCTTTCTACTGCAAACAAGGCATTCCATCTTAGTCCTTAAGGGTGACAAAGCATCTGCATTTTGATTCTTAGTTGAGGAGAAATGTGGATAATGTCTATGAGCCACAGCATTCCCTTACAATTAAGTGGACTATGAGCTTGTTTGTCACCCTTACACTATTTAAAAAAAAGCGTAACTAGAAACCAGCTAATGCATTACAATCGCTGCTAAAAACTACTTTCAGTAACAGTAACCATTAAAATTATTTGATAGTCTAAAAACTTTCTAACACTAAAATTAATAATAGGTACATACTTTAGAGACGTTAAAACACTAAAGTTAAGCAATTGTAAACATAATGTAAGTGATTATAAATTTGACTAACAATTTGGTTGGTAATTTACATTGCTAGTAACCCGTTCAAGCTGTGACATAGGAAAGTTACATTACTTTACATTGTTAGCAACCCGCTCAAGCTGTGACATAGGAAAGTTACATTACTTTACAATGCTAGCAACCCGCTCAAGCTGTGACATAGGAAAGTTACATTGCTTTACATTGCTAGCAACCCGCTCAAGCTGTGACATAGGAAAGTTACATTGCTTTACAATGCTAGCAACCCGCTCAAGCTGTGACATAGGAAAGTTACATTACTTTACATTGTTAGCAACCCGCTCAAGCTGTGACATAGGAAAGTTACATTACTTTACAATGCTAGCAACCCGCTCAAGCTGTGACATAGGAAAGTTACATTGCTTTACATTGTTAGCAACCCGCTCAAGCTGTGACATAGGACAGTTACATTGTTTTACATTGCTACTAACCCACTCAAGCTGTGACATAGGAAAGTTACATTACTTTACAATGCTAGCAACCCGCTAAGCTGTGACATAGGAAAGTTACATTGCTTTACATTGCTAGCAACCCGCTCAAGCTGTGACATAGGAAAGTTACATTACTTTACAATGCTAGCAACCCGCTAAGCTGTGACATAGGAAAGTTACATTGCTTTACATTGCTAGTAACCCGCTCAAGCTGTGACAATGGATAGTTACATTACTTTACATACTAGCAACCCGCTAAGCTGTGACATAGGACAGTTACATTGTTTTACATTGCTACTAACCCGCTCAAGCTGTGACAATGGATAGTTACATTACTTTACATACTAGCAACCCGCTAAGCTGTGACATAGGAGAGTTACATTGCTTTACATTGCTAGCAACCCGCTCAAGCTGTGGACATAGGAAAGTTACATTGCTTTACATTGCTAGTAACCCGCTCAAGCTGTGACAATGGATAGTTACATTACTTTACATACTAGCAACCCGCTAAGCTGTGACATAGGAGAGTTACATTGCTTTACATTGCTAGCAACCCGCTCAAGCTGTGACATAGGAAAGTTACACTGCTTTACATTGCTAGTAACCCGCTCAAGCTGTGACAATGGATAGTTACATTACTTTACATACTAGCAACCCGCTAAGCTGTGACATAGGAGAGTTACATTGCTTTACATTGCTAGTAACCCGCTCAAGCTGTGACATAGGAGAGTTACATTGCTAGTAACCCGCTCAAGCTGTGATAATGGATAGTTACATTACTTTACATACTAGCCACCCGCTAAGCTGTGACATAGGAGAGTTACATTGCTTTACATTGCTAGTAACCCGCTCAAGCTGTGACATAGGAGAGTTACATTACTTTACATACTAGCCACCCGCTAAGCTGTGACATAGGAGAGTTACATTGCTTTACATTGCTAGTAACCCGCTCAAGCTGTGATAATGGATAGTTACATTACTTTACATACTAGCCACCCGCTAAGCTGTGACATAGGAAAGTTAAATTGCTTTACATTGCTAGCAACCCGCTCAAGCTGTGACATAGGAAAGTTCGAAAAAATGCAATACTACGGAATTAACACACTAGAGCTTGACGACAAGGTGCGATTTATATCGCACGCGGTGTCTACCTAATTTTGTAAAATTCATGATTAAAGAAGTGAAACTTCCGAAGGTTAATACTATTACTTATTCTGTGATAGCGCCTCACTACGTGCTGCAGGTGTCTCTATAAACGTTGAGATTCGAGAATAAATAATGAATTAATAAAACACGATATAACCTGTTGTGCAACTCTAGCGAGTGTTTCAGCCATGACCTTGCCGGTCTGGTCCACCATAGACCGCAGGAAGCCGTCGCTCTTCTTCAGCAGAATGTGCGGGTGATCGAATTCCACCATTTGTCCCGCATCCATTACCAACACCTGAAATTATAAGATTATTAACAAAAAAAATATTACTTGTGCAAAAAGACACATATCGTTCAACTATCTTCAAAAATCATGACATTTATTGACAATGTGCCTTCCTCTCAGCTTCTTATTAAAGTTTTTTTTTTATAATCACACAATATTCAATTTTATTATTATACAACATGTAACAAAAACCCTGTGGTTCCCGTTAAGTGCGTTATCAGAATCGGTATCCAAGCGTATAGAAATAATTTTTTTTCCAAAAAAACCACATTTGAAAAAAAATTAATTTGCAAATAGTGTATGGTTTTATTATCTCTGCATTGGCCGAGAAGTAAAAGGATTGTCAAAAACCCCGCATTACCAATACTCGGGGAGTTAGAGGAAATAAAACCACATAAAATTTGCAGATTAATTTTTTTTCATTAAAATCAATTTTTTTAAATGTTTTTTTGAAAAAAAAAAGATTTCTATACGCTTGGATACTGATTTTGATAACACACTTAACGGGAACCATAGGGTTTTTGTTACATGTTATATACTACAATCCATTCCCCGCACTATTGTGAAAATGTAAGTACGGTATCAGACAAACCCGAGTGAAGTCTGATACATATCATTTCACTACTTTCTTTCTTAAGAAATCGTACAGCGTACTAGATAAATATAGATATTCGAATCAAAATAATAAATCATGTAAACTATACCTTATCTGAATCCATAACAGTGTGAAGCCGATGCGCGATGGTAAGGACTGTACAATCAGCAAATTTGTTTCTTATTGTGGTCTGGATTAATGTGTCAGTCCTGAAAATATTTTTAATTAACCATTAGGAGACCGAGGTTATGATATTCGTAAACAAGTTCTACAGGCGTGTCTAAGATATTTATGGTAAGGCTACGACTTTCTTTTTATTTATAGTCATAACCATACAATTATTATTATTCTCATATTTTTTTATATTACTCGTTCCGGAATGAAGAAATAAAAGCCTCGGCCAGTAAATAAAGACCGATTTACACTTCGACAAGTACAGTAGCGAGTTTAGTTACAGGACAGTTGACAGTAAGCGGTTAAGTGGGCAGTAGCGTTCAAACAATGTCTTCGTGGCGAGTTTAGTTTAGAACATTAGTTCATAGAGTTCGTTGGAGTATGACGTTCCAAGACTACAGAATTTTTTCTGGTTTTCGTTTAAGATGGTTCTAGAATTACGTCTAGAATTAAATGATCCAGTTAGAGAAGTATTAATGGTTGTTGTTAAAGAAGTTTATAAGAATTTTCATGAGTGCAGCATCTCGAGCAGGTTTAATTTTACAATTTGAACTTTTACTATTATAAACATTCGTGTTCTAAATACTCCTGTACGAATTTATACGTGTTATCTTCCGTCCATTTTATTATTAAAACTCAATACAAAACGTATAAATATTCAATAAACACTATCGTACAAACTTTGTGGCGAGTTTCATTATAAAAGTACAATTGTACGTTTTGGCGCGCAAACGTTGCGTCCTGTCAACTTATGCACTGAACTAAACTCGCTCGTTTACATGAACGGCGAGTTTAGTTGCGGGTGGCGGGAGACGCGCGGGAGGGCAGCACTTCGCACTTAACTCGCCTAAAAATAGCTCGGCCGGCTATCCCGTTCAACTTAATCATTAACTTGCTACTTAACTCGCTTATTGCCGTTCAAACGAGGTTCAAACTTAACTCGCCAGGTTCGCAAGTTAACTCGCTACTGTACTTGTCGAAGTGTAAATCGGTCTTAAGGGCTAGTTCAGAAACACATATAAGCGTGCATACAATATAATTGTTTTGTACTTTGATAAGTAAAAAGTTAAATTCCGAACGGTAAAATTACAATTCTATACAAAAGCATCATCACACAAGTAACTGGCAAATACAATAGGTAGGATTTTTACAAAATCTGGCATAGGTATGGGTATAATTATGCGCTGATCCTTAGTTACCCATTAAAAGAAAAATAAATATTTTTGTAGCAAATAACTAACAGACATAGTTGACAGGTTCTTTGTCTCATGACTACAGACGTTCGCTGAATTCTCTGCGCGATGTTCTTCGCATGGTTACTGTGTTTGAAAGGCCCAATTACCCAACGTAATGGGCGGTTTTTAAGGCCTTAATGCAATTTTATTATAAATTCATATGAAAGCCTCAGACCATAGAAGAAATAAAGACGGAGCGACGCGTACGTTTCAAGTGACGCCGAATCGAAGCCAAATCATGCTTAATTTCTAATAAGATTACGCACTCGCGCACACATACGTGTTAAAATCATTTGCAACCAACAATATTATTTGAGGTGTATATGTGTGCACCCAGCACTGGAGTTTTACGGATTGTTAAAGAAAGAAAGAAGAAAGGTGTATGCGAATTTTAACATCTAGTAAAAGTCTTTAGGTTCTGTGAACCTCTTTACTACTTAGCTTACACTACTTTATTCCGGATTAATATAATGTCCTCCAGACCGAATTTCGACCACGGCGGCCAGCCTCAACGGAGGCTAGCCATCGACGCAGGACAGGATTATAGTTCCCAGGTGTGAGTGCAGCACAGGTGCACTCTCTATTCCCTCACTCTCATAATCCGATGGGACGGTAAACCGAAACGACCAGAGAGAGATCAAGCGCAGGACCAACGGCTTTACGTGCTTTCCGAGGCACGGAGGCGAGACACCACCAACTTCCTGAGTCCGTGCAGCTACTGAGAATTTCTTGATGGAAAAACTCAATAATTGATTTTTGGCCCGACCCGGGATTCAAACCCAGGACTTCATGATTAGCAGTCGCACTACTATAACCACTAGACCAACGACGCAGAACCGATTCCGGGCCAAAGGGTATAAAGAGCCATATAGTTATAGACTATGAGGCATTCAATCTTTGTCCTCAAGAGGTGATAGCGCAACCTTTTTTGTTTGAAGTCGGCAGCAGGTGTCCACGGACTGCAGCAGCCACTCACCATCAGGCTGAGAGTAAGTTCATTTGTCACTATAGTTTTTAAGCGGCTTAATTTTAATATTATTAAGAGGCTTTAATTTTTCTATACAAGTTATCTTTTTAGTTTTTTGAAAACGGCTTTTACTTAAAAAAAAACATATATAGCAATTGAGGGTAGAATTGTTTTCGTGTAACAGAGTGCAGTTGTATAAAGGAAGTTGTATAAATGTGGTGGGGAGACTGACTGCGGGTCGACGTTGGCGGTGGCCTCGTCGAGCACGAGCAGGCGGTTGCGGCGCACGATGGCGCGCGCCAGGCACACGAGCTGGCGCTGCCCCACCGAGAAGTTGCCACCGCCCTCCGACATGCGCGAGCTCAGCCCCGCCGGCAGCTCCAGCACCGCCTCCTTCAGCTCCACCTGCCGACCGCCACACACCACACGCCCGCTTACTCTTATGTACGACTGTATGTCTTCATCATTTGGACAATCAATCACCCGCCAAATCACGATATGCCTAATAGAAAGTCCGGCGAATGAACGAGAGTAACTTTTTTGTCGATTTTTCAGGTAAAAAATTCGTCTTTGTAGTCCGATTGTTAGAATAGGACCAGATCATAATCTGCCAAGGCATTTCATGATTTGACCGATAACACAACAACAACAACAACTTTGTTATTGTAATTAATCTAGTAATATCAGCAACAGCAGATTTAGACGCAACTGTGCCTGAAGCCTCGTACATTCATATATTATATAAATTTGGTGGTTTGGCAAATAAATCATCGACCAAATTATAAAATAACAGCGTATCTAGAAATGCCCAGGTAGGTTACAATCAGCTCAATTCCACTGTTGGACTACGAACGTATACCGTTGAACAATTTGGCGGGTATTGGATGGTCAATCATGAAAAGGTGACATTCCACGAATTGCCTAGCCTAATCATTATTTGGCCAATTTAACGATCAGACAACGTGGTATACACTCCACCCGATCTGCTACACGTGAGGTACCTACGGGCCAGCCAGCCGGGTTAGCTGGTGTGTATATGTGTATATGTAAATATTAAATTTATTAATAACTTGACTACAGTGCCATCTACGTATCAAACACATAATACTCTGTGGTCAAACATTCGCACAGAGCAATGAGCATATAGTCACTACATTTTAGCACAGAGTAGAGATTATCGCCAAAGAATTTTAAAATGTAGGCGACAAATAATTACTGGCAGATTGACTGAATGAACTGTAAATTTTGTTTAAATTTTCAATAATAGATATTTTAAACGACTTCAAAAAGCAGGGAGTACTCAATTCGATTGTGTTTTTTATGTGTGTTACCTCAGAACTTATTCCTAGATTAACCGATTTTGATTATCCTTTTTTTATTCGAAAGCTTGTTATGTTGTGCTTTTCGTATGGTCCCATATAAATTTGATCAAGATCTGACCAGTAGTTTTTGTGTTATCCTTAATAATGCGTATTTGATTGACTTCAAATACATTGATGATGTTCTCATTTTATTTATATTGAAGTCGGTTGTACAAATTTTTTAATTATACCACTTGTGTATATTAGATAACTGTGTTTTAAATGTTAATTGGCAGTTGAAAGTGAAATGCAACTTGCTTAATAATGCGGATATATGATCCACCTTTTCCCATTGTTCTCTGTTCTCTCTCTATCATATTTTTTGCACCGAGAAATAATGACATAATTCTTTATATATATATATATATATATATATATATATATATATATATATATATATATATATATATATATATATATATATATATATATATATATATATATATATATATATATATATGCTTTAATGTTTATCTCAGATTCCACTTGTTCAATAAAAGACTAAATCGATAAAAAATAATCGAAATTACTTTGATTTATATATGATAAAAAGTTATATTTTTATTGTGAACCCATGGATTTTGTCTTTAGCGGTAATAACATTTTCATCTTGCCCTTGAAGGCTTTTATTCAAGGCATTTAAAGTTTTAAATAAATGAGAAAGAAAGGCCAGTTTTAAAAGAAATTCCGAGTCACAAATGATCTTGGAATATTCTGACTTCGCCTTTTATAAATGTACCAGAATTTCTACATAACTCTTGTCAGTGCTTTATCTTTGGATAACCACCTGTGTGGTAAAGTAAATTTTGATGCAATAAACCCATATCTTTAGGAATGATTAAAAATTATCGTGGCCTTTAACCATTTTCCTTTAATAGGATTTATTATTTTTAAATTATATTGAGAGCTTCATTGTATTCCTATGACAAGGTTTTGCTTGGCGATGGAAAAAGAAATGCAACTAAGAAGAGTTTGGCATCAGTTCTTTAAGTCTAGTAATTAAATGAGGATATCTGCAGTTGAACCAGAGTAACAGACACAGCCCAATGAATAAGTAAACTGAAGTGGGAATGGGCTGGTCATATAGCTCATAGAATCCACAACCGATGGGGAAGAAAGGTTCTAGAGTGGCAGCCTCGTACTGATAGGCGAAGTGTAGGGCGGTCCCCCACTAGATGGCAGTGACGACCTGGTAAGACATCCAGGAAGTCGATGGATGGATGTGGCACATGACCGTGCGTTGTGGCATTCCTTGGTGGAGGCCTACGCGCAGCAGTGGACTTGTGAAGGGCTGTAATGAATTAATGAATGGTAGTTAAATCGCTCGCCATTAAAATAAGCCGCAAATAGCTCTGCATTTCTTTGCCCAATCCGCATTGAAGTCTTATATAGCTTCAAGGAACGTGTTATATAAGCACTGACATGTTGCATTCGTGGGAAGAGCTAATAAAACAGAATTTCTTCCATCAACCTCTTACTTCATTCATAACGTACAAAAGCTACAAACAGTGTACAACCTGCAATATCCGTAAATTTATCAAACTGCTATGACATACATAAAAGTACTTTCTTTTATTTGTTCTATGACTTGATCACGGACATCGAACGCCATATCACTTATTGTGCGTTGCATGGTCGTCAGACAGAGCTATACTTTTGAGCTTTTTAATCTCTTGTTTGCCAAATATAATCTCAGAATATTTAATTTTCCGTAACACTATGAGGTATCCTGCTTTATCCACACGGAAAACTACTCGATAACTAGCTAGAAATTATTTTTCATTGGGTTTGAACATCTGTCACACCAGCTTTTTGATGTTGAAGGACTTAATTTTCTCTCAAATCATTCCAACAGATTTTTTTTAAATATGCATGTTTTGTCTTGAGATGGCGCACTAGTTTTGACGGCTTCATTGCTTTCTCTTGATAAGGTTTCGTAACAACGCACTGCGGTTTATTTTCAATCATAGTAAATCCGAATTTTAAGTAATCCTCGTCATACAGACGCTTTTTCTTTAGTTTGGTCTCGCTACTTTTACTAGACGTTGACACTTGTGTTGATATTTTTAGAAATTTAGCCATTTTAATTATAACAACAAGACTGTTTAATAAATTCAAATAAGTTAGTTCAATATTATTAAAACACTATCTTGCACTCGTCAAAGAAATGCCGCCCGAGACCGTCGTCAATCGTGTTGTTCGTGAGTGCCGCTTTGTAGTCCCGCGACGCCCTTGCAGTGCTCATTTGTCTCCCTCATTCACTTGACTCTCATACTCGCCAGTGGCCGCACTGCACTCGTGAGCCGTCATCGGCCTCCCACGTACGCATGCTTTTTGTATATACATAAAAATCACACCATTTTGCACGATCCTGACACACCTCTCGCCTCCTTTACCTTTATACACCTACACATAATTGTATGCTTGTCGCTTAAGTGTACTCTTAATCTCGCCAATCTTAAATATATGCATTTGGTCAGCTCTATTGCGACGTAATCGATGTACAAATGTTTGTTTTGGGCACATACTTATATATTTAATTGATACTTGCTAATAAATAAAAATGTTTAACGGATTTGACATTTGCATTATGTCAAAATTAATACACAATAGGGTGGTGGTCGCAAAATATTTTTACATGCTGCCCCCCAGCCTCACGCAAATTATTCGTGTCACGAAAGTTATAGAAAAACACTTTTACATTGTAATGAAAAAGTAAACAGCCTTACGACCATAAACACCAACGGCAGTGATCTAGGTGTTCGTGCAACATAATTTGTCCTAAGTTCACGAACAAGAAAAGTTAGTAATATTTCTAATTTTGTAAGTTGTTTAACAGATTTTGTCAGCAATATCAAATAATAAAACATAATTTTTATATTTCAGAAAATACGTACGGGCTTCATTGGTTTCATAATGGAATTTTCCGACTTGAACAGTTTTAAAGAAACTGTAGGAATATTGTGTAAGAAAGGGAGAAGTAATCGGAGGCTAAAACTTTTTCTTCTCCTAATATATGTTTGCTTACACTATGGTCCACTTATGGGTACGTTATTTTTTCGCAGGTTTCAGCAGGTTTCCGATCGCAAGTCTTCAAATTATCGAATTGTCTTCATATTGCGTGGCTCATTTCTGAGAGCGGAATGTTCTATACTTACTAGTTAATTGGTCTAAGTACATTGAGACATTGTAGTTCAGTGACAAAACTCATATAACATACGTCAGTAGCGTAGCGGACCCCCTATTTCAAAACTGTCTTCAAACGAAAGGCCGAACTGTGGGCACTTTTTACTTTTATATGTAATTTTTTTTTAATAAAAACAATATAAATATAAAATTATTTGTATTGTTTTTATTAAAAAAAATTACATATATAGAACATTCCGCTCTCAGAAATGTGCCACGCAATATGAAGACAATTCGATAATTTGAAGACTTGCGATCGGAAACCTGCGAAAAAATTCCTGCAACATAATTCGTCCTAAGTTCACTAAAGTTACCGTAATTTATGATATACGGCTACATATATTATCGTACAAGTGCAATATGGTTATGATAGAGGCATTTTAAGACCACAAAACTGCTTGACCTTGACATGTCGGGAGTAAAGCACTACTTCAAACACTTCGGGATATGAGGCGTGCAACATTGTTTTATACGTAACATTTATTAGTAGCTATCATTGACCCCTACTTCTTGGACGGCTCGGTATGATTGCAAACAGTCTGCGTGAAGTTTCACAGCTTTTTTGCAAGGCGTTGAATTGTTTCGCAACATTCAGAGTACTTTCTTGAAGGCTTTATTGGAAGTACTCAAAAATGCATTCCTATAAATTGACAGGATGTAGCTGCCGTAAAATTCCTTGGCATGGGTTGGTTGGATTTTTGTAACTGTTAGTTCGTTACATGATCAATACGGTATTTGGATATGGATGTTGTTACAAATGAATCTGGGTTGAGGTTAGTGTAATTAAAAGATATATATTAAAGACAAAAATTGTCTGACCTCTTCCAAAGCACGCCAGAGCACCTGGTCCGGGTACTCGTCGAATGGATCGAGGTTGTGTCGCATGGTGCCCGAGAACAGCACAGGCTCCTGCGGGATGATGGAGATCTGGCTGCGAAGCTCGTGGAGCCCCAGCATAGATGTTTCGCGCCCGTCGATTATAATCTCTCCTTCGAGTTTTGCCAATCTGTTCAGGTAAATTTTGTGATAATACTATTTAACATATTTTTAATATAACCTGTAACATCTGGCTCCAATGTTAAGAAATTCAGTAAAGGATCAAGGCGCTAAATCTCTTCGCGTACCTGAACAAGGCGTTGATGAGTGAAGACTTGCCCGCGCCGGTTCTGCCTACGATGCCAACTTTCTCCTTGGGCAGTATGAGGAAGGAGAGGTCCTTGAGCACCGGTGGTTCACTTGGCGCGTAGTACAAGAACACGCGCCGGAACTCCAGGCGGCCCGCTTCCGGCCAAGATGGAGGGGGCTTCTTACTGGGCTCGGACTCCAGGGGCGGCTCCGATTCTATTGTCGAATATTCCTGTATCCTGTAAATATTTATAATAATGATGGTTATAGAAGTTTGCCATCGCGTTCAAAAACCGCGGATAGTTCTAGCCTTTCGAATGTAAATTGATGTTAACATTTTTCATACATACTAAATCGTTGGTCAGCCTTTTATATCCTAATTTCTCCTAAAGTATAATATCCGAATTTAAAAAACGCCATTTCCTTTCATAAAATTTAAAAAGTTTCTGTCCGACACCGTCCGTAAATACATGGATACCCTAGGCTCCCGAGTGACGTAATCACTGTAAAGATCACCGCCCACGCTAGCTACCTACACAACATTCCAATAAAAACTCAATAGGTACACATAACCTATGATGTAACTTTTCCTTCATACTTACATCCTGGCTTAGGACAGGCAAAAATTGAGGAATTAAGGAAAAATTGAGATTTTACAAAAAAATGTTATTTTTCATTGAATTTACGTTCTATAAGCGAAACCAAGCCACTGGTATCAAGAATAACGATGGCCTAACATCCTGTATAACATTCAATGTTGAATTCATTTTGATAAATAAGCCAAATGCTGAATGATAGATTTCAGAGAACACTATTTGGCCAAAGCATTCTGGTATAAGATTTCGAAAATCAATTTTGAATCGTTACCTTTCAACACTAGTCATCTGGTTTTCGAGTTCGGTGGACTGCCGCATCCCCCACTGGAACATGCCCGTCAAGCCCATCGCTTGCGTAATCGCCAGACCCACGTTACCGCCGTATTCCTCTGTATTAAAGTATAGTAAGTGCAAGAATGATAAATGGATTTAAGAAGAGTCACTTGTAATCGGGTCGTAAAAGAGTGAGTTTGCACAGATTCATTATTTAATCAATAACTTTTTAACACCCATGTCATGGGGTTAAGAATTCTCCTACAAATGAAAAATTATATTGCTCGGAATAAAATTATAATGTATACTGCATGATCTATCTTTTTACCGTCTGGAAAAAATAGGGCGTAACATGTGACGGAGTAGAAGTCTATGGCACTGATATTTTACAAAAAATAAAACCAACAATTTTAAATTAAATAGATAAATAAATTAAGATCTATCGAAATTCAAATCATATCCACCCACCCTACTTTACGAACGGTAATAAAACAATAAATTTACTAGGCATCTTGGACCTTGTCACTTTGCAGGCTCACAGACTCAAAGGCAAAGGGCAATGTAATTGTTCAAAAACAAATTTTTCAAACGTTTAATTCAAATTTTTTCGTTTTACTTTTTTGCTCCGTTCACACGTTACACATCCTACTTTTTCCAGACAGTAAAAAAGATCATCTAATATACAACATGTAACAAAAACCCTGTGGTTCCCTTTAACTGCGTTATCAGAGTACAACACACAGCAAGTATCAGTAACAAACACACAGCCTCGAAATAAAATGTTACGATATAATATTTTAAATTAAAAGTTATAATTAGAAATAATAATTATTTTGCATTATAACTTAATTAGAATTATGTAGGTTGGAGCCCTTATTGAATAAGTACATATTTGATCATTGGTATACTTACACTGATGACATTTTATGCCCAAATTTAAAAATTACTTCTTCACTTACAGACACACAACAGCAAATTAATAAAAGATGAAATACTATTAAAAGCTTTACAAATAATTTAGCTTATTTCTAGTAATATAAAATTATAATTATTAATATCTTATATTACCAGAAATTGGAAAAAAAACTGAAACGCCAATGTTGTAAAGAACCAACAAGACACTCGGCAATTTTTATAGTATATAGTTTTTACTACACTTTTTTATTATATATTCCTTTTCTCATTTACAATTATTTATGTATTAAAATTAATTATAACCAACTAAATATTGTTCAGAATATACGCACCTTTGTCGAAAACGAGGAAGCTTAGCGTTACAATGGCAATGTAGATGACGCACACAAGATCCAGCCAGAAGCCGAAAGCCCGCGAACTTGCGATGAATAAATACCTGTACATATTGAACAAATATGCATTAGAGTGAGATGTAGGTGCGATTAGATACGCCCTTGACTGCCTCGTTGGTCTAGTGGTTGTAGTAGTAGTGCGACTGTTGATTATGAGGTCCTGGGTTCAAATCCCGGGTCGGGCCTATAAATTAATTATTGAGTTTTTCCGTCAAGAAATTCTCAGTAGCTGCTAAGTTGGTGGTGTCTCACCCTCGTGCCTCGGAAAGCACGTAAAACCGTTGGTCCTGCGCCTGATCTCTCTCCGGTCGTGTCGGTTTACCGTCCCATCGGATTATGAGAGTGAGGGAATAGAGAGTGCCACCTGTGCTCACGCATACACTTGGGCACTATAATCCTGTCCTGCGCCAATGGCTAGTCTTCGTTGAGGGAGGCCGTCGTGGCCGAAATTCGGTCTGGAGGACATTATTATTATTATTAGATACGCCCTTACCATCTACTTTCCATTTGTGACTAGTTTAATTCTTTCTGTTCAAGAAAATAAAAATTGATTTAAACTAACATCCAATCTACAGTAAATCTACAGTGCTACAGTCCCTTCAGCGGTGCCAAGTTGACTGTCGGTATATCGAAGTGCTGAAGTGTTTGTACAGTAGGGCTACGATGGCTATCCGAGTACAGAACCAGAGTACGAAACCTATCCAACTGCAGAGGTGTAAGACAGGGCGACGTTATTTCCACGAAACTCTTCACCGCTGCATTGGAAGACGTTTTCAAGCTACTGGACTGGAAAGGATACGGTATTAACATCAATGGCGAGTGCATCACTCACCTTCGATTTGCCGACGATATAGTCCTTATGGCAGAATCGCTGGAGGATTAAAGCACTATGCTCAATGACCTCAATAGTGCCTCCTAACGGATAGGTCTTAAGATGAACATGGACAAAACAAAGATCATGTTTAATGTCCATGTCACACACCTACGCCGGTAGTTGTTGGGAGCACTATGCTCGAAGTTGTTGACGAGTACGTTTACCTGGGACAAATAGTCCGTCTAGGTAAGTCCAACTTCGACAGAGAGGTCAATCGACGGATTCGACTCGGCTGGGCAGCGTTCGGAAAATTACGACATATCTTCTCGTCAGGTACAATCTCTAAAAACTAGATTGTACAACCAGTGCGTGATGCCAGTGATGACTTATGGATCTGAGACGTGGTCCTTCACTGCTGGCCGTATGAGGACGCTCAAGGTCGCTCAGCGAGCTATGGAGATTGCTATGCTCGGAGTTTCTCTGCGTGATAGACTCAGAAATGAAGATATCCGCAGTAAAACCAGAGTGACCGACATAGCCCAGCGGATTAGTAAGCTGAAGTGGCAATGGGCCGGCCACATAGCTCGAAGAACCGATAACCGATGGGGAAGAAAGGTTCTCGAGTGGCAGCCTCGTACCGGTAGGCGTAGTGTAGGGCGACCCCCCACTAGATGGAGTGACGACCTGGTAATGCAGGAAGTCGATGGATGCAGGTGGCTCAGGACCGTGCTTTGTGGCATTACTTGGGGGAGGCCTATGTTCAGCAGTGGACTTGTGAGGGCTGTAATGATGATGATGAACATCTAATCGAGTATTTATTATGCAACTTCGTACGATTATTTGTTCCAGAGAAGTTTCAAGTGGGAAACGAAAATGTCAACCCGTGGGGAGCGACTTAATATCATTTGCACTGTTTTATGATATTGTTGCGCGCCATAATTTATGCGCAGTATATAGCGGGTGATTATTAGCGCCATCTAGTATCAAGGAGCAGAAATAGCGGCGTCAAGATCTTTCTAGAACTCGACCACTCGCGACATCTAGTAACGAATAGAAGAACTAGCTTTCTAGAAAACTACACACTCGAACTTTCTACACCTAGTCGGTCGGGACCGGTATTAACTGGAACATTCTAGATGTTTCGTTGGAAAAGGCCTATATAAAACCGTTTGGGGCCGCGACCGAGGCAATATTGAATTGACGAACACGGGCAAAGCTTTCGGAGTGAAATAAAGTGAACTAAAGTGTAAAGAGTCAATAATGATTAGTGTGATTTAAATTTTAATTGGTGTTCAGTAATTAAAGTGTCAATTTTGGTAATTCAATCGGCAGTTTTTATTGTCACGAACCCTAAGCTCGTAACAATATTACTTATTACTTATAATGCATTGTCTTTTCCACGCACTAATTGTCACACCGTATGAAGCTGACCTGGTAACGTTTTCGTCATGCACAATGACTATCACAGTATACAACTGGCCGCTAACGCAGGTTGAATATGTGTGACACAGCCTCAAAGCCCATTCAAGCTTTAAAAATAAAATTAAAACCTACTGCAGTAGCAGTTAAAATTAACGCAATTCTGCGTTAGATTTTTCTTCACCACTCACCAAGCGGAGCTGTGCACGTCTTGATGGTTGTCGAACTCCCTAATGAGTGCCTCCTGTGCACCGAAAGCACGAATCGTTGTGATGCCTTGCAGCGTCGCGTTCAAATGAGAGAACACCGGGCTACGAGCTGCAAAAATACGTAAGTGTAATTCTAATATAAGAGTATTGGAAGTAAATAAGAGCTACGATATCTTAGGGGCTGAAGGCTTTGTAGTACGCGACCAGGTCATAACGTAGCGCTGTAGAAAATACACTTATAAAATAAACGTGATGAGTCAAAAATATTTCGGGCTTATATCAAGTTCGCCAAGTACAACCGACTCTTACTTTCTTAAAAAAAAATATCTAAGAAATGGCCGGAGGCAGAGCCCACGCAGCTATGTAGCATTAATAGAGTTATTATTCTAGTATTTAACTTTTTTACTACTTGTGCGGACATCACATATATTTTGTAATTTACTTGATTTCCCGGAAGTTATAATAATGTGCACACATGCAAGCACAACCCTATATCTTCCTGTGGGTGTCGTAAGAGGCGACAGAGGGAAACTAAGACAGAAGATGCAGCATCTTTCTGATAACAGCAAAGATCAATAAAAAACCACGGTTGCCAAACCGCTCGCCAAGCTTGGCAACTATAGCAATATACCCTCCATAGGAAACGACACAAAAAAAGCCCCCAGTCCCCGGCGGCTCCGCTATTCCTGGTTACGGTGACGACCATGGTAACGGCGGGGCAGGGAGTGCTGAGAATCTACGATGGAGGTTCGGCTGCCACCTTAGACGACTCGACCTAACGACGTATAACGCACGCACCCTGAGGACTGACGAGAAGATCCTGGAGCTGGAAGAAGAGATGGACAAGTTGTGTTGGGGTATTATAGGATTATCTTTTTTTTATTTAGGCTTCGGTGTGTTTCGCTTGCGGCGCGACGACAGCACCGCCACATCACCCCCCTTGCTCAGACCGGAGGTCGATAGTGCAGTCTCGTTGTCGACGAATGTGCAAGTGCCAGGTGATTGGCCTTGTAGTCTGCGATGAGTCGAGAAGAGGGCAAGTAATCTGCGAGAGTGCCGTGAAGTAGAGGCGAGCAGTAAGGCTCAGAGCCGTGTCGAACACTGTATAGCGCAGAGAGTAGCTTGAAGGAACAGGAAGCATTATTATTCCAGTGTTGCAATGAACCTCGTGAAGCTAGCTAGTGGCTTGCAGGATATGAAAGACTACAGACGAAGTCTGCTCGGGAGCGAATGGGTGGGGTATTCTGTGACGATGATGAAGCTTGAAGTTTCCGAAAGTTGTTGGTTGCGTGTTCAGATCACGTCGGGGTCACCACTGTGGCCGTGGAAGGAAAAGGGGAGATCTCCCGCCGGGCAAGGTGTTCTGCCCGGGTAGCGGCCAACACTCCGTGTGATAGTTCAGAGATGTTCTATATATACTGTTTATGATTCGGATGTTCAGAGATGTTCTATATATACTGTTTATGATTCGGAATTTTGACAGCGTAATTTAGGCTTCGGTGTGTTTTGCTTGCGGCGCGACGACAGCGCCGCCATAGGGTAAAATAAAATAATAACTAAAAAAGTTGGCATTTAGCCTCAAGATAACTTACTCACACCCTCGAGGCGCTTTATGCTGCGTGACGACGCCAGGTATACGATACGTAAACCGTAGAACACAAAGCCGATAGCCACTGTCGGTATAAGCAGCCACCAGTTCACAACCGCCACCACTACCACAATACCAATCAAAGACAGTCCAATCTGGAACGGAAACATAAAAACGCAATATAATAATTGTTATATTACAAAATTGGTTGTTTACTTAAGACTGAGAACCCTATTACACGGATTTATCTCTAAAAACCCACCCTAGGGTGAATACTAGGAAACGTGTGTTCATCTATCCAACCCAGACGGGGTGGATAATTGGAATTCGTATATGTAGGAAGGTAGTTAAATAGAATTAATTTACAATCACAAAATACACAGATCACAGGTAATCAACTATAAATTGTACTGACACTAATTTAAAAGCTTATAATAATAATTAACTCGTCTCCACGAATTAATTGTCCGAATAGTCCAGGATGAGCTAGGAGCGGGATACAAGTGAACCGTGCCACGCCAGCGCCATGACTGCCGAAAGCTAAACCGATTTTTTGTTGTATAGAAAAGCAAGGAGCCATTTTTAAAAGTAACTACCTTACGTCTTTACTCTTTAAATACCAGAGACAACTGACAATTTGAGTCAACCACCCGACCGTGTAGAACGAATACAAAAATCGGTTGACCCGACCAAGGTCACGACGGTTGGTGGTTGACCCGACCAAGGTCACGACGGTTGGTGGTTGGTCCCGACCGTGTAGAAGCGCTTTAATTCCGAGTACCACAGAGGCGCTGCGACATATATATTATTTTTCTTCAGACTTCTCTCTCTCGGTTGTGTACTGTCATTTATAGAAACACGATAAAGACTGTGTTGTTTGAAAGGTCAAAGCTGAAATAAAATTCACTCAATTTTCAATTCAATACCTCACAGAATTACAGATTCACTGGAATCTTGGCATAAAATTATTTAAAATGAAGTAAAAGACAAACATCCAACAGTAATTCTTTTGGAATGCTTCCAAAAGAACGCCCAGTTCTTCGCTAATACATCTGTTGTAACAAAGAAATTTAGACAACTATTGTATATTAAAAGTGTATGACAACTCAATAATGAAAAGAGTGTTGATAATTGAAATATTACAGAGTTTATATGATTGATAGAATCAGGCGTCACTTTGCGGAAATTTATTATAATAAAGATATAAATATTTAATTCGCAACCATCCGCTTAATTAAATACCGCGGGCGGGAGGTGCACTTTAATCCAAGTAAGACACATCATTGTATTTAATTAAGCGGGTGGTTGCGAATTAAATATTGATATCTTTACAGAATTTATAAATTACGTAATAATATTTAAAAACTAGGAAGTTCAATTTGATTTAAATGCAATACGTAATGCGTGGACTTTAATAGGCTGTAGCTGTAACGGTAACGTAATAAATTTTTGATTAATTCTGTGGTTATTAAAAAAATAATTAATAATTAAAGTGTTTGTGTTGAACTGTACTTTGGGGTAAAAAGTCGGAAAAACAAACAAAGTGAACGGGGTGGATAGATGAAATGAATTCCGAGTATCCATCCATATTCCGAGTGTATAGTTTTTTACGTGGTAGAGCCATGCCATGCTGCAGTTACATTAGTAGTATAGTTGTAGCACGAAAGGGTCGGCTCAACCGAGGAAGGACCACACCCTCATGGAATACCAGCGTGAAATATTAGCTTAACGCTGCTGTACTTCGTATGGTGAGTGTAGGAAACCGGAGACCCTTTTTACTGGAAACGAGACTTTCCATCTTAGTCCTCACAGGTGATCACGCATCTGCATTTCGTTTTGTAATCGAGGATACATGTAGATGTCTATGGGCCGCAGCAACCACTTCCCATCAGGTGGACTGTGTGCTCGTTTGTCACCCTATCCTATAAAAAAATCCACCCTAGGATGGATTTTTAGGGGGGATAAACAGAATAAATAACCTGGATTCACTGGTGTTGACGAGATTCACTAAAGTGGACTAGTTTCACATATGAATGTAGGAACTCGAAACAGCCTAGTTTACTAGGCTTATAGGTTAGGTTCATACTAAATACTAATCCATTTGCATACCCGCCATGCCTTGGAGCATGATGTACAAACACCACATTTATTTCCGAGTAGAAGTTAAAACTAACTTCACAAAGATATGAAACGAGTAAACTATTTATTATAGCTCATTTGAGCATCACGATTAGCCCGGAAAAATTTTAATTTTTTTTTTTTTAAATATGTATTCTAGCACAGACAAACTTCAAGTGATGTTTTTAAAGTGCTTGTTATATATTATAGCAAATCACGTTCTTCTCAGTGACAAAAACAATATACTTAATTCGAAACAACTATTAACTAAGAAGGCCATATCTTGCATATAGAATTGTGACGAGTTTTTTTAAATATAGAATGAGGTGGTTTTATTGATGTACGATAGTTGAGTACAAACGCAGTAAGTACATCTGAGGGAATAAATGACTATATTTAGCGTTTGTAATGGCCATCAATATTTTTAGCTTTTTCAGTTCTAACACAGGAAAAAGATAAATGTGATAGCGTTTCTTTTCTGTTTATGGATCCATCTGGTTAAGACCTGTGTAACTGCTGTATTCCAGTTTGAACAGTAAAGAAAGAACAGTTAGTATCCTAATTTTTTGAAAATGGATAGATGCCTAGTAAAAGACAATTGTGAAAAATGGGATATGCCTGAAAAATAAAATATTTCCAATAGCTGATCGTTTAAGGTGGATGCGTCGACCGTCCACCCATACATTTTTTAACCAAAATATACACTAAACACAGACACTCTTTCTTTAAAACTAATCATTTTATCACTTCTCTACAATGAAATGTGTACGCCTCTGACCTTTATAGGCAATAACTTACATTATATACCGAGAAAAACAATAGTGAAATCCCGGAAAAATTTGACACTTCTTTAGTAGTGTGCGTAACTTTTGACAAGCATACGAAAGGCGACGTTTAAACATTGGCACGCTAGATGGCATCCAAGTGATCTTAAATAATTCTGATAAATCAATATCTTAAGTTCAATAATTGGTTAATTTCCTTTCCAATCGTTAAAAAAACAGTATAAAATAACATAAAACTAATGACCTTAGACACCTATGTTTTTTGTAAACAATTTTATTACTTATTATCGTTGTGTGGCATACCAAAAGTCGTAGGTAAAGCGACGTTGCCGTCCTTCCTCAAAACAAACTGCCGTAGACAGAAGAACCGTAGCCGTAGATAGAAGTCTACGGTACTAACAACGTATTCCTGACCTTGAATTAAAGAAATAAAAGCGTTGCCAAACTTCACAACGTTCACTTGTTTGACTTGTATAAAATATATTCTGATTTCGGTTGTCACGCGCTATGATTTGCGCGCGGAATTTCTTGTGTATTATACATATTTTGTATGTATGTTTTCATTGATTCGAATTGCAATATTTCTCTAGTATATATTTGAGACTAAATTGTAATTTATCGTAGGTATAGTAATTAATTATTTTAAAAACTCAATTATGTTTTCGATAGTATTATAAACGGCAGGCTGGCCCGTGATTTTTCTGAAATATCGTCACAATACTGATTACCTACGTCATACTTGTCAGTGTTTCATATATGAATGTGTTTGAATATGTTTTTGGTCAACAATAAATACAATTATTATAAATCGCTAAACTACCAAAGTAGTCACAAAATTAAACTTGCAAACATTTGCTAAAGTATGGGTTTGCCGGGTTACATTTAACACCCTTTACGCATTTTGCAAACAGTTTCAGACAGACACACATTATTAGTTTGTTATATTTTGTAGAGCTCAAATTCACTCGTCACTACGTCACACCTTATGATGCGTTCCGGAACAAATATAATTCAGTTACATAAAATCCTTTTTTCTGTTCCGTGCTTTATTGTTTATAAATAAATAGCTTATTATAATCTGAGTTATATTTTTCTTATTCGTCGGCCAATTATTCCAGGAATATAAAGATAACATTGAAATAAAAAGATAAGTGAATTTTGTACATTTTGGTGTTCTAGATCTTGTGTTCCGAACGCAACCCTACTCATATAGAATTGAGGGAAGATTTGTATATATTATATTGTATAGTACCTGGATGACCGAGCATTTCTCGGTATTTTTTTTTGGAAATCGTGTGTTTTGGAAGTTATATTTAGATTAAAAATACATACTGATAAAATATGAAGAATATTTTTTGATCTTACCGACATAATAGAAGAAAACTGAACTGGTTATTAAAATGAAAAGTCATGAGTGCAATAAAATTTTCGTATTTTAAAAAATATACTACAAAAGGGCTCGAAATAATAGATTTTCTCACAAAAGAAGGGAACTTGAGCTATTACGACCATTATTATATTGTTAAAATTTACCTTCTTATATTGTAGCAGTTTTTCATTGCCTGAAAACGGGGATAAAACGACCATTTATGAAAATCGTTGGAGCCGTTTCCGAGATTCCGATCATATATATATATATATATATATATATATATATATATATATATATATACAAGAATTGCTCGTAGGTATAGGATTTATATTTTTGTTTTACTAACAACTGTGTGTTCAACTGAAAGCAGTCGCGGAACCCACCTCGCAGACACCTTGTGGAAACCCAACTCGTTGACAATGATGTTTTGAGTTCGTTCATAAGAGATGCCTATAATCTCGGCTATCTCTCTAATTTTTAATCTGCGGTCTCCCATTATTAAATCAAGTAGTTTTTTAATATTTTCGTCAGTAGCTGACGTCGAAGGCCTTCCAGAGCGGGGTTCATCTTTCACACTCTCTCTACTACGCTTAAATTCTGCTATCCATTTTTTGACGGATGAATATGACAGAGCCCAATCGCACAATTTTATTTTGTAGTTTTGCCTACCTAATCTACACATAGGTACACAAACATTAAAAACTTGTTTTTTACATACACGCCATCTAGTGTTCTAGCTTCGTAAACGTAGGGATACGTCTATGTGTGTAAACGACACTATAATCAATGACAGATGTTATAATCAAAATTAATGTCGAATTGGGTGGATTTTGAGGCAATGATATGACCCATTCCAATAAAATGTAATATCCGATAACCGCTAAGTCTACTCCTAGGACTTAATAATTTTCCAATTACACAAAACTCCAAATAAACTAAAAATGTTGACTTCAGCGCCATCTTGCGGGAGAATGGCTGGGAACAGTCCGTAGGTTTTACCTTAAGCCAGACATCAAAAACCTATTTGTGCGGACACGTCTAGCACTGCTATTGCAAATCCGTGACATGGCGATTAAGGCCAATCCCCCAATACATTAATATATATATATATATATATATATATATATATATATATGTATATATGGACACTAACGTGGGGGCTACAAGTAATCGACATCCGAGGCGCGGGGCTTGAGGAGCGGAGGTATTATTATTTTGTCGTTCGGTCGCTTTCGAGTTGACCGGCGCGGGTTGAGCATCGCAAAAGCGCTCACGCATCTCTTATTAATTCAATTTTTTAGTCCGTTGTTATAACGACAAGTCTTGTACTAGTTTTTGAATATATTATACAGGAATATTTTGCAATAACCGGCTAAATTTGCAGAGAAGGTTCAGATTAAATAATATAGGCAAATGGTTAACAAAAATTAATTATTTTTTTATCTTTTAATTCAAAATTCGTGGTCAAAATATATGATGTCAACTGATTTTCTGTGCACGCACGCATTTGTAAGGGCCGATCAGTAGGCAAAAGCGTCGTTGCCCATAAACCACATATAATTTAATTTTTCAAAAACTGCAACAAAGTATATTATTATTCACATATTTCAACTTAAGTTTAAACTTTGGATACTCTTTGAGAAATAACCCTGTAGACGGTCCTTTCCAGTGTGACCTCAATATCAAGCGAGTAACGAACTTTACAGTTACAAAAAATTAATAATTGAAGCTCACTTGCAGAACGTCAAGCAGAGCGGAGGGCAGCACCTCGTCGACCGCGCCCATGTCCTTGGAGAAGCGGTTGAGGATGCGGCCCGAGGGATTGGTGTGGAAGAAGCGCATGGGCGCGCGCGTGATGCTCGCGAACATGTTGTTGTGCAGCCGCGTGGACGCGCGCATCGCCAGCCAGAAGAACATGAACGAGCGCAGCAGGGCCACCGCCACCAGCGCCGCCACCATCGCTGCACACGCCACCACACGCTCCGTGCGAGCAAACGCTTACGCCGCATCCAACTAACTTTACGTGGTACAGCCATACTGCAGCTATGTTAGTAGTATAGTTGTAGCACGAATGGGTCAGCTCGACAAGGGAAGGCCCACTCTCTTAGAGATTACCAGCGTAAAATAGCAGCTCAACGCTGCTGTTTTTTGTATGGTGAGTGTAAAAAACCGAACACCCTTTTTACTGGAAACGAGGCATTCCATCTTAGTCCTAACGGGTGATAATGCGTCTTCATTTTGATTCATTATAGAGGCTAGATGCCGATGTTTATGGGCCACAGCAACCACCTACTATCAGACTATCGAGTGGTGGAGTGGAGTGGTGCTCGTTTGTCACCCTTATCCTATAAAAAAAAAACTAAAGGTGATACTGAGACTTAGGCATTTACAAAACTCCTTAGAGTCCATGGACTCTAATGCAATATACTCTGTGCCTCCTTCCACGCGCCTTGCACTCCTGTACTAGTACGTAGTGCATATTAATTCAATGTTTCGCCCCATTCTTCTTTTCTTAAAAGAAATTTATTTACTCCCCCAGGCTGAAATTACTATATTACGGAAGCATATATAATATTAGGAATTAACATATTAGGAACAGCTTTTACTAAAGAATATTATGATTCTTTAGTTTGGAACCTACATTCGATCCATAAATTTAACAGTACGCGAGCAACCTGGATTCCACATGAATTGTTATTACATCTATATCTTACTATTACTTTTTAATACCTCATTCTTGAAATATATTTGTTGTTGTTGTTTGTAATTATTGTTTTCACACTATCCTCTTTTATAGAAGAGGGGGCAAACGAGCATGCATTTCACCTGATGGAAAATGACTACCGCCGCCTATGAACAACTGAAACACCAGGGGAATTGCAGATGCGTTCCCGGCCTTTTAGAAAGGAGTAAGCTCTTTTCTTGAAGGCCCCTAAGACATATCGATCCGGAAAAATCGCCGGTGGTAAACGATCACCCATTTTTAAAAACCTCCAACCAAACCTCCCATAATTGATAATGGTATAAAAAAATCAGCAAGTAGAATCAATAAATCAAAACAAGATCATTAGCATAATTAGTAAAAAAATGCCTACTTACATATTAAAATCAACAAAACGCCATCTAATAATTACTAGGCGGTAGAATTCCTTTTTGCCACTCTCTTATTTCTACCACCAAGCAGCACTGTGTGATCTACTACGTTCCGGTTTGAAGAGTGTAGCAAGCCAGTATAATTACAGAATGAGAGGCATTTTCTTGAAGGTCCCTAGGTCGTATCGGTCTGGAAAAATCGCCGGTGGTAAACTATTCCACAAAGAGGTCGTAAGCGGAAGAAAACTCCTCGTGAAACGTACAGTGGTGGACCGCCAAGCATCCAGATGGTGTGGTGGTATCGGGAGGTTTGCCGCGTAGTGCATTCATGAAATTTGGCGGCTGGGATTAATCCGAACAATTCCTCAGAGCACTCCCCGTGATAGATACGATAAAATACGCAAAGAGATGCAACACCTCTTCGCAGCGCCAGTGAATCGAGCCGATCGGAAAGCCCTCGGTCGTCAACGATTCAAACCGTTCTGCGCTGGATGCGGTCAAGTGGAAGGAGCTGGCACTGGGGAGCCCCAGCCCAGAGATGGGAACAGTATTCCATGTGAGGCCACCATTAATAGGCTTGTAATCGGAGCATGCACCGTCTACAACGACCAAGAAAGCTGGTGATCCAATCGCACAATTTCTCGGGAAGCTCATAGTAAGGAAGCTTCGAAAGCAGCGCTTTGTGCCAAACCCGATCGAAGGCCTTCGCTATGTCTAAACTAATGGCCAATGCCTCCCCCTTGGACTCTACTGCCGTCGCCCATCGATGAGTCAGGTAGACCAGAAGATCACCAGCTGATCGACCCCGATGAAAACCGTATTGGCGGTCACTAATCAGCTGGTGATCCTCAAGGTACTGCATGAGCTGGCGGTTTATAATGAATTCAATTATTTTGAAGAAGTGATGGCGATAGGCCTGTAGTTTGACGGATCTGAGCGGTCGCCTTTTTTAGGGATCGGGTGGACGAAAGCCGTCTTCCATGAATTCGGGACTACGCCTAGGGAGTAGTAGTAACCGGTGCCAACTCTGGAGCACACGTCCTCAGCACAATTGGGGGGGATTCCTTCAGGCTCACTCGACTCGATTTGTGGAGTGCTTTGCGAACCGAACGCTGTGTGAACCACACCTCCGGCATGGAGTAGTCACACCGCGGAATAGTCGGCGGCATGCTTCTTCCGTCATCGAGAGTCGAGTTGGGCGCAAAGAAAGAGCCCAGTAGATCGGCTTTCTTCTTTGCGGCATGAGCCAGTGAGTCATCCTCCCTATGCAGAGATGGAAGAGATGGCTTACAGAAATTCCCTTGGACAGCCTTGGCGAGAGACCAGAATCCACGGGTTCCAGAAGACGAACTAGTTTCTCGCCAAATCTGCCTATGTGCTATGACTTCGCCTTGGTAATGACTCTTTTGAAGGACCTCCGATCCGCGTAGGCGAAGTAACCAGTTGTGTCAGACCATTTGCCACGGCAATCATGAACAGATCTCCCCGCACGATGGGTTAAACATGAAAGCCATTCGGCGTTGTAGACGTTAAAATCGCCGAGAATCACGATCTCTGCGGAGGGGATCTGCAGTAGCAACGAATCTGGACTACATTTGGGCGTGGTCGAATAGTCGGTTTGTTGCGGCATTACCGCTATTGGACCTATAGAGGCACCCGTAGACGCGCGGATGTTCATCGCTGTCTACGCGTAGCCAAAAGGACAGGTCTAAACGATGTGCTCTCTAACATCTGTTCTCGACGCCTCGGCACCTCATCTCCTCATTAGTGATAACTCACCTGCACGCTGCGCTGACAGCGTAAAGTAATCCAGTTAACAAAGAAGAGTGTGTTGCAAAGTGAATATGGCAATGATACCAAGTTGGGAGATCCCTTATCCACACGAGAGTTGTCGACATAATGATTATGATATTGAATTAACATGCTGCTAAAGACTTACCGCTATAAATATAGATGCAGTCGTATCGTGTAAGGCTTGATCTAACAAATTGCGCATTGTCGATCAATGGATTTGTGAAGTTTTCAGTCCGCTCTAATGGGCCAGTAGTGTTGTTATTGTCTAGCGTATTCATAAACGATCGTGGGAGGTCCTCTTCTAAGTTCACCCTAGAAAAGATTTATAATAATAAATATTTTCTGCCTCAGACTGCCTCGTTGGTCTAGTGGTGGCAGTAGTGCGAATGCTGATCATGGGGTCCCGCTTCGGGTTCGAATCCCGGGTGGGGCTAATAAAAAATCAGTTTTTTGAGTTTTTCGTCAAGAAATTCTCAGTATCTGCCCGGAGTCAGTAAGTGGGCTATGTCTCATCCCCGTGCCTCATAAAGCACGTAAAGCCGTTGGTCCTGCGCCTGAACTCTCTCCGGCCGTGTCGGTTTACCGTCCCATCGGGCTATGAGAGTGAGGGAATAGAGACTGCACCTGTGCTTGCGCTTAAACTTGGGCACTATAATCTTGTTCTGCGCCGATGGCTAGTCTCCGTTGAGGCCGATGTGACCGAAATTCGGTCTGGAGAACAATATTATTATTATTTTGGGGTATCTATATAGTTTTGTCATCTGGTTGGGTTCTACAAATATATAATTATATGTAAATAAAAATAAAAAGATAAATATACATAAATATCAATTAAATAAAATAAATACAAGAAATAAATAAATAAAAGCTCAACCAGATGGAAGCTTTCGGCAGGGGAGACCAAACAGCCAAGGGTTAGGGGGAATGGTATAGAAATCCACGGACGAAGCGGGCGGTATCGAGAAGCACCGCCTTGTGCATTTGAGCCTAGAGCGGTCCGTCACGAAGTGATAGTCGCCCATGATCACGATGACCCGAGAGGCTGACTGGGATTAGCCCATTCGCAGAGATAACTACAGGAATAATTTCGGTCGGCAGACCACCCCACATGTCGGTCATCTCGTGAGCTAGGTTTTGTTTTCTTATCCGTTTCGGCTTTCACGAGGTTCTCGTCATACGGAATGGTAATGTCGACCAAAAATATCCTTGACTGTGCCCGGTCCATCAGCACAATATCAGGCTTATTCGCAAGAATAGTCCTGTCAGTGATGATGGCCCGGTCCCAGTAGAGCCTGGCGCGATCATTTTCGAGGACGGCTTCTGGCAAGTTCTCATAATAAAGTAGTTTCCGATTCACGAGACCGTATTCAGAGCGAGCTCCTGGTGTAGAATCCTGGCTACTAGGTTGTGCCTGTGCAAGTACTCAGAGTTAGAAAGCGCTGAACAACCGGAGATGACACGCCCAAGTGACTCACCGGGATGGCGACAAGCTCGACAGACGACGGTGGCATCCTTTAGGATGTATCTCCGATAGTTGTTGGTCTTAATATCCTGATCTGTATTGCACACACAAAACCTTCGGTTCCCCGAAACCGAAACGTAGCCAGTGGAGGGAGGCGACTGTATCTACGAACGGTACCCCCCTGTAGTACCTCTCGTCTTCTTCTTCCATAAGTCTCCCGGTCGGAAATGTTATGTTATTATTATTATTCATATTATATGGATTTTCCCGCAGAACACCGGTGTAAAATAGCTGTGATGAGGACTGGAAATTGTTAATCATTGGGGGTGACAATGTATGTGCATTTGTTATTTTTAATCGAAGACAGACTTAGGTATCTATCTACAGGCCGCGGTATCCATTCTCATCAGGTAAACGCTGTCTTTCACCAGTGCTTTTAAATTACAAACAGACTAAACAGATAATATCACTTACATTTTTGGATCATCTTAAGGAGCAGAAAAGAGTTCGACATGCTGGTTTAGTAGGATTGGTCTCGAAATTTAAGGCACTCTTCCGGCCTCTGACTTATCGTAATTCTTTAGATATATTGATTCTTAATCTAGGATAAATGTAGATGTCTATGGGCCACAGCACCCACTTATCATCAGGTGGACTGTGTACTCGTTTGTTACGCTTATTCTATATAATAAAATTTCAAAAAGTGGTTAGTTGTAAAAGGCTATGCGATACGCCGTGGATGAAGAGGCGACCGTATAACAACAGGGGATGATTAAATAAGTGATGAGGTACCAGTAGCTGGTCCACCAGTCGGCGCCAGAGCCGAGCAGCTGCGCCAGCACGGTGACGGCCAGCATGAGCGCCACGAGCAGCGGGTGGCCCTGCGCGCGCAGGTAGGCCGCGTACACGGCGCCCGACACCGCGCCCGCAGACCGCATCTCTGCCTCCTCGCGGCCGCCCTCTGGCGGCGCCGCGCCCGTCAAGTTGTCCACCGAGCTCACCTGGCACACACCCCTTAACCGTTACACCCTATTGAAGCCCACTGCTGCATATTAGAGATGGGCCGAATATTCGTTTTATATTCGGTATTCGGCATATTCGGTAGCTTTACCTAATATTCGTATTCGGCCGAATATACGGCTAAATCACCGAACATTCGTTAAAGTGGTACTCAAAGTGACCACTGTATTGTAATGTACGAATTGAGTAATGCCATGTCTTTCATAATTTTACTATTGAAAGTATAATTTATTTATGGGTTAAATCTACTTGTTATAGCGGTATGTTTTTGAGGCACTGTAGATTTATTTCCAATTACAGCTAAAAGAAAGCTTGATAATATGTTCTGGAATCTAACAAAGAAATATTACATAACATTAGTACATTTCACTTTAGTTTGGTCGTCAATTTCTCCAAAATACGTTAAAATAATAGATCACCTGCCACCACAGAAATAGTAGTATTGTCTTAGTATTATTACAATTTCTGTGCCTGCCACTCATTTTTATCATATAATTTTCAATTTTAACTAAAAACAACAATGAAATACTTTTTTTCTCACAAAAATAGTCAAAACGTAAGCATGTGCCGGAATTTTTCTCAGTACCTAAGGGCAGGGTCCGGCGCTAATCCCACGGGATTCACAAGTTTTGACATAAATTGGTTAGGTTCCGAGATGATCCTGCCGAATAATGTTCAGACGAATATTCGGTTCGGTAAAAGTATTATCGAACTTTCGGCCGAATATTCGTATTCGGTGAAATCCATATTCGGCCCGTCTCTACTATAATACACACCAGCACCATTGATTACCTCATTTTGAGGTAGATTATTATAGTTGTGGCACAAATGTTTCGGCTCGACCGGAGTAAGACCACGCTCTCGGAGAATACCAGCGTGAAATGGCAGTTTGATGCTGCTGTGTTGTGTTTCATATGGTGAGTGTAGAAAACCGGAGACCGTTTTTACTTTAAACGAGGCATTCCATCATAGTCCTCAGCAGTGACAACGCATCTGCATTTCAACAGTGGTAGAGCCACGTGACAACTTTTGCTATCGCACGGATGGGCCGGTGGTCCGCTCGTACCGGGGTGCTACCCCGGTACGAGGCGAGCGCCACGACCTCACAGAATACCAGCGTAAAGTATAGCTTTACCTTTGCGTTACGCTTGGTGATCAAGCTGCCCCACGTACTCTAGGGAGGGGGGGGGGGGGCAGCGATTCCGCTCGCAGCTAAAACCGCTCAGGGCAAGCGGAGCAACAACACCAAGGCGACTTCTACCACGTGAATTTTTGCAACAACAGAGGATTTCATTCCAAACCTTAACGCTGCCCACTACCAACTGGAGACTGGGAAGAAGGCTTTGCTCTTTTTAACTGATTTTTTATATATACAAAAGAGACAACTCATTAAAATAACAGAAGTAAGAGAAATTTACTAAGCTAGAAGAGAAAGAAATATCTTACAGCTACGCAACAGCGATATATAGCATCTTTTTAGACAGACATGTTACAAGATCCTAATTAAATTTCGGAGCTGAGATTTGCTGGACGAATCCACAATATTCGATGTTTTTACGAAAATTGACTATTGAAACTGTTTCCTCTTTTAAAGCAGGTCTCAGTCCAGCTTTTCTGACATACTGTACGTACATGTAAATTTTATAGATCTTTTGGAGAAAAACTGATTATACTTACAGAATGTATACTCAATTGCCGTTTGCGGAAACTACCCTGAAGCATAGAATCCTCTAGCTCGGTGTTTGTAGTGTCTTGAGATTGTTTGGGTTTCTCTTCCTCTGATTCTCCTCGCGCGAGCAATGTTGCGAAATCAAGACCCGAAGCGCTCAATGTTTCGAAATCACCCGCCGCTGCTATTGTACCGTTCTTCAATATAATAATCTGTTAAAAAGTGTAAATTAATGAGGTCTAGTGTGTATGCAAACGCTGCATATTAAATAAAACTATTTTCTACGGAATTAATCACGTTTAAATTTAAATTATTTTAATTTTCTTAAATACGTAATAAAAGTGACAATACACGAGCGACTAGAGGCACCTTCAGTCACAGGCAACAAATGAAACAGGAGATAATTTAAAAAAAATGTAACCCCCACTAGCCTAGACTAATATACACTAGGATTTTCTATATATCCTATATAATGTCACAAAGACAAACATCCAGAATATAATTTTAGAACGAAATTAGTTTTATTTAATATAGGTACGTAAAATAAATGAAAATTTTAAATCATAATATGTAGGTGGATTTGTTACGTGAATAAAGTAATATGTGGTCTATGAATTAAGGCGGAAATCGCAAAATAATCAACCAAAACATTTTCATATTATAATACTTATTTTCGCTAAATTTGTCGTGGTAAGTAATTTCTACTAGACAGTTAAAAATAACATTATGTACCTACATAAACCATGCATTCAAATTAAATATTTAATCATGTCATTTTGATATGGCAGGTAATGTTGTGTATATATCGGGTATGTTCCGAAATACAACGCAGTGTACTGTCCAATGCAAATGACGTCATCATTTGACACTTTATTGTACTAGCGTGCCGCCGCCATATTGTGTCGAATATCCGGCCATAATAAAACAATTTTTAATTGTGTGTTTGCCGATTGAAGCATGCCAGAATTTGTTTCTATTTATGCAAATACAAAAAATTATAGAATAATTGATGGTATATCTATTAGACAAAATAATCGCCAACACTTTTTCAAATGGCGCAAAAGTATGACGTCATATACTGTCCAATGTTTTGGAACGAATCACCAGTATAGCGTCGATTCATGACGTCATTTGCATTGGACAGTACACTGCGTTGTATTTCGGAACATACCCATCGTTACAACCACGAAATTGTCTACTGCCACCTATGAAAGTGATAATTCATTCGTCCTATTAAAACGAATATTTTAAACAAGCTTGTTGTACAATGATATTTATATTGACACCAGCTAGGAGCATGGATTCTAAATCTAAAATCATGCACGGTGTTTCATTTTACCAACCTTATAACCATCTCCGTACTTCTGTTGGCAACACCAAATAGAAAAAATATAAAGTCACGTTAACACGATGCCTTCGTTACTAGATTCATGATCGAACGTTCTTACGAGGCGGACGTGTGTTTGATCCTCTTAAATATTTAATTCAGTTGATTACGCAAATATCGCGACTAAACCAAGTAAAACAGTACTGTTTGTGATCAGTATCCCTTGTAGTTATACAGTGTCTCTAATAGTCAAAGCCAAGTGTATTGACAGTTCGCGGATGCAATAAGCGAGCGGGGTGCCCGCATTCCTCACCGCTGCGATACGAGAGGGCCTACATAATTGACGTCTTTATCTAATTTTAACCTACAGTGTCTCGTTATTATGAGGAATTGTTCAGCGTGTACCCGCGAAGTCGGAAAAGAAGATTATTTGCAATGCGCAAAATGTAACGAAATATTTCACTTTTTATGCCTTAACATACGCCCAGAGAATATTGCGGGCTTGCTTCCAGACGCATTATTTAATTGGATTTGCCCCATGTGTATGATTAAACAACCGAAAGGTAACAATTCCGAATCGGTAGCTCGCCCCTCAACACCTACATCGTTTGCCGAAATGTCGTTTAATAACGTGTCCCGACGCAAGGCGCCTGCAAAACTTGATACTAATATCATTGATAATACAAGTGATTATGTGCGTCGTTCAGAACTGCGAGAAATACTTCGCGAAGAAATAGCAACGGGGTTAAAGTCTTGCACCACGGAGTTCACAGTTGGCATTAGCACAATTAATGGACAAATAAGTAATCTTAAATGTTCTATTGAATTTATGAGTGACAAGTTCGATAAGATTTCAGACGAATTTAAAATTCAACAACAAGAAATATTGGTATTAAAAAAAGAAAACGATTCTTTGCGTTACGAGATTAACACCCTCAATAATAAATTGAACCAACTCGATCAACTTTCCCGTGCATCTTCCTTGGAGATACAGTGCGTGCCCGAAAGAAAAACGGAGAATGTTGTAGGCATAGTAAAACAGCTAGGATGCGCCATTAACCATACAATGAGTGACCATGATATTCTGTACTGTTCACGCGTCGCTAAGCTTAACCCGGCCAGCCCCAGACCACGCACAATTATAGTGAAGTTTAGTTCACCACGAATTCGAGACTCGGTGCTTTCTGCAGTCAACAGGCATAACAAAGTAAACAAGGAGAACAAGCTCAACACTCATGACCTTGGCTTCGACACAGAACAAAAGAAACCTGTCTTTGTTATTGAGAACCTCTCCTCCGAAAATAAGCAGCTGCATGCTGCAGCTCGTAAACGTGGGAAGGAGCTCAAATACAAATACACCTGGATTCGTGCTGGTCGCATTTACATGAGGAAGTCGGATACAAGCGAAGCAATTTTTATTCGTAACACCGAAACACTTGATAAGCTTAAATGACTATGTTTTATTGTTATCAGTATAATACTTCTTCCATATACTCGTATATGTACTTTCGTTAAAATGTTGTATCGGTACTGTTTTTTCTTCTTTCCTAACATGGTATGTAAAAACACAGCAAAATCGTATCACAATTACGTATTGTTGTGTTTGTTAGAGTGTATTGTTTTATTTAGGTTTGCGGACTATATGATGTTCTTATATATTAATAATAGTATTCAAAGGTTTTGGTCTGTTGGCAGCTCACATGTAGTTTATCACGATAAATTACAAAAATACAATTTCGCATGCATTTGTAAGTATTTTTTTTTTTTTATTATTCATCAAGGGTTTTGCACGATAATTATTTTGTATTGTCATAATATTGTAATCTTTAATATAACCAAAATTATACTGAAACTAATTTATTTTTTTTACCTAACCTGGATGTGTTATTTACTAATAAATCAACTCTTTATACAACAATTTGATACAGAAAATGATTTCACGATGCTTGCTCTCTACTGTGGTGATCTTTATATATACAATATAACATTAATGTCAATCGAAGTTTCTCTTATTAAATATATCTACAGAAGTTAGGAGGGACAAAAGAATATCTGTGTATTATCAAAATGTGCGTGGACTTAGAACGAAATGTGTAGATCTTTATAAACAAATTGCGAGCAATAGCTATGATATTCTATTATTTGCTGAGACGTGGCTTCAGAGTGACATTCTAAGTTCTGAATTATGTGATAATCGTTATGACGTCATGCGTTTAGACCGCAACTTACCCCAAACACAGAAAAAAACTGGTGGTGGTATAATGGCTTGCATAAGGAGCGAATATGGAGCTGGACAAATGCATGGTTTTAGTTCTAACTTTAATACTGAGTTACTCTGTATAACGTTACCTGCAGGTGAATTGGGAACTAAATGTAACCTAAATATTATTTTGGTATATATTCCTCCTGACTCATATAATATACCATCGCAACTAAATGAAGTAAACAGCTTTGTCACATCATTAACTGAGCGGTACCCAGAGGACACATGCCTATTGGTGGGTGACTTTAATCTTCGTTGCTTTAAATGGCAGGATGGTCATCACGAATTACTTCATAACATGAGTATGGAAATTCAGGATGCAGCACTATCGCTTGTGGAGGGTATGACTTTCTTGGGCTTAAAACAATTTAATAGTATTTTAAATGGTAACAGACGTACACTGGACTTAGTGTTCTGCAATCTAAACACAGAAGTTCTAAGATGTTCTTCCCCTCTTTTGACAGAAGACAAACATCACCCTTCTTTGTATATTGACATCACTGATCTATTTGTGACCCCTTTCAAAGAAGCCGTCACACCGCGACGTGATTTTTACAAATGTGATTATGTTGCAATTAATAACTTCTTTATACAAACTGATTGGGATGGTACGCTGCAGAATAAATCGATAGACGTGGCTACGACATTATTTTACAGTAAATTAGAAGAATGTCTTGATCAATTTGTACCTTTAAAAAATAAATCCAGCACTAAAGAATACTATCCCATTTGGTATAACTCTGCTTTAATAAAAGTCATACGTGAAAAGAGCAAGATACATAACAAATGGAAACGCTTTAGGAATCCTCGAGATTACGATGAGTTTGCTTTGCTACGTTCTCGTGAAAAATTACTTCAGCAACAATGTTTTAATAAGTATATCAACTGCATAGAGGATAGGATTCATCTCACTCCCAAGGCTTTTTGGTCATACGTTAAATCGAAGCGTGGTGGTTCTCGATTCCCCAAGCAATTAAGTTACCAGGGTAAGTCCATTACTGATGGCAATGCTATATGTACTGAATTTAATAATTACTTTAAGAGTACGTTTTCTGGTTCTTGCCCTCAGAGTGCTAGATCTGTAAATGGTGACGGTGAATGTTGCACCTTTGACACAATATCTGGTCTAACCGTAACAAAGGATGACGTTTTTAATATGCTTAAGACGCTAGATGTTTCTAAAGGCCCTGGGTGTGATGGAGTAGCACCCGTATTTTTACGCAACTGTGCTGAGTCATTGGCATATCCTATATATTTATTATTTAAGACATCGTTAAACCAATGCGTCTTTCCTACATTGTGGAAAAAAGCATTTATTATACCGATTCACAAGAAGGGTTCAAAAGTGGAAATAAGTAATTACCGCCCCATTTCTATTTTATGCACAATTAGTAAAATGATGGAAAAAGTTGTTTATAATAACATTTACCCTGTAATTGTAAAAGGCATTTCACATCATCAGCATGGCTTTTTAAAACGAAAGTCTACCATCTCTAACTTGGCAGAATTTTGTGACTATGTTATTAGTGGGATGGAAGACTGTGGACAGGTTGATGTGATCTACACGGATTTTGAGAAAGCTTTCGACCGTGTAGATCACAGCATCCTCTTAGACAAATTGTACAGGCTTGGAATTCATGGTGACTTACTAAGATGGACTACCTCTTATCTCTCTAATCGTTCTCAAGCTGTTGTCATTGGTGGTTTCAAGTCTGATTTCATACAAATTCCATCAGGTGTTCCTCAGGGATCACATCTAGGTCCACTCTTCTATTCTGCATATATATATGATATTAACCAATGTTTTGAATTTTCAAATCATCTACTATACGCTGATGACAAAAAGGTGTTCCTGAAAATTAACTCGATCAAAGACTGTGAACTAATTCAACGTGACTTGGATAACTTACACTCATATTATGTCCGAAACAATATAACAGTAAATATAAGTAAATGTCAATGTATCAGTTTTAGCCGAAAGAAAAATAAAATTGTTTTTCCGTATCACTTTAAAAATGAAGGCATAAAACGGACTGAGATAGTAAAGGATTTAGGAGTTCTCCTTGATTCTAAAATGATGTTTTCTGAGCATGTCAACCATATCGTAAATAAATCATATCGCAATCTGGGGTTCATTATGAGGACTTGCAAACCTTTTAAAAACATAAACAGCCTCAGATCTATCTACTACGCATATTGTCGCAGTATTCTAGAATATGGTAGCTCCATATGGTCGCCGCAATATGCTTTGTATATAAACAGATTGGAAAGAATACAAAAACTCTTCATAAAGCACCTCAATTACAAAACCGGCATGCGTCGTTGTGAAACTTATAATGAGGAGTGTATTAAATACGGTCTCTTGTCGCTGGAATCTAGACGAGAATTACTTGATATGTGTTTTTTGCATGATATCCTTCACAGTAACATTTATAGTCCTAATCTTCTCGCAGGTATCCAGTTCTGCACTCCTAAGTACCGTACTAGAAAGACCCCACTTTTCAATGTACCTAAACATCGTACCAAATATGGTATGAACGCTGTCATGACTCGTCTACCCAAAATTTATAATAGTAAATATAGTAATGTTGATATTTTCAACTTTTCTAAGTCTAACTTTAAACACAAACTTATCCTGAAGCTGTCTAAGAAGCAGTAACTATCACATAATGTACATCTATTCTATAACTCCATCTGTATTATCACAATTCTGTAAAAATATCAATTTGGAAATCATGTCGTTATATTAATTATAATAGAACTATAAAGCATACAAAATAACATGCAACATATTTATTTTATGTATTTATATTATTTATTCTATTTTACTCAGTGAATATCATTTTATTTTTGTTGTTTTATTAATTTTATAAAAAGCTGTCAACTTAAACTTAAATTTAAATTTAAATCTAAACATAAATGTATACAAATCACATAATATAGAGCCATGTACTGCAATCGTGTGTAAAATATTATGTATTTGGATAATATGTATTAAGTTACAATTTTACCTCTCTGCTTTGTAAGTGTTATTCAGCATGTTGTGAAACTCTGTTATTGGCTAAGTGTGTTAATATGTATTTTAAGTATGATTGTTAAAAATATGCTGTTGAGTTTCCTAATAAAATAAAATAAAAAAATAAAATAAAAATAGACCTTAATTAACATTATAATATTTTTTTATAGGATAGGGTGACAAACGAGCACACAGTGCACCTGATGGTAAGTGGTTGCTGCGGCCCATAGACATCTACATCTATCCTCGATTACGAATCAAAATGCAGATGCGTTGTCACCCCTGAGGACTAAGATAGAATGCCTCGTTTCCAGTAAATAGTGTCTCCGGTTCTCTACACTCACCATACGAAACACAGCAGCATTTAGCTATTTTACGCTGGTATTCTGTGAGAGCGTGGTCCTTCCCCGGCGAGCCGACCGATCCGCGCGAGGATAAACGTAGATGTCACAGCATCCACTTATCATCAGGTGGACTACGTGCTCGTTTATCACCCTTATTCTATTAAAAAAACAACCTAATTAATAAAATCTACAATTAAACTTTGGCTCTTCGCACTTCGAAATAATATACGAGACAGCTAAATGACGCCTTGCCAAAACCAATCCGTAAAATCACACTGAAGCAAAGAATATATACACTACGCGAAAAGAAACGACACTTAAGCATGTGTGCACGTAAAATCGCTTGCGGCTATGTGTGGGTGTCTGGATGTGTGCGGGGGCCTTGAGAGGCGCGCGGGGCGTGGAACGGGCAGTCGCCGACTGCCCTGGCCGAGGGCTAGTAGTAATACCGATATTTGTCACTATTAGTTAATATGAATATATTCGTCAAGTGATATTATAATATTTCAATTAAAATGTGAATATTACTGATATCTTAATGTACATATTACTATTCCATTCATGTAGGTATTAAGTTTATGTTACCAAGTAACGTTATTAGTTTTTATAGCCGTGTATGCTAGGTTTATATACTTTAATAAATATTAATGTTGTTATTAAATAAATGATATTATAGTATATGTATAGGTATTACTGAAAGTGATTATTAGAATTAAAATAAATTCCACTGCACAAAATAAAGGCCCTTGCTTTGTTTTATTAGTTTAATTTTTAATAATATTTTATGATACTTAAAAATATGTGAACTCATTTTAGTGAAAGTCGATATGATCTTAACAAGAATTATGGGGAAATACCATGACAATAAAACTAATATATCGCCAATAATTTTATTACATTACATTAACTGAAATATACAGTATTAAAAATACCACTAGAGAGTCAAGAATTTTTGCAATTGTTAGAAATAATAGCGAAAATTAAAAAATTAATCGAAAAATTCAAAAATATATAAGAGTAAATTATATTTAAAGAATAGTAGGTAATAATGATTGTTGCATACTTAAATACTAAGTGTTGGGTAATTATTTAAGATTACCATTAACTGTCGTGCATATTTGGTTTTGTCAGAAGTTTTAAGTTTCCTCATTTAATAAAAGTTGATTTAAAATTGAACGTATCTTTCACTACCCAAATACATAAGTTTACATAATATATAACATATACCTACTATGTATCTTCTTTGGTACAAATCTATAATATTCCATTTCGGTTCGACATCAACCCTACCGTTACACGCTTCAACTCAAGGTCACCGGCGCTTAAGCTCTCACGTACAGGGAGTGTCACCGCTGTGACTGAAGTGATGATACAAAGTCTTACCTGATCGACGTCCCTTAAGAATTGCAGCTGATGTGTGACGAGTATGCGTGTGGTGTTACGCAGGTAGCCGACGACACAGGATTCGAACAGGTGGCGGCCGACATGCGCGTCCACTGCCGATAGCGGATCGTCCAACAGGTATATATCAGCGCGCTTGTACACAGCACGGGCTAAGGAGATACGAGCGCGTTGACCTGTCAATATGTTAGGATGTTGTTAGATAATACATACATGAAGATATAGGTAGACATAGATTGCACACGAATATATTTTCTGGCATATTTTCCGGGAGGCATACCATAATAATGGATTGAATTTAAAACATGCAGTACGTATTCTTTAATAAAATAGAAAAATCTCATAATACTTCATTGAATAATCATAACTTGTAACAAGAAATAAAACGAAGAAGAATAAGAAACATAATATATAACTTATAATCAAATCAAATCTACCGTAACCAAAAGAACACATGATCAAACACACATGTCAACGTCCTTAAAATTAAAGAATAATAAAACAAAATACTTTACCTCCACTAAGACTGACACCCCTCTCACCGACGACGGTCTTGTCTCCATGCGGGAATAGTGCAAAGTCTCGGTCTAGAGCGCAACGGCGAACGACGGTGTTGTACCTCGGGCGATCCATCGGCTGACCGAAAAGTATATTCTGACGGACGCTTCCTGTTTATCACACAGATAAGACAAAGAAATTTGTTAAAAAAATGTAGTTCTACCTTCTCTTTTATCTTCTTTGTTCAATGTAAATATTTCATGGTTTTAAAAAGGACAAATATACTCGTGTTTAGAAATTAATATCTCTATAGGGAGGAACCAGCAAGGCTATCTTAGATCGAGTAGGGGTCCTGTTGCACATGTTTGGACGTGGAAGTTAAAAAAAACCTCAAAACTTACAAATGTATTTTTACTTAATGACAAATGACAAACTGTTACATGTGTATGTTTAATAGTGGAAATTGAAGTAAATAACATCGCAGGAGCAAGAGTATTAAGGCTCTTGTAGCCCATGAGAATCCACATTCAGCTTCAAATAAAGAAGGCTGCAGATGCGATATTATCCCTGAAGGTTATATTTCTAACCGGTGGTAGATAAAAATTTAAATCTTAATTTTCAATTAAGATTAAATTTTAAAATTACAATTATGATATTACTGATGACCGTTGGGCATCGAACTCGGGCAGCTCGCTGTTTAACACTTATCTAGCTAGCACTGATCAATTGAGGTGCCATGGACTACCTTTCTAATAATATTTTATTAATGCAGCACCGCTCACAAACTTCAACAGAATCAAAGACTTTTCTCATAATCCACATAAGCAAGACAAATGGACAAATTGCACTCTTCGGGTTTTCTTTACAATTTGCCGAAAGGTAAAGTATGTGATCTATGGTACTAAAGCCTTTTATGGAAACCGGCTTCTTCAGCAGACTAAAAAAGTCGTCAATACTGCGTGCGTGATCATTATGACTAAAAAAGTCGTCAATACTGCGTGCGTGATCATTATGACTAAAAAAGTCGTCAATACTGCGTGCGTGATCATTATGACTAAAAAAGTCGTCAATACTGCGTGCGTGATCATTATGACTAAAAAAGTCGTCAATACTGCGTGCGTGATCATTATGACTAAAAAAGTCGTCAATACTGCGTGCGTGATCATTATGACTAAAAAAGTCGTCAATACTGCGTGCGTGATCATTATGACTAAAAAAGTCGTCAATACTGCGTGCGTGATCATTATGACTAAAAAAGTCGTCAATACTGCGTGCGTGATCATTATGACTAAAAAAGTCGTCAATACTGCGTGCGTGATCATTATGACTAAAAAAGTCGTCAATACTGCGTGCGTGATCATTATGACTCTCGAAAATAACTCTCGGACGTTACACAAAAACCACTACACGGTGTAAATTGGAGACAGCAAAAAAAACCTGGCACAAGAAAGAACGGGGAAATTTGGAATAGGGCAACGGTCCAAGGGGTTAACAATTGGAAGGGTTTATGAAGTAGAAGGGCTCTTTATGGTGAACTTTTCTTTGAAAAGCGGCCTCGTAGAAAGTGAATCTGGTCTAGTCGAAGACGGTTCGACGAAAATTTATAGTGTATATAATTATGATGAAAGCACGGCAACAGTATTTATTTACGGGTTCTGTATAGTATTTATTTACGGGTATAACAGAAAGACGTTACGAGAAGAGATTTGCATCTTTTCAAGACAGAAAATAGAATTGTTACATATCTGGTTAAATGTAGACCAGCACACTGGAAATAATACGCTCATATCATCTTCATATTTCATTAACTGATTGGTTATGTCACAAACAGAGAAAAGATGGATTATTAGACTTAGAACACTGTGTAAGTGAGCATAGTACATTCTGGCGTATTAAAATATAACGATGCACTCACCAGCAAACAGCCAAGGCTCCTGACTCGCATAGGACACAGTGCCGCCAACATGTACAGTACCAGACTGTAAAGGCAGCTCCCGCAATAATACATGTAGAAGCGAAGACTTTCCGGCGCCCACAGGACCTATTACTGCTATTAATCTACAATAAATGTTTAATAATCAGCCTTGTTAAACATTATGTCTTCGATTTTATATTGTTCAACATAATATTAATAATACATATAAATAAAACACTCTAGTCTGTGTGTAATATCGAAATAACTGGTTTCTATGAAGCTCGCGGATTTATTTGCATGCTATTAAGACGTTTATCTGTTTGTCTGCATAATCTCGCAAATGGCAGAACCGATTGTGATGAAACTTAACGAACAGATAGAGAGCAATTCTAGGAATGATCTAGACCAGGGATGGCAAACCATTGGCACGCGACACAATATTTTAGGGCACGCCACCGAACAAATTCCCAATAAAGTATTATATTACGAACAAACGCGATCCTAGTTACATCATGGACTACCATTGCTAACGACACATAGTTCGTTTCATCATCATCATCATTACAGCCCTTCGCTTTCACAAGTCCACGCCTCCCCCAAGGAATGCATAGTTCGTTTACGCATAGCAATATAGTCAATTTCGTTGACACAACTGTATTTTAAAATCCATTTGTGTTAGTTTGTCATTTAATCTGCAACAACAGAAATCACACTAATGTTTCTTTCATTTGAATTACGCGTATAACTGAAACATTTATCATTATACATTGCAAAATACATTTTTTCAACTCAAAACTCTAGTACTTAAATCATTGAAGTAATATGTAGGTACTTATGCGTACTAGAACAGCTATCTCAAACAAAAAAATGTGCGCTACTCTGTGTTCGCGCGGTTGTTTTTTTTTATCATAGAATAAACATAGGTAGAATGATCCGTAGACAATAGTAGATTGTATTGTTAAACAGGTAAATTATATCGAGAACAATATTTAAATTTTGTCATTTATTGTGTATATTATATTTTCTTATTTAATATAATATTGCATAATATTATATCACAATTACAATTTAATGATATTTTTATCCGAATATTTTAAAAGGTATCTATGTCATATATAAAAAATATACTAAATGCATGTTGAACAATACTTATTAATATAACATTTAAATTACAAATATATTTATTTAAATTAGAATAAGAGTCGTTCATAAATGCTGGGCACACGAGAGTTAAAAATTGACGAATTTATTCCACTTTGACTTTGATGTGGAAACCTAAAAATAAAATAAAAGAATAATAAGCAGATTTAAACACGAAAAATTTAGCGTAATTATAATAACTTACATATGTTTCTATAAAAAAAATGTGTATAATAATATATTCGTCTTATACCTAAGTTCCCACAGAAATGTGGCATCTCTGAACATATTAATTTCATAATCTATATTCCATGACACGAGATGGCGTCTTAGGAATAATTTGTTCCCGGAAGGGACCGGGGTAGAACTGAGAGTGGCGGTGCGTAGGCTCAAGGCCAGGAATACCGCCCCAGGACCCGATGGCTTGCCTGGCAAAGCCTGGGTCCTGGCCTCGGAGGCTCTCGGGCCCCGACTGGAGAGGCTCCTAAGCGCATGCTTGGAGAGAGGCCAATTCCCGCTTCGTTGGAAGACGGGGAAGCTGGTCCTCATTCGGAAGCCGGGGCGCCCTGCGGACTCTCCGTCCGCATACCGGCCCGTGGTGCTGCTCGACGAGGTGGGCAAGCTCTTTGAAAGAGTCATTGCAAACCGCCTCGCCGAGCACCTTGCGGGGAAGGGGCCGGATCTTGCGGAACACCAGTTTGGTTTCCGCAAGAGGCGCTCTACGGTGGACGCCATCATGCGCGTGAGAGCCCTCACGACGGGGGATGCAGTGGCCAGAGGGGGGGTTGTCTTGGCGGTGTCTCTCGACATCGCCAACGCCTTCAACTCCATGCCCTGGAGCTGCATTAGGGAGGCACTCCGATATCACCGGGTGCCGACCTATCTCCGTCGTATAGTCGGGGACTACCTGACGGACAGGGCCGTCATCTACCCCGGTCGCAACGGTGAGTGGAACCGGCGAGAGATGTCGTGCGGTGTCCCACAGGGTTCGGTTCTGGGGCCACCTCTGTGGAACATCGGTTACGACTGGGTGCTGCGCGCCGACCTCCCTACCGGCGTCAGCGTAGTTTGCTACGCTGACGACACGCTGGTACTGGCACAAGGGGGGTCGTACGAGGCGGCGGCGGAAACTATGACACGCGGGGTTGCGATAGTCGTTGAGAAGATTCGGCAACTGGGTCTGGAGGTGGCTCTGCACAAGTCCGAGGCCATGCACTTCCATGGTCCTCGGAACAGGCCACCACCGGGATCCTCAGTGATGGTAGGAGGGGTATCCATCGGCGTCGAGTCGACGCTGAAGTACCTAGGACTCGTCCTCGACGGCCGATGGAACTTCGTTGAGCACTTCCGACGTTTGGCTCCCAAACTGGAACGGACCGGGGCTGCCTTCAGGCGGCTCCTGCCGAACCTGGGAGGGCCAAACGCCTCCTGCCGGAGGCTCTACGCGGGAATCGTGCGGTCCATGGCCCTTTACGGGGCCCCGGTGTGGGCGCGTGGTTTGGCGCGGCTTGCCGTCCACCACCTGAACGCGCCCCAAAGGGTGATTGCCGTGAAAATGGTTCGCGGCTACCGCACGATCTCCCGCGAGGCGGCGAGCCTCCTTGCCGGATTGCCGCCATGGGATCTGGAGGCGATAGTTCTCGCGCGCCTGCACGAATGGCGCGCGGAGGCACTATGCCGTGGGGAAAACCCGCTGCCGCGGCAAGTTGTCGCGCAGCGGACAGACTTCCGGCACGATCTCATGGCGACATGGAGACAGCGACTGTCGCAACCCCGTGCTGGGCACGCCACTATAGCGGCGATAAGACCCCTCTTTGAGGAGTGGCTTGAGAGACGCCACGGCATCCTCACCTTCCGCCTGACGCAGGTCCTCACCGGACACGGTGTGTTCGGAAGGTTCCTGCACCGAATCGGGCGGGAGGAAACGCCCGGGTGCTCCCACTGCGAGGATGGACCGGAGGACACGGTGGAACACACCGTGGAGGTGTGCCCTGCTTGGGCGGAGCACCGCCGTGTCCTCGTAGCGGCGATAGGCGGCGGCGACCTCTCGCGTCCGGCCCTGGTCGAAGCCATGGTCCGGAGCGAGACGGAATGGGATGCCGTCACCACCTTCTGCGAAGCAGTGATGCTAGCGAAGGAGGTGGCGGAGCGGGAGAAGCGGAGAGCAGCAGCTCTCCTCCCCGGCCGCCGCGGGAGACGCCCTGGGCGTCGGGGGCTACGTCGTGGCCCCCGGCCACCGTAGGCGCGGGCCTGTGGACGGCGAGCAATGGGTAGCTCGCCGTCCGTCCGTCTAACGACGACAGGCCGTGTCGACGGCGCGTTTTGTTCCACGCGCGCCTCAAAGAGCTGTCAGCAGCGAGAAGGGGCCCGCAAGGGCCGACGCCTGCCGGGGCTGCGGGCTGTTCGAAAGAGATACCGCGGCTCCGGAACGTAAGGGCACTGAAGGAACACGGATGGTTTTTAGTCAGTAAAAGTCTGACACTCCCTTACGCTCCACCCAGAGCGAAAGGCGTCATTAGATGATTTTCCATCCGCAAAAAAAAAAAAAAAAAAAAAAAGGAATAATTTGTTTTATTATTAATCTGTAATACTTTTTTTATTGATTAAATATATTATTAACCGATGAAATGTAATTTCTTGGTTTTTACTGACATTTCTTGAATTATTTGTGCAATATCTAAGTACACACGACGGCATATTTTTATCAATATAATTTTTTTAAATCAACACAACACGTAACAACTCTACAAGCGCCTAGCGAGTGACTGATTAAAGTGCGGTGTATGCACCGCAGTTGAGTGGAACAGAGTAGCTGAATGCAGTGTCGCCTCTAGTACGTAGTACATAATAGCTCAATGACTTAAATAAAGAGTTTTGATTCGATAGCATTTAGTACCATTATTTTCTCAATAATCACGAAGTCAAAATTATTGTACGGTACATCTATTACCTAATTTAAGAGCGTATATTCAAATTTGCGCAAGTCACAATCGCTCTGGAACGGCGTAATATTGATGCACACTACAATGTTCTCTGTGTGCGTAACTGCTTGAGGTGGGGCGAGCGCAAGGTTACTATAATGGTTGTATCCAAAGATTTTTGTATCTAGCACGAATCATCTTGATACTATTGGAACTAAAAGAATAAAATAATTTCCATATAATAGCTTATGAGGTCGTAGCTAAGACATAGTGTATATGAGAATTAAGATCCGATCTAGTCCTGACATCGGAAGCTAATATGTATAAATTATTTTATTGTAGTAAATTGAAGTCGGCTTTTCTTTTTTACTCTATTGAGTAAGTAGACTAAGGAATCTCACAACGCCAAGTTAGTTAAGAACTAGAAAGGGTAAGCAATATATGCTCGAATTGAAAAATATGTATTATATAAAACAGATTTCGTTCGATATACATTTATTCTGTATCATAATGTAAAGATAATTTATCTAAATAACAATTTCATTGGTATCAGCGGGGATCGAACCCGGGTTGCTCGCGTTTACGGCGAGCACTTTGCCCTTGAGCTACCACGCCTCATATCTGTTTTGTTGCTATTTTATAATAACGTTACCTCCACACTAAGAATGTTTCATATAGTGGAGGCAGTTAACATAAGAACATAAGCTTTCACAAGAACAAACATCCTGACCCGGAAGAATTATTTGCAGGTTTACAAATTTTTGTTCCGTGCGGGAATCAAACCCGTGGCCCTTGAGTTAAACTTATTGCTAAGCCACTCCGCCACTGAGCCGTCAAATATATCTTTTGTAGGGATAAATATTTTAGTTATAAATTGCTTACTATTAAATAAACTTGAAAAAATATTAATAATTAATTTAAATAATATTATTTAACAAAGTATCATTCCTTAGGTTGTGTTGCGCGAACTATTGTTTATCCTGTAGCTATGCGCCTTATCATAGTTTCCGATAGTGCGTCCATATAAAATCGGGAATTTGGTTTTAAAATCGGGACAATTTTGACAATAGCAATCTAAAAAATCTGTTTTTTGTAGCCACAATAGCTACAAAAAAAAAACGATTTTTGTAACCATTGTAGTCGCGATTAGTTATACAGGTTTTTTGACACAATTCGCAATGTGTTTTATAATTATTATATAGAACTCATCAAATTAACGAATCATTGTTGGTCCAAACATCGTTGAAGACTGAACTTTCTGAATAATATAACTGTGAAAATAGTAATAAATCTTATGAACTCACAATTCATGCCTTCAAAGAGCACTTTAAAAAAGAACGGCATAGTTCCAGCGGTTTAGTACCTCACACCTTGATAGCCTAGATAAAATCCTTGCATCGGACATATAATGTTACTTTATTGAAAACAACAGTACCTACAAACGATTGAAGAAATTGACTAGTGGAAGAACTTTTCCACAAGCCTTTTGCATTTTACTAAATGTACTTATCTAAGCAGTAGCATGTAAGTTAGATATTGTACTGATTATTATGACGATGCATAGCGCAAACCGGCGATATGCATCAGGCAGTGAGAAAAAAAAACAAGTAGGTAAACATGTTTGATATTTGCATCTTGCCATGCCATCACATTACGTGCAAAGCAAACTTTGATGTTGCCTATTTAGTCCAAGTTTGGTGGGAAAATATGCAAAGCCCGATATAAGATATATTCAATTTTGCTGTCAAAATGATCGATCGAAATATAGAGACTAGTTAGTGAAAATTCGGGAGATTTGGCGTCCCGATTCATCATTGATCGGGACAAATCCCGCACAAATCAGGACACTTGGCAATACTAACTTATGCTATTGGTGTGAATTAGCTTAGCTTATGCTATTGTACGTGGGCTGTGGCGGGAAAAAGTGATACGTCCTCTCGTTGGGGAGACCCGGAGCGTACTGATTCGGACGGCGTTTGTGCGTGATGATTTATCGTATTTTTAAAATATTCATATAAAATAATTGACTAAATAAAACGAGCTAAATTTTTTTTCGATATTTAACATTACCTGTATTTTGACAAAATAATTAAAATAGATAAGTTTATATCCCAATACACGGAAAAAATGACATTGAAGTGGACAGTTTTGGTGATTTTATAGTATTGTTTTTTAATATTAAATCAAAATATTTTCGTAATTTAAGCTTTGCTATACACTAAAAGACTATATATTCTATTATAATAAAGTAAAGTATTTTAGCTTATAATCATGGTTGTATTCCACCTGAAAGATAACTCTGACGCACATTTTCGTAAAACACTATGAAGGGATTGTCTTCGGTCTAAAAAAACCTTCATTAAAAACTATGATTTTCCGTTGCAAGTACTAAATAAAGACTTTATCTTTCTAAATCCGTAATTTTCTGCAAATAATTTGCTCACATCGTTACGATATCGCCCTTGAAAAAAACCCTAAAACATGAAGTTTTCGACGCAAATAACATATACCCTCTTAAACACTACTTTAAAAAAATGACACGTTGATACATAAAGGTTCGCCACCCCTGATCTAGGCTATATTTCAACAAACAAAAAATGGTTATTTATGTCCTGATGGCATGCAAATAACTCTCTCTATAAAAAGTAAAGTAAAGTTACAGCCTATATACGTCCCACTGCTGGGCAACAGCAGGCCTCCGCTCATTTCTGAGAGGGTTTCCTCAGTAACCCTCGGCTAAAAGGCAATTATTTCCATATTACAAACAGACACATCAATTTTGTTTATTTGTATAGAATTATAATATAATATAGATTACTTGTTTTTACCTTACATATTTGCTTTTATTTCATAACGTATTTTTATATTAAATGACATTTGAATTAAAGCTATAAGTATTAAATAATATAGGCTAACTTATAACCTTTTTTAGGTGAAATAAATAGATCTTCATTTGTTGTTATTTTTATATTTTATAGCATAATAACACATAGTTGATTTAAAGCGGTTTTCCGATGGTTGAACTACTTGTTCAAAGACCGGTATTATATATATGCAGATTTTTTTTGCTCGGTCTATAACGGTCAACTGCTGGGCGTAGTTATCTCTGTATTTGAAACGATGTTGCGACATCGTCATGTTTTTTGATATTTCGACGATTGCTGCACGATATATTTGATGCTACAAGTTTTTACAATCACTTCACACAGAGCTTCGAACAGGGAATAAACTCGCGAGCGCGCGTTTATATCAATGTCCGAAATGTGTAAAACTGCGCTACTTTGGGCTACGAATTGCACACGTCATTCAAATATCAATAATTTTTGAAGTGAAAACTTCTTTAGCGGAGTTGTACACTTTTTTGTAATAGGTAAAAAATGTTAAACTAGCGTCAGGACACGTGACCCTGATCGAAAATACGTAAGACGGATGGAGACAGAGAGACAGCCGGCGCGGCGTAGGAGAGGAAGCATCCCCCTCTCTTTCTACGGCGCGGCGAAAATGTATGCCTGCGCCTGCTGTATCGTTTAGGCGGCGCAGGGCGCTTGCGCGAATGTTCATGTGTGATAATTAAAGCAATTCGTGCAAAATTATTCCCTCATCATTCCAAAATATAAAAAATGGACAACGTTAATATTCAAGTATTCACTTCTGCCGGCACTCCCGGAGTGCAACCCGTCGTTTTTTTTTAAATTCAAACTGCTTTCCTCACGTTTTTCTATTGCAAACACGTTTAACATCGCAGGTGGGACTTAAGGATAGACGTCAAAACATTTAATGACTCACTTGCCGGGCTTGATGGTGAGCGACATGTCCGTGAGCGTGTTCTCCGCGTGCGCCGCGATCCACTTGGCGGTGGCGTGCCGCAGCCGCACCCCCCGCGCGTCTTGCTCCACGCGCGTTGCCAACTCTTCATCGTCATCTTCGCCCGATTCTAGAGGAGCAAGACTAACATTGCCTGCAAACAAATATTTTGATTTACACTTACGATTGGGGTGTAAGGGGGAGTTAAAAAAGATTTATAACGTATCAAATTATTTATAAATTAATATAATTTCTTACGTGGTAGAGCAATGCTGCAGCTATATATATAATATTGTGGTTGTATCACAAATGGGTCGGCTCGACCCGGGAAGGAACAACTGTGTTTCGTATGGTGTGTTGAGAACCAGAAATCCTTTTTACTGGAACCGATGAATTCGATCTTAGTCCTCAGGGGTGACAACGCATCTGCATTTTGATTCTTAATTTCTTAATAAAGGATAAATTTAAATTAGTACAATGGGGAATATGTGCCACCAATAATCCAATAATCTACATACCATCAGGTGGACTGGGTACTCGTCACCTTTATTCTGTAAAAACATAACGAATGGTCATTCTTCTTTACGACATTTGATATTAAATATTGATACTTACCATTACCCTTAGCTTCATCCTTTTGCTCGCTACTTTCAGCCACTTCTTTCTCTGGTTTCTTTTCATCCGTTGATTCAAATTTATCTTCAGCGGTAACGATATCTTCTTTGCTTTTATCTTCTTCTTTTCCTTCTTTTGGTTTTTTCTTGGCGGCGGTCTGTATCTCCGCAAGGCCCGGCACTGGTTTAGTTGTATCCTCGTAAAGCATAAAGCTTTGAAGACGTTTAATCGATATTGATGCTTCAGCTACTTGAGCAATACCTTAAATTATTTTAATATCGTTAGCACCAGTTGCTATTTTGTGATAATTTCTACATAATAATTTCAACACGTTGCCTATTTTAAATAAAACGAGGATGGTAGGTAACTCATTTAGTTTATAGTTATATAGAAAAGAGATTTGAAAGCAGGAGTCATACCTACATACATAACAACAAATAAATAAATACTCACGTCTGTCACCCAGAGGAGTAGGCAGAGATTACGACCTTCCATTTGGTACCTAATACCACCTAACACACCTCTCCCGTTTCCTTCACATCCGTATACGTACGCATACATGATCGTCTGGCCTATTTTCGATATATCCCCAATTTGGTTGATAAACATTCGACTAGGGCATCACTTCCCGGCTCTGTCGTTCACTTCCGCAACATAGATTTGCTTTGTCACTCTTTCTTCGTTCATTCTTTCTACATGACCAAACTACCGATTCCTTCCTTAATCCTGTTCACAACATCATCTTTCAATCCACACTTTTCTCTTGTCACACGATTTCTCACCCTGTCATACGAATTCAGCCCTAACATACTTCTTAATGACCGCATTTCTACAGCATTTATTCTACTCTCGTGCATCTTCTGCCACACCCAACTATCACTACCATAGATATACGTGCCTTTTTTGCCACATTCTAATTTCCCACAGTAAAAATCATGACTGTGAACTAAACCTACGGCGTGAAAACTACAGGCATTGCTTTAACATAAAAACGAAGTTGATTAGATGTCCATTCTGCATGTCCATGTTCCACAGGAGTTTTAAGAATCAAATATATTACATAGGAAATTTCACTTAAGATTATACGTTCTATAGATCTATAAGTAAGATGTAATTTCTCACGTTAGTACTGTGATTGCCTCCAAAAAACTAGTTGAGCAAACCCTTCCTATTTTAAAACAGGTTATATGTAGTAGTGAACTTCAAAATTTTACTATGGATTTGACTTACCCTGTGGAAAGAACACAGTCATAGTTTGTCGCAGAATGTTGTAGAAGCTGGTTACAACGAACACTTGCTTGGCAGTAATGACGTTGTTCTGGCCCAGCACGAAAGCTAAAATGGAGAAGAAAAGGCAGATGCGCGTCGTAAACATTATGAACGACGTTAAAACGCCCCGGATGTACGACGTCGCGCGGATCTGTTTGATTTCCTGTCTGAAACAATAAGATACAATTTTGTCAACTGGAACAAGACAATAAAATACAATTTGGTGAAACGCATAAAATATTTGTTAACTTTTCAACGCAAGAATAAAATAGTATTAATTAAAACTAATTTTACAGATTTTATAGCGTTTAATTTTGACTTTTTAAATTCCCCACGTTTCGGGTGCTTTACAGCACCCATGGTCACCCCCCGTGATTGAGGTGTTTGAGGTCCCGATATCATTGTTAACCTGGCTGGCTACCTTCAGTTTTACATTCATTTTTAGTTCGATCTACGCAGAATGAGCTTACAGCAGATGGCTACCATGTGTTCTCTATTTAAATTACGATGTTTTTTAATTTGAATAGCCTCGCGAATCATCTTTGGTAGGAATAATGTTTTTTGCGAGAATTTGTGGTCTATCAAATCAAATGTAATGGCGGGGACGATCTTAAACATGTTCATAGACTGCAGACTTCCCGAAGCGTCGGTTCTTCACGTTAGCTATATATTCTTTTAAGCAGGTTTTACAAACATTTTTGTTGGTCCTATGTAATGGAGACTACATTCACAATTCAGCTTGTACACTGCTGCATCTCGTAGAGGAATATTACACTTGACGGTTGGCGGCTTGTAGTAGGTTTTCCTTTCAAGATGCTTTCCTTCAAGATGCAGGAGTATGCATCTTGTAGAGGAATATTACACTTGACGGTTGGTTAAAATTGACTATCTTCTTAAGGCGGCTTGTAGTAGGTTTTCCTTTCGTGTAGTAGGTTGACCATACGTATTAATAAAATTAAATCCGAACCCAAATTGTGTGATGCATTATCAAAGTAATTTAGTTACTTTAGTAATTTCATAAAAATATAATATTATAATTAACATCTCAATTGCGATTCTTCAAGTAAGAATAAATTTAAGTGCGATCATTAATTGCTACGTAGCGCAATAAACCTTGAACTGCACGTAAAGATCTACAAGTGTCGTAGAATGTTTACTTTAGATTCTTTGAAAATTTCTTTGATAATTGCCATATTTAACCTGTTTTGCCATTGTGATAACGTCGAGGTACAATAAAACTGCAAACTATAATACTTTATACTGCAATATTTTTTTATTTTCTAACAGAACAACAAAATAGGGTTCCATCACAACCGGCAGTCATCTGCAATATGCAGGCGTGATTAAGAGCACGTTCAGACTCGGCGGAAACCGTGCGGACGCAAACCGCGCGGGTCCGATCCGCGAGAATAGTGAAGTGTTCAGACAAGCGCGGTTATTGTGCGGTGCGAGGACTGCGAGGTAGGGTGACAGCCTTTCAGTTCAATCATGGAAGTTGAAGAGGCAATATGTGTGTACTTACTCCTACTCCACAAAAAAAAAAGGAAACGGCAGTATTGGGTGCATCCAATTTTACAAGATCGGTTCACTCATGGTCAGTTTGTGTCTTTATATGCAAAGTTAAGGAATTATGATTCCGAATTTTTTAACTATTTAAGAATGTCAATAAAGTCATTTGACGAATTATTGGAAATAATCAGTGAACAAATTACATCTTCTAATACCCATATGAGGTCAAGCGTATCACCAGAAGAAAAACTCGTGATCACTTTAAGGTAAGGTATTTATTTTTATTTAATAATTATCAGAATATATATTTATGTAATATAAGAATATATATATTTATATTTATGTTATATTAGAATATATATTGGGTATTTATTTTCACATAATATCAGAATATATATTTTCTACAATAGAAGACTGTGAGTCATCAGTAGTGTATGATGAAGGCGATGGAGATCCCGCTGGTACAATTGTAGAGTATCCAGTAAAATATCCCTGTGGATTTGAATATGGTTGGCTATTTAAATATGCTGTATTATGCATGTTTTGCTGGTTTGTTGTAATGCGAAATGGCAATGGTAATTTCTGTCCCTTCTCTATTACTTGAAGTAATTCAATTTTAGTAGCCAAACGCTTGTTTTCTGGAACTTTTTTTTAATTCTTTGCACAAAGATAAACAAAAAAGCTTATCATCATCTTGGTTAGAAATATTTTCTTGTAATTCTCTTTGTAATTTATCTCGTGAGTGAATGCTTTCCTCTAATATGTTAGCCAATCGATCTTCTGGTGCACTTTTACTTTTTTTTCTTTTTTTGGGGGAGGGGAGCGTATTTCACGTGCATTCACAAAATTATTTTGGTCTTTGTCACTGTCTTCATTATGCTCATTTTTCGCTTCTTCTATGTTACTAGTTGTTTCTTTATTTTCTACCGTCTTCTGAAGAAAGGAAAGCCGGTCAAAATACATGTATTTTGAACCTTTACATGCACCTGAACCAGAAGGAGCTGACTTGCCTTTTTTGAATTCCTTGTTGTAGGCATCACGTATGTTCTTCCATTTTTTTTGCAATGTTACACCTGAATAAGAAATTTATCGTTAAGAAAAATGTTAAGGTTTTCATAATATGTGCTGGTATTTTTTTTTGTTTCAGATATCTGGCTATTGGTTGTTCCTTTGGAGAACTTCGTTACAACTTTCGTCTTGGCAAATCTACAACCACAGGAATTGTCCGTGAAGTATGTAAAGCTTTGTGGAAAATACTCGCAAAAAAAGTCATGCCCGAACCGAGTGAAGATGTGTGGGAGAGAATAGCTATAGATTTTGAAAGATATGCAAATTTCCCCAATTGCATAGGCGCCATAGATGGCAAACATATAAGGGTTATAATGCCTGATGATTCTGGATCTTTATATTATAATTATAAAAACTATTTTTCTATAGTACTTTTGGCACTTTGTGACGCTAATTACTGTTTTACTTTTGTTGACATTGGATCATATGGAAAAAGTAGTGATTCTGCAATATTTAAAAATTCAATATTTTATAAAAGATTAATAGAAAAATCATTACACATACCAAAACCTAAACCAATATCTAACGCAGATCCTTTACCATTACCATACGTTATAGTTGGCGATGAAGCGTTTGGTTTATCGGAAAACTTAATGCGACCCTATGCGGGTAAAGGGTTATCATACGAAAAAAGGATTTTTAACTATAGGTTATCTAGGGCTCGACGTAATATTGAATGCAGCTTTGGTATTTTAGCAAACAAGTGGCGTATTTTTCATAGGCCTATAAACGTTAACATAGACTTTGCCGAAGACATAATAAAGGCATGTTGCGTGTTACACAATTTTGTTAGGACAAGAGATGGTGTACGGTATAAAGACACTTTGTACACTGCGCCAATGAGTAGTCTTAATAAATTACATGCAGGAAGAGGTACACCTTCATCTTTGAACATTAGAGATAGATATGCTAATTACTTTGTGAATGAGGGTCGTGTAGAATGGCAAGATACTAAAATATAAACTTATAAATATGTATATTACATTGGTAGGTATCTATATTATGTAAACACAATCACAAACAATGTAAAGTAACTACTAGGAGAAATGTTTAAATAAAGTACCTACTAACCAAAAAGTTTTTTCTTTTCCAATGAATCCTCGTTTATACCAAAAATCTCTACCAGGTCCTGCCAAGCCTTATTTTTGGCAATTTTATTAGAATAATCTTCACACTGGATGTCCCATATTGCTGGTCTTTTTTCAACTTCGTCAATGAATAGTTCGGTGTCAAAGCGCTCCATTGTCATACGTGCGATACGCGCGGATTCCACGGAGCAACTGAACACGCCCAGGGATTGTCATAGAATTACGTCCGCGCGGCGAACGCGCGAATTCATTTTCTTGCGGTCGAGTTGCGGCTACCGCGCGGTTGCATGGTCCGCGCGGTGTAGTATGAACGTTCTAGTACTATGCCATTATAATAAGATCCGCGCGGTTGACCCGCGCGGTTTGCGTCCGCGCGGTATCCGCCGTGTCTGAACTAAGGGTAAAGCTGGAAGGATTTGGCATATACACCACGATTAACATTTGGATAAGCTGTTTGATAGCAACACACTGTCAGTCCGCAGTCTAAAATAGGATGATAAGATTCCCTGCTGTTCAATTCTTGACTTGATTCTTATGCTCACCAATAAAACATTAGTGTAACATCATTACAAATTCGTTAGAAGAAAATTAAAAGAAAAATGATTGATAAAGGATCAGTCTAGGCGTCTAACTGAATGCCAACGTCAAATTAACAGCCAAGCCCTCCATATAAAGATTAGCCCCTTATTTAGAGTACTTTAACTAACATGTAAGTGATGTAAGTTGAGTTAATGTCATTCCAATTCATTTTTATAATTTTCTATTGACGATAAAGATTGTAGAAGTTAACTTGGCTAACACCGCAGTGACCTTTTTGATTTTGAAGTTCTGCATATTACATTTTCTCAGAAATTCGGGAACATGAAAAATATGTTTCCCTAATTTCCAAATTCCTTTGGAGCACCATTTTACACTTTCATGCCCTTAAAAGATTTTAAAATTCATTTACGCTTACTTACTTCCGCGCTTTAGCCACGAGATCCGCGAAAGGTTTCTCCCATGTGTACATTTTGATGACTTGTATACCGGACAGAATCTCATTCATTAGTCGGACACGCTCGTCGGTTCTCAAGGCGGTCTTAAGTCGCAACACAGAAGTTCGTTTCCCAAAGTATGCTAGAACAAACAAATTAAAATATTTAGAAGACAAGTAGTGAGAGAATGGTGTAAACTTTGTCAGTGCAAAAGAAATAAATGTAGCGTGACACTGGATATATGTTTATATATATAAAATACGATGTCACGAACGACACATCCATAGAATGTTGCTTTCGTAAATAGCAACTGTAACAATAACCTATGTCTCCTTTTTATTAACAATTCAAATTGTATATCAACTTAAAACTTTTGCAAAGACAACAAAAAATTATTTAATTTTCTGATACTTATACGTTTTATAACAACAAAATAAAATATATTTATTTATTAAATACATGAATAATATATCGGTTGAATCGAAATATTAAGGAAACCGATGCAATGCTGACGAGTGACGATGCTTTATTTTTACCCGACTTCAAAAAGGAGGAGAAACTCCATTCGACTGTATGTTGTTTTTTTTTGTGTAAATAAAAAAAAATGCTCCTTGTATTGCTAAACATGCTAAAGTTTTGGCTAGAAAAAACGAAAGTAAGAAATTTTAGTTGCCAATGAAATTAAAGTAAAAATGGAACTTGTGGCTTAAAATTTTGATACTATCACAATTTTTTTATTTCTATGTACTATGACATGATTAAAATGAAGGCCGACAGTAACCTTTCTAGTCTTCATTAGGAACCAAAAAAAGTACATTCATGTAAAGAAAACGGCAAATAACCTATGTATTATGTATTATTTGGTTCAACAATATTTACTTTTATGGTTATCATTTATTATTAATAATATTGTATAATAATTTTTTACGTAGACACGGCAGGTTTTTTCATCTTTCATTCATTATTCATGACTCCCTCAAATACTTTATCTTATTCTTCCGCAACCACAACCTTTTATGATTTATTGAGTAGTTATCAGATAGTAGTAGCAGATATCTAGTCCAGTTTAATCCCCAGAAGACACAAGTTTGCGCGTTTACCGCTAAAAAAACCCCTTAGTCGTATGTCCTCAGTTTCAAGGCATTCCCCTTGTTGCCTCAGCCAGTATCGGAATCCTCGGCGTCGACATATCGAGTGACGTGCAGTTTCGTGGTCACTTGGCAGAGAAGGCCAAATTGGCCTCTAAAAAGCTTGGCGTGCTCAGCAGAGCGGAACAGTATTTCATCCCGGCTCACCGCATGCAACTTTACAAGGCGCAGGTTCGGCCGCACAGGGAACACTGTTCCCATCTCTGGGCATTTGATCGCATCCAGCGCAGAGCTGTTCGAATCATCGGCGACCGAGCTCTTTCCGATCGGCTTGACTCACTGGAACTGCGAAGAGATTTTATATCTCTTTGCGTATTTTATCGCATCTACCACGGGGAGTGCGCTGTGGAATTGTTCGGACTAATTCCAGCCGCACAATTTCACTATCGCCACATCGCGAGAAAACTCACGATATCATCCGTACGATCTGGATGACTGGCGGTCCACCACCGTGCGATTTAAAAGAAGTTTTCTTCCTCGCACAACTTTCTTGTGGAATCAACTACCACCAGAGATTTTTTCGGACCGATACGACTTGGGACCTTCAAGAAAAGAGCCTACTCCTTTTTAAAAGGCCGACAACGCATCTGCGATTCCCCTGGTGTAGCAGTTGCTCATGGGCGGCGGTAATCACTTACCAATAGGTGAGCCGTATGTTCGTTCCCCCCACCCCCCCTGTTATAAAGAAAAGATAGATGCAGCTGTCCATCTCCTGTTTTAATCTCCCTCTCACGACGCCCACGGGATGATATCGGGTAGTGAATCTCCCTCTCACGACGCCCACGGGATGATATCGGGTAGTGAATTCTCTTATCGCTACTACACGGAACTTACTACTATGTATTATTACATATGATTCATCATCATTTCATCTTCTTGAATAAAAAAAGTGTACATTTAAAGAAAAGTGTATTGGAGTAGATTATACAGCGAGTTATGTAACAACTCCAAGCTTTTTATCTTTTTTGCTTGCTAATCAATAGCGTAACCAATGGTTACGTTTACAATAGGATACAACAAAAAATCGATATCGATATCGAGGATACAAAAAAAACATATAAAGCCTTTAAACGTGCTCAAAGCGGTTTAATATACGTGTGGAAATTTTGCCGTTGAGCACGACACGACTGTTGCAAAATGATTTTATACCTGGCTTCCGTGCAAAATTGTCGGATTCTATACTGACGAGTTTCAATAATAAAGAAAAAATATTTTTACAAGCGTCTAGAAATGTAACATAAAACGAAAGGACAAATGTAAGCCTTAGTAAAAGCTATATAA